>JANAVB010030817.1:7719866-8351654 GCA_029216955.1 Iris pallida | reverse complement strand
AAGCGTCTCGCTTCCATAACTCGATCGCATAGCTAACTCCCGGACTTAGCCATTCCTTTGAACTACTCGGTTGATTTGGCCTATCGTGCCCATGCCACAATCCGTTGCAAGGCCATGATTTGGTTTCGCGGACACTTCATTGCATAAGGCAAAATACCGACCTCTTATCGTCCAGCGTAAAAGCATAGCCTGCACACTAGATCAACTAAAATCAGCACTTACTCGAATAAGACTTATCCTTTGCATCGATTCGATCCATAGATTCCAATCGACTTAAAGCTTACATTTGGCCAACGTAACACTTGCGTCGATTCGCATCGATACCTCATCGGGTCAACGCAACTCTTCGAGTCAATGACTCATCGTAATGCACCGTGCGAAGCGGGACATTACAGGCTCCCCCCCTCTCCGGTTAACAACCGACACCTCCTCCACCCGCCGCCCGCTGCTGTGCGCCACCGCCGCTGCTGCTGCCGTGCACCGACGACCGCTGCTGCCGCCACTGCTCGCCGTCGCGCCGCTGCTTCCACCGCGCGCCACCGCTGGTACCGCTGCTGATGCTATAGCTGTTGCTGCTGTTGCTGCAGCGGCGGAGAGGGTGGCAGCCGGGGGCGTCGTGGGCGACGGGGGGAGGGGGGGTTGTTGGTGGTAGTGATGGTGAAGGTGGTGGTGGTGGTGGTGTTGTTGGCGAAGGTGGTAGTGATGGTGAAGGTGGTGGTGGTGATGGTGAAGGTGGTGGAGATGATGGTGGTGATGGTGATGGTGGTAGTGATGGCAGAGGGCCGAGCGACGCGGTGGAGGGGGGCCGAGCACGACGGGAGGGAGGCGGGTGGTTGACGCGGGAAAGAAGAAAACATACGGGGGTTATTTTTGTCCAAAAATTGGGTCAATCCAGTTGACCGTCCATATTGGACAGAATCCGTCAAAAGTGGGGAGCGAATACATTAGTGTAAAGTACTGTGGTGCACCTTAAATTTGGATAAATAAAGTGGAGTGCCACTCAAATTTTACATACCCCCACCGTTATAGTATGGGTCCCCTGGTGGTTTGTTCATATACATAACAACAATAATATAAACATAGCCCCCCTCCCACCCCCGGTTTGGACCGATATAGTGGACCGATAAGATAATAGTTAAAAGAGCCACCAGTACTAGAGGTAGTACTAAACGAACATAGGATTGGAACTTAAAGAAGATATAGTATTAAACGAACATGGAAGAAAAGGACTCAAAAAGACAACCCAACATATATACATATATATGCTTTTGTATGTCTATTTAGTACAATAATTTAAAGGTTAAATTAAATTTTTACTATAAAAACTCAAAAAGTTGAACATACTTTTATAAGCAGCCCGAAAGCTGTTTGGTAGAGCAGCTTATCAAAAAAAGAGTTGAAATTCTAATTCAATTTGGCACAACTTCTACGAGGAAGTGAGAGCCTGCTTTCAAAAGCTGATTATGTTGCTGCTTTGTGAAAAGTAGCAACAATCCCGAACGAGGCCTAAGGTTAGTTACATACAGCTTTGTTTTGCGTTGTTCTTTTGACAAGTCAGTTCATTGAAAGCACGTCGGGTTGGGTGGGTGGGTGGGTGGGTGGGGGTGTGTGTATGTGGTGGGGGGGGGTTGCTTTCCAAAGTGGCCTCTGCTTTTAGGGAAAGCAGAAGTGATTCCAAATCAGGCCGAATACTCATAATCTGTCGAGTGCTTACACTATGATCTATATACCGAGCATATACTGAGCAAAAAACTACATTTTTATATACATTTTACCGAGTTAATGACACTAGGTGAGAATGTATGAAAGAAGCTGATTTATTTCTACCAAAGTACAATGAAGTAAGAAAGCCAAAACTACTTTGTACCTATATTTGTGTGTACAATCCATTATTTAAATTACATTGAAATGACTGCATATATACTCACTTCATTAAACTAATATAACTAGGAAAATAAGCTTTATTGATTTTTCCCCCCTAAGTGTGACTAGGAAAAAGAAATAAAAATATATTGCGGCAACAATTGTTTTTACTATCAAATATTCAATCACATTCAACAGGGTGGACAATGGATGAAAAAACTAGGGTGTTTTTCCAAAAGATGATTAGATAGATATAAAATGTCAAACTTGCTGCTATAAATTCACAAGTTCAATCAAATAAAATGACTAGGTATCTGTTATTTGTTAACATAAAAATAATTGTGAGTTACCTGCATTATACAAAGGGCCCCTTGTCGAGAGAGATCAATGCCCTCACAATCAAAACCAATAACCAGCTGCTTTTCAGTTGAAGGATTAAGAAACTCAGGTGGAAGTTGAGAAGCATGGGTAACAATGTGGATCACGACATTACTATCTTCAGATAGAGAAAAAAAATCATGTTAAGACTTTGATTGAAAGACGAAATTAAAACTACAAGTTAAGAGGTTAAAAGATAACTGATGTTTAGTATATAATTTCATTGGTTCCACTTCATAGCTGATACAGCATCTTCATAACATTTATAGAAAAGCTCTTAAGAAATGATAATCAAGATACTACAAGAGGGTTGTTTATATTATTGGATACTCGGTGTCTGTTAGGATTAAGAAAAGACCATCAGCACAAAATATTGCTTGATAATAAACATTTCCCTGAAAAAGAGTACACCATCAACCTACAATTACTTGATGAGCTTCACAAAAGCTAGCAAAATTTCAATGTATCTGGATGGATTTATATAACATAGGCATATAGACATGAATTTTGAAGACGAAGAGCATGTCAGTCGAAGCCAAAGAGTTTTGCATCTCATGTTTCATCGATCTTGTCAAGTTCCATTCACAACAAATTTAGGTACTTAACTCCATACCTGAAGTGATGATGAATAGTAAATGTACAAATTAATTATGTTAGCCTGGGATAGAACAGAGGATGCTTCAAGGTATGGGGGCCAAGGTTGTTATATATCAAGCTTTCCATCCATTAATGCTTATCCATCCATTAATGCTATACATTTTCTGTCAGGTGGTTAGGGAAAATATTAGTATGTAGGGCTGTTTCCCGATGAAATATGATAAGAGAAAACTTCTATAAAAAGTAATATAGACAAACGTTACAAACTTACAATTCTTCAACAAGAGATTATAAAAGGAAGTCCACAACTTTTTATAAAGTTATAGGGAAGTGCCGTGATGAAAGTCTGCTCAAAGTGCAACCACTTTGCTCCGTTGACGAACCGAATCCAAGACAGAGTTCTTCTCGACGGCGATAAGTTCTTCTCGGATGCTTCATAACGTCAAGACGTCAAAAGCGTGTAGTCGAGCTATGAACAACGCTCTTTTGGTGAAGGTTGTAGCCCACATGGCTTGAGAGATATCAGAATCACTTGAGAGTGATCTCCTATTGCAATGCCGAATGGCTATCACCTAATGAATGGCCTTGGGGGTGTATCATTTGTACATATGGAGCGAGAATTTTAGAAAGAAGATCCGAATTTAGCCGCACCATGGACTATTTATAAAGGAAAAGCCCTCTGGACCATTTAATGGACAGTTTTAGAGTCTTCCACGGAGCTACACCACATGCTCGGGGCTAGCAGCAGGTAAACCACTATTTGTGGCGAAAACTACCTACGCTCTCCCACTCCTCACGGAAGTTCAGACCACGATGCTGATTAACAGAGTTGATAACAATCCATTAGGAACACGCGTGTTATACCATGTACACCCACTAAGTATGTGGGGGTCGACAACAACAGCTCAGTCGGTTACGCACACAGAGGTGCAGAAGAAGCAACACGCAGCAACACGAATCAACATCACATAGCGGCACGAAAGAAGCAATGCAAAGTGCACAAAATAAGGATGCGCACAGCAACGTTGAAAGAATTGGGGGATGGCTGAAATGACCCTCACAAGTCCATCTAGGCTCAATCTCTCCACAAACCAACTTTTTAAGTACCAACAAAATCTCCTTCAAAGTTTTCAAATATCCACAATGAGCTAGTTCGGATCTCGAAACACTTTTGATAACTTCAAGTATGTCGTTGATTTATAGGTTTGCAACACCGTTTGCCGTGGCTATTGTTAACTTCTAATTGTTGAGAAGGTGTGGAGACACTGCTCCATAGTGGAAATAGTGATCCACAAAATGAGCTCGTAGTAGAGTTGTATGTCTAGATATGATGCTCCAATGAGAAAATATTGCTCCACAGATAGTCCTCTATTGGGATGATGATTCACCTGATGTCACGGGCAAATGGGGAATGTCGTGGAGATGGTGCTCTGGTTAGCTATGTTAGAGAAAGTTACAACGGTGGACATGATGCTTCGATAAAATCTCTACCATAGACTGTACTACTGGACATAGTAGGGTGAAGAGTCGGCTATGAGAGGTTGTATTGTTGGATATGATAGATAGACTATGATTCAATATTGGATTGGATATGAGAACCCATTTATTTAGAGATAATCATTAAGAAAACATACTAAGAAACAACAGACTCAAAACCCAATGTTAGAGGTGGTATTGTTGGACATGATAGAATTGAAGGACAAGATTGGATTTGACCTCAGAACCCATTTGTTCAAAGGTAATCATTAACATGACAGACTAAGAAGCACCAGGCTCAGAATCAATTCTTCAAAGGTTAATGTGAACATGACATTGTAACAACTCGAGGCTGTGATATGGTTTGGGAACCTGGCAATTCAAAGTTAATTATTTAACATGACACGCTAAGAAGCACCAAACTCAAAATCGACTATCAGAGGTAATATCGGGAAACATGATAGCTTGAAAATTTTGTGGGACTTGTCATAGATGTGATGTTAACGTATAGGATACCTTTTAACCTTGTTGGGGATTAAAATAGGGAGTAAAAAAAAGAATTTTTCAGAGGTAATCTTGAGCATAACTTCGCTAGGAAAGTTTAATGAATGTTCATAAGAAATAAGATGTCAGTTTCTTGCTAGAGATTGAGGGCACAATATTGTCGATTTGTCAAGGTAATCATTAATGTGACAAGGTCAGAGACTTTGTTAGGGACTGATGAATGTTTACCAGGGATAAGTTGCCTCTAGTGATTCTTTTGTTGGTGATCAGAGATTCAATGCATTAATTTGATCAAGAAAAAACTGCGTTGGAGAAATTAACGGTAGATTTGTCATTCATGATGGATTTGCAAAAGAGGTATGATCCTAAATGGGGTATAACTATCAGTCATTACCGTGATAGAATTGAAGACTCCATTGGAGATGAATAAGTTGTCAAAGAAGATCAATTTGGGGGATAGGAATGGCCTATCAAGTTAATCATTAACGTGATAGAAAGAATCCCTTAGGGATTGATTTCCCCTGAGGAAGAGAGATGTTCTTTACGGTTGTTGTTCAGGCATTTCTTTGATTTAGTGATGACACAGCTAGGGAGCCTTGATTTGGTAGCACCTTTGTAGGGGAACACGACTTCGTAATTCAGAGATAAAATGTTAACATAATCACAAGTCAACGGACGAAGAATGATACACTCCAACCCCCCGCATGAATGACCATAAGTGCCTTCTACGGGGAGTAGGTTATACTTTTAACATAAAGTCAAAAACTTTTTTACAATGTTCTAGAGAAGTGCGACGATGGAAGTTTGCTCAGCGGTGATAAGTTCTTCGCAGATGCTTCAAAACTCCAAGACGACGAAAGCTTGCTCTCGAGCTATGAACGACAAACACTTTGAAAGATGTAGCCCATGTGGCTTGAGAGAGATCGGAGTTGCTTGGGTTTGATCTCTTGTTGCAATATCGAATGGCTATTACCAAAGAAATGGCCGTGGAGGTCTCATTTGTACGTGTGGAGTGAGAAGAAGACAAGAATTTAGCCACACAATCGGCTATTTATAAAGGGAAAGCCCTTTGGAATTGTTTAATAGATTTGTGACCTTCTACGAAACTACGTCACAGGCTCCGCATGACTAGTAGCGTGTTAACTGCTATTAGTGGAAAAACTACATACGTTGTCTCACTCCTCACGGAAGTTCATGCCACGATGGCCTATTAACAGGATGGATAACAATCCATTAGGAACGTGGGTGTTATACTCTATACACCCACTAAGGACGTAGGGGTCCTCAACAATCGCTCTGTCGGTAAGACGTGCAGCATCACATAACACAACGGTGTGGAACCGGCATTGTATAGTGGCGAGGAAGAAGCAGCGCAAAGCGGCGCGGAATAAGGATGTGCGCAACATCACGGAAGCAAAGGCAGCGCTCAACAGCGAAAAAAGGTGGGAGCATGCAGTGTAGAACAGCGCGGAAGCAACTATGCGCTCAGCTCCGCAAAAGCAGGGAGCTTTTGGGCTCTTTTGCTCGCGGAGCTAACCTTCAAGGCTATTTCTTGTCCGTGTTGGGCTTAGATTACCAAATTGAGCATTTTACCCGCACAAATCCATCTAGGCTCATCATATCCATATACCAACTTTTTAAGTAGCAACAAAAGCTATAGCGGTATTGGACACACGACAACGCTTGGTGTATGGATCCACGTATGGTCATATACTCACCCACTAAAACCTATAGCAAACGCTACCCCTCGTTGTCAATAATGAAATAGGAATCAAGTATCCAAAGTATGTATAAAATCACTTGATCGATGTCTTTCGTTCTTTTGTATGATCCCACAATATTGAAGCATAGTGCTCAACTAATATTATATGCCATATTTGAGTACCATAGATATAGCAGATATGCAATAGATTAATAACATTATTGTCACATAAGGAAAGCCTCTAAGAAATCAAATTTTTGTAACAGTTAGAACACAAACCAAATTGAGGGAAACGGATGTTATTCCACATATTTACAGTTAGGACAGCGACAACAAAGCCTTATCCCAAATTTTTGGAGTGGGCAGTTTGAAACGTTTTCTTAACTATATCCTTTGTAACACTAATAAAAAACAAATCCTTATTTAAAACTTCAATCCATGTTTTGTTTAGACCACTCTCTCTAGTCCTAGCAGCTCCTTTAACTACTATCTTGTTGGTCATTCTTAGTGCCATCTATTGATCTATGTTGTATATGTCCAAACCATCTGAGACAATTTTCTCTCATACATATTTATTGCCAGAATCAACACAAATTGCACACCACGAAGTAGACAAGTAATCATGAGCATCAGAGAGCAAAACCTTCATGAAAAGATTATAAACAAAAAAGCAATTACAATCAAGAAATAAAAACTAAAAAAAGTAGGATCATAGATCATAAATTTAGTGCAGACAAACAACACAAATCACACCACCAAAAGATACACAAGAACGAGTAGGGGTGGCGATTTTGCCCTCATACCCTCTACCCTAGTCGGGTACCCTGCACCCTCAGGTGCCCACGGGTACCCTCTACCCTTCGAGGGCATGCCCTACCCTTACCCTCTTGGAATTAGGGTAGGGTAAGGGTTTTATTCTGTTACCCTAGTGCAATTACCCGGGTACCCGCCCTACCCACCATACCCTCTGCCTTGTAACCCTACCCTGAACCCTACCCTACCCTGAATCACTACCCTACCCACTACCCGTTAACCCTAACCCTTTAAAACCCTCGACCCTACCCTTCTCCCAACCCGCTTTGTAATTTTGTATAGTCCCACTGCCATAGTATTACTACAACTTGTAGTTTTCTGTATAGTACTTAGAATTAGGAGAACTACATGGTGCTTGATCCTAAGGAGTCAGGTCTAACCCCCTCCTTTGGTATGTAGGCAGCCCAGGTTCTACTATATAACTGGGTTCAGCGCCTTTAGTAAAAAAAAACTATTCTCCCTGTTATTTCTTGTTAAGTTGTTATGATTTTTGAATGCTGTCAAAATCTGAAAAAAAAAGAAATGGAAAGAAAAAATATTTCCCCCCCCCCCTTTTACTAGCAAAAAATTTGATTTTCAAAGTTAAAAAAATGAAATGGCAAGGGTAATACCCTTACCCTCCCTACCCTGACCCTCAGCTACCCTGTGAGGGTAAAGGGCAAGGACGGGTAATGGGTATTGATTTTTTGGAAGAGGGCTACCCTACCCTACCCTCATGACTCCCCTAGGGTATCAAAAAAAGGTCAATACCCTACCCTACCCTGCCCTCTTCCTGCCCTTACCCTACCCTACCCTACCCATCGCCAGCCCTAAGAACGAGGATCAGAAAGCAAAAGGCTTCGAGTAGAGAAAAATTACAACATTCAAGATATTTAAAAAAAAAGTAGGATACTGATAGATGCCAAACGTGAATTTATTTTAGATAAACTAATTTGCAACTAAATACCATGAGCATTCATATTTGTGCAATTTGTTGCCATGAACTTTCAAAATTAGCAATTTGCTACCATGGACTTCCATAGTTGCATGTTAATACCATGAAGTACCGGTTATTTTGCAAGTAAAAACCATGAACTATCACTTATTGTGCAAGTTAATATCATAAAGTAGCATCAGTTCATGGTATTAACTTGTAAAAGAAGAGAAAGTTCATGACACTAACATGCAAAAAAATCAATAGGTCTTGGTATTCACTTGCAAATATGAAAATCCATGGTATCAAGTTACAAAATTGGAAAGTTTGTGGTAGCAAACTACACAAATGTGAAAGTTCATGGTATTCTGTTGCAAATAAGCCTTGTCGATAATCAACACATATAATGGATTAGGAGAACAAAAACGTCCAAGAACCTTTTATTATAAAAAATACTGTCTTCAAGAAATAAAATAAAAAAATGGAAAACTCTATATGTGAAACGACATGATGTAACACAATTACACAGAATCGACACCTAGTTTGACTTTTATAGTGTACTTTGGAGTGTTCATGTCGTGTGTGACACCACACTACAGAAACATTGTTTTTGATATTTGCAGTTCCTAGTTCAGAAACAATAGTGTATTTGATATTTGCAGTTCCTAGTTCAGAAACAATAGTGTAGGTGCCTAGCCTAAACATCAAAATCGAACCGAATAAATATTATAATACATGTTGTTCCCGTAATTTACTGCTAAATATCAACACAAATTTTATACCCCCGGATAGACAGGTAATAGTGAGAATCAAGACGTACAGATTATAGATCCTAAGTTCTACTAAATGGAAAAATCAAGAAATAAAGAGAAACAACTAGAATGAAAGTCTAATCGATGATAGTAATTTATTATAAATAATCAATGCGAACTACATTACAAAACAATTCACATCTATAAATACACCAGCAAGCACCAGAATCGGGAAAAACAAAAGGAGGACCAGAACAGATGCTAAACCCTAAATACAAATTGAACATCAAAGTATGACAATCAAAGAACCAAAACAGAAACAAAAAATTTGCATCAAAAATCGGATTCTAAACCCTAGTTTACTGTTCAAAATCGATCCATGTTTCGTAGCCCCAAGAAATCCAAAAACGAAATCAAAACAATCAACAACAAACGATTAGAATCGGTGAAACAAAAACACGACCATCAGCACGAATTACATACATATTACACCAAAAAGCATCAGAATCGAACAATTCCAGAAAATATTAAAGATATATAAAAAATAGACAGCGATCAAGAAATCACAGACGAAGCCGATGCTAAACCCTAAATTTACTTCAGAGAGTCAATACAAACCTAACACGAAATGCTTCTCGAAACGAACGAGATGGAGGAACATAATGTATTATAAACCCTACTTTAGGAAAAACCTCCACGAGATGATCGACCAATCGAATCGAAGAATCAGCGATCGGATCGAAGAGCGAGGAGTACCTGGAAGGGGAATGTTTCCTCCGGAAGGCGGCTGACCGGAGTCGGCCGCCATGGCGTCGGAGCTCATCGTTGATGAAGTCGATGATGATTTTTATTTATTTTTATCTTTTTCCACAATAAGAAAAGAAAACGGGGCCTGCCTTGTTTTTTAGGACAACTGCGGTCAGAAAGGGCAAAAAAAGAAGGGAAGATACGAGATGGTGGAGTGGGCCCAACTGAATCTGCGGGCGATGAGTAAAATAGGAAAGGATTTACTCCGTTTGCTTTTATATCGGATAAAATTCATCTCACGAAAATATTAGTGTATATTTGGTGAAAGACAAATACCCAGTAAATGCTCTATCTCATTCTATTTTAGGCTGATTAGTGTTTAGTCATGAGTTTTATATCACTTTAGGGTCTGCTTGGTAATTATAGGGTAGCAGTTACGATATATTTTTAGAGTAGCGAAAATGAACGATTTTGAGTGATCCAATTTTTTTTGGTTTAAAGTAGCATTTTTTAAACCAGTTTAATAATCCATGCTTGGTAATTCATTAACCATGGGTTATGAAAGTTTTTTATAATATTAAAGTTATATTTATGTCCATATATAAATAAAAGTTATATTTTGATAAAATATGGGTTTGTGGACGTAAATGTAACCCCTGTATCAAAAAAAAATTTCTGCATTCTTGTCTCAAAAAATAACTATGCATCCAATGGAACTCCAAGGACAAGTACAAGACAAGTTCCTGGATTTTCCTTCAAACAGGAAGAAAAGAGTAGTCATGGAAAGGAAAAAAAGAGAAACACAATTTAGTTATTAGTAATTATATTATATATATTTTGGCAAGGATATAAATAGAACAAAATAATAAAGCCATCCCAAACCTATCGTTTGGGGTGTTTATAAAGCCGCCAAAAAATATATTACACCGATTTTGGGTAATTTTTTAGCCGACCAAATCCAGTGGAAAATTAACAATCATGGATTTTCATAAAACGGTCGGTTTAAAATACCCCAATGCCCGTGAAAATACAATTACCAAGCAGACTCTTAGAGTTTAAGTCCTGACATATCTAATCCAAAAAATTAGATCCTTTTTTAATTTTTTTATTAGACCATCTCCAATGGTAATTGAGTTCTTATCCTACTTGGCATTGTACTTTAAGGAGATTTCTATCCTAGTTGGAAGAGTTTCTACATAGAAATTGTACACATACAAAAAATGCTCTCCAATGTTCTCCATTTCTATCCTATGTGTCACATAGTAAAAGGACCAATTTAATTGTGTGGGGCCCAATAATAATTGTCATGAGAGATAGGAGAATTTCTATGAGAGTTTCTACATGTAGAAACCCTTCTAGAAAGTTTCCATCCTACATCATTGCCACCTAGGAAAGAAATGGTGATAGAAACCACCATTGGGAGAAGTTTTTTCTAAAATGAATTTCTTCCATAGAAATAGGGAAGATAGAAACCCCCATTGGAGATGGTCTTATATCCTATTTTTATGTTTGATAATAAAAAGTTTATATATAGGTTTGGAATGATATAATAGAAAAAATGAAATAAAAAATAAAAATTGTGTGTGACATGTGAGGACTTAAACTCCAAACTGTATAAAATCTAGGATCTAATCGCTAATTTGCCCTTCTATTATACAAAATAGAGTTCATCATAAAATATAACATTCCTACGATAATTTACACAAGTTAATATTTTTATTATTATTATCTAATAATTTATAAAAGTTTAAGAGTGCACAAGTTTTATTTTTTTTTTCTTGTATGGTTTGGTTGGCGGAATAATGAGGTTGGGAAAGAAAAGTCATTAGTTTTCTATGTTTTAATGTCACATAAAAGTAAAAAAATAATAATAAATAATTCAACTATGTCAGAAAAATAAGGGGAAAAAAATGATTTCCCATCAAACCAATGATTCACTTTCCCATTATAGAAAATTTATTTTTCATTCTAATTTTTTTTGTCCTCTCCAAACACCGAAAATGAAAATGGATGAAAACTACAATTTCCTAAGGCTAAGAAAAGGAAAAGAACAAGAATTTTATGTTATTTCATTTTCTTTCCTTAAACCAATCGAGACCTTAGATTTTTTTTTTTAGACTTTAGATTCTCACCATTTGTGTTATTCAAGCCAACATTCTCGCTTCCACTGGATTGTTCTCATTCTTTTATCATTTTGTTGTTTGAACTTAATATTGCATGTTGACTTTTATGGGTGAGCAACGATTCGGTTTGGTTCAAATCGAACCGTATATATAAAAACAAAAATAACTGTAAATCGTATTTGTCAAAAAAAAAAAAATTCGAACCGTATTTATAAAAATTGAACGCAACCGAACCGAATTAATTCGGTTCAGTTTTAGGTCGGTTCGATTTCATGGACCAATGTGCCGGTCCTTCAATTTTTTTAGCAATATTAGCCTATTTAAATAACAATTTATTTTAAAAATATGGTATTATTTTGTTTATGAATTATTATATTACATAGTGTGAAAAATATTAGTATATACAGATTAAGGGTAGAGAGAGAGTGCTCAAAGAAGTACCGATAGAGAATAGGAGAAGAGAGTATGCTCAGTTAGGGATTACAAAACATTAGTATATGTAGATTAATGATAGTTTGATAAATTACTAAATCTAAATCGATTTTCGATTTTCAACCGTTGTATGCTCACCCCTATTGACTTTATGGAGTTGGACTCTCTTTTGATTTATTTTTTACGTGTTTTTGTTTGTTATGTTCACCAACGCATAAATGGATACAATTTTTCAAAGAGTATTTTAGGATTTTATTTTTTTAATAGTCGACTAGTTCAAAGTAAAATGATATTAGTTGGTTTTTTTTATAAACTTTTCAACAACCACATCACTATAAATGATATTAGGGTCCGCTTGGCAATTGTATGGGTAGCGGTTATGAGGTATTTTTAAAGTACCGGTTATGAGCAGTTATGAGGTGTCCGGTTTTAGGTGGTTTTTAAGTAGCGGCTTTTGTCACGCCCCGATCCGGAAAATCGCTCGTCCTCGCTAGATTTCACCCGAATCATCGTCCTCGCTGGGGCGTGATGCCGCACGAGCCTGGAGTTGCGCTCGTGCAAGGCAAGATAACAGGTTCACGTAGAACTTATTTCAAATCGATAACATAAGCAGCGGAAGGAAACAAGGTAAAACATAAGAATCTCTTTTATTGATTTTGAACTGAAGATTACAAAGGCTCTGAATAGCCCAACTTAATATGCCAATTGGCTACAACGCTCATGATCTCTCTAGCTCACAAAGGATTACATTGTTCCATACATCATGCCTCTTTATAGCCACCAAGTAGTCTTCGGCCGAACATCTCCATGTCACAAGTCCGAACGCCTATGCGGAAGCTCCTCTTGAACGCCAAGGACTCCATGCCTCGGCACGTCCAAGCCAAGCTCCGCCCCGAGCCGATCATAACCTGGCCTGCACATAAACTAGTGGGGGATTAGTGCTTTCGTCCTCGCTTCGCACTGATCAAGACCCGCTCGCACCCAAACCAAACACTAAGTCATTTTAGTGAAACATGCATCTTAATTTGTGCTCTTTCTATTTAGCCTTAGGATCAATTTTATGGCAATGTTTACGCATAGCAACTTTATCATAACGTGTCCACTACCGTGTTCCTGCAGCAGATACAGTTAGGCATAATATGAACGTAAACATAGTGTTCGTGCTCATCTCCGTCCCATTTTCCTTAGCCCGTACTGATTAGAACTTACGTAAGAAACCATATAATTCACGCAACATTCCAATCATAAACTTAGACAATGCATAAGGGTCGCAGGCCCTGCGCCTGCACCCAACTCTCATCTCAGCCCACCGACCCTAACTATATGAAGGTCACGGTGTTTCGTGCCGTAATGGACTTGGCATCTCTTATGTGTAAGCCTACGATCACTTCGATACGGGTTGCTAGCCCAATATCCGAAGGATCCCAAACTTACGGATATCATAGCTTATCACAGCACTGGACGGTCGCAATCCGTCCGAGTGATGTGCACCATAAATACCACACATAATTCCCTCCTAGGCCGAACGGTCCCGGCGCCCCGGCGTAACCGTTCGAGGGAAGCCGCACCCGTGCACGGGCCATCCGAGTCCATTGACCATGCAATACGTACCATAGCATACAAGTCATATCGTCCAACCAATCTCATGTTCCATAAACATAGTCTCGCACCATAAACGGTTTCCCCTGCCATAAACATATTCGCGTCTCATTAACATAATCCACCATCCGTATGGGGAGCTCCGTCGGCGTTATGCCCCAACACATCCATATTGATGCACGACGTCCAACGGCTTAGACATCTCGTACTTGTATTCAACGCGTACCCTTCGTAAGTTATTCTCATAACATGATTTCGTAGTTACTTAGTCTTTTCGTAGCATAAGTGCCCGAGGACACGCTCAGCGCCGTAATCCATGTTCTACGCCTAGTGTTCAATGTTCTTGGAGCCGTGCACATGATGCACATCTCAATATCGTCTTTCAATGTTCTACCATCACTGCCCTACCGCGACCCGTACACTTGATGTACGTCGCTTCAATTGTTCAATGTTCAATGTTCAATGTTCTCGCTTAGTGTTCGACACATACTTGGATCTTTCATCGCCGAGCCATGCTCGCTAACTCATTCGCTACTTACGCATACAATGACATATATTCTTATTAGACGTGAAGGAATAGGGAGAGAGAGTCAAGAACCCGCCCACCTTAAGCCGATACGTCTTGCCGTCTCGCCGATTTGAAGCGTCTCGCTTCCATAACTCGATCGCATAGCTAACTCCCAGACTTAGCCATTTCTTTGAACTACTCGGTTGATTTGGCCTATCGCGCCCATCCCACAATCCGTTGCAAGGCCACGATTTGGTTTCGCGGATACTTCACTGCATAAGGCAAAATGTCGACCTCTTATCGTCCAGCGTAAAAGCATAGCCTGCACACCAGATCAACTAAAATCAGCACTTGCTCAACGGGACTTATCCTTTTATCGATTCGATCCATAGATTCCAATCGACTCAAAGCTTACCTTTGGCCGACGTAACACTTGCATCGATTCGCATCGATACCTCATCGGGTCAACACAACTCTTCGAGTCAACGACTCATCGTAATGCACCGATGCGGAGCGGGGCATTACAGCTTTTAGACCAGTCGAATCCATGCTTGGTAATTCATTAACGAGCGGTTCTGAAATTTTTTACACGAATAGATTAAATAGGGAAGGGTATCAGTAGTTATAATTATATATATTTTGTGAGGATATAAATAGAATAAAAAAATAGAGCCGCTCAAAACCCACCAATTTGGGGTGTTTATAAAGCCACCCAAAAATACATTACACCGGTTTTGGGAGATTTTTTAGCCGAGCAAAACCAGTGCCTCAAAAAAATTAACAAGCAGGGGTTTTTATAAACGGTCGATTCAAAAACACTTCAAAACCGGTGGAAACACCGTTACCAAGCAGACCCTTAGTTGTTTACTTTTATCGTTTAAAATAAAATAAATAATAATTTTATATTTAAGTCCATTTTTTTTACTAGTAATGTGCAAGTGCCTTACACGAACAAAAAAGTTAAAATAAATTAAAGAGTTATTTGTATTTATTTTTCAATTGCTAATTATATCTCCACTTCCTCCCATTTATATTTTAATTAGTGTTACCCTCCAATCCTTCAGGTAAAGTGCAAACAAACCCTCCTTATATATATAAAAAAATATATATAAAAAAAATTGCTAATGACTTCTAAAATTATATCTCCACTTCCTCCCATTTATATATAAAATAATAATTATATCTCCACTTGCTAATTATATCTCCACTTCCTCCCATTTATATTTTAACTAGTGGAGGGAGGAGGGGGGGCGAGTCGAGGGGGCATGTCAGCAGAGGGAGGAGGGTGGGGGAAGGGGGGAGGGGGGGGGAGTCGAGGGGGGGTGTATATTAGCCGTTAGAAATGACCGCTAATGACTTTTAAAATAATAATAAAATAAAAAAACCAAAATGCCCTCCCTTCCCTACCAGTGGTGGCCAGCCCCCTCCTCCCTCCGCCGGTCGGCCCCCTGACCCGCTGCCCCCTCCTCCCTCCGCCGACCGACCCCCCTCGACCCCCTCCCCATCCTCCCTCCGCTGGCCGGCCACCCTCCTCTCTCCTTTGATCGGCCTCGCTTGACCCGTCCCCACCACCGGAGAGAGAGAGAGGAGGGATAAAATCGTCTTTTTAAACGTATTTTAATGGTTGTGCAAACTGAACAAAAATAAAAATGTGAGAGTTTTTTTAAATAATTGGTCTTTAAATGCAAATATAAGAGGGTTTGTTTGCAATTTACCATAAGGATTAGGGAAGTAACTAGGGATGGCAATGGGGCGGGTAGGGGTCGGGGACCATATCCCCCATCCCCATTCCCGAGTAGTGTTTGAATCCCCATCCCCGTCCCCATACTCCGTCGGATTTTATTTTTGAAAATTTTTGAGTCGCACCCCACTCAATGTACACATATGAGTGGTGCACCCCACTCGATTCACCATATAAAAAAAATTATATCTCCACTCGATTCACCATATAAAAAAATATATATAAAAAAAATTGCTAATGACTTCTAAAATTATATCTCCACTTCCTCCCATTTATATATAAAATAATAATTATATCTCCACTTGCTAATTATATCTCCACTTCCTCCCATTTATATTTTAACTAGCGGAGGGAGGAGGGGGGGCGAGTCGAGGGGGCATGTCAGCAGAGGGAGGAGGGTGGGGGGAAGGGGGAGGGGGGGAGTCGAGGGGGGTGTATATTAGCCGTTAGAAATGACCGCTAATGACTTTTAAAATAATAATATAAAAAAAAAAACCAAAATGCCCTCCCTTCCCTACCAGTGGTGGCCAGCCCCCTCCTCCCTCCGCCGGTCGGCCCCCTGACCCGCTGCCCCCTCCTTCCTCCGCCGACCGACCCCCCTCGACCCCCTCCCCATCCTCCCTCCGCTGGCCGGCCACCCTCCTCTCTCCTTTGATCGGCCTCGCTTGACCCGTCCCCACCACCGGAGAGAGAGAGAGGAGGGATAAAATCGTCTTTTTAGACGTATTTTAATGGTTGTGCAAACTGAACAAAAATAAAAATGTGAGAGTTTTTTTTTAAATAATTGGTCTTTAAATGCAAAAAAATGCAAATATAAGAGGGTTTGTTTACAATTTACCATAAGGATTAGGGGAGTAACTAGGGATGGCAATGGAGCGGGTAGGGGTCGGGGACCATATCCCCCATCCCCATTCCCGAGTAGTGTTTGAATCCCCATCCCCGTCCCCATTCTCCGTCGGGTTTTATTTTTGAAAATTTTTGAGTCGCACCCCACTCAATGTACACATATTAGTGGTGCACCCCACTCGATTCACCATATGCATAAGTAATCCCTCTTAAATCGTTAGAAAAAATGATTCGTGTCGTTTGTCATATATTTATGACCGAAATACCCTTTATGAGTTAATGTCCTTTGACTCCGTGCCAAACCCCTCTCTTCTTCTTCCAGACGCTTCATCTTCCTTCCTCCCTTCTCGACGAACTTTCCCTCTCGTCTCGATCCCCCCTGTTTCTCTCGTTCTAGCCTCCCTCTCCAAAGCTTCGTGGAGACAGAGAGGTAAGAACATGACAGCAGTTTGTTTTTTATTAACATTTTTTTGGAACCAATAGGAAAGATTAGTTATGATCTTCTTAACTTTATGCATGATCTTGAAAACTGAAAGAAAGGAAGAAGAGCTTCCATGGCTGCGTGTCGAAAAGGGTATTGATTCGTAGTTTAGGGTTTATATTGTATGTTGCTAATTTTATGGAATTTGGGTTCGAATTTCTTAGAATTGAGTAGGAACTTAGGGTTTGTTTCCATTTAAAATAGTATGATTTAGGGTTTCTCGAACACTGATTCCATTATATTTTGATGAAATTATTTGAAATTGGGTAGAAATTGTTATGTTGTTAGTGAATTTGGGTAGAACATAGAAAGCTTTGTTAGTGAATGTTAGTGAATTTGGGTTTGTTTCCATTTTGTTCTGTTAGTGAATGTTAGTGAATTGGGTATTACATTTCTTGAACACTTAGGGTTTGTTTACATTTTGTTCTGTTAGTGAATTTGAGTAGAACATAGAAAGCTATTAGTGAATTTATATGCTTTGTTAGTGAATGTATGAAGTCTGTTAGTGAACAAACATTTTTTTGTGTTGATTCTATGCACTGTTAGTGAATTTATATGCTCTGTTATTGAAAGTTTAATTTTACAGGAATTATATGGTCAGATTCCATATGAAGGATACTTCAGTTGTGAATGAAGTCGACCCTGACCTAATAAGCTTGTTGGATATTCCCTATGTAGTGAAGAGTAACCATCTAGAGGCCAAATTTAAGTATTATTGGATTGATAATCTAAAAGATGGGGAAACAGTAGAGTTGTTGAATGATGGTGGATTGTTGGACATGTTCAGTAAACAAATGCTTGATCATAATGGAGAGCTACACATTTACTTAGAAGATGTGGCAGTTCCTACTGAGCAAGACACTCCCTCTAAAAAGAACATGAAGAAAGTAGCACACAAACCACAGTTTGATACTAGGCAGCCTGTGAAGAAAGTAGCACACAAACCACAGTTTGACACTCCCTCTAAGAAGAACATGAAGAAAGTAGAACACAAACCAACGTATTCTACTGACAGTTCTGAGGAGGAGTTGGAAAATGAAGAAGACAGAGAGCTTGGGTCACAGCCTGTGAAAGAGTTTGGTACACAAAATGAGACTCAGTTGTGTGGAGATGAACCAATAGTTGAAGACGATGACACAGAATCTGATGAGTCTTTTGTACCAACAGGTGAAGAAGATGACTCTTTATGTTATACTTAATTATTTGTTCTCTAACACAATTTGTAATGTTTATTTGCAGCAGATGAAGAAGATGACACAGAAATTGAGCATGTAGATGACTTCTGGGGGGAATATGTTGTGGATCCAGATAATAACAAAGAAGAATGGGGGGAAGAGACAGAGTATCAAAGGTCACATGCTCATAAGAAGAAGATGTCAATGAAGAAGCTGGCAATTGATGAAATCAATCCTGCAGATGAGTACCAAAGCCCTGACTCATTCCCTTCTGAGGGGGAGGAAGAAGGGTGGGAGGAAAAGGGGGGGGGAAGTTGATGACCTGTATAGTGATGGTGAGATGGATGAGGAGAACATGGCTCCAGTTGTGAGTGGCCTAGTCCTATGGCAGCAATGGGCTACTCCTGGTGACTGCAAAAAGTATTTGAGAGCATGTGCCATAAATAACAGGTTTGAAATGAAGTTTGTTAAAAATGATGGTACAAGAATATGGTGTGTATGCCAAGAAGAAATATGCCCTTGGATGTGTAGGGTGAGAATTAATAGTGTTGACAAGACAACATGTACACTATGACAGTTAAATGAAGAGCACACATGTAGGCACACCTCAAACTTGCATAATAGAATGGCTAATAGCAAATTCATAGCCGAGGTATTGGAAGACGATATGAAGGCCCACCATACTTCATGGAAGGCCAAGGATGTGCAAAAGCAAATGTGGTTGAAGTGTACTGTGAATGTTTCATACTGGAATGCCCACAAAGCATTGTTAAGAGTGAGGGAGAGAATGTTTGGGGGTTATGAAGAAAGCTATAGGAAAGCCCCTGAGGTTGCAAAGCAAATTGTTACTTGTAACGCCCCAGAACCAGAATACTGGAGAGCGGGGGCATACATAGCCAGCAACGTATAATGAAATGGAATCCACCTCACTATACGGTCACGGCTGTCTAGATATATGAGGGTTTAACTACAATCCATCAGTCTCCTATGGTCAAGAACAAGCCTATTGTCTCAATCACAAGCAAGCAATAATAGTTACAAGATGTCAGAGCACCAAATATATAATAGCAAGGCGTCCCATACATTACATATTGGATGATCATGAAGCTAGTCATACAAAATTGTCAAGACTAGCAAGAGTTCAATCGTACATGATCAACCCTAGGATATGTCAATCATGTTATAGCCCGTAGGCAGACAATAAGTAAAGGTGCAATCGAGCTAACACGTGCTCGTCGGCTAAACGCCTCAAAAGAATAATTTTACAATAAAGTGGGAGGACAAAAAAAAACCCACTCGTTGCCAGGGTTACGCCTGGTGGTCACCATCTGGCTGGAGGTTAAGTAGATCCTCTGGGACTGCTCCGATATCTGGCCATACAAAACCAGCTGGGTCAGACCCCAGAAAGAGCAAGTGCCACAAAGGAGGCTTCACTTAGGAACTAAAACCAGCATATCATAATAGAATAATTAAAGAAAGCTTATAAAAGAACTGATCATAATAATAATAGAGATAACAATAATAAATTGAGTACGAGGAAACCATTCAAGCAGTCAGAATGCAACCCTTAAACCAAACAAGGACCGGGGTTGCAGCCCTTCACCTGAATAGAAACCCGTCTCAAATACTATTGGTAAGGTAACAAGATAATAAACGAAGAGAGGACCCAGAACTGCTCCGGGAGCCAGGTTACAACCCTTAAACCAAACAAGGACCGGGGTTGTAACCCTTCGCCTGAACAGAACTGGACCCCTGATCTTTATTGTTAAGGCCAGTATAAATAATTAATCATGTCGTTACAGTAAGTAAAACATGATGAGCGTGGCATGGGGTTGCAATAAGACAATAACGAAGAGAGGACACATAACTGTTCCGGGAGCCAGGTTACAACCCTTAAACCAAACAAGGACCGGGGTTGTAACCCTTCGCCTGAACAGAACTGGACCCCCGATCGTTATTGTTTAAGGCAAGCCTCAATAATCATGTCGTGTCACAATCTTGTATAGGATCGGGACAAGACTAAGCTGGGATAAACTCCATCCAATCAATTACGGCCAATCAAAAGTACGGCTTGATACTTTTAACTAACTAGGGTTATCACAGGCCTAGTCACTAGCAAGATGCAATGAGATTATCCCAACAGCCACAAGTCCTGCAGACCATCCGGTTATCCAGGTCGAATGTCCGTTTATGGAGAATGCAACACGTGACTGTGTGCTGGAAATGTGCCCTACTCATCGGTAGGCTACAAGTCTACTTAATGCGCCCAGATAACGGGATTGCCTGTAGCTGGAAATCTCTTCATGTCTATTGAATTATTCTAGTTTATTAGCCTTAGTCAATTACTGTAGGTATCCCTGACCGTGGTACTCAGGGATCCCTGTCCTAGATATGATACAAACATTACCGGTTCATTTAGTACAAACACATTCACCCACGGTGTCCAGGTCATTCAATTCTGTCACGACATGCTAGCCATCGCAACCGCATTCGAGATATATATCATGTCAAATACACTGTCAAGAGTGCGCCACGACGGGTCACTATCATGTCATGTCATTATTTAAAATTAACATTTAACCTGGTATAAGCGTGTATGCAATAACAAAATATAAACAGGGTGCAAGAGTTGTGGAGGAATCATGCGGCTCAGGGAGACGGGGAATAACTTCCACATACGAACTCAAACTGAGGTGCTCCAGAAATATTCGGAAAGGCGAGACAGAGATCTAAAACTTTCATGTTTTAAGTTTTTCGAAATTATGGCTAGAAAATAGCTTAATTTGGCAAAAACAGTCATTCTGTGCACTTTTTATGCCAAAAAAATTAATCCTGCGTAAAATATGTAAAAGAGGAGGGTTCCAGCGTAAAATTTTACATTCTGGGCACCATTCAGCGTAAAATACGCAATTTCAGGATTCCATGCGTAAAATATTACATTCTGGATGATATCCAGCGTAAAATACGCAATTCCAGGATTCCCAGCGTAAAATTTCACATTCTGGATACAATCCAGCGTAAAATACGCAATTTCAGGGTTTCCAGCGTAAAAATTCACATTCTGGATACAATCCAGCGTAAAATATGCAATTTCAGGGTTTCCAGCGTAAAATTTCACATTCTGGATACAATCCAGCGTAAAATACGCAATTTCAGGGTTCCCTGCGTAAAATTTCACATTCTGGATACAATCCAGCGTAAAATTTTATTTTACGCAAGCCTTCTTGCGTAAAATTTGATTTTACGTTAGCTTCCCTGCGTAAAATCTTATTTTACGCCAGCCCACATTCTTCAGCCGACATGAAAATTCAGAAAAACTTGTTTTGGCCATAAAAACTTCATTTTAACTCGAAATGAGGTGAATCAAAAACCAAATTCACACGAAATTTCGTGCTCTTGCTCATGGAACTATTAGTTTTCGAAAATAACAAGTTTTAGTAGATCAAAACCAAGAAAATTCCATGAACTTAAAGTTAAAATGTAGATCTAGAAGAATCTATCCATCAAAATTAAAAACTCCAAGTTCTAAAGAGGTTTATAATCATGTAAAGAAGATAATGGAACAATAAAAATTAAGATCCCTCAAGAAGCAAGTTGCACTTGCCTACGGTGGGGTTCGGTGAGGAAGAAGAAGAAGAGCAGTAATGAAAAAGATTGTATGAAGAGAGAGAAAGGTGGTTGGGGTTAATAAATGATGATGGGGGTGGTAGGTAGGGGTTTTCCTTTGGTTCATTTTTGAACCAAGCAAACCAAGCCAAGCCGAACCAACCCAAGAATAAACCAATCAATTAAAAATGTCGAAATAAACCAAGCAAGGTGTCATGCAATACGAGTCAAAGTACGTATATGTATACCAAAATACGTAATACGAACAATAGACATTACATTACTACCAACCCAGGTATGTAAATGTATGTTATGCATTAGTTCATGTACTTATGTTATGTATTAGTTAATGTAGATGCATTAGTTAATGTACTTATGTTATGTATATGGGACAGGGAGTGTAGCTTTCTGTGGAAATATACTAGGGATTCTGGAGTTTGGATATTGCTGTGTTGGATATGAAGCTAGTTGGGAGGGATTTATACATGGGTGCAGACCATTAGTTGGCTTGGATGACTGTCATCTAAAAGGAAAGTACGGAGGGGTGTGTTTGTCAGCAACTGCTTTGGATGGAAATAATGGTTTATTCCCACTTGCCATCTATATATGCACGTATGAGAGTGAGGCAACATGGGGACATTTTCTTACTCTTATTAAGGACAAGTTGCTTCAACATAGAGAAAGGGTGACCTTCATATCTGACAGGCAAAAAGGCCTAGGACTAGCTGTGGAGAGAGAGTTCTATGGACACCCACATAGATTTTGTTTCAGGCACTTCTACAAGAACTTCAAAGCCCATGTGAATGGTAGCCAGCAAATGAAGCAGCTTACATGGGGTGCAGCTAGAGCCTACAGACATGTAGACCAAGCTAAGTATATGGAAGCAATTAAGAAGCAATGTCCTATTGGTCACCAATACCTTATAGCAGAGAGTAGAAACAGGTATTCTACTAATTCATATGCAAATTTTCTTACTGATACATGGATACATGATACTTATCTTCTGAACTGAACTGAAGATAAGTATCTGATACATTAAGTGAAGTATCTGAACTGAAGATAAGTTCATTCATATATTAAGTTCATACATACATGCTGATACATGCTAATTCATACATTATGCTATAGTATCTGAACTTAAGTTAATACCATTTCATACCAACAGGTGGTGCAGAGCATATTTCGAGACAACAACAAAGTGTGAGCATATTACCAATAACTTTTCTGAAAGTTTTAACAATTGGATTGGTGAACTAAGAAGTAAACCCATCACAATGCTTGTAGAGATGTTCCATATGATGGTAATGAAGTTGATATATGAGAGGAAAATGACTTCAATGAAATGGAGTGACTTGGACTTGACTCCTAGAGCACAGAAAGTGATTGATCAAAGGGCAAAGCAAGTGAACAGATATCACGTTACTGGGACTGATGAGGGCTTATTTTGTGTAACTAGTGTGTTCCCAATCGAGAACAGATGGACTGCTGATACTCGTATTGGGACTAGTGACTGCTTTGTATGGGATTTAACAGGGATCCCATGTGTCCATGCTGTAGCTGTATTGTTACCTAGCAGGCCCACATGGACTATGTGAGTATAGAAGCAGACTTTTTAAGCTAATATCTTTATTGTGCTAATTCCTTGTTTAATATGTACAGGTACACAAGTCCCTACTATCATGCCACTACCTATAAGAGGGCTTATGCTGGGAAGATTGTTCCATTGCCAGACCAATCCTTATGGGATCCAGTAACCAATCACTACTTTGTATTACACTTTTGGTTATACTTCACTTTGTATAGTATACTTATTTCTTATTTGTAATGTCTACTTTGCAGCCAGCGTACGAAGTTGGCCCACCTTGTAGACATAGACAACCTGGGAGACCAAGAGGGCAAGGAGGTTGGAGGCTGACGAGCTGCCAAGAGCATCCAAGAAGCAGAGGATTTGTGGCCGTTGCAAATTATCAGCTGATCACAATGCTAGAGGGTGCCAAGGAGGACCAGTTGGAGGGAACAACAAAAGAGCAAGGGCACCTAGGCCACCAAGGCCTCCTAAGGAACCAAAGATGAAAAACACTGTCTACAAGAGGCCGAAGGTTTCAATGGGAAAAAAGAAGACTAAACTAGTAGGAACTCAAGTCCCGACGCCTCCAGGATGCTAGTTGAAATATGACTTGAAAACTATAGACTATGTTTGTGTTCCAGTATTTTGTTAAGGTCCACTACATCATCATCATTTTGTAACTCTGTTGGACATCAGTTTATATAGACTCTCTTTATTTTGTAACTCTGTTGGACATTATTTTGTAACTCTGTTCCAGGATGCTAGTTGAAATAGGCTTTATTAAGAAGCTGTTGAAAACTATGTCAATTCCAGCTTGCAATTCCAGCTAGTTGAAATATGCTTTGTTAAGAAGCTGTTGAAAACTATGTCAATTCCAGCTTGCAATTCCAGGTTTATAAGTCAAGAAGATATTTTAACAAGTAATATATAAAGTCTGAAAGTGAATGTTTTTCGAGCTCATACGGCTCCAACTTAACAAAGCCTCATGCGGCTCAGGAGAACACTTATGCGGCTCCAGCTTACTGAAGCCTCATGCGGCTTAGGGGAACACTTATGCGGTTCTAGTTCACCAAAGCCTCATGCGGGTCAGGGGAACGCTTATGCGGCTCCAACTTACAGAAGCTTCACGCGGCTCAAGCTCAGTAGAACATTCATGCGGTTCCACTTAATGAAGGGTCATGCGGCGGTACTTTCATAAGGCCCGCAGGGATCGGATAAGTTCGTACGGACCACGTGAAAAACATATGCGTGCGAATCTATGCGGCTCAGTGTAACTTATGCGGCTTTGTTGGCAAAGCGCATATGCGGCCACATTGGCTATTCTTATGCGGCTCGCGGCTCGACCATAGGACGAACATGCGACTCACATGAAAATAAAGGCTCGTGCATAAAGCATGCGACGTAGCCATGGCAGTTAGGGTTCTTCAGAACCATATGAAGTCCTTACCAGCAATGGAAGGATGGACGTCAGGGTGAGCTGCAGGCACGACGGCCGCGGTTGAAGTAGAGACAGTCTTCTTCGACGAAGATGCCGCCTTCTTGCCCTTAGCCGCAACGGTCTTCTTGGGAGCCATTGGCAATTGAAGAAGAAGATGACAATAGAGTAGGGAAATTTCGAAGTAAATGAGACAATAAAGAAGTTTTCTCTCTCAAACTCCTCCTATTTATAGGAAGACAAGAGAGGAGGGAACACGTAGATTGATAACCGCCTCGAAAAAGACAAAACCGACTCCTCGAATTTCGTCCCCTCTCTCATAAAGGAGATTCATCCAGAGCATAAAATCCAAAAGATTTAATGAGCCGACCCTTGGGATCTCCCTTAAAGACGGCACTAAAACGAATTCGAGGCAATTAATGACGCGAACACGTGGCAAGGAGCTATGCGACCCTAAAAGTCCCTGCGGCTGATTGACTCAATGCGGCCGAGACATCCATGCGGCCGAAACATCCATGCGGCCAAGACATCATATGCGGCCAGAAGAATACATGGCCATGCTTCTTATTCAAAGTATTTCAATTTTGCAAATAAAAAACTTTGAAGGGGGACTTGTAGAAGCATGGAAAAGAATAAAGAAAGATCCATGCAGTCAGAGAGCCCCCTGCGACTCAGAGAGTTCATGCGGCTCAAGTATCCATGCGGCTCGAGCGTCTATGCGGCTCAAACTAGTCCTATACGGCTCAAAGAGGAGCCACGTGGCTTACAAACAGCTCTCTCGTTTTTGTATTAAATGCCTTGACGGCTGACAGCTTTGACGAGGTGACAGTTCTGACACGAAGATATCATTATGACTCCCTCATAATGACGGATTCCTTGGGAAGCGATGAAAATCTCTGACACAATCTCCCGAGATTCAGAAACTGTCATGCGGCTTTGACACGTGGACAGTTGTATGCGGCCCAAGCGGTGACTCTTCCATGCGGCTCATGAAGACCAACCCCATGCGGCTCACAAAGACTAGCCCCATGCGGCTCACGAAGACCAGCTCCATGCGGCCCATGAAGACCATCCCCATGCGGCTCACGAGGACTATCTCTATGCGGTTCACTCATGCGGTCATCCACACTCATGCGGCTCAAATCATACCATGCGGTCCAAATGTTTTGGGGGGCCACTCTTAGGCAGCCTGGACACGTGACCAGCTTTATGCGGCCCAACTTTCCTGCGGCTCAGACACGTGGCATGATAGCAGGGCACGTGGCATCAGATTGATCGAAATCTCTCAACAAATCCCAATGAAATATTGGGATCAAATCAGATCATTTGCAAATAAGTCAATTAAAGACATGTGTCGAGGAATCCGAGGTTGGCGTGATAAATCAGGAGGATTTATGTCAATTAGTATTAATTATCCACAAAAGATTTGATGCAATAACATTTATTGCTCAAATCTCGATGAACGGCCCAGATTTAATGATCCTTAGCCGCCGACTTTCAAGAATGGGCAATCATTGTAAACCCTAATGAGGCCCCCCCACTCTTATAAATAGCAGGGTGCCATTCCCTTGCAAATAGAGACGGAGAGACACATATACACAGAGACAGATACAGAGAGAGATACAGAGACAGACGCACATAGAGAGCCAGAGAGCCTGAAGAGAGAGCATTTCTTCATCAATGCCAAGCAGTTCTTCCACAGAGCCAAAAAGCTGCACCCGATCGTCCAAGGAGTAAGGCAGAGCGGCCGTCGCTTTCCCGAGCCTCTATCGTCACCCTCCAGAATCTAAAATAAACAATTGTACTTAGATTGCTGTACCTAGGTTTTCGTCCCTAGGCTTTCTTTGTACAAGCGAGTTTGTATTGTGAAGTAAAAGTCCAGTCCTCCGATAATTGTTCTGTTCTTTTATATTTCATGGCAAACACCAGTGACTTAAGTCACCACATGCGAAACACCCTTCTTTTCGTATTGAGGAAGATGAACTTTCGCGTATGCCTTCATAAATTGCTTCATCCAGCCACTGAAAATTCGAGCAAAGAGGACACTTCAAAAATTTTCTCCCGGGATTTGCCTTCGTATTAGACTTCGACAGGTAACGAATCCCATTGCAGTTCACAGTCTTGCAAGATGAGCTCAAGAACGAACACTCATCTGCAAGGTGAGTGTGCTTCGAGCATATTTGACATTTTTCCTACAAAAACCAAAAATTTGATGTAAAACCTAAAAATGGTGGAGCCAAAAACAGATTGTTCACACTAGTTGAGAGAAAGGAGGAAAAAGAGGAAGAGAGAGTGCAAACCTTGAAGTTCTTCGAGTGGTCGGCCATGGGAGCGGAGCTTCGAGTGGTCAGATTTGGGTTTTAGGGCAGAGTGAAGATCTGAGGAGAAGAAAGAGGGACGGGGGTTGTTTTAGAAGAAAAAGTAGGTGAGGATTATAAAGAGGGTGGATTGTGGACCGTTAGGAAATAAACAGAAGGGTATTTCGGTCATAAATATATGACAAACGACACGAAACGTTTTTTCTAACGATTTCCATCATAAGAGGGATTACTTATGCATATGGTGAATCGAGTGGGGTGCACCACTCATATGTGTACATTGAGTGGGGTGCGACTCAAAAATTTTCATATATTTTTTTACCCCCATCCCCATCCCCGTTAAATAATGCATTTCCCGTCCCCGTCCCCGTCCCCGCCCCGTTAGCACTTTCGGGACCGAATTTTCTCATCTTCGTCTCTCGTTCGATTAACAAATTTTCATGTACATTATATAAGTTTAAAAAATTATTTTCATTCAAAAAAACTACATGGCATGTTAATAATGTTTTTCATAAAATAAATATATATATTACTAGTTAGATCAAGAGAACATACCATTTTCAAAGGGTTGCACATATGGATATGGATATAAGTGATCGGGGTCGGAGATTTATCGGGGCGGGGAGTACTATACCCATACCCGTCCCCGAATCCGATCGAGATTTTTTTTAATCCCCATCCCCGTCCCCATCTCCGTTTTTAAATCTCCAAACCCGTCCCCATCGGGTAAAAAAATCGGGTCCCCGTCGGGTTCGGGGGGATATTGCCATCCCTAGGAGTAACACTAATTAAAATAAAAATGGGGAGAAGTGGAGATATGATTGGCAATTGGGAGGGGAGGGGGGAGGGGGGGGGGGGGGGGGGGGTGTTAAATACAAATAACTCTAAATTAAATATAAATTTTGTTATAATAAATTGTTATTCTATGAATTGAACTTAACCAAGAAAAATATCTTCCACCTTAACCACTTGAGCTAGAATTATTTAGTTATAAATAAATCATATTAGATAATTAAATACTTAGTTGATATTTTTAATAATTAGTGGAGTATTTAGAAAGTTATTTTTTAATTTTTTTAATATATTTAAATGGTTGATAATATACGATTTGGACGGCTCATTTATAAACTGTTTCCAAACTGCATTATATAGTGGAAGTTGTACTCAACATCTATTTATTTTAGTGGAGGTAACATGGAAGGAATGGCCACGAACAAATGTAGAAAGTAATTTAGTAGATATAATAATAATAATAATAATAATAATAATAATAATAATAATAATAATAACTAGTGGAAAAAAATGAATAAGATAATATAAAGGATAAACAAGTGTTGAGAATAGTTATTGCGTTGACAACAATTATGAAAACTTTTGGATAAAATATATATTTGATACCGAAAAATATTTGACTCATTTTATGTTAAAAATGTTTGTTCCATTCTATTACGTTGAAAATGTTTGATCAGTCCCTTGCCTACTTGTAATCCAAATCCACCAATTTTTGTTAAGTTTATAAGTGATTTTCAATGGAAGAAAATTAGAAATTGAGGAGAAAAGAAAAAAAAAATTAAATGAAAAAATAATTAGGAGAAAAAAATGATACATCCATCAAGGAATCATATTCTAAAATTGAAGTATTCAATTTTTTTTTTTTTTTTAATTTGTGTGTCATTTCCAAACTTCCCCAAAAATGAAATTGATTTCCTTTTGATTATTTCCGCGATTTACGAGGGCTCATTGTCTTTCTGCAAATATCCAATGTGGGCCCGGTTTCGTGGGCCCAACCAGGGTTTATGTCCATCCAGTTTCCTTCCTTCCCCACCACCGACACGACTTCGAAACCCTAACCCTATTTCCTCTCGCTCCTCGTCAATGTCGAGGAGGTAGATTGGTCAGGGAAGGAGGAGAGAAGAGGAGAACGACGGAGAAGGGGACAGGAAAGAGAATGGGCGCTCCGAAGCAGAAGTGGACTTCGGAGGAGGAGGAGGCGCTCAGAGCCGGCGTCGAGAAGCACGGCGCCGGCAAGTGGCGGTTCATCCAGAAGGATCCCGAGTTTAGCCAGTGCCTCGCCCACAGAACCAACATCGACCTCAAGGTGACCACTCCCCTTCCTATTCATCGGACTTGCTAGGTTTCTACGTCGACGATCCGGTTCCATATGGTTTTCAAATTGACAATTTTGATGTAGTGTGTTTGACTCCGTGAGGAAATAAAGTTTGAGAATTAAGGTTGCATGGACACGAGTACGACACGGTTTGGCAATGACGACACGGACATGACACATTTTTTGGCGTTCAATGGTTTATTTTAGAGTATACTAGCCCAACATTGATTTAGAGGTGACTTATTCTGTCTTTTAGGTTTTTATATTGATTACTTAATGTAGTGTGTTCAATCCGGTAAGATATTTGTTTTTTGCTTGGCATGTCCTAGTGTTTTTGGAGGGGTATGTGCCGTTTCCAACATGACGTGATCGATGACTGGTGGTGCAAAATAATGTCTAACAGTTGCTTTTCTTGGTTTTAGATGTTTGGTCAAGTGGGAGAAAAGATTATGGCATGTGAATCCTCAAGCTTCTAAGTGAAAAAAAATATGTTGTTTGTTCTCATTAGATAATATGCTTATTTTGCTCAGATGGCAGCTGCAAATTTGATCAAATGTTTATGACAAAAACTCGGTTCACATTTTTTTAAGATTTGCAGAATTATTATTTTGATCATTACAAATGTCAGTTTGAAAGCATGGATTCTCTTAGTACAAGTGAAGGCACAGCAACGAAGACCATGCATGGCATAATAGATTGCACCATAAACACATAATGCCCAAAGAGGGTTTTTTTTTTTCTTTCCCCCCTTTCCTGTTGTGCAATTTGTGCTATTGACAACTAGACATGAGCTGTGTCTGCTAGCTGTGATGAAGTTCCTTTGGTTTTTGTTTTTCTCTTGGCCATGTAGTTTCATTTTCTTTCCAATAATAAGTATGAAGTTCAACTTGATTTTCTGATTTATCTGCTCATACATTTTTTTGTTACATCTAGGACAAATGGAGGAATCTGAGTGGTAGTTCCTGTCCCAGAGAGAAGTCAAGACTGCCAAAACTAAAAGGTAGTGATGCTACACCAATGTCTGGCTATCCGGGCGCTACTGTTGTTTCTCCCATGGTTGAAGATTCTGTGAGGAACTCAAAAGATGGGAAGGTTAAGTATGTGTCTCTATCCTTGTTTTATTACTTCCGTTTTGCAATAATCAGGTCCCTTTAAGTGGGAAAATGGTTTGAGTATTATATACATTATCAACATTTCATTGACATGAATGATCTCAATTGAACTTAACAGATTTGAATTATTTATAGAAGTGTAGAATGGATATGGTAAGAAGAAAGGCAAGGAAAATAACCTTAAACAATGATTTATAATGTAGTGCAATGGTTCTTCACATAAAGGTTCTATCTGACCTCTTTCGAATGAACAGGTGCAGAGAGCTAACTACAGAATTGTTATGCACGATACATCTAGAAAAGTAGAGAAGAATAATCTTCATTGATCATCTTAAAAATAAAATAACTGTTTTCTTGGCGTTTATAGTTTTGTGTTAGTCATAACTAGTCGTTACTATATCTTAGGATATGCTTGCATTGAAGGTGAAGAGAGTTAAGTGAGGGGAAATAAATTTTGCTTGGTTTGATGATGGGGGTTTAGGAGATGGAGTCATAGATGGTTAAGTGGGAGTTTGTTTAACCTTTTTTTTATCGATTTTTTCAACCGGAGCGTTAACAAGGAAAAGTAAGGGGGTTGTTATTTAAAAAGTCATAAATATTCCTTGTTTGCCATATAAAATATTGTGACGTTCTCCTTCATTTTTTTTTGCTTTCAACCTGCTGTTCCGTCTTCTTGGCTTTCAACCTGATATCGTTCAGGTGCGTCGGCTCTTCTTGCTTTCTCTTATTACTCATCCGTGAAAATTATAAGGAAAAAAAATTTGGCGTCTATGTTTTTGATGCATCTGTTGAGTTTTTGACAACATATTTGATGTATCAAAAACCAAAAAAAACATCCATGTGTGTTAAAAAATTGGAAAAGAGATAGTTGATGACCACATATTTTACGCATCCGTTGAGTTGATGACCACATGTTTTTGTGCAATTTTATGCCACAATAAGGATATATGTATTGACTCCCCTCCAATCCAAGCAAGAGTTATTAAACACACCCCACTTAACTTCCCTTCACTTAACCCCACTTAACTATGCTCCCCTCAATCCAAGCAGATCCTTAGTCTTTTTGTACCACACATTTTTGAAGTAGTTATAGCACTCTCAGTGTTGATTTAGCTGACAACTTTATTTTACAACTGATTGGTACAAATATACCAGGTGTAGCGAAATACTGGAAGCTATTACAGCGCTGCGAGAACCAAATGGATCAGAAATTGGTGCTATTTGTAACTTTATTGAGGTTAGTTCAGTATCTTGCCATTTCTGTCATATTTAACAGAAGTATTTTTCATTTCCATACAATCAATGGAAGATTAGATATCACTTACTTTTTTTGCTGTATGCTCCTAGGAACGACATGAGGAATATATTAAGTACTATGACGTCACTACTACTTTAATTTGTTTCATATTTCATTAGAGCATATTGAGTTCTGGTCAATATGCATGAAAATCAATGACGTTTAGCACATTTTGCTTTGTCCAAAATTGCACCATTTGCCACAAACTTGTGCGCTGGTTAAGGTTTCTAAACTCTAAGCCAAACCAAGATTTTTATGTGAAATCCTGTCTTAGAGTGGTCTAATCATGCACCTGTGACCGTGTCTGCATCTTACGAATCCTATGAGGCCTTCATTGTTAAATGGAGTTGGGACTTTGGAATCTGACAAGGTCATCATGTGTTGATTGGACGGACTATCAAGTTGATCTGGAAAATTTTGCTTTGCTGCATGCACATGAAGTGATATGCAGTAGCATCCCCACCAAACTCCTTCCAGATCATGAAAGCCTTAGGTCCTATTCAAATTCTTGAATAACATGGCAAACAAGGGGCAATATTACCAGAAGCAAAGATCTAATAGTTGTTTCTAACTCAGAAGAATACAAGAAGACAGGCCTTACTAGTGCAACGAAAGGTTCCTGATCAATAAATTGGTGGAATTTGAAGGTTAAATTGTATTTTACAATTCTATGATACCCCAAATTAATATTTGAATGAGACTTTACTCTTGCAAAGAAAACATAAATGAAAAGCTGCATTTTAAAACCTGAAAAATATTAGCTTTAGATCTTAAATCCAGCACTCGGATAATTTGTAGGTCAACAACAAAAAATTATTAGGTCAAAACCAGACACGCACACACACACACACACACACACACACACACACACACACACCCCACGGCTACTCAGGAAAAAAAGTCTTCCCCATTTTTTATTTTCATATATTTCACAAAAAAGTAAACCAAAGAACGAATGTCAATACTATTTTGTGTGTGTGTGTGTGTGTGTGTGTGTGTGTGTGTGTATATATATATATATATATTTTTTTTTTTGTGTGTGTGTGTGTGTATATATATATATATATATATATATATATATATATATATATAACATGCTCTTAAGTTCAGAAATTACAAATAAATGTAGCCTGTCAGTTAACTAGGAAGAATCGGAATCATTAGATAAGTCTATGCATGCGTGAAAAAAAATTCCATTTTACCTTATTGCTCAAGTAAATCAGCATTATACACAGCCTGTTATAGTTTGGAACTTTTAGTTTTAAGCCTCTTTAATATTGGAAAATACTCTTTTACAACCTCCAAGGAATCTCTAACTGATTCCCACTAGAAAAGAGCACTATTAGTATTCAAATATTATATTAAGCTAGTAGTAACCTACCATGGAAGCCGCTAGCAAGCAATCATCATAAATAAGAAATTTTAAATCTGTATTAAATTTATTAAAATAAATATACCACGAGATTCTAAGTCCAACATGCACGCGTTATAGTTGACACCTCCAAGGAGGATGTTTGATTCTGGAGATGAAATATGCAACACACTTAGTTGCTATGATTACTTTGTCCAATTTTAAGTGCAGAACATTGAAGGTGAAGAATTTGATGCCGTCAATGATGTGACCCTAAGATGGAAACTTTAAGCATGTCCTTGGTGAAGAATTTGATCTCCTGCAAATAGAGTTCTCCAAAGAGGCCTTTTCAAGAATGCCATAGTTGAAAGGCGTATTGAAAAAGCTTGACCTTGTAGGATTGAGTTGAGTTTGATTTCCATGAGAAAGGACTTCACAAGAATTTGATGTCTTGAACGGTGTTAAGACTTTTAAGTTCATTCTTTTTTTAATTCATTTTTACTGCTGCTTGCAGGATTATGATCAGAATTGTAGGGAATGGAATGTTTCATGTTGGACTCCTGAGGATGGCATTCTTATTAGTCTCCCATTTAAGGAAGGCTCTCACTATGAGATTTTTAAAAAACATTAGAATGCTTTAAATTCTAAATTAAAGAATGAAATGTTGGTCCGTCTTTGAGTGCTATAAATATGTTAAATGGTTTTGACTGTTTAAACAAGGTGACAAGAAAGCTCACATACTTGGACACAATAGTAATATTGGAAGTAACTCTAAAGATTAATGGAGGGAGAACTAGAAGAGTTTAAGGTTAAGCTTGATTGCCATCAAATGATGTCCTAAACTGTGTTTATGTTGGGGAATTCATGTTATAACCAACAATCACACACACACACACATATATATATATATATATATATATATATAGAGAGAGAGAGAGAGAGAGAGAGAGAGAGAGAGAGAGAGAGGAGATTGTTTTAGATGCTTGATAGTCCAAAATTCAGACCTACACCAGTACACACCAAAATAGCTGCCGCATCCTTAAGTGTGTTGTATCCGTGTTCGGACAACATAGGTCGCAAGGTTCATTTCAATGAAATAAAGAAAGTTCTATGCCTTTATCATAAGTTTGTGTGGCCGGCTACATGATTCCTTTTCTTCCATTGTGCTCTATTAATGGCCATTTCCTCTAGAATATTAGGAAATACCATATATCCTCTTCACAGCCTCAGTCTAAGTTCAGTTAGACCTACCTTGTTATTTCTGGCAGCTTATGTCACTAGGATCCTAACACACTTAACTCCTGCATTTATTGGTATTTGTTGCACATATCCACCACCTCAACAATTTCTCTCGTCTTATCCTCAGTTGGTGGCACCTCTATCATTCCCCTTTTCAGTAGTTTTCTTCTATTTTTCAGTCCTCTCTTCTAGCTAATCGGTCATGGCACTTAAAAAGTTAAGAAATATATGTCTATGTCAGCCTATGCGAATAAATGTTCATATTTCTATGAGCATTGCTTGTCTGAACTGAAGTTGGGTTCTATGTAGAAGCATCTCCCTCGGCCTACATTTATCAATATTTGTTATTGTCCTAATGAGAATTCGTTGTCCTAGAAAGCACAAACCCTCCAAAATGTGGGCAGTGTTGCGTATCATACATGTACTGGACACAACCCAGAGACTTCAAAATACAGAAGGCACCAAAATAGGTGCCATGTCTGTGTCTCCGTGTCCTTACCATGTTGTGTTGTATCCGTGTCTATGCAACTCAGATTCTGTCTCTTGTACACTCAGGGATTACCAAAGTCAACTACATACTTTCATTTCTTGATCCATCTAGGTTGTTCTTCTAGCCGGTTTATTTTAATAAGATGTAGATAGCTCACCTTGAGTTAGAGGATGGAATTGAACAGCTTGTCTTGACTTACTCAATTTCACCATGGCAAAGAAGCAAAATTTGTGGGAAGCTTGCAGAGTGTTTGCCTTGCTTAGAGATCTTGAGTTGTAACACTTGATTCGAAGGAAGATGTAGACCTGAGTATAGTACAGTCGACAGAATAAAATACTTCTCATCCATACTTTGGCTTCTTCATAAAGTGTAATATGGAGAAGAAAAGGCGGATGACCCGAGGTATGAGATATTTTGACCAGTTGTTTGAAATTGTGGAGTCTGAACCTTCTTGAAAGAGACAAGCTGGGGCATTATCACCGAATTGCATGCTAAGATGTTTATATGGTCTTTGTTGGAATAGGTGGAAGTGTCCGAAGGAACAATAAACTGGTGCCTTAAAGATATAAAGTCAAAAGCTCTGACTAGAATGCTTTCCTTCTGCACTGAAATTTGTGATTTCGAGTGAAATTAATACGAAGAGTTTTGGGTAATTATTGTACTATGAGGATTTGTTATATGCATTTCTTGTGTTTATTAGACTTAAAATAGAACATAAGCCGGAAAAATTAGCAATCAGTTTCTTGATTGTGCGAGTTATTACCAGTTTATTAGGCAAGATATGGTAAATGTTCATCAAAGATAAAACCTACTTGTAGTTTGAGTCCATTTAGGGGTAACCATGAAAAATGTGAGCTTGACATTTGACAATGTTATTTAGGAAATACTTCTGACTTCTTCTTTGTGTTATTTTGACTTCATGGATGAAGAATTGTATTACGACTTCATTTATGCCTAGGTCTCTCTGAGGTGGTTATAGCAGACATTATTGAGTTGAGTCGATAGATAACCAATCTAAACGTTACCTTCAATTGTATCTCCGCTGTAATCTGAATACTGATGGTTTACTAAGGTTATGACAGATTATGAAGTTGAGTCATTAGATAACCAGTCTATAAACTACCATCAATATCCCTGTTGCTATCTGACTACTGATCATTGCCTAATTATAATTATAATGTGACATACTCTCTTCTTGGATTTTCTCAGCCTGTGTCATCACCGAAGTGTATATTTGCACCAATTATTCTTGAAAATCTACCGGTCTTTTCATCAAGGTCTTTCTTTAGAATTTTTACCAGTTCATGCTTTGGATATTAATCCTTTTTTATGAAAAACAGTACTTAGATGGTATAAAACATGCTATTTATGGGCTTGATATACAAAAATTTATATTTTGGTTCATATATATGCAGCAAAGACGTGAGGTTCCACCAAATTTCAGAAGGTTACTTGGTCAAAAATTGAGACGGCTTGTCCTTCAGAAAAAAATTGAGAAGGTGAATATCTAATGAGCAAGAACTTTCTTGTTTGTTGTTCTCATCTTATTTATGATTCTTTATATGGTTCTGATTTGCCAGGCATTTTTAAGTAGGATTTAAATTCATTCATATTGGCAATGTAGGTGTAAACTCACTGAGATTAGAGATCTGTTATCATATCTTTAAAAAATTATAGGGTACAATTATTTTAATGAGATAACATACATGGCATTGATTAGAAACCAAGGATATCGTGCCTTGCATGAATAAACTACAATAGGTTTTTAATAAATCATGATCGTTTAGCTTCACTAGATTTATGTTTAAAAGGCTAAGCAATATTAGAAAGGAAGTATTGTATATTGGTCGGTCTTGTTGGGCTCTCTTAAACTGTTTAAGCTCTATAGTTAACTACTAATCATTGGTTATTAGATTGCTATGATACTTCTAAATATTCTTAAAGTGAGGCCTCAGATCCTCCCAGCATGCATTGTGTACTGCATCTCTCTTAATTTTTCCTTTAATTGTGGTTGGTTTTTGATAGATTTGTTTCGATTACCTGTTTGTAACTATAAATATTCTGCCTGAAACTGTGAATAGTCTGCTCAGACCATACGTGATCTCTGAACTTGTGTTGGAAAGCTTTGGATCTAGGAAACTAGATCCATCAAATATTAGTATGATGATGAATAGATTGATCAATTTGACTCCCGAGTATGTCAGAGTCACAGACTACATCTCAAGATCCAATTGACCACTGATATTATGGATAACTGAACTGTATGCAGGTCCAAAGTAATTACAGACTGAATGATACAGCCTTTGCAACAAAAACTCCAACACCAAAACAAAAGGATCCAGCCATCCGACCATCCCAGAACTCTGTTCTGAGCAACGAAGTAGATTCTATTGAGGAAGCTTCAAGAACTGCAGCTTACAAAATTGCAGAGGCAGAGGCCAAAGCATTTTTAGCATCTGAAGCAGCCAAAGAAGCAGAAAAGGTCCTCAAGATGTTTGAGGACACAGATTCTTTGCGTCTGTTTGCAGAAGAAGTAGTAGAGAGATGTAAGTCTAGAGGATTGTCTTTACTATGTGATTTATAGTGTGATCGTTCTTTATGTGGTTCTTATGTTATTTGACGTTATAGGTTCACGTGGAGAAATTGTCTTCTTTACCTCATCCAAGCATTCCCGGTAGCGAGGTCATCCCCAAGAAGTGTATGTCCCCAGGTTCTTATACTTTGTAAATGAAGCTTTTCCTCCTTTCTTGCCTTGTACGAGACTTGAAACTGTACTGAGGAGAAATCCATTTTGAGTATGTAAGATATGTAATGTACAAAAGAAAGTTCTCATCTTTGCCTAGATCACCCCAAGGACCTTCTAGTTTGTGCAACAAAGGGTAAATTATCACATTTATCCTTCAATTGAAAATTGTTTACGGTTGTGTATATATAATAGAAAAAGTTAGGCTTTCACCGTATAAGATTTTGTTCCAAATATGCCGTGGTTCAAGATTTACTAATTAAAATGGTCACTGAAATTAAGAGTCGACTAAGGTAATTTATTACCATTTTTAGATTGCATGCTCCTAAGATTTCAATTAATTGCGTCCAAGAGAAATGCAAAGAACAAGCTTCTGCCGATGACTCTTTGAATTTTGATTCATCCTTTAGACAAAGATGACTAGAGAATACAAATTAAAATAAAATGTAAAGAATGTTCTTCCTGTCTGCTTTGGAAGTTACAAATTACTTCTCAACATTCTTGCATGTTTTTCTAGTACTACTCGAGAGTGATAGACTAGGTTTATGTATGGGTACACTCGGGAGAACTTGGGTCGAGTCTTTGGAAAACAAGAGGGCTTTTGTGAAGACAAAAATTTCAGTGGTCGACCTAGCATACTTATGTAGCTGAGCCTGACGTAAGTTGTAACCGCTCTCCTTTTGGATCGCCCTTTTTTTTTTTTCGCCCCCGTCCTCCATTAATCACCGATATCCAACAGGTTCAGCAGAATCTTAGTTTTTTACTTTGGATCTGAAAGCAAATGCACCCCTTTAAACCCTGAATTTTCAACTAAAAAAAATCTGAAGCAAATCCTGTCTCTTTGTATCTTCATTCAGAAGATCTACAAAGCTAGTAGACTTAAACCTATAGCACATACAGGAGAGCAATTTTTTACCACTGAAGTGTACAATATTCTTATACCAGCATTAGAACACATGTTACAGAGCCTATAGATACAACTTATGATTAAATATAAGGCAACATAGTAAATAAGTCCACAAGTTTTTTTTTCCCAGTATATTGTCCTCTTTCATACGGCAAATTATGAGCAAAGAGCCTCAACAAACGGAAACCTCCCACCAAGAAAACTTGATACCAAATGTTGGTATTTGACTCATTCCCTGCCAAGTAATTAACAAACACGATTTCAGAAAGAAAAAAAAACATTCTGTCATTCTCAAGTAGGTTAGCATATTTCTATTTTTAGTCACAATTGTATCATTCAGCAGTGTCCTGTGCAAGAAAACACATCCTATAATCGTTTGATTTAAATGCCAGAAGTACGAGTTAAGCATTATCAAGAACTAACTGAACAAACAGGGCTAGCTCGAAGGCTAAGCTTCCTGAGTTCACAGCATCCTGTACAGCACAGGCAGAAAAAAAAAAATTCAAGTATGTTACAAGTTCCAAACAGTTGTGAGGAAAGCCTCGTCTTTTTACGATGTCAAGTATTGTTTGTAACTACAAGTTATCAGTAGCAATCACCAGTATATCAGGTACTTTTTAAGCCGATAACAGCCAGTTGAATCATGTCAAAGCAACACAGCAAGCCCGTAAATATTAAGCCAACCGTTACCAGCCCACCAACCGGAGACATGACACTTAGAAATCCAATTCTGAACTTTGGCGTGGGAGTGGAATTTTTGAGAAAACGAGGCTAAAGGAACATATGGACAGAGAGAGATGACAAGATGATAACCAAGATAGTTGGTAAAATAACTCTAGCAACTACAAAAAATAAACAACTATGAAGCATGAAACACCATGGTTGATAGAATTATTAATGGGGCCAGATAACAAGTTAGGTCTCATAAATGTGAGGAGAATTTTCCATTAAGTTGACTGTCTTGATCAGCAAAATTAACTATTGCATCTTTCCACAAAGTTGACCGGACTATCTGATTCATATAATTTAATGACAGGAGCAATAAATCAATGCAATTTAAAAACAAGTCAATTGCAGACCATGTCAAGGAATATCTTGAATTGACATATTAAGGATATTATAGTTACTATGTCAAATTCATGTTATAGAAAAATGGACCAAGCCATTTCATGTAGTATTGATTCCAACTGAGAAAGCAAATGAGATTGACAAATTTTATACAAAATTGACCTGAAAGAGATGAGTAAACTCTATCAAATGACACAAATTCCCTAAGGCATTAGTGCCTTAATCAACCACTATACATGGCATCTTCTCTCTCATTATTTAGTCACGAGAAAAAACTGCATAATTTAAATATATATACTAAGTCATAATAGAAAAACTTGTCTACACCTTTGTTACACCTATGTAAAACTCTGCAATCACACAAGAGATGGCAAAACTCGAAAGGCCTTCATCCATTAGTTTTGGGAGGGGAAACAAATTTATTCAATAAAAACCATCCCACACTACCACAAACTTAGAACATGGTGTGGATATCCAGTTTGTGATAGTTTATTTGATTATCAGTAAGAACCAAGGGAAGCCAAATTGAAAGACATTCTTAAGAAATGATTTTTTTTTTTTCTACAGCAGAATCTGTTGAGAAATTATAAATTACTATTTGTTAATATCTGAACCACCTATTTTAATAAAAGCGTTGGTTGAAGGTATTATTAGCATATAACATGTTTCCAACATGATGGTTACGACTCACACCTATTGACTTGGAAATTCTACTCATACTCCAAGTTTTACTCTACACCTATTGACTTGGAAATTCAACTTATACTCTAAGTTTGTAACGGATATCACAGAACTATTCCAAGAACAACAGAGAACTGCCAAATCCTTGTACTAAGTAACCTGAGCCTAGCATTGTTTTTCTCCTACCTATTTATCGAGGTAGAACTAGGACAATATAGTACTTAAGATATACTATAAATGAATGCCTAATATGGTATCAATACCAATAATAATTTAGGACATGGTAGTACACAGTTTTAGGAATCTGTTCAAATTGCCTCTTTGGTGCATATTTTGGTGTTTCAGGGACGAAAGTACTGTAACTAGCAACTGAAACGGAAAGCAGATTAGCAGAGTCAAGTAGATATGGTTATTATTAGAGTGTCTATTAATCTGTGCCTATGGATTGTGGGTATTATTAGTGCCTAATAATCTTGCTGTCGGAAAAATCTATAAAGACGATATTGAGGACAAACAAAATCAAGAGGGTAAATGATACCCAGGTAATATACCTTGATTATCTATCCAAGGGAACAACACATGAAATTCTATAGCATAGAACTATAATTGGCTTGCACAATTAATAGGCATTAATAATATCCCTAATCCACCAAATGGATTCAGAAAAATAAGGACATATTACAGGGTCAAGAAGGGATCCTATATATAAATTCTATAAAAGGATCCTACCAGTCACCAAGATTCTATTTATCAAAATATATTCTAATTATTGAGGAATCACCACTAGCGCACAACTGGTATATAATGCTTGATCGTAGTTCTTGGACAAGCTTTTACTTAATATGTGCATGGATTTGAAATAAAATTAAGCATGAGAATCATAATATTATGCATATTTATTGTTTCTCTAATAGAGGTGATGTTACATATAAAGGAAATGATGCTTATTCATCCAACGTCAATATCTGAATATCAAATACTGGATATTGGAATTGGTTATGTTTTAAATGTTATGAGTGGACTCAAATCTGAATACAGATCCTAGAGAAGTTTGAATTTGCGTGTAAAGGTTTGAAATAAAATTAAGCATGATAAACATAATAGCATGCATATTTATTGTTTCTCTAATAGAGATGATTTACACATGAAGGAAATAATGCTAATTCATCAAGGATCACTATCTGAATATCATATATTGTCAAATATTGGAATTGGTTATAACTATATGTTAGTAGTGGACTCAAATCTGAGTACGAATCCTACAATAAAAACAAATTTGCATGTATAGGATATATTAGTATCAACCATTTTCCCCTGGAGACGGATAATATATTGCTCCGTGACACTTAAAAATTCAAATTCACACAAATCTATTATCTAGCATGGTCCTTAAGTCTCAATTTTCTTCAGTTACAAATACGCAACATAAAATACAACAAAGATCAAAGAGAAGCATCAGTCGATTCCTTCCCAAATCAATAGCTCATGTCAAGGGACCCTAAGGTCTGGATGAATTAAAAATTCCAGCATGTTACATTGCACAAGCATTGTTAATTCGTGCACCAGAAAATACCTACTAAAAATGATGATCTGAGTTATTGTTTTCTAACATTTTATTATATATCATTTTATTATATATCGAGACCATACTTCGGAAATCAGGTATATCCTAGCCCTTGCACTTTTACCAGATACATGAATTATAGTAGCTTCCCAAGAGAACATAAAATGGTAAACTCCAATTAATCTACCAAAACAATATATGGCACAATAACGTGCTGACATGAAACTATGAATGGATATTTTCCTAACCACCTTACATCATATCCCAGATAACTACCTATATATGTGTGTGTTTGTGTGTATTTTTGAAAGAGTTTAGATGACATCAGATTCGTCTACAACAGGAAATGAGGACTACCAATAAAAATATATTAAATCCCATCAGTTTGAGCTCTTAAGAAACCCCTATAGCTATAGGATAATACCTTTAATGTTTATGCTAAAGAATTACTCATGGTCTGAGAATCAAAGGTATGTTGTAAAGAGAGAAAAACAAACATTAGCAAGTGGTATTTTGGACCTGAAGGTTCCAATCATCCTATTTCTCTTGTTAAAATAACTAAGATGGCAACAACAAAAATAACAAACAACACTAGGCAGCAAAATAAGAAAGTCGCCAAGTAAACCAGACAATTCATAATACTGACAGAGACGATGACACCTGAGTTGTAAGACTGAACATCCTCTTGAACCTTAAAATGCCATATAACTAAATAAATCAAAGCTAGAAGAAAACGAGAAATAAGTTAATATTTGCAAGACAAATGAACCAAGTCTATCATTCGATAACACCCTTCACAAACATAGAACATGTGATGCATAGAGGGAACCGTCTCCTTTAACAATGGACACTCGACAACTCAAAAAAGTCACGAGATCAATTATCAAATATAGGCCAGTTAATGTACAAATCACGTCCAAGATATGCAAAACTACCAAACTTGTATCCTACAAAAAGTCAATAATATAACTCGTTAGGCCTAAGAAAAGTCCCAATCACCAATTCAGATGAAGGGAAACACATACAACAAATCCCACCAACAACAAAAAAGAGCAAATACCAAATACAACGAACAAAGGGATACTGCATCATGACCATGCAAACAAAATAGTATCATCTAATAAAACATCAATCTCAGACCAGAAAAACAAGTCTCTAATTACCTGACCCCCAAAGGCCACCATCCTTTTGCAACCTAAAACTCTTCCTATTAGCCACCATCACACAACAAATCCTTAGCTACCTACCTGAAACTCTACCATCAAGTTACAAACTAAGTTACCCAAAAAAAAAACCCACATATCTGATCATATCAATCAAGATCATATGAACCCCTAACAGCCAGAACAAGATTCCAATTAACAAAACCCCAGAAAAGGACTCACACATCAAGATCATTTAAATGAATACCCACAAGGAATTTAACTGTCTCAAAAGAAAATTGCAATTAAATTAACACCTAGCTAGGAGACCAACTACATATTTGATCATATCAAGCAAACCCCAGAAAAGAAAAAAATATTGACTGAAAGTTTGGGATGTAAAATAAAAGATGGGATATAAGTATTATACCAGAGATGGCATGATGATGATGATTGAATTAGGATCAGCCATAGATGACCTGGGTGTATCTGTCCTTGAGCCACCTGAAGCTCTTCCTGAAGGAGCCCTTGACCTTCCCTTCCACAGAGTAGACCTTGTAGCTGGCAACCCTCTTCCTCCTCTGCAGCTCAGGATCACTCAGGCTCCACCCAACACCACCACCACCACCACCAGAAGCAGAGCTGCTGCTGGTGGTGCTCTTCCCCTTCTTCAGCTTCCTCTCCTTTGGCTGCTGCCAGCTGTAGCTGCTGCTGCTGTTCAGGTTGTGGTTGTAAGCATGTGAGGTGCTGTAACTCCTGAAATCATGGGAAGGTGGTGGTGGCAGACCACTGCCACCATCTCCTCCTCCTCCTCCTGTGTACACCTCCATCTGCATGTTGTTCCTCCCCATATCACTGTAAGATCTTGATCTGTAGTCCTCCATCTTGAAATCAATAGTTTCAATAGTTTCTTTTCTTTCTTTCCTCTTTGGTTGGTTATTGTGGTGGAGGCTATGTGGTGGAGTGATTCATGTACAAATTATTGTCTCTTTCCTCCTCTCTTCCTTTTTTTTTTTTTTCAATACCTTGATGCTATGCTGACAAGTGTTGTGGTTGTGGTTGGATTCTTTGAATTACCTTTGGATGTATGCCCATTTTGAGAAGGACTAGATTAGCACAACTTAATTGACTCACCTTCCATTGATCATTATTATTTTATATGTAAAACTATAGCGGTGCAAAAACTACTCAAATCCCGGGCACATAACTCTTTCCATTAGGGGTCAGCATTATTCGTTTTTAGGCCGAAAATCGAACCTAACAATAGCTTCGATTCGGTTTAAAGAAAATTTTGTTCAGTTTCAATTTTAACAATACTAAAAAAAATTATTCGATTTCGGTTTTAGTTTTGAATTTTAGTTCAAAACCGAAAACCGAATAATACTTGTACAAATATCAATTATATAAATACCTATAATTTTATTTATATTTTGTGATTATAAATGTGTATATTTTGAAATGTATATGTTTTGAAAGTGCAACTTTGATAATTTAACAAATGTCCAACTTTGAACACAATTTGAAATACAACACTATGTGTATAAAAATTAACATTTTTTAAATATAATTTAATCACCATTCCAACTTTGCGCATGACCCATTAAACAATAGATATATTTCAATTGAACAAACCAAATAAATTTAGTTGATTATTCGATTTTGGCTAATTTTGGTTCCGTTTTGAGTTTTTAGAATTTCGGTTTATTCGATTTTGACGGTTTCGGTTGAAGTCGAATAAACCAAATGCTCACCTCACCTAATGTAAACAATAGAGGGCGAGGCTATTGCTCATAGTTCTATCATATTATATAATAAGAAAAAAAAAGTTTAGTTTCATCGTAGAATTTTTTTTCTTTAAATTTATTCTTGCATATATTTATCAATTATTTTTTTTAACTAAATTAATAGATACAACTAGATAATTATGAAGTTGGTATTTTGTATTTCTAAATAGTATACAAGTATCAAATAATATATATTATAATTATAAATATAAAAATAATTAAGACGAGCAACTTTTAGTCTTTTTGTATAGTCTTAATAAAAATTTAAAATAATTACTTCTGCATGTATATTTATTTAGTCAATTTTAATTTTGAAAGGTACATGTACGTAACATCCAACTCAAAAATATGGACTCCATACGTTAAACCTGAATTTTGGTTTCCCAAAAACATGAAGTTCTTGAGGGTGTATATGCATATTCTTTAAAATATCTACCGGATTCTATGCAATAACTAAGAAGTTAAAATCCATAAGTTACACAGTTAGCGTGTCTTTGGAAATATTTTGGGAAGGAAAAGAAAATTTTAAAAGAAAAGAAAATAAAGGTAAAGTTAATATTTCATTCTCTTATTTGGATGACAAAAAAATATATGAAGGAAAAGCAATTAATTTTTTTTTGTTTGTTCGTGGGATGAAAGAAATTACTATTTAGTTCTTGATTTTTTTTAAATTATAATTTATGCTTAGCTTTTGGGAGGACAATTGGATAAATTTTCAACAAATTTCTATCTCTCTCAATTTTTTCTATCATTTTTGGAGAAAAAAATTAGTGGGGTCCACCTAATTTTTTCGCTCGTATTCTTCTCCTCCCTTCCCCTCCCACCTTCCAAAACACCATAACTTTTCTTCTTCTTTTTTTTTCTTTTTTTTTTCCTCAACTTTTTCCTTCCTCTCATTTTATTCCCTTCCCAAACAATATGTTAGTGTTATGTATAATATAATGGTAAGCACTAATTATAAATTATAACAGGTCTACGACAAATACAAACTTCTAATTCCAACTAGAAAAAATCATAAGCAATAATTTATAATTATAACAATATTATTTAACGTTGGAGTGGTCACAATATTATTTAATGGTATTATATATTATTTATTTATTTGAAAGAAGATAATTGTGGCAAATTCTTCTACCGAAAATCGATCTCTTGACCACTAAGATCACATGTCTCACCACTACCATTATTTGGTGCAATGCATGCAAATTGTGAGATTTAAACGAGATACATAGTAATTGGTCGGCAATCTTCCTCCCAATTATAAGTGAACATGTGATTTGGTGAGCCATCAAACTTCAAAGGGTGGTCCAGTGAATGGGACTGATATAAATTATTAAATTTTTTCTTGATTCTGTCTATAATATAAAATGGTTTTAGTTGATTACATTTAAACTAGATATTTGGTGCACGCATCCGTCTCATAAATGTGCTAAATCCTTTGAATTTAGTTCACACCCAGAAGACAATTCGATAAGAGGGAGAAAAACATAAAAGAAAATAAGGTTATATATATATATATATATATATATATATATATATATATATATATATATATATATATATATATATATATATATATATACGTATGGTTCTCTTCTTTATTTTTTTTACTTTAAAAATGTTAGATCTCTCCTTTAAAAAATAAACCTATCTCTATCTTAAAGATAAGTCTATTTATTTTTTAAATAGTGAGAAATTTATTTATTTATTCAAAAAAGAGAGATAAAAAAGTTAATTTTATAATTTTTTAAAGTAGAGATGGATTGTTTTAAATTTTTTTATCTTTAAACGTAAATATCTTTTTAAAATGTTATTCAAAAATATACTTAATATTAATGTTAATTTTAATATTATTTCTCATGTTAGTTTTTTGGTGCTAACTTTATTGTTGATATTAATTTTAATTTTAATTTCAACATTAACATTAAGTTTAATTTAACATTAACATTAATATTAACATTAACATTAATATTAACATTAACATTAAAATGTAATATTAAAATTAAGATTAAGATTAAGAATATAATTTAAAATTAAGATTATAATTTAAATTTAGATTTAGATTTAAATTTATTTAAAAACAAAAATAAATTTAAATTTAAATTAAATTTAACATTAACATTAAAATTAAAATTAAATTAGATTTAAATTTATTTAAAAATAAATTTAAATTAATTTTAACATTAACATTAACATTAACATTAACATTAAAATTAACATTAAAATTAACTTTAACATTAAAATTTAAATTAATGTAAAAATTAAAAATTAAAATTAATATCAACATTAATATTAAGATTAACATTAAAATTAATATTTTAAATATAATTTTTAAAGGTATATTTATTTCTAAGGATAGATTCTTTTTTTAAAAAAAATTATCTTTATTTAAAAAAATAAATGGAATAATTTATCTATCTCTATTTTTTTAAAAAAATAAATCCCTCTGTGTTTAAAACTAAATTGATAGATAAGTCTTATTTTTTAAGATAGAGATATGTTTCTTTTTAAGAGTAGAGAATGGAGATTTAAATATTAAAGAGAAATAAATTTCAGAAGAGAAACATACGTATATTTCGGCTAGATATTTTGAGTTTCTTTTCTCTCCGTAAGAAATTGCTCTATCCCGTAAACTCTTCCCGTAAACTTATCCCGTATAAGAAGGGGGCTGTATATATATATATATATATATATATATATATATATATATATATATATATATATATATATATATATGAGTGATGCTATATGTATTTCTAAAAAAATTATCCTTCCATATCCTTTCGCCATGTGGCACTCCATCCATATAGCATCACTCATATATATATATATATATATATATATATATATATATATATATATATATATATATATAAGTGATGCTATATGTATCTCCAAAAATTTCATCCCTCCATAACCTTTCGTCATGTGGCACTTCCTTATTGACCTAAACAAATATGGAGAGAGTTGGGGGAAGACATGAGCAAATAAACAAGTGCCACTTGGCAGAGGAACATGGAGGGATAAAATTTTGGAGGTACATAATATATATATATATATATATATATATATATATATATATATATATATATATATATATATATATATTTGAAAAAAGTAAATTTTATTCAGACTCTTTCGAAGGCTGTAAATTCAACTCGAAGGCATACAATCAATCCAGCCCAAAGGTCTATATATATAATTTCAATGCCTGAAGGCATCATCCTAGCCCAAAGACACTACCGCTGTCCGAAGGGCCCGAGCTGGTGTGGTGCGGTGCGGTTGTGGCTGCGTGAGGCCTTCGCATCCACGCACCACCCTGGTCACACCGCTCCCGCCTCCTACGGTTACATTCGGGCCTGAAGGCAACACCCACGCCCGAGGCCTACGAAACTGCAGCCGCACCGTCCCAGCTTCGCACTAGCACCACATCCGAGCACCATCCGGATCGCACCACACCGTTCCTGCCTCCTACCGACCAACACTGCACCTACCGGAGCTGCACTCACCACCACCCCACTTAATTCCCCATAGAGGACGTTTGGTATACATGATTTTTTTTAATTTGTGAACAAATTTATGGTGGGAAAACCTATTCCCATATTTTGTTTAGGTTACAAAAAATTATTTTTGAAAATTATAAATACCCAAGTAAACAATTTATCCATAAAATATGATAATCATGTCCCTTAAGAATATGTGGGTAATTTTTTTACCATGCATTTTTTTCCTACTCTTTTTTCTCTTGTTGTTTTTTAGCATTTTTCTTTTTTCGATTCCTTTGTATTTTTTATTTATTTTTTGGTACATACCAATCAAAATATTCAAATGTACACATACCATACATACAAGGAGAAGGAAAGTTTTGTCAAAAAAGTTTTGACTTTTAACATTTTAGAAGAAACAATGTAGCTTTTAATTATAGCCCATAGGTAAGTAAGAACAAATTAGGGTTGTGGACGGAAATTTTAATGATGACAATATGAAAAAAATATATCTATAACTATTTTGTGCTTAAAAGATGAGTGAGGGCAAGTTCTCCTACTTTGTCGAGGTTATCTCCGCCCATGATTCAGATGTTTGATGTAATTTAAAAGTTTATCATTATAACCTTGTGTTTAAAATATTTGTATACTTGTTATATCTCTTTATCTAAATAAAATTATTTTTATGTGCATATAGTGTCATCAAATTTATTCGTATGGATTATTTGTGCCAATATAATTTGAGATTTTAAGTTTTTAAACATACACATTTTTGTAAGAGTATTTTAAACACGTAAGTTAGTTTGAAGCATTAATAATACATCACTTTTAAAATATTTAAGCCATTTAAAAACAGAAATTTTCGTCCAAAGGGACGAAATTTCTCGTATTTGTAGATAGAGGGAAGAGTTTGGAGAAATTTCAAACCCAGGGACGCAACTCCAAGTGAGTTGGCGGTGGTCCCTCTTGGGGCCTCCAACTCACTTGGCGGCCCCCCCCCGCGGCGGGGGGGGGGGGGGGGGGGGGGGGAGGGGGGGTGGGGCTCCATCACAGTTGGCGGTTTGAGGGGGAGAGGAGGCTAACGGCTACCTGCTGCTTTTTTCTTTTTCTTTTTCTACAACGGCTACTTCTTTGTTCTAACGGCTCTATTCCAAATTCACCTATAAAAGCACATGAGAGCAATCAATCCTCACAATTCACTCCTTATTATTCACTCTTCTTCCTATTACTCACCAGCACACATTGATCAAGTTCTCCATTCATCAAGTTCTCCAACAGAAGCTTTTGATCAATCTCTAGCAGTTGCCTCCTTCAATTATGGATCGTAGCGTAAGAATAATATGTTCGCACGGAGGTAACCTAAATGTGTTAGATTACGAAGGAGGAGAAACTCAAATATTTTTAACTTATGAAAGTATTACTTTTGAAAATTTACGTAATCTTATTATTCAACGTTGTTCTATTCTTTACGAATTCATTTTGAAGTCTGTTTCTAATTGTAAATATTTTTTAATAGATAGTGATGAAGCATGCAATTATATTTTTGAAATTTATTCACAATCACGCTATGTAAATATTGTTGTTATTCAAATAGCCACAACTTTTAATAACAGAAATAGTCAATATTTTGTGGATGGTAGTTCTTTCCAACAAATTGTTCCATCTTTTCAACAAAATTAATCATCAGATGAATCCGACGCTGATAATGATGATGAAGACGACGGAAATAGGATGATTTAGTTGAAAATATGGAATATGACTTAGATGATAATATAGATAATGTTTCCACCCGTGAATTAGTTATCGGTCAAGAATTTTCTTCTCGTTCTGAATTTAGAAGTTTTGTAAGTAATGTTGCAATTGAACATAATTTTAGTTGTTCAGCTAGTACTATGAACAGTTCTCGTGGAATTATATATACTTGTGATCAACCGAACTGTAATTGGAGAGTATATGCCAGATCCATTGGAAATAGAAACATAGTAAAAATAAGTACATTAGAAAGTCATCATTCTTGTTTTAGTGCGCTTACAATCGGACGTCATCGACTAGCTAGCGCTGCATGGGTTAAGAGCAGGATAATTGATATAATTAGAGATAATCGGTCGTATAGCACATCACAGATAGTTAAAGATATATATAGAGAACATCGTGTACATATTACTATAGAAGCATGGAAAATAATATGAATTTCTATGCGACCCAAAAATCAACATGAAACTTCATGCGGCTTAAAACCTAGGGAGTCTCATGCAGCTCAAAACCTAGGAGTCTCATGCGGCTCAAAATCCCTGGGAGCTTCATGCGGCTCAGGAAGCTTCATGCGGCCTTATGCGGTTCAAAATCTGTCTATACAGCTGGCCATAATTACTCTGACATAAAGACGACAGCTCTGACAGAGATGATGGCTCTGACATAAAGACAAGACGTGACATGTTCCTAAAAAGACGAGAAAATCATCATGATATCTGGCACGGTTCACAAGTTCCAAAGATAGTTCTTTATGCAGATCGCCTATGCGACTCTCATGCGGCTCGGTCATGAGACCACTCTCATGCGGCTCGGTCATGAGACCACTCTCATGCGGCTCGGTCATGAGACCTCCCTCATGCGGCTCAGTCATGAGACCACTCTCATACGGCTCGGTCATGAGATAACTTTCATGCGGCCCTGTCATGAGACACTCTTCATGCGGCTCGCTATGGGACAGTCCTTCATGCGGCTCAGCCAGGATGCATCATTCATACGGCTCGCCACAGAGTAGCAGTTGAGACACGTGGCAAAAATTGACCAAGTCTTAACAGTTCGGATTTAGTGCAACAAACAGATTATGATCAATCTTAACCAATCCTCAGCTGCCCACTTCTCGAGGCACAGTTACAAGGATGTCGCCCATAATTAGCCACGTGGTTGTATACCCCATTACTCATGAATTCCCATAAATAACAAGGTGTTATTCCCTTGCACACACACAGAGACATACATAGAGAGGGAGCATTTCTTCGCCGGAGCCGAGGTTGCGTTCGATCGTCCAAGGAGTAAGGCAGAGTTGATATCACTTTTTTGAGCCTCTACCGTCACCCTCCAGAATCAAAACTAAACAATTATACTTAGATTGCTTTTCCTAGGTTTTGTTCCTAGGCCCTCTTTTGTACAAGCGAGTTTGTAATTGTGAGTTAAAGTTCAGTCCTCCTATAAACTGTTCTGTTCTACGATAATCAATGGCAAACACGATGGCGACTCTGCTGGGGACTAACTTCTCCACTGCTGAGAAGTTGGTGACGCAATCGGACGCAGCCAAACTCGGCTCCACACAACAGATGCTGGTTGTTCGCTTCGACCAGCAAGCGTTTGAAGAGATGCTCTCCGAGGGACGCGCTAGCCCCATCCATAAGTGAGCCGGCCCAAAGAAGGACCGCAGGGAGTGGAGGCCCAAAACCGTTGTCCCTTCCCAAGCTCTGGAAGAAGTGTTCTCTGCTGGCCAAGACGGCGAAGAAGACTCACATGCGGTCCCACTTCAGGCCGCAGAGGACCCTGTTGTCCCCAAGTCCGACAAAGGAAAACACTACGATGCTGGACTTGCGGGAGCAAATGGAAACTCTATGCGGTCCAGGAAGAAGCCGTATAAGGGTGCCAGCCGTATGCAGAAGGCTCATGCGGCCACCAATCCCAGCCGCATGCAGAAGGCTCATGCGGCCACCAATCCCCGCCGCATGCAGAAGGCTCATGCGGCCACCAATCCCAGCCGCATGCAAGATGCCTATGTGGCCACCAACCCTAGCCGCAGGGAGATGACCTATGCGGCATCCAATCTCACCCGTCGGCCATCTGTCCTATGCGGCTCGGGTTCAGTCTTCGACCGCCACTCATGCGGTCCTAACATCAGAAGCTCCAATAAGAATATGCCAGATTCTATGCGACACAGTTTGGACTCTTCCTACTATGCATCCTCGGGTGCTAGAACGAAGAAGTCTAGGACAGCACGAGCTCGTCGAGCTCAGTCAGCTGTCCCAACCTCTGACCATCAGAGAGTCCCGCTAACTGTTATGCGGGCCTCTGATGGAAAGTTGTACAGAACCGCCCGTGTCCAGCCCCCGGCGGCAAACGGACAGGGTGGTTCCCAAGAGTCTTCCAACAATGATCGAGGGCAAGTACTTTTACTAGTCTCGTATCAGGAAGCAAACGTGATACCAACGCACTCATGCACTCGAGATTCTCGGGCCCACAAAACGAGTATAAAGGTTGATCGAGATGTACTTGACTTGCGAGATGTGATTCTTCACAAGCGCAAGAAAAGAGAAGAAACCTTGGTGTGCAAAGAGTCCTTCCATGGACATCACTGCACTCAAGTCATTGTCAACTGCTGCTGCAACAAGACAGCAGTACAAGAGGACCGGTAGTCCGTCTTCCAACGACTGCAGCAGCCAGGACCGGTCCTAGAACAAAGCTCGGAAGATGAGGCACTTTCTTTCGCCTCATGTAACTCTCCCGGAAGGTCCCTATCGACAAAGGAGGGAAGAAAATAAATACCTCCAGCCCGATGATCTCAACCAGCACGACCAAGAAACTCTCATCTAGGGGGTTGTCTACAGCCGTCTCAGAGGGAGTTTATCAAGGTACCCGCTCAAAGAAGAAAGTCTCATTACTTGGAGATTCGTCATCTGCATCCCTGGGGGTAGTTGGAGCTGGGGGTGGCACTCCTCGAGACATCCACAATAATCCGGTGTTCCAAGAAGATGAACCTGGAGAAATAATCCCCCCAGCAGATACAACAGAGTCTGACGTCCCTGAAGACGTCCACAAATCCTAAGATGAGGCAACCTTTTATGCAGGGGTGTCACCTCCTCCGAGTCCGAACCAGAGGAGAACATTCCCACATACCCCGACGACTTCTCTGTGCAAGGGTATGATTCGGAGGGCACATCTTCTACAGTGCCTTCCATCTCTCCTCACGTAAAGACAATATTCATAACTGAGAATGATCAGGATGGTCCCAGTGATCGACAACGCCTCGACACTCTCGAGGCCATACTTCATACCTTGGTTAAGCCAGTGGACGAGATCAATACGGCCCTACCGGCTCTACAAACAAGGACACCTGGTCAAATAAGCTTGGGTCCCGCCGCCAATGCGGACTCAAACACGACCGCACCAACCCAGGGCGACAATCCACTTGGAGTATCGGCTCCCACTGCTGCAGAAGAGGCCAGGGAGGCAAAAAGAGAAGTCCAGGAGCTCCGGATAATGTTTTACACCCGAGAAACCTCTCAGGACCTCAGGATACGACAGTCGTATTCCGCTGCATGGAGAGATGTCCCCTTCCCTCCACGATACAATCCATTCAACATCAATCCATATGACGAAAAGACCTCTGCGAGCCGGTACATGACCTACTTCGAGGTCACGACAGACCATCTGCCGCATGACGATGCCATCCTCACGAGATTGTTCATTGGGGCATTAGAGGGAGTCGCATTCGATTGGTATCGTAACTTGTCGGATAACTGCATCCATTCCTTCGCCGGATTCAAACATATGTTCTTGGAGAGGTTCTACGAGGTGGGACAAGATGTGATAATGTCAACCCTCATGGACTTTGTTCAAGGAGGAAAAAGAGCTGACAAGGAATTACATTGAGCGGTTTCGCCAAACTGCGATGAAATTGCCCTCCGGTAACCTAAATTCTTCTTTAATTGAGATTTGCCAAAATAGGCTGCTTCCCACAATCAGCCTCTGGATGGGAGAAAGTTAATGTAAAGACTGGAGACCTTCATCATCAGCGCTACTAGCGCAGAAGCAAAGCTGAAGAAGGCTCGCCAACTAGGACTGCATATCTCGGATGGAGAGGATAAGGACAAACGCCCTAATACCAACAATAACAACGACGATAATTCCTCTAAAAACTGAGACACCAAAGGCAAACAGGCTATGGTGGCCGATACAGCCTAGAAGCCTGAGCCAAAGCAGGCAGAGAAGCAGTGGCCTCAGGTGACTTACTCCTTCGAGGATAGCCATGTCAAACCCATCTTTGACATGCTCTTGCAAGGAGATAGAATTCAACTCCCTCCACCGAGGCATGAACCTCGACCTACAGAGATGGAGAGCCCGAAGTACTGTCACTTTCACCGCTACGTCCACCATGCTACTCAAGACTGCTTCCAATTGAAGCGGTACATCCAGAACCTCATCGATTCCAAGGCTCTGGCCATTGATTTCGAGGAGGTAACCGTGGCTGCCAACATGGTGTCGGTCTAATTCGACAGTTTTCCTCCAACGAGGACTCAAAATGGCGTAGTACCCGTCTCCCGGGCAACAATGGAGGTCACTAATCTTCCACCTTCCCGAGACCAGACGACTGGGCTGGTGTCCCTCACCATGTCAAGAAGGGAGGTCATGTGGGTCCACCCGGACTTGGTGCCTGAAGTAACTCAGTCAGCATCATTCCCTACCTGCAAGAAGAAGGGAGGGAAGACTAAGTCCTGCCACACAATTTCAGCCGATATCGAAGAAGCGACAGCTGTCGTTACCCGGTTCGGTGCACAATCTCAACCTATACCGGGTAACTCAGCTGAAGAACGTCAGCCGGCCACTGCTGATGCCCCAGGACATTCTCAGCCTCCACCGGCCGACAAGCCTAAGCCAAAGGAGACCCGGTTCGATAAGCCGTTCCGTAAAGACGCACCTCAGGGGCTGGAGAAGCCCTACAATTTCGATATCCTGGCACAATTGGCCAACACACCAGCCAAATTGTCATTATATGAGCTCTTGAGATGCTCCAAGGACGTTCGTGTTGCACTGAGCGAAGCACTCTAGAATGCCGATGCGTATTTGGCTCAGATCAAGCTTACAGGAGAGAGCTTGCCAGCAGATCTCCAGGACAACGCTTGTACAGGTGCAATGCCCAATATTGTGTTTACTCTGCAGGATATGCTCATCAAGACCAACCTGCACGATCACCCTCTATATTACACTGGATACGTCGGCGACATCAAGGTGGATCAGATGCACATTGATCTCGGTTCTTCAATAAGCATCATTCCGAAGAGCTTGCTTCACCTCCTGCGTATCCCTATGCATCGGCTGACACCTACCAGCACCGCCATCAGCGGTTTCAATTCAGGAAGAAGCTACCCTATTGGGAAGATTTGCCTAAAATACCAAATTGGCGACCTTCAGTCGGAAGTGACTTGCTATATCATAGACGCAGATATGTCCTACAACATTCTCCTGGGGCATCCGTGGATACACGATTATATGATCGTGCCTTCCATATTGTACCAGTGCTTCAAATATGTTGACAAGTACGGCTTCGTAAAGACAGAATTCGCCGACATCGATCCCTTCAAAGGGATTGAATCCTACTATTCGGATTCCTGTCTGTACGAGAAATCGAAAAGGCACTTGATCAAAGAGGATGCTCAATAGCAGACGGAGGCTACAATAGGATCAGAAGAACCTCTAAAGATCCATCTCCAGCCCCGCAAACCAGACAGAACTGTACCTCTTGTAGCCACTCTGCGTAAAGAAGTAACTAGTCTCTCGGTGCTCACCGTACAAAAGAAGCAGATGGTTATCCGACTTCCAAGGTCTAGCCAAGGGCCGAGACCCACTGGGGAGCTGCTGACAATCAGACTGCCAAGAGCCAGCCAACAACAATCAGAAGAGATCAATCCTTCTGTTAAGCCGATGATCGTTCGTCATTCCAGGATAAATCGACAGCCAAGCGCTAAGCCAGAGGATGTTAGTGAGTCAACGACTCCATGTCCAGCACCAAGCGCTAAGCTAGGGGCCGCTAGTGCGCCAACGACCCCACGTTCAACACCACTAGTGGGACCCTTGACAATCAAGCTGTCCAGGTCATCCTTCCAATCTTTATTAATGCAGGGGGTGGCTGAAGAGGAGTTAGAGCTAGCCAAGTATGCGACCGCACACACTGATGTTTCTTCTGCTGATGATGTAATCCCACCAGAAAATATACCTTATTTTATCAATAAAGGGCTATCTTTGAACTACCTCGAGCTTAACAAGCTCCGTATAATGTATGCTATGGAACACGGTATAGGCACAAACTTACACACACAAGTGACAAATGTCTATACCAAGAACCAACTTACTCCCGTGAAAGACGCTTGCTTCATAGTCGAGGGAGAAGATCACCCAATCATCTTCGGCCGAAGGAATGGTCAACAGTCCTTCAGGCCAGAGGAAGTCGATCTCGAACTCGATACCGGAAGACTGCCTCTTTATCTATATAGCTCCCACTCCAAGTACCTCATGCAAAAATAAGGGTATGATATGGAGGCTACGCCAGGCTTGAACTATGGCACCGGTCGGCAATTACCTTTGTAATTGCCAGTCCTGGCTGGAAAACTATGGGATTATTACAGCAAGACCACACGTGGTCTAGGCTATGTTACACCTTCAACAACTCCGGAGAGCTCGGATGAGGAATGCGAATGGCATTCACATTCGACTGGATCACCCACTTTCGATTCGGATGTCAGCATCAGAGACGTATTCAGGCAAGCTTGGTCTGTCAACATGGCATTTACTGACGCCTACGAAGAAGACGAAGACATACCCGAACTTCTCGAGTTAGAGCCTTGGGTCCAACAGCTAGATGCGCAATGGAAGAAGCATTTCGAACGAAGAAATCCCCCTACCAAAGATGAGATTATGCAAGTTGACCTCGGCGATGAATCCTCTCCAAAGCCAATCTTCGTTGCAAAAGTCTGACAGACGAAGAACGGGAGTCGTTATTACAACTCGTCAGAGAGTACATTAACGTGTTCGCCTAGAGTTATGAAGACATGCCAGGGCTAAACCCCGAGGTTGCACTCCATAAGCTCAATATTCATCCGGATGCAAAGCCGGTCAAGCAACAACAATGACGATTCTGCCCAGATATCATGAATTCTATCGAAGCTGAGGTCAACAAATTAATAGCCAGCGGCTTCATCCGTGAGGAACAACATCCCGACTGGGTCGCCAACATAGTACCAGTCCTCAAGAAGAATGGGAAGATCCGAATTTGTATCGACTTCCGAAATCAGAACAAAGCATGTCCTAAAGATGAGTTCCCTCTTCCTATTATGGACATAATGATCGACAACACATGTGGCTTTGAGCGCATGTTGTTCATGGATGGCTTCTCAGGATACAACCAAATCAAGATATTTTCTGAGGACGAAAAGCATACATCATTCCGAACGCCAATTGGCGTGTACTGTTACACAGTCATGTCCTTTGGTTTAAAGAATGCTGGTGCCATATATCAACGAGCTATGAGTGTCATCTTCAGAGATCATCTGCGTAAGACAGTGGAATATTATGTCGATGACATAGCCGTCAAAAGTCGCTCTAAGGAAGATCATCTGCATGATCTGTAGTGCCCCGCTCCGCGAAGGCACTAGATAGACAGAAAGATCGGATTGCTGGCTCTACAACAGAAGACGATTGATCTGGATGAGTGGACAAAGTCTTATTTTATGATTCGCTTGCGCCTAATAAGAATCTGAGCTTTTGAATGAATGTTGTTGCTAATAACAAGATGCTATATTTTGAGTATGCTTATAAGAGAATCCGTACATTGTCTGCAAGAAAGAGAACGGTTGCCTGCTTAAGAAGAAGATAAAATTATTTGAGTTGTTCGATTGATGCATGATGGTTTCATTTGATATTGCATTTGCATTGGGGTATCCATATAGCAACGAGCTGAACCCTTGCGAGTCACAGCGGCTAGCGACGAGCTGAACCCATGCGAGTCACAGTGGTTGCGACGAGCTGAACCCAAGAGAGTCACAACTGTCACGTCCCGACCCAGAATCACCCGAATCATCGTCCTCGCATGGGGCGTGATGTCGCACGAGCCTGGAGTTGCGCTCGTGAAAGGCAAGATGACAAGTTCTCAAATGGTTATCTTTGAGTTGAACATTCACAACGAAAGGAAAACAGAGTATACGAAACGATTCTCTTTATTGATATTCGAAATCAGATTACAAAGGCTTTCGATAGCCCAACGGAATTTTCCAAATTAGCTACAACACTCAGGTTCTCTCTTGCCCACAAAGGATTTCACCGTTCCATACATCATGTCTTCTATATCTCGGCCGCATCAATCCTGTTGCATATCCGAGCGTCAATACGATCGCACGCTTCAATACGCTTCGACATTCCAAGCCTCAATGCGTTCAAGCGAAGCTCCGCCGCAAGCAGACCAATCCCTGAACCTGCTAGCAAACTAGTGGGAGATTAGTACTTTTGCCCTCGCTGTACTGATCAAAAACCCACTTAACAAACCGACATTTAGTATTGTATTGATTCATGCAAATATACAATTTAGTTCTCTTTCGATGTTCTCCTTAGGATGAGTTCATGACATATTCGAAGACTGGAAAGCATGGCAAGCATGTTATTCAATTTGTATAAGTAAACAGGCAAGCAATCTCGTGTTTGATTCGTGGCGCAACTTAGCAATATCGACGCACTCTCCCTTGCACCGACGCAAGGTGAATACGTCTATCCGTTTTCCCTGTCATGTTATAAGTGATCGCTATTCAGGATCCATCCATGCAGGATATATGCATACCTTGCACTTCTAAACCCGTTGCCCTTAACTATATAAAGGTCATTAGCTTTCCGGGCTAGAATGGACTTATATTTATCGAAATTGAAACATAAGACGATGTTAACTCTGTGCGGTTGCTAACCAACATCAGAGGCCATCGAAATAATCGTAGCAAGTGGCTTATCACATTCACCAGAAGATCGCTACCCTTCTAAATGAAGTGCACCAACAATACCAAAAACGAATCCTTCCTAGGCCGAAAGGTCCCAGCGTCCTGGCGCGCCGCTGTAGGAGCATAAAAAGTGCTTCATAGGAATGAGTCAAAGATAAGGATCATTCCATTCAAATCGAGCCACTTTATGCCAAGGAGCGGCTAATCACTTTACGTCCGAAGCAGGCTAATCATTTTACGCCCGGATCAAAGCTAAGGATTTTACGCCCAAAGACAGGCTAGCCACTTTTACGCTGGACAAAGCTGTCAAGTCTTGCATTTAATGCAAAGTCTAACATGAAGATTTAATGATGGCATATATCACAGAAATCAAAGGGATTTGTTTTACACAGAGGCCCATTTGTCGTTTAGTATGTGGACTGAGCTATCTTACGCTCATAATATGGCTTCTTTTACGCACGGAGACTATACGAGTTTTTACGCTCAACGGTTGACGTGTGCGTAAGGTTTATTTGGGCTACTTTTACGCTCAAGGTTATTTAACAACCACTTTACGCTGTAAGTCTACATCAGAGCTATTGTACGCCTAGTCTACTACTTTACGCTCATGGTATATTAGGGTTGTTTTTACGCCCTATTCCAATTCAGAACGTGGTTTGCCAACATGGCTTTCATGCCACACATCTCGAAGAACGTGTGTACGTGCATCCTATTCTTATTGAAATGATGGGACAGTTGTTAGCGTAAAGATGGAACTTTTGTTGAGTTTTTACGCACAAGAAGCCAAGTCTATAAATAGACTGATTTTTCTCATATAGACAGACAGAGAGAAAGGGGAGAATATATAGAGATCAGAGCCCAGAGACTTTGATTTTTCGGAGCATTCTTCTTCAACTTTTCTTCCAGAACAGAGTGAGGCAAAGCAGGAAAGCATTCAGCCTCGCCATCAGTGCCCAAGTGCGTCGATACCTTTCTGGTGACTTAGTTCTTCCAATTGTTCATCTTCTAGCAGTGATCTTCATCATCATCGTATGGTCCAAGGAACAAAGTGATCATTTACAGATCAGACTTTCATAGCAATACTTTCCAGAATCAAATTTGTACTTCGTGTACACTTTTTCTCGTTTTATTTCAAAATCCGACTTCCAGGAATTTTGTTAAGTGAAACAAAAATGGTGACTCTGCTGGGGACGACCTTCTCCTCTGACGAGGAGGCAATTGCTCAATATGATGATGTGTCGATTGGATTGACAAAGAAGACTCTGGTTGTACACTTCGACCAGACTGCTTATGAAGAAATGCTTTGAATTGGGGGTGGTTCTCGCCGCTCCAATGTTCAAAAATCTCGCAAAGCACGTAAAGTTTGGATTCCTAAATCCAAAATAGCTTCTGATCTCTCTGTTGCTTCTGAGGACAAGGGAATTCTTCCCACTCCTGTCATAGGGGCTCCCGTTCGTAACGAGGCAGTCCTTACTTCAGCGTTGCACTCTAAGTGTGGCAAGTTATCTCCTGTCTGTGACGGTGAAGATAATCAGGTTTTACGCCCAGCGGGTAAAAACCAAATTTTACGCTCAGGGCATAAGAATGAGTCTCCCATTTGTAATGAGACAGACTCTAATGCTTGTGCTTCGAAGTGTAAAAATAAGTCTCCCATCTGTGACGTGGTAGATAATCAATTTTTACGCTCTACGCATAAAGGTAAGTCTCCTGTTTGTGACAGTGTAGATAAAATTTGCAACGATATTTTTACATCTAATGTGAATGTACCTAAATACATACAGCGTAAAAATATTATTGGTAAAGCTTCAGTTCTACACCAACAGCCTTCTTATACTGCTCTACGCAAAGTACCAAACCTACAAATCACATGCAATGAAAATGGAGTTCTTCGTGCTAAAAAATCTCAAGATTTGCGTACACAACTCCAAACGCGTAGAAATGTACAGTTTGGTTCTGCGAATGCAGCTAGTAATCTTCTTTATACACAAGGGACTAAATATTTTGCTATCCCAAATGTAATAAAGAAGACTACTCCTTCTACTCCTTCTGATTTACGTGAATTGCTAATGCAAAAACGTAAAAATAGGCAATCTTCCGTGACGCTCCCCCAAGAAAATCATCACTGTGAGTGTCACCAGATTGTGATCAAATGTTGTTGCTCGGCTTCCAGACGGTCAGTTTTTGATCAATTAAATTTTAATGTACCCCAACAACAAGCTGATGAGTTGTCATATGCGTCAGTCAACATGGCATCTCACACCAACAGAGGACGACGTCCTAGACGGAACACGTCCCAAACCCCAGGTCAACAACAATTCAACAGACTTCTTGATTCTTTTGAAGGAGTATATCAGAATATTCGATCAAGAAGACAAAGACAATTGCAGACTTCTGATTCTGAAGCAGGGGGTACTCAATCTCTTGAGTCCGAAACTGATAGTGTTGATTCATACTTCTATACTAATCCTTCTGTATCTTCAAGAGAGGTTGAATCCTACGCTATTGGAGACGAACCAGAGACGTCATCTGTTAATACAGAACAACGTCTCACTGCTGTTGAGAAATCATTGAAAGACATGCTTAACATGATGCAAAGCATGCACCAGATAATAACCGCTCAACAAACTGCTCAACCAACAATTGTAACATCGGTTCAGGCAGCAGCACCAACTCAAGATAGCCAAGGGGTTGATATACCTTTGAATATCCAAGAGCCTGCTGTTAACCAAAATTCTGTATCTCCAGATCCTATCATCCCAGAAGATGTACCATCTCCGGTGGAGATTACGGTACAACCAACAACTTTTCAATCAAATGTGCTTCCACAAACCAGTGAAGCCATTCAAGCAGTGCGTGAGCTCAAAGCACAGTTTGAAGTTTTGAAGCGAAAGGATCAACTCCAGAGGTTAGGGATTAAGCAACCTTATCCTCCTCATTGGAATGATGTACCGTTTCCACCGAAATTCAAGCCACAGTCCATGGTATTGTTTGATGGAAAGGCTTCTCCTAGTCAGTATATCAATTACTTTGATATTATGACTGTACATTTACAGAAAAATGATGCTCTTCTCACTAGGGTATTCATTGGATGCTTGACGAGTTCAGCTTACGACTGGTATCGTATTTTACCTGACAATTGCATTCGTCTTTTGACAAATTTAAGGCAATGTTTCTCTCCCGTTTCTATGAAGGAGGTATGGACATGAACATGTCCTCCTTAATAGAAATTAAGCAAAAAGAGAAAGAAGATACTCGGATGTTCATTGAACGTTTTCGACAGGCAACTTTAAAGATGCCCCCTGGTATGCCAGATTCAGCACTGATTGATACATGTAAGATGAATCTGCGACCATCTATCGCTGTCTTCACGGGTTCCCAATTCACAGATTGGGCTTCGTTTATCATAGCAGCAGTTTCTGCCGAGACCAACGGTAGGTTGGCTCGTGAACATGGGATAATTTTCGCCTCTAAGGATAAAGGAAAGAAAAGTAATCCTGGTAATAATTCCGGCAATCGTAATATGAAAGGAAAAGATACTCTTATGGTCAATCTTTCCAAGAATAAAACGACGCCGAATAATCAAGAATCTTCCAGGTCAGAAGAAGAATACTCTTTTGACGAAAGTGATATCCCAGGGATATTCCAATGTCTGGTGAAGAGTGAAAAACTTCATATTCCAGAGCCAAAGAGGCCTAATGAGGTAAATTTGACTGACAATCCCAAATATTGTATCTATCATAGATACATTAATCATCCTACCAGTGCTTGCTATGTTTTGAAGAAGAAAATCCAAGAGCTGATAAATGGTGGCGCCATTGCTTTAACCAATGATGACCATACGGTTACAACTAATATAGTTTCTCTTTAATTTAGAGATTTTCCTCCACAACAAGTACCAGATGGAATTGTCCCAATTTCGAAGGCGACGATGAAGATTTTGAATATCCCGCCTGCCATGGAGGAAAATGAAGGATTGTTGCCTCTTACATTAAAGAATGGTGAGATTATGTGGGTACATCCAGACTTAATACCTGAAATAGAAGATGAAGGTAAAACTTCAAAATCCAAGAAAGGTAAGAAAGTCAAAACCTGCAACATGATTTCTCATGTTATTCCAGATCCTGATGATTTGGATCATCTATGGGACGGCATTCCTTTGGAAGATAGACTGAGAGGATTGAACATATGTCCTCCAAGTCTGGCTTCTCCTGCCAAGCTCAAGCTTACTCATCAGCAGTGGCTCACCATGAATAGTGTTCCCTTATACAGGGCACAACAAGTCTTTGCTATTTATCAAAAGGCTCCTACAGGGATTTTTCTCGTATCCCGAATCCTTTTTCTCCCGTAGCTGCAGAGACGGTTATTCCTCATTCTCCTGTAGTTACAGGGATTTCTTCTTCTTCCTCTATGGAACCACCTGTTGAAAGTCCACTGCCTACTCACTTATACACTCAATAATCTATCCTTATCATGAAAAAGATGGGTTATGATTTTCAAAAAGCAGAAGGTTTAAATTATGATAAAGGGATACGACTTCCTTTACAAATTCAAAATCAAAAATCCACTGTTGGATTGGGTTCTGAGGTTCCTCATAACAATCCTCACAAAAAGAAGGCTAAGAAAAGGAAGATTAAATCCTGCAATATGGTACTTCCTTCTTCTGAGTCTGAAGAAGAAACTTTTGCTGGTATAAGATCTGGAAAAGAGTACCACAAAGATTATGAGGGATCCTCCAAGGAAGCTGAGAATGTTGAAACACCATCAACTCAACCGTCTCTTGCTCCTGCTATGGTTGAAAAGGGAAAACAGAAAGCGGTACGCTTCGATGTCCCGTTAAAGTCTACTTCCAGTCAGGGGGTGGCGATAAAATCCTATAAATTTGATATTTTAGCCCAGTTAGCTAATACTCCGGCTAGATTATCTATTTTCGAGTTGCTTCGCCTTTCTAGAGAAAATCGCGAAACTTTGAGTGAAGCTTTGCTACAAGCTGACTCCTGCTTAGCTCAACTCAAGACTCCTGACAATATACCAGTATCATGCCCGCAATGTCATAGTGTGATGGAAGCAATTCCCAACATTACCTTCACACAAGAGGATATGCTATTGAAACATAACAAGCATGATAGGCCTTTGTGTTACACTGGGTATATTGAATCGATTGAAGTTGACAGAATTTACTTTGATCCTGGGTCTTCCATTAGCATAATTCTTCAAAGTATGCTAAGACCATTGAGGATTCCTACTAGTGATCTGACTTACACTAGTACCACAATAGTTGGTTTCAACTCTGGAAAGAGTAAACCACTAGAGAAGATTCGTCTGAAGATTCAGATTGGTGATCTTCGAACTATGACAACATTTTATGTTATTAACTCAGACGTATCCTACAATATTCTTCTTGGAAGACCATGGTTACATGAGCATAATATCGTGCCTTCGACTCTCCACCAATGTTTCAAGTATGTGGATCCCTAAGGGGTTGTGAAGACTGAGTTTGCTGATATCAATCCTTTCAAAGGTGTTGAAGCCTATTTTTTCGACTCAAAGCTTTACAAACAAGAGCATGTGAAAGAGATATCAGATTTGGCTGAAGATCAATCATCTGTTGAAGATCAGTCTATTAATGAAGATCCGCCAGAAGAGCAACCTTTGAATATCAAAGTCAAAGGACGAATCTAACCCCAATCTGTCAACAATCAATCTTTGATGATCAAGGTCAAAGGAAGAACTCAAGCTTCATATGAGAAATCAGTAAATGTTCCTGTTAAAAGCCAAGTTCAACCTCTTGTGATCAAAGTCAAAGGGCGTACATTTCGTACGAATGATCCAGAACCTTCTCTGATTGTCAATCTTGGCAAATCTACGCAGAAGACAGATGATAATCCACTAGTGATTAATCCGAAGCGTAGCAGTCAAATTGTAAATGATATAAATATTGACCATTCTGTACTTTTTGATATCAATAAAAATTTCCTTTTCGAGTATATGGCTGTCAAGTTTATTGAAAGAATGACTTTATCTTCTGATAATCAAAGTCATCAATACAAAGATGACATAGATACAGAGGAAACCTTATACATTGACAATAAGAAAAATTCTTTTCCTCCTCATGTCGATGTCGGACCTTATGCTCAAAGGTTTCTAACATCTTTTCCCTATCTTCTTCCTGTAGCCACTTCATCGCAAGCTTGTGTAACTTATAAACGTCACAAAGAATCTTATTTAGTGGTTCAGTTTGATAAGAAAAACAAGCACCAAATTGTGTTTGGCCTGGCTAGAAATATCCCTGTTGCTCAGACAGATGATTTGAGAGATAAAGATAAAGGAAGAATCCGAATTGACAGATATAGTCAACAATCTCTCAAAATTATCCAGAATATGGGATATGATTTAAAGACTATGCAAGGCCTCAATCAAGGTAAAGGTAGACGACTGCCATTATGTGGTGATCCGTTTTACCAGAAAACTTGTCATGGATTGGGATATGATCCATCCCATATGTTTAATGACGATATACAAGAAGAATTCTCTTCTAGCTCTTCACAATCATCAGATTCAGAAGAAGTCCAATTCATTGAATCCGATATTTCTCACTCCTTGTGTGTTAAAGGAGACTATGATGATGAATCTGAGCAAATATTTTCATCTTACATGGTTCAAATTGATGATGAATCCGAGCCATTTGAGAATGATCATTGGGCTCAACAGATGGACACTCAATGGGAACTTCGTTTTGAACAACGACAACCACCTACAGAGGATGAGATTGTCCAGATTGACGTTGGAGATGGAACTACGCCCAAACCAATATTCATCAGTAAGAATCTTTCTGAAGATGAAAATGAAGAATTGATAAAACTAATCAAAGAATATATTGATATTTTTGCATAGAGTTATGAGGATATGCCAGGTTTAGATCCCAAAGTTGCTACTCATAAACTCAATATTCTTCCTAATGCTAAGCCTGTAAAACAATATCAACGGCATTTTTGGCCAGACATGATGGATACAATTGAAGCAGAAGTCAAAAAGTTGATCACGTGTGGTTTTGTTCGTGAAGAACAACACCCCGATTGGGTTGCCAACATTGTTTCTGTTATAAAGAAGAACGAAAAAGTCCGAGTTTGTATAGATTTTTGAGATCTTAATGCAGCTTGTCCAAAAGACGAATTTCTACTTCCAATTACTGATGTCATGATAGACAATACATGTGGTTTTGAACTCATGTCTTTCATGGATGGATTCTCAGGATATAATCAAATTAAGATGCATCTAGAAGATGAGAAGTATACCGATTTTCGTACATCTTTTGGGGTTTACTGCTATACGGTGATGCCGTTTGGTCTTAAAAACGCCGGTGCCACATATCAACGGGCCATGAGCAATATCTTTCAAGAACATCTACGAAAGACAGTAGAATGTTATGTAGATGACATTGCTGTTAAGAGTCGATCAAAAGATGATCACGTTCAAGACTTGAAGACAGTATTTGAATTGATGTGCCAACATCAATTGAAAATGAACCCTACTAAGTCTTTCTTAGGGGTTTCTAGTGGCAAGTTTTTAGGATTTGTCATTACTTCTCAAGGTATCCATGTTGATCCAGATAAGGTTAAAGCAATTCTTGAAATGCGTCCTCCACACAATTTAAAAGAACTCCGTGGCTTCCAAGGTTGCATTGCATATATCATGAGGTTTATATCTGTAATGCTTGTGGTCCGTATTACGTATTTCTGGAATACGTGTACGTATTTTATTCTGTATTTGCATGATTCCTTGTTTAGCTTGTATCTTGGCTTGGTTATTTCCTGGCTTGGCATTTCTTTCTTGGCTTGGTCTATTCCTGGTTCGGGTTGGTTGGTTCGGCTTGGCTCGGTTTTCTTTGGTTCAATATGAACCAAGTGAACCCCCTACCTACCACCACCATTGTATTTATTAATCCATTCTCTCTATTCTCTCTCTTTATTAATTATCTTTTTCTTCTCCATTACTCCCTACCTACCAGAGAGAGAAGAGAGAGGTCTAGGCAAGTGCAACTTGCTTCATAGAGGAACTCCAATTTTATTGCTTCATTCTCTTCCTTGCAACATTTTAACTTACTTTAGAACTTGGCATTTTCACTTTCCATGGCTAGATTTTTGTAGATCTAAGTTTATTTTATTTCGGATTTCTTGGGTTTTGATCTACTTAATCTTGTTATTTCTGAGTTTTGATGGTTCCATGTTGTAAAGAATTTCGTTCTACCCCATTTTGACCTATGGGAGTTCGGATTTGGGCTCCGGATGATGGAGTTATGGAGCTTGAGAACTTGGCTCTCATAGTGTTCTTCTTCTCTGAAGTTTTGGAGAAGATGAATAGTGCTTGACTTGACCGCATGAATATTCATGTGACAAGTCTTCTCTTCAGCCGCATGGCTGGAAGTACTTGAGCCGCATGAGGGCCAAACTCTTCTGGCCGCATAAACTCACTCAATTTCCAGCCGCATAAGTTCTGAACTCTGCAGCCGCATGCGCCATTCCCGCTGGCCGCATGAGACTTGCTTGACCCAACCGCATGAAGAACCCCAGACCCTGGCCGCATGGACTTCTGAGCCCAGGCCGCATGACCCTGATTAATCCTGACCGCATATGCATCCTTCATTTCCTGAGCCGCATGGGCTTCTACTAAGCCGCATGAGCCTGATCCTATCCAGCCGCATGGACCTTCCCCCGCTGGCCGCATAAAGATCTTGTTTCCGAGCCACATATGCGCTCGTATCCTCTGACCGCATGCGCCCCCTTGTCCTGGCCGCATGGGATCCTGTGACCCTGGCCGCATGAGCCCTCTTATTTGAGCCGCATGCGCCCCCTCCTTCCTGGCCGTATATGACTGAGCCACATGACTTTCTCATGTTCCTGTGTACTATTATTTATCATTAATTGCCCATGTTTTGTAACTCCTTTATTAGATATTTTACGTCCATTTTATATCCTTACGCCTTTTGTCGTGAACTTGATAATCATGGATTTGTTTAATATATATGGAAATAATACCTGACATGACCTGATAGTGGCCCGTCGTGGCGCACTCCTGACAAGTACACTTGACATGATAACCTGACATGATTATCTTGAGCAGCTGTTGCGACGGCTACCTGACATGACATGACCTGTATAATTAGTCCTGGACACCGTGGGTGATTGTGCTTGTACAAATAATCCAGTCCTGTCTTGCATCATGTCTAGGAGGGGACTCCTGAGTACCACGGCCAGGAGTACCTACTAAAATGGACTAAGGCTAATAACTAGATTAATACAGTAGTCATGAAGAGATCTCCCAGCTACAGGCAATCCCGTTACCTGGGCGCGCCTGGGATCTGTAGCCTACCGTCGAGTAGGGCACATTTCCAGCACACTGTCATGTGTTGCACCTTTCAAGCTACCTAAGGGTACATGCATTTCCTGGACGGTGTACCCACCTGAATTCAACCCCTAATTTCGACCTGGGTAACCTGGATGGTCTGCAGGGCTTGTGGCTGTGGAGTAATCTCACTGCATCTTGCTAGTAATTAGGCCCGTGATAACCCTAGTTAGTTAAAGTATCAAGCCGTAATTCTTGTTTGGCCGTGAAATGATTGGATGGAGTCTAACCAGTCTAGTCTTGTCCTGATCCTGTTCCCGATTATTGAATGACCAGAATGTTTGTATTTATTTTACCGATAAATGGTGAGAAACCAAGCTCCGTTCAGACGAAGGGTTACAACCCCGGTCCTTGTTTGGTTTACGGGTTGTAACCTGGTTATCTGAATAGTTCCATGGTTATCTCGTCGTATATCATCCTGATGTGTTTGCTTTATTTTCCAGTTCTTACTTTTATTTATATCTTGTACTGATTGCTGGTTTTAGTTCCTAAGTGAAGCTTCCTTTGTGGCACTTGCTCTTTCTGGGATCTGACCCAGCTGGTTTTGTATGGCCAGATTTCGGAGCAGCTCCAGAGGATCCACCGCTTTTCCAGTCCGATGGTGAACACCAGACGTAACCCGGGCAACGAGTGGGTTTATTTTTGCTCTCCCACTTTATTGTAAAAATATTCTTTTGAGGCGTTTAGCTGACGAGCACCTGTTTAGCTCGATTGTATTTACTTACTGTCTGCCTACGGGCTGTAACATGATTGACAGATCCTAGGGTTGATCATGTATGACTAAACTCTTGCTAGTCCTCACATTTTGTAACGACTAGCTTCATGATCAGCTGAATATGTAATATTTGGGACGCCTTATTATTGTATATTTAATGATCATACATCTTGTAACATTTACTTACTTGCTTGTGATTGAGACACTAGGCTTGTTCATGACCATAGGAGACTGTTGGCTTGTAGTAAACCCTCATGTATCTAGACAGCCGTGACCGTATAGCGAGATAGAATCCATTTCAATATACGTAGCTGGCTATGTCTGCCCCCGCTCCCCAGTATTCTGGTTCTGCGACGTGACATGGTTTAAGTGGTGGCCCATGCAGGTCTTGCAAATCAAGACATGTGAGGGTTTACCGAATAGATGTCTCAATCAATGTTCGTCCTTGATCTCTGCTCGTATCTTCTGAATCCCAGGATTCTTGTCCTGATCATATGCTTGTATCGTTGATCTGTCCTGGTCCTTCCTTATTGTTCCCTATGTCGTCTTCTTCAACGGCATTGTTCGTGGTCCTACCGACCAGCAAGGTGGAGCACCTCCCGCGGACCAGCAGCAACATGGAGATCAAGTCCAGCACTCCGGAGTAGCCTCCAGAGTCGAGCCTATTGGAGAAGAGCCCCCAGTTCAGCCAGTTCAGCCTGCCGAGCCTGATGATGGCACATTAGTAGGACTCGTCAGGACCTTGATAGCTTCTCAAGATCGTCGTGGAGATGCCTTGCAACAGGCAGTGACGGATGCTTTGACCAGAGGAGGTCATCAGGGTAACAGCGCGGCCAACAGCTTCAAGCGCCTGAACCCTCCATTCTTCGACGGTAGTGAAGATGCTATTGCGGCAGATGCATGGCTTCAGGACACAGAGGTGGTTCTAGAAGCAGCCCGGACTCCGGAGAACGAGAAGGTAGCCGTGGTGCGCCTGCAGTTGTTAGATCTTGCCCGCAGCTGGTGGGCAGCTCAGGCCGTTGGATTACCAGCACCCATTCCATGGGCAGTATTTAGAGAGAGATTCCAGACCAAGTATTTTGATGCCGTGGCTCGGTACGATCTGCAGACGAGGTTTACCAATCTGAAGCAAGGAGGCAGGACGGTCGATGGATATGCGGCCAAGTTTTCGAGACTCAGTCGGTTTGCTCCCACCTTGGTGGCAACCGAGTATGATAGAGCCCAGCGATTCCAGCAAGGGCTTCACTTGGAGATCTTGTTGGCAGTCGAGCAGTTTGAGCATCAGACTTTTGATGCAGTCTTGAGAGCAGCCCGGAGGCACGAGTATACCTCCCAGAGGATTGTAGATAGGACCGGGGGTCGGAAGAGATCTCATGGCCAGATGAATCAGTCTTCAGCACCAGCCCCGGCAGCCAGGGCTTTGACTATTAGAGCTCCGAGGCGAGCGGCCTCCGTGACGTCGGTTCAGCATTCCACCCCGACGCACCCTCAGCAGCAGCAGAAGCAGAAGCAGTCTTCCGCAGTGGGATGTTCTCATTGTGGGAAGCCAGGCCATGTAGTGACAGAGTATCGTAGGGCACAGGGATTGTGTCTGGCTTGTGGAGCACCAGACCATAGGGTTGGATCCTGTCCGAATAGGGGTAGATCATCATCGTCCAACCTTTCCAGCTCTTCGGTGAGGGGACCAGCCCCAGTTCCAGTCCAGCAGCAGCAGCAGTACCCATTGTCGAGGCCCTTGCCGCCTCAGTCCCAGATGTTCCAGCAGCAGAACCCCCAGCAGCATGTTCCAGCCCAAGCCTCGAGTCAGAATAGGCAGCGAGGATTTCAGTAGAGGGGACCAGCACCCCGAGGGCACGGTCAGGCTATGGTAATGACCGCAGAGGAAGGATTGGCACCAGGAGAGGTAGTGGCAGGTACTATTCTCGTCAACTCCTTTCCAGCTTCAGCTTTATTTGATTCTGGTGCATCGCATTCTTTTATGTCTGCACGATTCGCGACACGGGTAGGATTGGAGCCCGAGTCATTATCAGTAAGGCTCAATATACTTACTGGTAACGGATTGTGGGAGTAGATAGAGTATTTTCCTCGTGTCGGATCGTAGTTAGCGGTAGAGAATTTCCCGCTAGATTGATAGAGTTCCCGATGGCCGATTATGATGTGGTCCTAGGGATGGATTGGTTGAGGAACCAGTATGCTAGGATAGACTGCCACATTGGCAGAGTTGTTTTTAGCATTCCAGGCGAGCCAGAGTTTTCCTTTTCCCGAGGTGAAGTTGAGCCTTCTCCTCCGATATTGCGGATGGCAGTAGCAGCAGTGCAGTTGCCCAGGATAGTGGATGAGTTCCCAGATGTTTTTTCAGAAGAGCTTCCAGGTCTGCCTCCAGAGCGGGAGATCGAGTTCACTATAGACTTGATTCCCGGGACAGCCCCAGTATCAGAGAGAGTCTACAGGATGGCGCCTTCAGAGCTGGAGATCTTGTACAAGATGATTGAAGAACTTCGAGCCAAGCGATTCATTCGTGCTAGTGGATCGCCTTGGGGAGCCCCGATGCTTCTTGTGAAAAAGAAGGATGGTACGTCCAGGTTATGTGTTGATTATCGTACCTTGAACTCAGCGACAATCAAGAACAGATACCCTCTTCCGAGGATAGATGACTTGTTTGATCAACTCAAGGGGGCTTCAGTATTCTCGAAGATCGACTTGCGCTCAGGATATCACCAGATCAGAGTCCAAGAGCAGGACATCCCGAAGACAGCTTTTAGATCGAGGTATGGGCATTGGGAGTTCCTTGTTATGCCTTTTGGAGCAACCAATGCGCCGGCAGTATTCATGGACCTCATGAATCGCATCTTCATGCCTTACTTGGATTAGTTTGTGATTGTGTTCTTGGATGACATCCTGGTCTACAGCAAGAGTGAGGCGGAGCATGAATAATATCTCAGAGTTGTTCTTCAGATTCTCAGAGAGCACCAGTTATATGCCAAGTTCAGTAAATGCGAGTTCTGGCTCGATCGTATTTCGTACTTGGGTCATATCATCACTCGAGGAGGAGTAGAAGTGGATCCCCAGAAGATTGTGGCTATTGAGTCATGGCCAGTGCCCAGCACAGTTGCAGAGGTTCGTAGTTTTCTTGGATTGGCCGGCTACTACCGGCGGTTTGTTTCAGATTTTGCTCGAATTTCAGCGCCATTGACCCAATTGACCCGCAAGGATGCACAGTTTGCTTGGACGGCAGAGTGTCAGAGTTCTTTTGAGCAGTTGAAGCGAGGATTGATAACAGCTCCTATTCTCACGCTTCCAGATGGAACCGGAGGATTCTCAGTGTATTATGATGCTTCAGGCAGAGGTTTAGGATGTGTTCTGATGCAGCATGGGAAGGTAATAGCTTATGCGTCACAGCAACTTCGTGATCATGAGAGGAATTACCCAACCCATGACTTGGAGCTGGCAGCAGTAGTGTTTGCACTTAAGTTGTGGAGGCACTACTTGTATGGAGACAGGGTGGAGATTTTCACCGACCACAAGAGCCTGAAGTATGTTTTCACCCAGAAGGATCTTAACATGCGTCAGAGGAGATGGCTGGAGCTTCTTGTGGATTATGATGTCAACTTACAGTATCATCCCGGGAAGGCCAATGTTGTTGCAGATGCTTTGAGCAGGAGAGCCGGAGTTTATTTTCTAACAGCGCAACCAGAGCTGTTAGCAGATCTTCAGAAGATGGGTATAGAAGTTGTTCTCCCTTCCAGTGTGGCATTGATGGCCAGTATGCAAGTTCAGTCCACTATAGTCGAGAGGATTCGGATGGCGCAGTCAGCAGATTCCAAGCTTCAGCGACTCAGGGCAGAGTATGAGGCAGGACAAAGACCAGAGTTATGCATTCATGAGGACGGTACACTTCGACATGGGAAGCGTCTTTGTGTACCCAGTGGAGATATCAGGCAGGAGATCATGGCAGAGGTGCACAGTTCTCAGTATTCCATCCATCCTGGCAGTACGAAGATGTACCGAGATATCCGTCAGCACTTCTGGTGGAATGGCATGAAGCGGGAGATAGCTCGGTTTGTCTTTCGGTGTTTAGTCTGCCAACAAGTTAAGGCTGAACATCAGAGACCAGCTGGACTACTTCAACCATTGTCAATTCCCGAGTGGAAATGGGAGCATATAACCATAGATTTTGTGACTGGATTGCCTAGATCCCCGGCGGGCAGAGACGCTATTTGGTTTGTAGTTGACCGGCTCACCAAAGTGGCTCACTTTTTTCCATTCAGAGTTGGTCAGTCGACGGCTCAGCTAGCAGAGATGTACCTCAGGCAGATTGTCAGGTTGCACGGAGTGCCAGTCTGTATCACCTCGGACCGAGATTCCAGATTTACGTCACACTTTTGGCGTAGCTTGCAAGAGAGTTTGGGGACTCGTCTCCAGTTCAGTTCAGCGTATCATCCGCAAACAGATGGTCAGTCGGAGCGTACGATCCAGACTCTTGAAGACATGTTGCGGTCTTGCACACTTGACTTCGGTGGTTCATAGAAAGATCACTTGCACCTGGTAGAATTCTCGTACAACAACAGTTTCCAGGCCAGTATCCAGATGGCACCGTTCGAGGCACTATATGGTAGGAAGTGCAGATCCCCGCTAGCCTGGGATGATGTTGGAGAGAGACAGATGCTTGGTCCAGAAATGATCGCTCAGACAGTCGAAGTGGTCAGGAGAGTTCGAGATCACCTTCGAGTTGCTCAAGATCGCCAGCGCCATTGGGCCGATTCTCATCGGCGCCCTCTAGAGTTTTCGGTCGGCGATCATGTATTCCTGAAGATTTCGCCTAACCGTGGCGTCATTCGTTTCGGCGTTCGGAGAAAGCTTAGTCCTAGGTATATAGGACCGTTCGACATTCTGGAGCGAGTAGGAGATGTGTCCTATCGTCTCGCTCTTCCGCCGTCGCTAAGCGAGGTGCATGACGTGTTTCATGTATCCCAATTATGACGGTATATCCCAGACCCGAGCCACATCTTGGATCATTCGGAATTGGTTGTTGGTACCAACCTTTCGTATGAGGAGAGGCCCGTGTCTATATTGGACCGGAGAGAGAAGATCCTCAAGAACAAGACTATCAAGTTAGTCCGAGTTGCTTGGGGTCATCACTCTTTGGGGGAGTCAACGTGGAAGCGTGAGGATGATATCCGATCGCGATATCCCGACTTGTTTGACTCATGAGGTATAATGTCTTTCTTATGCCTCATGCCTTCGATTCCTTGCTTGCATGATAGATTGATTACCTAGTATAGCTTGCTTGTTATTAGTATAGCTTGTCATTGCTCCTCTAGCCTCTTGATTAAATTTCGAAGACAGAATTCTTTTAAGGTGGGTAGAGTTGTAATGCTTGTGGTCCGTATTACGTATTTCTGGAATACGTGTACGTATTTTATTCTGTATTTGCATGATTCCTTGTTTAGCTTGTATCTTGGCTTGGTTATTTCCTGGCTTGGCATTTCCTTCTTGGCTTGGTCTATTCCTGGTTCGGGTTGGTTGGTTCGGCTTGGCTCGGTTTTCTTTGGTTCAATATGAACCAAGTGAACCCCCTACCTACCACCACCATTGTATTTATTAATCCATTCTCTCTATTCTCTCTCTTCATTAATTATCTTTTTCTTCCCCATTACTCCCTACCTACCAGAGAGAGAAGAGAGAGGTCTAGGCAAGTGCAACTTGCTTCATGGAGGAACTCTAATTTTATTGCTTCATTCTCTTCCTTGCAACATTTTAACTTACTTTAGAACTTGGCATTTTCACTTTCCATGGCTAGATTCTTGTAGATCTAAGTTTATTTCATTTCGGATTTCTTGGGTTTTGATCTACTTAATCTTGTTATTTCTGAGTTTTGATGGTTCCATGTTGTAGAGAATTTCGTTCTACCCCATTTTGACCTATGGGAGTTCGGATTTGGGCTCCGGATGATGGAGTTATGGAGCTTGAGAACTTGGCTCTCATGGTGTTCTTCTTCTCTGAAGTTTTGGAGAAGATGAACAGTGCTTGACTTGACCGCATGAATATTTATGCGACAAGTGTTCTCTTCAGCCGCATGGCTGGAAGTACTTGAGCCGCATGAGGGCCAAACTCTTCTGGCCGCATAAACTCACTCAATTCCCAGCCGCATAAGTTCTGAACTCTGCAGCCGCATGCGCCATTCCCGCTGGCCGCATGAGACTTGCTTGACCCAGCCGCATGAAGAACCCCAGACCCTGGCCGCATGGACTTCTGAGCCCAGGCCGCATGACCCTGATTAATCCTGACCGCATATGCATCCTTCATTTCCTGAGCCGCATGGGCTTCTACTAAGCCGCATGAGCCTGATCCTATCCAGCCGTATGGACCTTCCCCCGCTGGCCGCATAAAGATCTTGTTTCCAAGCCGCATATGCGCTCGTATCCTCTGGCCGCATGCGCCCCCTTGTCCTGGCCGTATGGGATCCTGTGACCCTGGCCGCATGAGCCCTCTTATTTGAGCCGCATGCGCCCCCTCCTTCCTGGCCGTATATGACTGAGCCACATGACTTTCTCATGTTCCTGTGTACTATTATTTATCATTAATTGCCCATGTTTTGTAACTCCTTTATTAGATATTTTACGTCCATTTTATATCCTTACGCCTTTTGTCGTGAACTTGATAATCATGGATTTGTTTAATATATATGGAAATAATACCTGACATGACCTGATAGTGGCCCGTCGTGGCGCACTCCTGACAAGTACACTTGACATGATAACCTGACATGATTATCTTGAGCAGCTGTTGCGACGGCTACCTGACATGACATGACCTGTATAATTAGTCCTGGACACCGTGGGTGATTGTGCTTGTACAAATAATCCAGTCCTGTCTTGCATCATGTCTAGGAGGGGACTCCTGAGTACCACGGCCAGGAGTACCTACTAAAATGGACTAAGGCTAATAACTAGATTAATACAGTAGTCATGAAGAGATCTCCCAGCTACAGGCAATCCCGTTACCTGGGCGCGCCTGGGATCTGTAGCCTGCCGTCGAGTAGGGCACATTTCCAGCACACTGTCATGTGTTGCACCTTTCAAGCTACCTAATGGTACATGCGTTTCCTGGACGGTGTACCCACCTGAATTCAACCCCTAATTTCGACCTGGGTAACCTGGATGGTCTGCAGGGCTTGTGGCTGTGGAGTAATCTTACTGCATCTTGCTAGTAATTAGGCCTGTGATAACCCTAGTTAGTTAAAGTATCAAGCCGTAATTCTTGTTTGGCCGTGAAATGATTGGATGGAGTCTAACCAGTCTAGTCTTGTCCTGATCCTGTTCCCGATTATTGAATGACCATAATGTTTGTATTTATTTTACCGATAAATGGTGAGAAACCAAGCTCCGTTCAGACGAAGGGTTACAACCCCGGTCCTTGTTTGGTTTACGGGTTGTAACCTGGTTATCTGAATAGTTCCATGGTTATCTCGTCGTATATCATCCTGATGTGTTTGCTTTATTTTCCAGTTCTTACTTTTATTTATATCTTGTGCTGATTGCTGGTTTTAGTTCCTAAGTGAAGCTTCCTTTGTGGCACTTGCTCTTTCTGGGATCTGACCCAGCTGGTTTTGTATGGCCAAATTTCGGAGCAGCTCCAGAGGATCCACCGCTTTTCCAGCCCGATGGTGAACACCAGACGTAACCCGGGCAACGAGTGGGTTTATTTTTGCTCTCCCACTTTATTGTAAAAATATTCTTTTGAGGCGTTTAGCCGACGAGCACCTGTTTAGCTCGATTGTATTTACTTACTGTCTGCCTACGGGCTGTAACATGATTGACAGATCCTAGGGTTGATCATGTATGACTAAACTCTTGCTAGTCCTTACATTTTGTAACGACTAGCTTCATGATCAGCTGAATATGTAATATTTGGGACGCCTTATTATTGTATATTTAATGATCATACATCTTGTAACATTTACTTACTTGCTTGTGATTGAGACACTAGGCTTGTTCATGACCATAGGAGACTGTTGGCTTGTAGTAAACCCTCATGTATCTAGACAGCCGTGACCGTATAGCGAGATGGAATCCATTTCAATATACGTAGCTGGCTATGTCTGCCCCCGCTCTCCAGTATTCTGGTTCTGGGGCGTGACAATATCCAATCTCTCTGGAAGATGCCAGCCTTTCTCCCGTCTATTGAAGAAGGGTGTATCATTTGTTTGGGATGAAGCATGTCAGAAAGCCTTCAATGACATCAAATAATATCTTACAAATCCACCTGTTTTGGTACCTCCAGTGATAGGAAGACCATTTTTGCTATATATTCGAGCTTTGGATCATTCACTTGGTGCTCTTCTTGCACAAAAAAGTGATATAGGGCATGAACAAGCGATTTATTATCTTAGCCGAATGATGGTCGGAGCAGAGCACAGGTATACTCCTGTAGAAAAGGAATGTCTGGCCTTGGTTTTTGCTGTCCAAAAGACAAGACATTATGTGACAGAAGAGACTATCCATGTCATCTCCAGAATAAACCCCATTCGGGTATTGATGAGAAAGCCAAGCATTCTTAACTCTAGGTTAGCTACCTGGGCGATGCTGCTCACTCCTTATGACATGGTTTATATACCTCAAAAATCAGTGAAGGGTCAAGCATTAGCTGATTTCTTAGCTGCTCATCCTATACCGGAAACATCAAAGTTATATGAGGACATTCCAAATGAAGTTCTAGATTGTAATATGACTTTGAAAAATGACATTTGGCAATTATATTTTGACGGAGCATCACGGGTTGGACCTGAAGGTAATATTGTCTCTGGGGTAGGAATCGTCCTGGTCTCTCCTGACAAAATGGTCATATACCATGCCTATTCTCTCAATGAACCATGCTCCAATAATGTAGCAGAATATAATGCTCTATTAATTGGTCTCCAAGTCGCAAAACAATTGGATATTGAATTCCTGGAAGCCTATGGAGACTCTCAGCTGATTGTTAATCAAGTTAGAGGGACTTATGAAGTCAGAAACCCTGATCTCATCCCTTATCATCAAGTAGTAGTCGAATTGGTTCTTTTATTCAAAGGATTCTTCATTGAATTCGTACCACGTTCTCAGAATGTGGAGGCTGATGCTCATGCTAGCCAAGCTGCAGATTTGGCTGTTCCAATCCGAAGGCAGAATACAATTACTTTGTTGGACCGAGATCTATTCTGTGTCAAGAATAACTTGTGTATTGAACAGAGTTATACCACAGAATCAAGCTCTCAGCAAAGAGATTAGAGAACTCTATTTATTGATTACGCGGTTCATAGGATTTTACCTGAAGATCCAAAAGAAGCTGCGTCAATTAAAAGACGATCATTTCGATTCTATTATGATTCATCTTTGCATATGTTATATCGTCGCTCATATGATGGACTCTTGCTGCACTGTCTCTCAGAAAGTGAAGCTAAACTAATACTCCGTGAGGCTCATGATGGTGTCTGTGGTGCTCATCAACCAGGTCCGAAATTACATGATCGCATTCGAAGGATGGGATACTATTGGCCTTCCATGATAGCAGATGCTGTGGACTACGCCAGAAGGTGTAAAGCATGTCAGATTCATGCCGATTTTATTCACCAACCTTCTGAATTTCTACATCTTACAGCAGCTTCTTGGCCCTTCGAAGCTTGGGGTATGGATGCCATTGGTCCTATTAACCCTCCTTCTGTTAAAGGACATCGGTTCATATTAGCTATAACCGATTATTTTTCTAAGTGGGCAGAAGCAGTCCCCCTTGCTGAAGTGAAAACATCTAATGTGATCAACTTCATCAAACATTATGTCATTTATCGCTTCGGGATTCCTCGATGGATAATTCATGACAATGGCCCACAATTTGCCAGTCAGGCATTTTATCGGTTCTGTGATAAGAATCAAATTCAAAATTTAGCTTCTACGGCCTATAATCCAGCTGCTAATGGTCTAGCCGAAGCCTTCAATAAGACTATCATTAAACTTCTCAAAAAGTTTGTCTCTTCTAATAAACGTGATTGGAATGAGAAACTTGGAGAATATTTATGGGCTTATCGAACAACAGTCCGGACTCCTACTGGTTTTACACCATTTTTTATTGGTTTATGGATGTGAGGCTGTTCTTTCCTTGGAAATCCAGATTCCATCTCTTCGAATAGCTATTGCTAATGAGCTAACTATAGAGAACAATAATCGCTTACGACTCCAAGAACTTGAAGGATTGGACGAGAAGCGTCTTCAAGCACAACAGCACATTGAACTATATCAAGCCCGTATATCTCGAACTTTCAATCGTAAAGTTAAAGAGAGGGTATTCAAAATTGGCGAATTAGTTTTAGCCGTTCGAAGACCGATGATTATGACTCACAAAAGCAAAGGAAAATTCCAAGCAAAATGGGAAGCTCCTTATGTAATTGAGACCGTGTTTTCTAATGGTGCCTATCGGTTATCAAAACCTAATGGAGATCTACTCATGATGCCGATCAATGGCAAATTTCTTAAGAAGTACTATATATAAAAAAAGTGAGACAGAATGAAAATAAAATTTCTTTTATTTTTATTTTTGTTCTGAATAACGGATTAAGGACGAGGACCACTGCCTTCCTTATTGAATACATAGTCAGCTAATGCATAGAAAACATCGTTGCTTGAGTTCATAAAAAACTTGCAGACATCCATCCTCAGCGCTTCTTCTTCAGGAGTTTTTCCTGGCTCTACTAAGAAATTAAGGATGTCTTGTGGTGGCTTGGGAATAGAAGAGCTTTCGCCTACTTCGGTTAGGCCTATCACAATTGGCTCAACAGGGCACGTCTCAATAATGTTTTCAACTTTCTTGGAGACTTCATTCTTTTGCTGCATATCTTTGGAAGATATTTTCGATAGAGGAGTGGAAATAAGAATGAAAAGTTACAAAAATTTCTCACCTATTTTGTAGGAGAGATCTGTTGATGAACTGGTCTTTGAAAACAACCTTTTATTCCCGAAAAGGTCTGTCCGTTCATTTTATCAGGTTCATCCATTTTGAAATTGAATCAATATTTTCTTTTCCCGAGAAGTTATGTTGGTTCATTCATCCGTTAATGTGGACATATATCCTTAATGACATCTGTCCTCTTAATCCCCAGCTACCAATGTTTGGTTAAGCTGATTACTCACGTCTTTTCGGAAAGAGATTTTGATCTTCTATCTTACCCGTTGGTATAAGGAATTAGATTTATTATTTATCATGTTCTCAAGACCTCTGGATAAATATTAAATCTGCTTGCTTTTCTTATCTATCAAATCCATTTGACCTCTGCATAGATATTAATCTACTTTTTTCTTTGAGTTCTTACATTCTGTCAAGTCCATAATACCTCTGATAATATTGTATACTCTAAACAGAAAACAAGACTTTATTATCTATCATGTCTATACTACTTTTGGATAGATACAAATCATTGAGCATAGAAGACTTGTCATTTCCATTCTCATTTCATTATAAAAGTCTATTATATTTCTTAGACTTTCTTACAAATCATAATGGAAATCTATTACAATCTTGAATTTTCATTCTATCCAACAACGATGACCTAATCAAGATCTATTTCTTCTTTGGATCTTCTTCATCGGATTCGTTGTTGGTGTCAATTCCTTACTGTCTGAGCCTCAATGGCGACCAGAACAGAAGAAATCAAACTCTGGTCTTCTCTCTCAGACGAGAGGAGAATCCCAGAGTATGGCAGTCCGAAGACGTGTTGCTGCCAATACAACTGGTGGAGGAGTGGCGGCCTCTCAAAAAAGATAGGAATGTATCCAGCATTGGGATACGATTCCTAGTTCTGCCGTGAAAGGAACTCTACTACCCAATTTCTTGGGTTAGAGTTGACTCCACCATCCAACTCTCCGTGTATAAAGGCTATTCCTACCAACAGAGGAAGCCTTCTATCCCACGAAGAGTTCTGAGTTGTCTGATTTACGCGTCAAAAGCGCATGAGCTCCCTGATGTTGATGTCAGAAGAACGCTCCTTGCAGCGTCAAAGTCGCCAATATTGATTCTGGAAAAGCTCTTCAGCCAAATTTCTGCAGAAAACAACAAAGAAAAAGTGTTTTAGACAGAAGTATCATCAGACGCGTATTAGATGCTTACGCATCTTGTTTTATCTTCAACATGCAACAAGACTTTACGCTTGATGTTTTACGCCCGTGATTCATGAACATTCAATCAACAGGGCTCTCTATGCCAGTGTCTCATGTGCACCCTATTCAACAAGGCTTTTACGCTATTGTTTCATGTGCTCCTCATTTCAACAAGGCTTTTTTTACGCCAACGTTTTTTGGAGTGTATTATTCAACAAACTTTTTTTTTACGCCCGTGCATCTTTTCTATGAGATTCTACATCTATCAAGGGTTTACGCTCATGAGTATCTATTTTTCAACAAAAAGATCAAAGACAAACAATGGTTTATGACCAAACTTACCATAAAGGCCAAATGGTTCGGCTCTGGTTGAATCAATATCTGGTGACCGAGCGTACAGAAGAACGGCATCGGAAAGGATCATCATTTGTTGAAGCGTGAATTCTTGCAAAGAGGCGGAAAGCTATCTCCAGAAAAATGACAATGAGAACGAGGATGTATAAAACATTCTCTAAACTCAGCTATTTATAAGGGTTGAGGAAACGGTTGGCATGAGTCTATTTCGGGAAAGATCCTACTAGATAGGCGCTCGTGACCACAAAGCAGATGCCACGTGTTGTTTTGTTTCTCTTGAGAATAAACAACCATAAATGCAGTTAAAGAAGTGTTGAACAATTCTGTCACGACCCGCACCCACTGTGAGGGTACGAGTACGTAACAACGCCCAGCCTACGCCGCAGTGTCGGCGGTAGAACGCTGTTCTAAGTCTCTAACTAACCATCAACTCATACAGTATATAGTGTACTCATCATGATCAACTCTGAACGGAGGACAAGTATAAGATATGGTGTAACTCAATCACAGTCTAAGCACGATAAGATAACACCAAATATAACTAAGAAATTGAAGACAACAAAACTACTAATAAAAATAACAACAAACTCAAATACATCTCAAGTCTCAAATCTCTATATATAACTCCAGATCTAAACAGGAAAACTAAAACAAGACAGACTAACTAAACTCCCGATCACTGCTGAGTGTCGGGGCCATAGGTAGCTAAGCCATCTCCTGGTCTGTAACATGTAGGGTATATGTCCTCAGGGCAATCATATGTAAAATTTTCAATAGGTCCAGTCAGGACAGGAACGAGCACATCTCATCTAGAAAACCCAAGTAAATGACAGAGAACTATACAACAGTTATAGACAGTTATATTGATGAAAATGACAGTTTATATTCAGGTGATGGTAAGAAAGAGAGATAAAGTGCAAGGAAAGTAATACTAAATAAGAGAAGAATCATAGCAATAAAGACTGTAAAAATAGAACTAGCTGAACCAAGGTAATATGATATAAAGTCCAGACAGAAAATGTAAACCAGTGTAAAACCAATGTAAATCCAGTACGGGATAAATCTAATACAAGATGAATCCAGTAAGGGATGATTCCAGTTATAGTGATCAACGATTCCAGGGTGAGTCCAGCCTATACTCTAGCAGTGTGTTTTAAAATATCGAGTTCGACATGTAAACGGCTGTAGGTAATACGGCACATCACACACCTGGCCGGGTGTGAGATGGCTATCATTCCAGTAGATTCCAGTTGGGAGATTCCAGATTGGGGTATGTCTACATGTCTTACTCTAGTATTTCCTCTCCCAGCAAGTGAATCCAGAATTTCGACACAATGTTTCAAGATGAGTCCAGCCAAAATATAATGATACTAGTAAATGATTCCAGTAAATGATTCCAGTTAAATGATTCCAGTAGGTGATTCCAGTTATAGAGATAATACCAGTAATAGAGGCCAGAAAATAAAAGTGTGTCGTATACATGAATCCAGAAATATCTACATGTGTTGTAACAGAGAATCGTATACAACTAACTAGAACCGAAGTACAGTAATTGACAAGTAAATGAGAGAACTATCAGAGAATGTACTCGTCTGCTACTCTGAAAAGAGTAGTATAATATCAGATGTCTGCACCAGAGTCACAATGTCCTAAACAGAGAAATATAGGTTATAATGTGCTTAAATAAGACAATAAAATTTATGATGCAAATCTACATGATTTCTAGGCCAATCTAGGGCAAAGTCAACTCTAAGTCAAACCTGGTCAACTGTCTAGGTCAAACTAGGTCAACAACATGGCTATCTTGGTCAACTGGTCAAACTTAGGCTAGCAAGGGTCAATTGGTCAACTTCGGTCAAGTTCTAGTCAAAACTAGGCTACGATTGACTTTTCGTTAACTTTTGAATAAAATAGTCAACTGTGGTCAACCGAGGTCAAAACTAGTCTAAGTCTACTATTCCTAACCATTACCAACCATAAAATCCTAACTATAACTATATCTTAAGGTATTTAGCTCATATGTTGAGAAATAGACATTATCTTAACTTACCCCGTTTACCCTTTCCAAGGTAAATCCTTACCTTAGCCTCTAACTTACCCCACCCTTACCTTAACTCACCTCATGGGACTCTAGTACCTTGCTAGTGTACTCTAACCACTTACCCTCGTATCTCGATACTGAAACTTGGTATCTTGATACCTCCCCTAGGTAGTAAGGTAACTATCTATTTACCTTGAAGGTAAGGTAAATACACCATTTCCTTATCATGATAACTTGGTATCATGAGATACCAAGAACCAAACTTCTAACTAAACCTATCTATATAATATCTAACTAACATATCAATACTCGAACTCTAACTAGTGCCTTACCCTCAACATATCCAAATACCTTACTAACATGGACTCAAACATGCACACTATCATGTCACTAACATAGACTAACATGATTCTAATCTATCACTCAACTCTAACTCTAATAAGCTAGATATCAAAACTCTAACCTAGACTAACATCTACATATTCATATCCTAACATTCCCTCTTGAACCTCACTCTAAGGCACCCACACACACACATATAACCATATATATATGGGTATATATAGTAGATAATGGGGGGTCAAGTGTGGGGCCAACATGGGGCTGCACAGCAGCCTCCAAGCTGCTGCCTGCTGTGGTCTCTTCTCCTTCTACTCTCTTCTACTCATCATACATTCAACTCATCCACTCAATCTCATTCATTCACTCACTCTCACAACACAAAACCTTCTCTCTCTCTAAACACATCCACACACACAACTAAAACAACCATTCCTCACTCATTTAGCTCTCATCCCCCTCACAATACCCTTACATCCTGATTAATCTTACTGATACATAAGGACACCTATACTACTCTAGCTTATATACTAATATGCTCATGGACACTAACCGATACCTTACACTTAGGCACACATATGTAGTCTAATCTAAGACACTAGCATATGCCCCTCACTTGCACTAGTGCACCGGCCAACATGGCCTGTGCTGCTGCCACCAGAGTGCAGCCTATATCCACTGCAATGCAGGGCCAACATGGCCTGCAGGGAGAGTGCTCTCAGGTTACCTACATACTCTCAGGTTTACATACACTTGGGATTTCTCAGTTACTTCTTAGCTAATCTTAGGTTAAGTCTCAGTCATTTTCATTTGAATACTCAAGTTCAATTTCAGGTTTAACTATTTACAATAAATCACATACCCACTCCTCTGAACATGCAATCAAACCCCCAATATTAACCCAACAAAAACCAACATTCATTACCTACTGTATCAGCCGGCATGACACACAAATCAACTCCTAAAACCTAACAAACGAGAATGAAAAGGGAACAAGGGAAGTATATCTACAATGTGTCACAAGGGGGGGTGTATTCGTGTCCAGGTTGTGTCCACTCCGTGTCAAAACATAGTGTCAAGGCATAGTCAGAACCTGGTTGAGGCACAGCCTCGTGCTATGGTGTCGAAGAGTGTAGGACACAAAGTGTCCAACCATGAGTCACGTGGTCGGGTCAGTAGATAGGGTACGTGTTAGGGTATGTGTCGAATAGCTTAGGTCGTGTCCTTGTCGCATCGTGTCACGTGTCCAGGGCCGTATCAGAGACCAACTGTGCGTGTGTGTGTGGACAACACAAATCAGTGCGAGCTTGATAACATCGTGAATACCAAACCAACTCGACCCAAACTTTGTGTGTGTCGTGTCAGACATTACACCTATGTGTCCACCAAGTTTCGTATGTTCCAGTGTCCTGTCGTGTCCTGTGTCGAGCCCGAGTAGCAGGGGAGACACAGGCACAGTGCGGTGCCTCGTGCAGGCGTGTCACGGACTCGTGTGCGAGACACACGACACGTGACACGTTGTGATCGCATCTAGAGGTAGAGGGGGACTAGGGCTAGGTGTCTAGGTGTCTGTAGGAACCTCAAGTCGTGTCGTGTCCGAGTTTCAAAGCTGTGTTAGAGGGTCAAAAATCAGTGCACTGTACAGTGTGTAAACCAGTGCAGCTCGTGTTTCGTGTCCGACACGACTCGAAATGTCGTAGAAATTTAGGGTGGTCCTGACAGTGTCTGTCTCCACCCCCATGCCAATTTGCACGTGTCCAAGTGGTGTGTGCAGTAAGAAAACAGTGGGTGATAGCAGGGCAGCCGCACGGGCCTGTGCGCAGTGTCGTGCACGAGTTGCGTGTCCAATTTGGACACGAAAACCAACCCGATTCATGCTCAGACATATACATATATAATATACATATTAAGTGCTATCCAAATATATAATTTGTTTTGAAAAACTTTAACATTCAATCCATTGAGGCGTTTTGTCGAACACCTAACTTACACTACGACATGTGTCCGATACGGACACCAAACGGGCACGAAATTCACCCAAATTTTGGGAACACCTAGGAGACTCCTAGATCTAGCCCTACATGCAAAGAAAACTGAAATTTAAATCAATTTAAAGGGTTTTACCTATAGGTGCAAATTACATGGAAAGCTCCAAATGGGGGGTGTTCTTCTTGATGGCCAAATGCTCCAAATTGATCCCAAACTGAAATGGCTCTCCACCAACAGTCCATAAACTCAATTTAGAACACAATGCAAAAGACTAGAATGAAAAAGGAGATCAAATGAATAAAATAGAAATTTTTGGAAGGAGGAAAAATACCTTTCTTTTCTCCAAGTGTTGGAATGATAAAAAGAGGCAACCCTAATGAATAAGTGTTTATATAGGGTGGGGATCCCTATGTGGCTGGTCATAAGCTCAAAAATTAGGGTTAGGGTTTCCTAAATTGGCCCATGGGCTTAAGTTATGATTAATCAAGTCATGAAGTCATAAGCCATTTCATGAAACCATAAACCATGACTTAAATTCCCTAAACCAAATCCTCTCATTCTAAAATTAGTTTCTAATGACTAAAAGTAGGTTAACCTAAGTTAGACTAGGGTCACCATGGCTAGGGTTAGCTTCTAGGCTAGTTCACTAGGTCTCAACAAGTCAAGTCAACCTAGAATTTACCTATTCAACAAATCACCAAATAATTCAAATAAGTCAAAATGACCAAATACTCCTAGGCTAAAAATGATAATTAAATCATCCTAATGACATGGTTAGGCTCTAGGTCATGCAGTCTCTACGGTTTTACTAGCTGCACACAAAATCACAAGTTATGACTTAAACCAGTTTTAAAATAGATTAGAAATTATTAAAAATCACCAAAAATTATAATGTGAAATAAATATCAATAAATAATAATTATAATTACAAAATTCCAAAAATACCCTTATCTGGAAAACTGGGTGTTACAAATTCTATCTACCAACAGATGAGATTAACATCAAGATTTTATTTATAAATAGGGGGGAGTGGACCCCTACACATAAAAGAGTCGCAATACATGGAATATTATTTTTTCTCTCCTTCGTTGGGCTGACGAAGGGAGGCACCTAAGTTGTGCATGTTGCGAATCCCGGAGCGACGCATCAAATTAAGAAATGCTTCTGCGTCTCCTAATCCCTCATACGCAGTTGGAGGACCACCATCGATGCGATTGAAGACTGCTGGAGTCAGTTCAAAGCACCCTACAAAATTACGTGCTCGTTCAAAATTAAGCCTGGAGCTAGAAGCCTCTTCATTGTTAATCTCTTTCTTTGGCGCCATGTCACTATGAAGATGAATGGCAAGAATGAAGAATTCCTCTTTATTTATACAATCAAATCAACTCTTCATATTCCTTATGGGAAACTGCTCATTATTAATGCAAACTCGGGGAGGTAAAAAGTCATTCGAAAGTTTCGAGAAGAAAATTCATTGTGACGGTTAAGTGTTGACCGACATTATTTCTTGATTTTATGTCGACTGTTGGATATCCCCACTTTTACGCGGATGACTGTTGAGTATCCCGAATTTTACGCTGACTGGTCAAATCTTAACTTTTACGCTTCTGTTCAAAGTGTTTCAAATTTTGAAGATATTTGAAAACTTTGAAGGGGGTCTTGTAGGAGCATAAAAAGTTCTTCATAGGAATGAGTCAAAGATAAGGATCATTCCATTCAAATCGAGCCACTTTATGCCAAAAGACAGGCTAGCCACTTTTACGCTGGACAAAGCTGTCAAGTCTTGTATTTAATGCAAAGTCTGACATGAAAATTTAATGATGACATATATCACAGAAATCAAAAGGGATTTGTTTTACACAGAGGCCCATTTGTCGTTTAGTATGTGGACTGAGCTATCTTACGCTCATAATATGGCTTCTTTTACGCACGGAGACTATACGAGTTTTTACGCTCAACGGTTGACGTGTGCGTAAGGTTTATTTGGGCTACTTTTACGCTCAAGGTTATTTAACAACCACTTTACGCTGAAAGTCTACATCAGGGCTATTGTACGCCTAGTCTACTACTTTACGCTCAGGGTATATTAGGGTTGTTTTTACGCCCTATTCCAATTCAGAACGTGGTTTACCTACATGGCTTTCATGTCACACATCTCGAAGAACGTGTGTACGTGCATCCTATTCTTATTGAAATAATTGGACACGTGTCAACGTATGCAGAGGATGACTTCGGTCATGGGTGACAGTTGTTAGCGTAAAGATGGAACTTTTGCTGAGTTTTTACGCACAAGAAGCCAAGTCTATAAATAGACTGATTTTTCTCATATAGACAGACAGAGAGAAAGGGGAGAATACATAGAGATCAGAGCCCAGAGACTTTGATTTTTCGGAGCATTCTTCTTCAACTTTTCTTCCAAAACAGAGTGAAGCAAAGCAGGAAAGCATTCGGCCTCGCCATCAGTGCCCAAGTGCGTCGATACCTTTTTGGTGACTTAGTTCTTCTAATTGTTCATCTTCTAGCAGTGATCTTCATCATCATCGTATGGTCCAAGGAACAAAGTGATCATTTACAGATCAGACTTCCATAGCAATACTTCCAAGAATCAAATTTGTACTTCGTGTACACTTTTTCTTATTTTATTTCAAAATTCGACTTCCAGGCATTTTGTTAAGTGAAACAGCCGCGTTCGAGGGAATATCCATGCACGGGCTTTTATATCTTTAAGTCTATTTGACCATGCAACGAATCTTATCTTTCATACAACCAAGCAAGTTCGCTTATCTCTATTTCAATTTGTACAATGCCCGAATGTCCTCAACGAACGCCCGAAGGCCGCGAATATTTCGAAGGCACCATGCCGCATTATCATATCGTATTTCTTCCGTTAACTTTCTATGTTCTTATATTTCATACTTCGTTTTAATGTTTCAATGGCATCATGCCTCAACTCAATGCTCGTCAACCGAACGACCCGAAGGTCCCGAACACCTTTCGAGGCATTATGTCATATCCGACAGTTCCGCCACATTCATGCCACAACTGTATCTTTCGCAACGAAGCCATCTTTTATTATCTTGTGCACGAAGGCACATTTTGACCGTATTTTCGATGTTCTATGACTTAGCATTCAATGTCCGTAGCTTGCGCGCTAGGGCGCTCGCCTATTATCTTTCAATGTTCTAGCCGTTCTAACTCGTGCGCGAAGGCACGGTATGGTTCATGCACTAAGGCACTCGCCGAGTACAGTTATCCCATGTTCTTGCGGCTTGCGCACCGAAGCGCTCGTCTTTGCGATATCCAATGTTCTATAGCGACTTGTACGTCTGTCGTATGATTCATTTCAATTGTTCTATCTAGTGTTCGACACGCACTACGTTTATCTCTCTATCGAGCCACGCCCGTGGCGTTGATAGGTTAACTCAGCATTCAATGATATGTATTTTACTTAAGCATGACGGAGTAGGAAAGAGAGTTAATGTCCCCCTACCTTGAGTCGATACGCCTTTGTCGTTTCGTCGAGCCGATGCGGCTCGATTCCATAACTTTATTGCACGGCCACTCTCCTGACTTAGCCATTCGAGCACTTCGTGCTTATTGAATTATACGTCCGATTTGGGCTTACCGTGCTAATACCTCAGTCCGTTGCAAGGCGACGATTTGCTTTCGCGGATCCCTTACTGAATAAGGCAAAAGATCGACCTCTAACATTTCAGCGTAAACGTATAGCATTCACATGAAACCAACTAAAATCAATACTTGCATCGATTGGACTTGCGCCTTAGTCGATTCGATTTCTTAGAATTTTCGAGCCGTCTCAACTCACTTATCCTTCGAGGCAACGCAGCGCTTCGCATCGATTCACTCGATGCATTCTTTGGGACAAGACAACTCTTCGCATCGACTTAGTTCGAAGCATTGCTCGGGACAACTTAACACTTGCATCGTTATTACTCGATGCGTTCCTCGGCTCAATACGTTTCTCGGGACAATATAACTCTTGTATCAATTTGCATCGATATGCAATCAGGTCAACGCAACTCTTTGAGTCAACGACTCAGCATAATGTACCGTACGGAGTAGGGCATTACATAATATACCACTCAAAACAAGGTTCGTCCCGTACCGAAACTAATACTAAATTTCCAAAGGTTTCATTAGATCGCTCCACGATCTCGTCTCACTATCGTTTGGATCGTACAACTTAGTTTGGAAACATACACATATTTTAGGCGTCCTACCAATATATGCATTTCAGCGAAGCTCAGTTGTAAGATATCGAAACAACGCAAACACGTAACTCTTATTCTCGATAACTTGACATCTCGTATTCTCAATCGGACTTGGCTTTATTATTTGTTCTCGCAATTCTAGCGTACATGCATATTGATAAATACGCGATCCTCCAACGAAAGTCAAGGCACACGATGCAATTCAAAAATCACATTTCTCAATTTATATGTTTCATCGGGACTATCAATTCTACGTGTCGCGTCAAGCCGTCGCGCATCCGATCACAATGAGTCTCCGCAATGCCTTGCGTTCGGCATCACTATCCAACGATTTCTGATGTTTCACTTCGTATCCTATCTCGACATGATTCTCTTTTATTGACTTGCAAAAGAATCAACATTCAGGACTACATCCGCTAGGTGACTTACCTAGACACCGTGCTCAAATCCTTCCGACGCAAGTTTAAATTGACATTGCACAAAGGCCACAATCTATCCGACATGACAGTTTACATCGAGGCGACGGTGCTCAAGACAACGATCGTCTTGATACGAAGGTCTTTATGACGCACCTTACGTTCGATTCCTAACGAATAGGAATTCACTAGCCAAATTCCCAACTTATTCGTCTCGCAACATCGAACATAATTTTGATTCACGCAAGCTCAATTGCAATGGCAAATCAAATCTAACGACATAACTCGTACGCCATTCTCTTATCGTTCTCTCTCATGCATAGCACGAATCTCGTACTCGCCTATCCGAATCACCAAGTTCGTTGGTGAATTTCAAGTTCTATCGTCGACCAACATAACCATTCGAGCATTCATCCGACGAATACTCAAAATCTAGCTACATCATTCTCAATCAAAAGTTGTTCCAATAATTCTCGATCGCCTAGACTTATCATCAACATGCACCGTGCTATATTTGTTATCGGTGCAATCCAATATACGATATCGTATGGGTCATCTTATGGTCTGCAACATTCAATTTGATTTGGCGGTCAAGTCTTCTAGGGTCAGCTGTCCCGAAGCTACGCTCGATAATTGTGGATCATCATCGAAGGACAGTTTACTATGAACCATGCTATATCTTATTTCAGAGCCAAATTATGTTCCGACGATTTCTATGCGACTACCCAAATCCGTACATAACCATTTCTATCAGCGCAACTGATGCGCAACTATCCTCCGAGTAAAGTCATGCACTATCGTCGATGATTTTGCAATTTACGAAACATCTACTCGTATCGAGTTCGAGTCTATCTTATTTTGCGGTCGACACACGAGATGCTATACGCATCGAGCAATCGTCGATGACTTATAGTCTCGCCCTGATCATTCACAAAATTTACGATCAACCAAGTTTGTTCAGTCTCGTACCGTTGTCTACAAAATTTGATAGCGCGAGGCACACTCTATTTTGTATTCTCACGTCGTTTACATTTTCTTACGTATCGATCTCGATACGCTGTATCCATTTCGATAACGTAAGGGTCAACTTTGAATCCGTTTCAACGTCAACTTAACTCGCATCGCATACATCCAAGTTTGCAACAAACTTTTTCATACGCATTGACTCGTTCTCCGATTTGCCGCATCCCGCTATATTTAGATCGCATAACTGAGTTACCGATTATTCAACATCGAACCCTCGAGTCATATAATCTCGCCCTCTAAGTTTTGCGTGTTTTCAGTCGTACTCAAATGAGTTTCGCCGTAACGTAACCAACTATTTCTTAGGCACGATTACTCACGTCAACCAACTTTCTTCACCGAAGTCGCACATCGTGCGATTCGTTACAATTAGCATCGCCCAACATTTCTATCAAAATTGCAAGTCTGCGATTCGATTCGCCTAGCCGAATATTTATATCGAGATTGTAAGTCGTGCGATTCGATTATAGTTTGTATCGCTCAACATTTTTATCGAGCTCGCAAGTCGTGCGATTCGATTATAACGTTTCGAGTTTCCTATCCCGTCGATCCGATTGTTGCCTCAAGGCATAATCATTTCGCTAGTTCCCGTCATTCGACCGACACATAAATTTTTCAATCGACGTATCATTCAATGTTACAAGCCCCGCCTTATTGTTCTAACCGAACATCGAAGAACACTTGCATCAACATGCCGTTATACAAATTCTCAATCGAGTCTCGGTGCTATCCCGTCCGTTGCGAACAAATCTTCCATAATTCTCACAAAATATCGATGCAATTCATCGCACAAGTGGTATTACATATACCACTCGGAATCGAGCCATTTATTGTATCGGTGGTATGCCATATACCACCCGGAAATCAAGTTACTTCCGTCGCAACGTACTCTTTAGGAACAAACGATCTCTTCCTACTCACGATTTCCGCAGTGATCGTGCTTGATCACAACCGTAACTCTGATTAATCAAAATCCGACGCAACTCGGCCAATATTTTCATTTGCCCACACAAGCTCGGTGTGCAACCGAACCGATTTCGTTTCTCGATTTGTAACTTTTGTTTTTCTTCCGTTGCATCTTGTGCAAAAGTTCATTCTCAATATCCGTCGCACTTCGTGCAACGATTACTTTGATACGCGTTGCACCACGTGTAATAATTTTACTTTCAATACGCATTGCACATTGTGCAATGATTTATTTCCGATATTTATTGCACCTCGTGCATCGATTTATCTTCGACATCTGTTGCACCTCGTGCAATATTTTATTTTCGACATTCAAAGTCAATGCTCAAATCCGTTCAACACATTCGATATTGACTTATCGCTTTTCAACGCAACGCACATTCAAAATCAATATGTGAATCCGTTCGACACATTCCATATCAACTTTCATTTTCTTTTCAATGCATCATTTACAATCAACGCGTGGCAATTGCTGCAGCAATATTCCACGACTTTCATTGTATCGATGCAACCAATATTTCTCGTATCGTTCGTTGCAAACAACGAATATCTCAAATTACAATTCACGACATGTTTTATCCGCGACAACAAATCCTTGAATTTATATCTCGTAACTTGTTGCACTTGCAACAACATGCCTTTTCCGACTTTTCCAGCAAACACGATGTAATTTCCAAAATAACACGCAACGAAATTACATGATTTGTATTAGACTTGTTGTATGGAACATCCAGTACGGCATCGAGTAGAGTTAAGAGTGATTTCGATTGGTGGTGGGCAACGTTTTAGAATTGAAATGAAGAAAGCGTCCAGAGAAAATTGAGTCTAGAGCTCTGATACCAATTTGTCATGCCCCGACCCGGAATCACCCGAATCATCGTCCTCGTATGGGGCGTGATGCCGCACGAGCCTGGAGTTGCGCTTGTGCAAGACAAGATAACAAGTTCTCAAATGGTTATCTTTGAGTTGAACATTCACAATGAAAGGAAAACAGAGTATACGAAACGATTCTCTTTATTGATATTCGAAATCAGATTACAAAGGCTTTCGATAGCCCAACGGAATTTGCCAGATTGGCTACAACACTCAGGTTCTCTCTTGCCTACAAAGAATTTTATCGTTCCATACATCATGCCTTCTATATCTCGGCCGCATCAATCCTGTTACATATCCGGGCGTCAATGCGATCACACGCTTCAATACGCTTCGGCATTCCAAGCCTTAACGCGTTCAAGCGAAGCTCCGTCGCGAGCAGACCAATCCCTGAACCTGCTAGCAAACTAGTAGGGGATTAGTACTTTCGTCCTCGCTGTACTGATCAAAAACCTACTTAACAAACCGACATTTAGTATTGTATTGATTCATGCAAACATACAATTTAGTTCTCTTTTTATGTTCTCCTTAGGATGAGTTCACGGCATATTCGAAGACTGGAAAGCATGTTATTCAATTCGCGTAAGTAAACAGGCAAGCAATCTCGTGTTTGATTCGTGGCACAACTTAGCAATATCGACGCACTCGTCCTTGCACCGACGCAAGGTGAATACGCCTATCCGTTTTCCCTGTCATGTTATAAGTGCTCGCTATTCAGGATCCATCCATACAGGATATATGCATACCTTGCACTTCCAAATCTGTCGCCCTTAACTATATGAAGGTCACTAGCTTTCTGGGCTAGAATGGACTTATATTTATCGAAATTGAAACATAAGACGATGTTAACTCTGTGCGGTTGCTAACCAACATCAGAGGCCATCGAAATAATCGCATCAAGTGGCTTATCACATTCACCAGAAGGTCGCTACCCTTCTAAATAAAGTGCACCAACAATACCGAAAATGAATCCCTCCTAGGCCGAACGGTCCTAGCGCCCTGGCGCGTCGCGTTCGAGGGAATACCCATGCACGGGCTTTTATATCTTTAAGTCCATTTGACCATGCAATGAATCTTATCTTTCATACAACCAAGCAAGTTCGCTTATCTCTATTTCAATTGGCACAACGCCCGAATGTCCTCAACGAACGCCCGAAGGCCGCGAACATTTCGAAGGCACCATACCGTATTATCATCTCGTATTTCTTCCGTTAACTTTCTATGTTCTTATGTTTCATACTTCGTTTCAATGTTTCAATGGCATCATACATCAACTCAATGCTCGTCAACCGAACGACCCGAAGATCCCGAACACCTATCGAGGCATTATGTCATATCCGACAGTTTTGCCACATTCATGCTACAACTGTATTCTTTCGCAACGAAGCCATCTTTTGTTATCTTATGCACGAAGGCACGTTTCGACCGTATTTCCGATGTTCTATGACTTAGCATTCAATGTCCTTGGCTTGCGCGTTAGGGCGCTCGCCTATTGTCTTTCAATGTTCTAGCCGTTCTAACTCGTGCGCGAAGGCACGGTATGGTTCATGCACTAAGGCACTCGCCGAGTACAGTTATCCCATGTTCTTGCGATTTGCGCACCGAAGTACTCGCCTTTGCGATATCCAATGTTCCATAGCGACTCGTACGTCTGTCGTACGATTCATTTCAATTTTTCTATCTAGTGTTCGACACGCACTACGTTTATCTCTCTATCGAGCCACGCCCGTGGCGTTGATAGGTTAACTCAGCATTCAATGATATGTATTTTACTTAAACATGACAGAGTAGAAAAGAGAGTTAATGTTCCCACACCTTGAGTCGATAAGCCTTTGTCGTTTTACCGAGCCGATGCGGCTCGATTCCATAACTTCGTTGCACGGCCACTCTCCTGACTTAGCCATTCGAGCACTTCATGCTTATTAAATTATACGTTCGATTTGGGCTTACCGTGCCAATGCCTCAGTCCGTCGCAAGGCGACGATTTGCTTTCGCGGACCCCTTACTGAATAAGGCAAAAGATCGACCTCTAATATTTTAGCGTACACATATAGCCTGCACATGAAACCAACTAAAATCAATACTTGCATCGATTGGACTTGCGTCTTGGTCGATTCGATTTCTTAGAATCTTTGAGCCGTCTCAACGCACTTATCCTTCGAGGCAATGCAGTGCTTCGCATCGATTCACTCGATGCATTCTTTGGGACAAGACAACCCTTCGCATCGACTTAGTTCGAAGCATTGCTCGGGACAACTTAACACTTGCATCGTTATTACTCGATGCGTTCCTCGGGTCGATACGTTTCTCGGGACAATATAACTCTTGTATCGATTCGCATCGATACACAATCAGGTCAACACAACTCTTCGAGTCAACGACTCAGCATAATGCGAGCGGGACATTACAACAGTGGCTAGAAATGAGCTGAACCCATGTGAGTCACAACGGTTTACGATGAGCTGAACCCAAGGGAGGCACATCGGTGTAGGAGCGTAAAAAGTACCTCATAAATCAAGTCAAAGAAAGAAAGCTCTACGCTCAACCAGGCTACTTTATGCCAGGGTTATTTTGTATTAAGCTTTACGCTAGCTACTCTGTACGCTGGCTATCCTTTACACTAGCTACTCTGTATGCTGGCTACCCTTTACGCTAGCTACTTTACGATGAAAATAGGCTGTCAGATCATGCATTTAATGCATCTGACATAATAATTTGTTGACAGCGTATAAACGCAGTATTCGAAGAGATTTGATTTTCACAGAAATCGATATTGTCGTTTAGTGCAAAACAAATGTAAACCCCCAATATTTTCTAATTATATTAGTGTTTTAAATAAAATTTTTTTATATCATTAGGAATTTATGTGGTAATTGGTATATTCGTAATTATAGATATATAGTAAATGTATGATTGTGCTAGATATTTTTAATTGTTAATAATATAGTTTTCAATTATTAAAAATCTTTTGTTACGTATTAAAGATTTATAGGATTTAGAATTTTAATCATATAAATATAAATATAAATATATATATATATATATATATATATATATATATATATATATATATATATATATATATATATATAAATAGTTATTGAAAAAAATATATAAGTGTTTGGAGGGGACCAGCCACGTGGGCCGGTCCACCTCAGCTCGAGACCCCCTTAATAGAATTGATCGCAGTAGCAGCTGCAAGGGGGTGGGCCCAATCCCACACCCCCACTAAATACACGGTATAGCAGCAACTGCTGCTAGGAGTATAACCCGAGCCCCCCCTTAGCTATTCCTATTCGGAATAATATAGCAGCGGCCAAGTATATATTCGCTCAAAGCCAAAGCCGAACCCTAACCCCCCTATCATAATCCAAAAACTTCTCAACCCCAAGGCCGCCAACCTTCCCCCATACCCCGTGCTCACCGTCGACCTCCTGTCCGTCGTCGCCGATGTCTGGATCGCCGTCAAATCGCTCGGAGTCGACAGTAAACAGAGGATACTCTGTTTTCGAAAATCTCAGGTACCCATCTTCCAATTCCGATTTCTTTAAATCTGTTCGACGAAAGTTTGCTCTATCGAATGCTGTATGTAGTAGACATAACCCACTCAAAACCCTTTCTGGTAGAATCGAGCAAAACCCCATATATCGTTCGGTATTCGAACCCAAACTTCACGAAAAACTGTCGAAACAGAACAGTTTCAGGGCAGTCCCAAACCCCTATTTGGAAGCCAAAAATCTTGGCGATTCTTTGACTATTTTGTAAAACTAATTAAACATGTGTGAAGACAACCTAACCACGATTGAAACGTAACTGGTAGATCGGTATTTAGATTTCTGTGCAAGAATTAAATTCGTGTTAAACTTGGGTGAAAAACTGTTTTCGAAATAATAAATTTCAGTAGATTTTGTCCGATACGACGTACGCCCCGACAAACCGGGCGACGTGGTCGCACGCTATACGCATTGAAAGGCGCGTATGGACGTTGCGGACGTGTGGGAACTGACGGAACTCAGTTTCGTCGCATGTGCGCGACGAAATCAACGCGTATCCGTCGAGATACCCCCGTATCGACGTTTTGCCAACTTGCCCATAACTTCATGTAAAGTCGTTGGATCGAGACAAAACTTACGCCAACAGGTCCGGATCGAAATTCTGGTCCTGCATGCCAAGTTTGGTTCGATTCTGAGAAGGTCGAATCGGAACCCAATTTTGGCGGGCCCACGACCCGCTCAAACGGACGATTTTGTACACGGCTCCTCGGAATCCGAAACTGGACATACCATTGAGTTTCTCTCCTCAAACTGAAACCGTAGACATGTAGTTTGACGACTTTAGAGACCGTAGACTTTGGCACGCGTTTTGGTGCAAAGCGGGTCCAACGACGGACATCGTTTTGACCCAAAATTACGATTTTGCCCCTGTTCTAGAATTTAACTTTTGGACAGGCATTTTCTAGGTATATCTTCTTCACCGAGATCATTTTTGATGTTTGTTTCAGCATTTGGAGTCATCTGTGATTTGTGAGTTTTGGTGCTGACACTTGCTACTCTAGGACTTGCCACTTTGCACCACCAGAAAAGATACCTTGCCACCATTACTCTGTGATTATTATATTCTTATTTTTAGTTGTTATTTTCAGCATTTTATTTCATGATATTTAAACTATGCGTCCAAGTCACACTTGGGTGCAAGCGACTCTATCGGTCATTTTTTTTGCTTTATTTATTCTCTTGCATTGACTTAGCTTATTGACCACCCATTGATGTTGAGGTTTTGGTATATCTCATATGGCCTTGACACTTGTTGTATCACGTGATGTGAGTCACATGTAGAACACATTTTTGCGTAGTTGGCTGGCCACCGATACGTATGGAACGTGCGACGGATAGGAGTAACTGCCAATAGTATTGCATGTTAGAAGACTTGGCGGTTACTAGAGGTTCATATCAGTCATGGAGATGATGATACTAGGCATTGGGTGGGGAGAACAATACCTGACGTATGGGCTTCTTTACACTTCCATGATTACCTGTGCGCTCCTCCGGAGACGCAGGCTCCAGGCGCCCTCTGACGTTTCCCAGAACGTTATGGACGTAGCCCTTGCACATGGTGCCCTCTGACGCTTCCCGAACGTTATGGACGTAGGCCCCTCGTACCCTCTATGGGAACTATGTCGATCCCATTTACAGCCAGGGTTCATGCGTCGAAGGATTGTATCTCAACTGCATATTCACAATAGAATGGTCAGGAACCCGGTTGCATATATACCTTCTCTTATTATATTATCACAGTCATATGGCATGGTGTTTTCTTGTATCTTGCTATGTCCCCTGAGGACCTGGTTATCTCTCCAGGTTTAGACGAGTTTCCACAGGAGTACGGAGCGACATTGGAGCTATCCTACATTGATGATGAGGCAGTGCCTTATGATTCCTAGTCTATTACTTATCTGAGATAGTTGTAGACATTATTTTACATCTCTTTTCTTTCTATTTTGTGGAGGTCGAACTCCGATCTTGTGAGACTATTTTTCATAGATGTTTGGAGTGAGTATGTTCACCGGCTATCTTTTGATACTCTTATTTATTCATTTGGACTTTATTATCTTCTGTGTTGAGCTGTGATGAGATTAGATATATTATTCTGGCCTGTGATTATTTATTTACAGCTTATGTGCATATATGTAGATTCCATATATTGGAGTGTTCTTCGTATATGTGCAGCTGGCATGTTCACGTACTTGGTCCTACGTTTTTTGGGACAGGGATGTTACATGTTTTTGTGGTGGCCCATGCAGGTCCAATTTAATATTGTTGGGTTACATGACTGTGCCCAACAAGCCTGCATATAGGAATAGGAATATCTCATCCAGAACTACTATTATCTCTTGACTTCCAATCTTTTCGAAACTTCCTTGATTATTAGATTTACTTCATATCTAATCTTTCCTAATATTAACTTATTTTCCTCGTGCCAACAGTATGAATCTATGAAGCGGACGTACTTCTGCCTTGGCCCTCACATCTGGTGAGGAGGCTACCTCGGAGGGACAGAATCCTCCCATGATTCCAGCGACACCCTACCAGCCAGGACTGTCGCAGCCTACTACGACACCGACGACGGAGTACCCAGAGGTCGTAGCACCCCCAGGCAGCCAGGCTGGACAGACTACTACCATACCACCGGGAGGGAATGTACCACTGCCTCCACCACCACCATTCCCTCAGCAGTTTCCCCCACAGTTGGGACCTCAGATGCCTCCACTACCGACTGATGGGAGTCCTACTACTCAGTTTATGTATACCATGATGCAGGCTCAGTGGAAACAGACTGAGCTGATGAGACAGACGATGATGGCAGCTATGGCTAGACCCCCACCACCACCTCCAGCACAAGTACCAGCACCGGCTCTGCATCCCTATGAAGGCTCTATCAAGAATTTCACAGATATGAACCCCAAGGCCTTTAGAGGAACGGAGAAGCCATTAGAGGTGTCATAGTAGATTATTAGTACCGAGAAGCTACTAAAGGCATCCCAGTTGCCAGCTCGAGATTGGATGACAGCAGTGGACCTACTGTTAGAAGACAATGCTTACCACTGGTGGAAGGCGAAAGAGAGACGATTAGGCACTGGGATCACCTGGAAGCAGTTCTATGATGCATTTTATGAGAGATTCTTCCCTATTCATGTTCGAGATGGTCTCTACGACCAGTTCCTCCATCTGAAGCAAGGGAATATGACAGTTGATGAGTATGACTCGGAATTTAATCGTCTGAGTCGATTTGGTGCGGGATTGATTCCAACAGAGTTAGAAAAGGCGAGGAGATTTCACCAGGGGCTTGCACCAGAGCTCAAGTCTTATACGACTACTCAGTCTCGAGTCTCCCATTCAGCTGTCTTGGAAGAAGCTCGTGCTCAGGAAATTCTTCGCAAGAAACAGCAGCAGACATCGAAGCGCCATACCCCAGCAGTTACACCAGCCCGAACCACTCAGAATGGACCTATTAGGAGGGCCACAGGATAGTTCCAGCAGATGCCCTCACCTTATCAGAAGCCTGTTTGCGATTACTGCGGTAAACAAGGACATCTCCAGAACGACTGCAGGACTCGCCTTGGATTACGCTTGAGATGTGGATCTAATCAGCACATGCTCAAGGATTGTCCGGAGCAACATGCAATAGTACAAGCTCAGCAGAACCCGAGGCCTACAGCCCCAGCTCTCCTAGCACCACGGCCTATAGCAGGAGCACCTCGTCCACCATTGCCTCCCCAAGGCACACAGTACAACAAGGCCAGAGCTCAGGGCCCGGGACAAAATTTTGGGCAGGCATTCTCACTTGCTGTTGAGGATATAGAGACAGAGGCGGAGGTTATAGCAGGTATGGTTCTAGTTGCATCTTTTCCTGCTATTACATTATTTGATGCTAGAGCCACACATTCATTTATAGCCACTAGTTTTGCCACTAGACACAGCATTCCTATCACACCCTTAGCTAAGAATATTAAAATCCTCACTGGAGGAGGAGTTGTACCTGTGTGTTTGTAGACTTTGTCCTGTAGTGATAAATGGCAGAGAGATGATGGCACGACTTCTTGTATTCCCTATGCCGACATTTGATGTGGTTCTTAGAATGGACTGGTTGAGCCAGTATTTTGCTATCATAGACTGCCATAGGAGCAGTATTATCTTTAGACCCTCGAATGCGGCAGAGTTTGAGTTCACCAAAGAAGACGGAGAGAGTTGTGATGCACCCACATCGGGAACTCACATGATGATGCATGACACCCTTCAGTACCCTATTATCACCGAGTTCGAGGATGTATTTCCCGAAGAGTTGCCAGGACTACCACCTGACCGAGATATTGAGTTTTCTATTGAGCTTATTCCCGGAGCCAAGCCTATTTCATCCCGAGTATACCGTCTGGCACCCAAGGAGTTGGTAGAGATAAAGACGCAAATTGATGACTTATTAGAGAAGGGATTTATTCGTGCCAGTGCGTCACCATGGGGAGCACCCGTTCTTTTTGTGCCTAAGAAAGACGGGACAGTACGTATGTGCATCGACTACAGAGCATTGAATACAGTGACGGTGAAGAACAAGTATCCCTTGCCGCGTATAGACAATTTATTCGATCAACTGAGTGGAGCAAAAGTATTCTCCAAGATTGACTTACGATCGGGCTATCACCAATTGAAGGTTCGGAAGGAAGACATTGCAAAGACGGCCTTTCGATCGAGGTATGGACACTACGAGTTCTTGGTCATGTCTTTCGGTTTGACCAATGCTCCCGTAGTTTTCATGAATTTAATGAACAAGATCTTTCACCAATACTTGGACAAATTTGTAGTAGTCTTTATAGACGATATCTTGATTTACTCCAAGAGTCAAGAGGAGCATGAGCAGCATCTACGAATAGTGTTGGGAACGTTGAGGAATGAGCGACTTTTTGCGAAGCTTAGCAAGTGTGATTTCTTTCTCAAGGAGGTATCATTCCTTGGTCATATTGTTACGGGCGATGGCATATCAGTAGACCCAGAGAAGATCACAGCAGTCAAATCATGGCCCGCTTCTACATCAGCTTCTGAGGTGAGAAGTTTCCTCGGACTTGCGGGTTACTACCGACGGTTCATAGAAGATTTCTCTCGAATAGCGGGGCCCATGACTCGATTGACTTGTAAGGATCAGGAGTTTGTATGGACAGACGAGTGTCAAGCCGCTTTTGACGAGTTGAAGAAGCGATTGACCACAATACCGATCTTGACACTACCATCGGGCCCAGGAGGATTTGTGATCTACAGCAACGCATCCGGAAAGGGATTAGGATGTGTATTGATGCTGCACGGTCGCGTAGTAGCATATGCATCGCGACAGTTGAGAGTGCATGAGAAGAATTATCCGACTCACGATCTAGAGCTCGCAGTGGTTATCTTTGCTTTAAAGCTATGGAGACACTACTTGTACGGCAAAAAGGTTGATATCTACACTGATCATAAGATCCTCAAGTACGTGTTCACACAAAAGGAGTTAAATATGCGATAACGACGTTGGTTGGAATTGATGAAGGATTATGAGATCGAGCTTCATTATCATCCGGGCAAGGCTAATGTCGTGGCAGACGCATTAAGCCGTAAGCCCATGGCACACTTTTTGACTACACAGAAGGAGTTGATTAGAGACTTGGAGCAGCTTGGTATTGAGGTAGTATTACCGGGAGCAGACGGCGTATTAGCCAACCTTCAAGTGCAATCATCATTGGTAGAGCGCATCAAGGCAACATTGCCTAATGATGCTAGATTTCGACGGCTGAAAGAGAAGACTGAAGCAGGAGAGCAGACAGGTTTGAGGATCCACTCAGATGGGACACTGCGATGTGGTGATCGCATTTATGTACCCAATGGAGAGCTACGTCAGGAGCTTATGCCAGAGGCTCACAGTTCGACTTACTCTATTCATTCCGGAGGGACCAAGATGTATCGTGACTTACGACAATATAATTGGTGGCATGGAATGAAGGAAGAGATAGCTCGTTTCGTTGCCAAGTGCTTGGTATGTCAACAAGTAAAGGCAGAGCACCAGAGGACGGCCGGATTATTGTAGCCGCTGCCCATTCTCGAGTGGAAGTGGGAGCACATTACTATGGATTTCGTCACGGGTTTTCCTCGGAGTCCTAGAGGACGTGACGCAGTATGGGTGATTGTTGATAGACTTACGAAGTCAGCCCATTTCTTACCTTTTAGAGTGGGCCAGTCGACAGAGGTATTGGCAGAGATGTATATAGAGCAGATTGTGAGATTGTACGGTGTGCCTGTTAGTATTGTGTTAGACCGTGACTCGAGATTTACCTTGCACTTTTGGAAGAGCATGCAAGAGAGTTTGGGCACCCGATTGAAGTTTAGCACATCGTATCATCCGCAGACAGACGGCCAGTCGGATCGTACCATTCAGACGCTAGAGGATATGTTGAGAGCGTGTATGCTTAATTTTGGCGGTTCGTGGGAGGACCATCTTCATCTTGTTGAGTTTTCCTACAACAATAGCTATCAAGCGAGCATTCAAATGGCTCCGTTTGAAGCATTGTATGGTAGGAAGTGTCGTTCTCCTGTTTATTGGAGCAACATAGGAGAGCGGCAGCTATTGGGTCCCGAGTTGGTCTTGAGCACAGTGGAGACAATGAAGAAGATTCAGGACCACCTGCGAGCAGCACATGATCGTCAGAAGCAGTGGACAGATAATCGTCGTCGACCCTTGGAGTTCAAAGAGGGTGACCATGTGTTCTTGAGGATATCCCCCACCAGGGGCACGATTAGATTCGGAGGACGTGGCAAGTTGAGTCCAAGGTACATCGGCCCTTTCGATGTCTTGGAACGTGTTGGAGAGGTTGCCTACAGATTGGCATTGCCACCGTCACTAGAGGGAGTACATGACGTATTCCATCTATCTTAGCTAAGGAGGTACGTGGCGGACAGCAACCATGTGCTTGATCACTCCGAGATCACAGTTGGACCGAGTCTGTCGTACGAAGAGCAACCAGTAGGTATCCTCGATCGCCGAGTGAAGGTGTTACGAAATCAATCTATTCCATTGGTTCGTGTGGCATGGAAGCATCACTCGCCAGGGGAGTCTACTTGGGAGTGCGAGGACGACATCCGAAATCGCTACCCACAGTTGTTCGAAAATGAAAGTATGTCTTACATTTTAAGTGCTATTATATTTCCTTGCATTGCATTTGATCCCCCGACCTTAGTTTAATTTCGAGGACGAAATTTTCTTTAAGTTGGGTAGGATGTAAACCACCAATATTTTCTAATTATATTAGTGTTTTAAATAATTTTTTTTATATCATTAGGAATTTATGTGGTAATTGGTATATTCGTAATTATAGATATATAGTAAATGTATGATTGTGCTAGATATTTTTAATTATTAATAATATAGTTTTCAATTATTAAAAATCTTTTGTTATGTATTAAAGATTTATAGGATTTTCAGAATTTTAATCATATATATATATATATATATATATATATATATATATAAAAAAAAATATATATATATATATATATATATATATATATATATATATATATATATATATATATATAAAACTATATATAACTATATATATATATATATATATATATATATATATATATATATATATATATATATATATATATTTTTTTTTATATATAAAAAAATATATATATTTATATATATATATATAGTTATATATAAATAGTTATTGAAAAAAAATATAAGTGTTTGGAGGGGACCAACCACGTCGGCCGGTCCACCTCAGCTCGAGACACCCTTAATAGAATTGATCGCAGCAGCAGCTGCAAGGGGGTAGGCCCGGCCCCACACCCCCACTAAATACACGGTATAGCAGTAACTGCTGCTAGGAGTATAACCCGAGCCCCCCCCTTAGCTATTCCTATTCAGAATAATATAGCAGCGGCCAAGTATATATCCGCTCAAAGCCAAAGCCGAACCCTAACCCCCCTATCATAATCCAAAAACTTCTCAACCCCAAGGCCGCCAACCTTCCCCCACACCCCGCGCTCACCGTCGACCTCCTGTCCATCGTCGCCGACGTCTGGATCGCCGTCAAATCGCTCGGAGTCGACAGTAAACAGAGGATACTCTGTTTTCGAAAAACTCAGGTACCCATCTTCCAATTCCGATTTCTTTAAATCCGTTCGACGAAAGTTTGCTCTATCAAATGCTGTACGTAGTAGACATAACCCTCTCAAAAACCTTTCTAGTAGAATCGAGCGAAACCCCATATATCGCTCGGTATTCGAACCCAAACTTTCCGAAAAACTGTCGAAACAGAACAGTTTCAGGGCAGTCCCAAACCCCTATTTGGAAGCCAAAAATCTTGGCGATTCTTCGACTGTTTTGTAAAACTAATTGAACACATGTGAAGACAACATAACCACGATTGAAACGTAACTGGTAGATCGGTATTTAGATTTCTGTGCAAGAATTAAATTCGTGTTAAACTTGGGTGAAAAACTGTTTTCGAAATAATAAATTTCAGTAGATTTTGTCCGATACGACGTACGCCCCGACAAATCGGGCGATGTGGTCATGCGCTATATGCATCAAAAGGCGCGTATGGACGTTGCGGACGTGTGGGAACTGACGGAACTCAGTTTCGTCGCGTGTGCGCGACGAAATCAACGCGTATCCGTCGAGATACCCCCGTATCGATGTTTTGCCAACTTGCCCATAACTTCGTGTACAGTCGTCGGATCAAGACAAAACTTGCGCCAACAGGTCCGGATCAAAATTCTGGTCATGCATGCCAAGTTTGGTTTGATTCTGAGAAGGTCGAATTGGAACCCAATTTTGGCGGGCCTGCGACCCACTCAAACGGGCAATTTTGTACACGGCTCCTCGGAATCCGAAACTGGACATACCATTGAGTTCCTCTCCTCAAACTGAAACCGTAGACATATAGTTTGAAGACTTTAGAGACTGTAGACTTTGGCACACGTTTCGGTGCAAAGCGGGTCCAACGGCGGACATCGTTTTGACCCGAAATTCCAATTTTGCCCCTGTTCCAGAATTTGACTTTTGGACAGGCATTTCCTAGGTATAACTTCTTCACCGAGATCATTTTTGATGTTTGTTTCAGCGTTTGGAGTCATATGTGATTTATGAGCTTTGGTGCTGATACTTGCTACTCTTGGACTTGCCACTTTACACCACCAGGCAAGATACCTTGCCACCTTACTCTGTGATTATTATATTCTTATTTTTAGTTTTTATTTTTAGCATTTTATTTCGTAATATTTAAACTGTGTGTCCAAGTCACACTTGGGTGCAAGCGACTCTATCAGTCGTTTTCTTGCTTTATTTATTCTTTTGCATTGACTTAGCTTATTGACCACCCATTGATGTTGAGGTATTGGTATATCTCATATGGCCTTGACACTTGTTGTATCACATGATGTGAGTCACATGTAGGACACATTTCTGCGTAGTTGGCTGGCCACCGATACGTATGGAGCGTACGACGGATAGGAGTAACTGCCAATAGTATTGCATGTTAGAAGACTTGGCGGTTACTAGAGGTCCATATCATTCATGGAGATGATGATACTAGGCATTGGGTAGGGAGAACAATACCTGACGTATGGGCTTCTTTACACTTCCATGATTACCTGTGCGCTCCTCCGGAGACGCAGGCTCCAGGCGCCCTCTGACGTTTCCCAGAACATTATGGACGTAGCCCTTGCACATGGTGCCCTCTGACGCTTCCCGAGCGTTATGGACGTAGGCCCCTGGTACCCTCTATGGGAACTATGTCGTTCCCATTTACAGCCAGGGTTCATACGTCGAAGGATTGTATCTCAACTGCATATTCACAGTAGAATGGTCAGGAACCCGGTTGCATGCATACCTTCTCTTATTATATTATCACAGTCATATGGCATGGTGTTTTCTTGTATCTTGCTATGTCCCCTGAGGACCTGGTTATCTCTCCAGGTTTAGACGAGTTTCCACAGGAGTACGGAGCGGCATTGGAGCTATCCTACATTGATGATGAGGCAGTGCCTTATGATTCCTAGTCTATTACTTATATGAGACAGTTGTAGACATTATTTTACATCTCTTTTCTTTCTATTTTGTGGAGGTCGGACTCCGATCTTGTGAGACTATTTTTCATAGCTGTTTGGAGTGAGTATGTTCACCGGCTATCTTTTGATACTCTTATTTATTCATTTGGACTTTATTATCTTCTGTGTTGAGCTGTGATGCGATTATATATATTATTCTGGCCTGTGATTATTTATTTACAACTTATGTGCATATATGAGGATTCCATATATTAGAGTGTTCTTCGTATATGTGCAGCTGGCATGTTCACGTACTTGGTCCTACATATTTTGGGACTGGGGCGTTACAACAGGCCACTTTACGCTCAATGAAATTACTTCTTTTTACGCACGATAGTTATGTGAGTTTTTACGCTCAAAACTATTGTGAGTGTAAAGTCAATTTGAGCTACTTTACGCTCAAGGCTATTTTTGCCACTTTACGCTGGGAAGTTTATTTGGGCTGTTTTTACGCCAATTTGCCACTTTACGCTCAGTATATGTTTCGGGTCATTTTTTACGCCCGATTGTTTCTGGCTACATGAGAACGTGGTTTGTCCACGTGGCTTTCATGCCACATTTATTGAAGAACGTGTGTACGTGCTTCCTGTTTTTATTGATATAATGGGACACGTGTCAACGTATATAGAGGGTAACTTCCATCGTAGGTGACAGTTGCCAGCGTAAAAACTTAAATGTGTTGCTTTTTACGTCCAAGGAGTCATGTCTATAAATAGACTTATTTTACACATCAAGGGGATGCACAGAGAGACAGGAGAGAATACATAGAGATCAGAGCCCAGAGACTTTGATTTTTCGGAGCATTCTTCTTCAAACTTTCTTCCAGAATAGAGTAAAGCAAAGCAGGAAAGCATTCGGCCTCGCCATCAGTGCCTAAGTGCGTCGATACCTTTTTGGTGACTTAGTTCTTCCAACTGTTCATCTTCTAGCAGTGATCTTCATCATCATCATATGGTCCAAGGAACAAAGTGATCGCCTTCAGATCAGACTTCCATAGCAATACTTCCCAGAATATTTGTACTCTTTTGTACTCTTTCAAGTTTTATTTTCAAAAGCCGATTTTAGGCATTTTGTTAAGTGAAACAAAAATGGCGACTCTGCTGGGGACGACCTTCTCCTCTGACGAGAAGGCAATTGCTCAATACGATGATGTATCGATTGGATCGACAAAGAAGACTCTGGTTGTGCACTTCGACCAGACTGCCTATGAAGAAATGCTCCGGACTGGGGGTAGCAACAGCTGCTCCAATGTTCAGAAATTGCGGAAGGCGCAAAAAGTTTGGGTTCCCAAATCCAAGGCATCCTCGGATCTCCCTACTGTCTCTGCAGGCAAAGGAATCCTTCCTACCCCTGTTATAGAGGCTCCTATCTGTGATGAGGCAGTCTCTACTTCGGTGATACGCCATTCGCGTAAAAACAAGTCTCCCGTTTGTAACGTGGCAGACTCTCCGGTGTTACACTCTGGGCGTAAAAATCAGGTTTTGTGCCCTGAGCGTAAAAATCACGTTTTATGTTCTGGACGTAAATACATGTCTCCCGTCTGTGACGTGGCAGATTCTATTGCATTACGTTCTGAGTGTAACAATAAGTCTCCCGTCTGTGACGCGGTAGACACACAAAATTTACGTTCTACACGTAAAGGAAAATCTTCCGTATATGACGCGGTAGATACTCATGTTTTGCGCTCTATGCGTAAAGGTAAATCTCCTGTCTGTGACAGTGTAGATAAAATTCACAATAATGCTTCTGCATCTAAAGTGAATGTACCTGCACGCATGAAGCATAAAAACATAGTTGGTAAAACTTCTGTTTTCAACCAGCAACCTTCTTATACTACTGTACGCAAAGTACCAAACCTATAAATTACATGCAATAAAGATGGAGTCCTTCGTGCTCAAAAATCTCAAGATTTACGTACGCAACTCCAAGCGCGTAAAAATGTACAGTTTGGTTCTGCGAATGCAGCCAGTAATCTCCTTTATACACAAGGGACTAAACGTTTTTCTACCCCTAATGTAATAAAGAAGACTACTCCTTCTAATCCTTCTGATTTACGTGAATTGCTAATGCAATAGCGTAAAAATAGACAATCTTCCGTGACACTCCCCTAAGAAAATCATCATTGTGAGTGTTACCAGACTGTGATCAAATGTTGTTGTTCGGCTTCCAAACGGTCAGTTTTTGATCGGTTAAGTTTTAATGTGCCCCAACAACAAGCTGATGAGTTGTCATATGCATCAATCAACATGGCATCACATACCAAAAGAGGACGACGTCCTAGACGGAACACGTCCCAAACTCCAGGTCAACAACAATTCAATAGACTTTTTGATTCCTTTGAAGGAGTATATCAGAATACTCGATCAAGAAGACAAAGACAGTTGCAGACTTCTGATTCAGAAGCTGGGGGTACTCAATCTCTTGAGTCCGAAACTGATAGTATCGATTCATACTTCTATACTAATCCCTCTGTATCTTCAAGAGAGGTTGAATCCTACGCTATTGAAGATGAACCAGAGACGTCATCTGTTAATACAGAACAATGTCTCACTGCCGTTGAGCAATCATTGAAAGACATGCTTAACATGATGCAAAGCATGCACCAGATAATAACGGCTCAGCAAACTGCTCAACCGGCAATAGTAACACCGGTACAGCTAGCAGCACAAACTCAAGATATCCAAGGGGTTGATATACCTTTGAATATCCATGAGCCTGCTGTTAACCAAAATTCTGCATCTCCAGATCCCATCATTCCAGAATATGTACCATCTCCGGTGGGGGTTACGTACAACCAACAACTATTCAATCAAATGTGCTTTCGCAAACCAGCGAAGCCATTCAAGCAGTGCGTGAGCTCAAAGCACAGTTTGAAGTTTTGAAGCAAAATTATCAACTCTAGAGGTTAGGGATTAAGCAACCTTATCCTCCTCATTGGAATGATATACCCTTTCTACCGAAATTCAAGCCACAGTCAATGGTATTGTTTGATGGAAAGGCTTCTCCTAGTCAGTATATCAACTACTTTGATATTATGACTGTACATTTGCAGAAAAATGATGCTCTTCTCACTCGAGTATTCTTTGGATGCTTGACGGGTTCAGCTTACGACTGGTATCATAGTTTACCCGACAATTGCATTTCGTCTTTTGACGAATTTAAGGCAATATTTTTCTTCCGCTTCTATGAAGGAGGTATGGACATGAACATGTCCTCCTTAATAAAAATTAAGCAAAAGGAGAAAGAAGATACTCGGACGTTCATTGAACATTTTCGACAGGCGACTCTAAAGATGCCTCCTGGTATGCCAGATTCAGCGTTAATTGATACATGCAAGATGAATCTGCGACCATCCATCGCTGTCTTCACGTGTTCCCAATTCACAGATTGGGCTTCGTTTATCATAGCAGCAGTTTCTACCGAGACCAATGGTAGGTTGGCTCGTGAACATGGGATGATTTTTGCCTCAGAGGATAAAGGAAAGAAAGGTAATCCGGGTAATAATTCTGGCAATCGTAATGCAAAAGGAAGAGATACCCTTATGGTTAATCTTTCTAAAAGCAAAACGACGCCAAATAATCAGGAGTCTTCTAAGCCAAAAGAAGAATATTTTTTTGACGAGAGTGATAACCCAGGGATATTTCAATGTCTGGTGAAGAGTGACAAACTCCAGATTCCGGAACCAAAGAGGCCTAATGAGGTGAATCTGACTGATAATCCCAAATATTGTATCTATCACAGATACATAAATCATCCCACCAGGGCTTGCTATGTCCTAAAGAAGAAAATCCAAGAATTGATTAATGCCAATGCCATCTCTCTAACTAATGATGAGCATACGGTCACAACCAATATGGTTTCTCTTCAATTCGAAGATTTTCCTCCACAATAAATCCCAGATGGAATTATCCCAATTCCTAAGGCGACGATGAAGATTGTGAATATCCCGTCTGCTAGAGAGGAAAATAAAGGATTGTTGCCTCTTACATTAAAGAATGGTGAAATTATGTGGGTACATCCTGACTTAGTATCTGAAATTGAAGATGAAGGTAAAACTTCAAAATCCAAGAAAGGTAAGAAAGTCAAAACCTGCAACATGATTTCTCATGTTATTCCAGATCCTGATGATTTGGATCATCTATGGGATGGCCTTCCTTTAGAAGATAGACTGAGAGGATAGAACATATGTCCTCCAAGTTTGGCTCCTCCTACCAAGCTCAAACTTACTCATAAGCAGTGGCTAGCCATGAATAGTATTTTCTTACACCGGGCACAACAAGTCTTCGCTGCTTATAAAAAAGTTCCTACAGGGATCTTTCCTCGTATCCCGAATCCTTTTCCTCCCATAGCTACAGAGACGTCTATTTCTCATTCTCCTGTAGTTACAGAGATCTCTTCTTCTTCCTCTGTTGAACCACTTGTTAAAAGTCCGTTGCCTATTCACTTGTACAGTCAGCAATCTTTTTTTCTCATGAAAAAGATGGGTTATGATTTTCAAAAGGCAGAAGGTTTGAATTATGATAAAGGAATACGACTTCCTTTACAAATTCAAAGTCAAACATCCACTGTTGGATTGGGTTCTGAGGTTCTGCATAACAATCCTCGAAAGAAGAAGGCTAAGGGAAGGAAGACTAAATCCTGCAATATGGTACTTCCTTCTTCTGAGTTTGAAGAAGAAACCTTTGCTGATACAAGATCTGAAAAAGAGTACCACAAAGATTATGAGGGATCCTCCAAAGAAGCAGAGAATGTTGAAACACCATCAACTCAATCGTCTCTTGTTCCTGCTGTGGTTGAAAAGGGGAAACAGAAAGCAGTACGTTTTGACGTCCCGTTGAAGTCTACTTCCAGTCAGGGGGTGGTGATGAAACCCTATAAATTTGATATTCTAGCCCAGTTAGCTAATACTCCGGCTAGATTATCTATCTTCGAGTTGCTTCGCCTTTCTAAAGAAAGTCGCGAAACTTTGAGTGAAGCTTTGCTGCAAGCTGATTCCTACTTAGCTCAACTCAAGACTCCTGATAATATACCAGTATCATGCCCACAATGTCATAGTATGATGGAAGCAATTCCCAACATCACCTTTACACAAGAAGATATGTTGTTGAAGCATAACAAGCATGACAGGCCTTTGTGCTACACCGGGTATATTGAATCCATTGAAGTTGACAGAATTTACATTAATTCTGGGTCTTCCATTAGCATAATTCTTCAAAGTATGCTAAGACCATTGAGGATTCCTACTAGTGACTTAACTTACACTAGTACCACAATAGTTGGTTTCAACTCTGGAAAGAGCAAACCACTGGGGAAGATTCGTCTGAAGATTCAGATTGGTGATCTTCGAACTATGGCAACATTCTATGTTATTAATTCAGACGTATCCTACAACATCCTTCTTGGAAGACCATGGTTACATGAGCATAACATCGTGCCTTCAACTCTCCACCAATGCTTCAAGTACGTGGATTCCCAAGGGGTTGTAAAGACTGAGTTTGCTGATATCAATCCTTTCAAGGGTGTCAAAGCCTATTTTTCTGATTCAAAGCTCTACAAACAAGAACATGTAAAGGAAATATCAGACATGGCTGAAGATCTATCATTTGCCGAAGATCAGTCTATTGATGAAGATTCGCCAGAAGAGCAACCTTTGAAGATCAAAGTCAAAGGGCAAATTCAACCCCAATCTGTCAACAATCAACCTCTAATGATCAAGGTCAAAGGAAGAACTCAAGCTTCATCTGAGGAATCATTGAATATTCCTACTAAAAGCCAAGTTCAACCTCTTATGATCAAGGTCAAAGGGCGTACTTCTCGTACGAATGATCCAGAACCACTATTGATTGTCAATCTTGGCAAATCTACGCAAAAGACGGATGATGGTCCATTAGTGATTAATTCGAAGCGTAGCAGTCAAATTGTAAATGATGTAAATATTGATCATTCTGTACTTTCCAATATCAATGAAGATTTTCTTTTTGAGTATATGGCTGTCAAATATGTTGAAAGAATGACTTTATCTTCTGATGATCAAAATCATCAGTATAAAGACGACATAGACACAGAGGAAACCTTATACATTGATCATAAGGAAAATTCCTTTCCTCCTCATGTCGATGTTGGACCTTATGCTCAAAGGTTCCTAACATCTTCTCCTTATCTTCTTCCTGTAGTTGCTTCATCACAAGCTTGTGTAACCTATAGACGTCACGAAGAATCTTATTTTGTAATTTCGTCTGATAAGAAAAACAAGCACCAAATTGTGTTTGGCACGGCTAGAAATATCCCTATTGCTCAGACAGATGATTTGAGAGATAAAGATAAAGGAAGAATCTGAATTGACAGATATAGTCAACAATCTCTCAAGATTATCCAGAATATGGGATATGATTTAAAGACTATACAAGGTCTTAATCAAGGCAAGGGTAGATGATTACCATTAAGTGGTGATACGTTTTATCAGAAAACTCATCATGGGTTGGGATATAATCCATCCCATATGTTTAATGACGATACTCAATAAGAATTCTCTTCTAGCTCTTCACAATCATCAGATTCGGAAGAAATCCAATTCATCGAATCTGATACATCTCACCACTCATATGTTAGAGGAGATTATTATGATGAATCTGAATAAATATTCTCAGTTAATATGGTTCAAACTGATGGTGAATCTGAACCATTTGAGAATGATCCTTGGGCTCAACAGATGGACACTTAATGGGAACTTCGTTTTGAACAACGACAACCACCTACAGAGGACGAGATTGTCCAGATTGATGTTGGAGATGGAACTACGCCTAAACCAATATTCATCAGTAAAAACCTTTCTAAAGATAAAAAGAAAGAGTTGATAAAACTGATCAAAGAATATATTAATATTTTTGCATGGAGTTATGAGGATATGCCAGGTCTATATCCCAAAGTTGCTACTCATAAACTCAATATTCTTCCTAATGCCAAGCCTATAAAATAACAGCAACGACATTTTCGACTAGATATGATGGATGCAATTGAAGCAGAAGTCAAAAAGTTGATTACATGTGGCTTTGTTCGTGAAGAACAACACCCAGACTGGGTTGCCAATATTGTTCCTGTTATGAAGAAGAATAGAAAAGTTCGAGTTTGCATAGATTTTCGAGATCTTAATGCAGCTTGTCCAAAAGACGAATTTCTACTTCCAATTACTGATGTCATGATAGACAATACATGCGGTTTTGAACGCATGTCTTTCATGGACGGATTCTCAGAATACAATCAGATTAAGATGCATCCAGGAGATGAGAAGCATACTGCTTTTCGTACACCCCTTGGGGTTTATTGTTATACGGTTATGCCGTTTGGTCTTAAAAATGCCGGTGCCACGTATCGACGGGCCATGAGCAACATCTTTTAAGAATATTTACGGAAGACAGTTGAATGTTACGTAGATGACATTGCTGTTAAAAGTCAATCAAAGGATGATCACATTCAAGACTTGAAGACAGTATTTAAATTGATGCGTCAGCATAAATTAAAAATGAATCATACTAAGTCTTTCTTAGGGGTTTCCAGTGGCAAGTTTTTAGGATTTGTCATTACTTCTCAGGGTATCCATGTTGATCCTGATAAGGTTAAAGCAATTCTTGAAATGCGTCCTCCACGCAATTTAAAAGAACTATGTGGATTTCAAGGTCGCATTGCGTATATCAGGAGATTTATATCTAATCTCTCTGGGAGATGCCAACCTTTCTTCCGTCTATTAAAGAAGGGTGTATCATTTGTTTGGGATGAAGCATGTCAGAAAACCTTCAATGATATCAAGCAATACCTTACAAATCCACATATTCTGCTGGTACCTCCAGTGGTAGGAAGACCATTTTTACTATATGTTTGAGCCTTGGATCATTCACTTGGTGCTCTTCTTGCACAAAAAAGTGATATGGGGCAGGAACAAGCAATTTATTATCTTAGCAGAATGATGGTTGGAGCTGAACACAGGTATACTCCTGTAGAAAAGGAATGTCTGGCTTTAGTTTTTGCTGTCCAAAAGACAAGACATTATGTGACAGGACAGACTATTCATGTCATCTCCAGAATAAATCTTATTCGGGTATTAATGAGAAAACCGAGCATTCTTAACTCTAGGTTAGCTACCTGGGCGATGTTGCTCGCTCCTTATGACACCTGTCTTTTTATTTCCCCAGCTACCAATGTTTGGATAAGCTGATTACTCATCTCCTTTGGAAAGAAATTTTAATCTTCTATCTTATCAGTTGACTAAAAAGTTGGATTTGTTATTTATCATGTTCTTTTGACCTCTAAATAAATATTAAATCTGCTTGTGTTTTCTATCTATCATGTCCATTTGGCCTCTGAATAGATATTAATCTATTTTTCTTTGAGTTGTTACAATCTATTATGTCCATATTACCTCTGATAGTATACTCTAAATAGAAAAAGGATTTTACTATCTATCATGTTCATATTACCTCTGGATAGATACAATATATTGAGTTTAGAAGATTTATCATGTCCATATCACCTCTGATAAAAAATTTCTATCTCATACCTATTGTTTAAATTCAAATGATAGGATTACAAAACAAATTTTTTTATTCATTTCTTGAATAAGATAAAAGGCTACAATAACTCCTTATTTGCCTAAGGCGGAGCAGATATATCTTTCAGCAATTTTTGGAGTTCTGCTAAACGCCTCTCGCGAGAGCCCATTACATTTTTAGTAGCTATCTGTCTTCGGGCTTCTGGAGTAGAAATGAGAGAAAACTTAGCAAAAATAGCTATTAGATTATCTTTGGCTTCATCAAGGTGCTTAATAGTAGATTCAGCGCCAAAAACTTGCTCTTCCAAAATTGAGCTCTGTGTCAGATATTGATCACGAGCTATTATTAATTGCTCCTTTTCAGCCTTCAGACGAGCTAATTCAGCCTCCACTTCACGAATTTCATCATTTTGTTCCTGAATTTTTGTATTTGAAGTGTCATAGGCTTCTCTATAACTCTCCAATCGAGGCTTTGCATCCGCCAATAAAGCTTTCTCTCTAGCAACTTTGTTACTGTGTTCTTTGAGAGATTCGTTGAAAGTAATCTCTCGAGCGATGAATTCAGCAGATAAAGATTCATACTCAGCTTGGATGAGATTCTCGATAGTTTCACTTGTCAGCCTCAAATATTCTCTAATGGGCTGCTCAAGTTCTTTTACCACTCTTTCTAAAACAGTTGCTCTTTTAACATCATTAAACATAGCGACGTTCCTAATGGTGGAAACAATCGCCCCTTTAAGCATTCATAAGTGAGACCTCTATTCAGCACCATGTCAATTAAAGCTGCCAGGGCCTTGTAAAAAGCTTCAATATGAATCTCAACTAGGAGGTTCATTTCTGCATTGGAGCTCGGTGTCGTAGCAATCTCTACCAAGTCTCTTTTTGTCACCATCATTTTTCGTATTTTCCGTATTTCGTATTTATACTCGTATCTGGATTTTGGCATGTATTTTTATTTTTCTCAACTTGTGGAATTTCGGTATTTCTCGTATTTTGGATTTTGACATGGTTCGGTTTTAATTGGATTGGGTTGGTTTGGTTTGGTTTAATGTGTATTGGAACACCTTAGCCTATGCTCCACCCTCAACACACCACATCCCACCCTCTTTAAAACTCCACCAACTTTTTCTCTCTCCTCATAACCTCTATTAATTTCTTCTTCTCCTTCCTCTACACAACACTCTTCTCCTTCCTCTCCATAGGCAAGTGCACCTTGCCACCACATGAGAACCCTCTTTTATTTGTCCATTTGATAGATTAGGACATGGTGATCAACATTAGAACTTAGCATTTTGTGATTTGGAGTCTCCATTGCTCTAGATCTAGGTTTTTCTATTTTCGGTTTTGTATGGTTTTGATCTACTTAAGTTGGATTTTTATGGGTTTTGATATTTCCATGTGGAAGAGAGTTCAATTCCACCCTGGTTAGAACTTTGGAAATCTGGATTTGGAGTTCAGATGACCAAGTTGTGATGCCTTGAAGTTTTGGGAGCCATGAGAGCTTCTTCTCAGTCATGGAGAAGAAGACCCAGACCCTGCGTGCGTGTTTTTACACGTACGCAGCTCTCTGCGTGCGTGACTTTTCGCGTACGCAGCTCCCTGCGTGCGTGTTTTTACGCGTACGCAGCTCTCTGGCATGCGTGACTTTTCGCGTACGCTGCTCTCTGGCGTCCGTGACTTTTCGCGTACGCTGCTCTCTGGCGTGCATGACTTTTCACGTATGCAGCTCTCTTGCGTGCGTGACTTTTCGCGTACGCAGCTCTCCTGCGTGCGTGACTTTCGCGTACGCAGCTCTCTTGCGTGCGTGACTTTTCGCGTACGTGGCATGGTAGGAACAAGGAACTATCATAACACGACAGTGACCCATAATGGTGTACTCCTGACATGACCAACCTGACATGATAGTGGCCCGTCGTGGCGCACTCCTGACAAGTACCCTGACATGATTTATCTTGATAACTTAATGCTGTTGCGACGGCTAATTTAACTTGACCTGCCTTGACACCGTAGGTGGTTTTTTTTTTTGCTTGCTTGTTAAATCCACTTGTCCTGTCTTGCATCATGTCTAGGATGGGACTCCTGAGTACCACGGTCAGGAGTACCTACTAAAATGGATTAAGGTTAATAACTAGAATAACTTAGTACGTAGTCATGAAGAGATGACACAGCTACAGGCAATCCCGTTACCTGGGCGCTCTTGGGATCTGTAGCCTGCCGTCGAGTAGGGCACATTTCCAGCACACCGTCGCGTGTTGCACCCTCTAAGTCACCTAAGGGTACATTTGTCTCCCGGACGATGTATCCACCTGAATTCAATCCCAAATTTTCGACCTGGGTAACCTGGATGGTCTGCAGGGCTTGTGGCTGTGGAACAATCTCACTGCATCTTGTTAGTAATTAGGCCTGTGATAACCCTAGTTAGTTAAAGTAGTAAGCCGTAGTATCTGCTTGGTCGTGATTGATTGAATGAGGTATAACCAGTCTAGCCATGTCTTGATTCAGTACAAGATTTGCTTCCTATCTTGATTTCTTACATTATTATCTTGCCGATAAATGGTGGAAAACCAAGTTCTGTTCAGATGAAAGGTTACAACCCCGGTCCTTGTTTGGTTTACGGGTTGTAACCTGGCTATCGGAATAGTTTCATGGTTATCTCGTCGTATATCATCTTGACATGTTTTCGTAAATTCTAGTTTTAATATTAGATTTTTCTTGTGCTGATTGCTGTCTTTTGTTCTTATTTCGTGGCCTCCTTGTGGCACTTGCTCTTTCTGGGGTTGACCCAGCTGGTTTTGTGTGGCCAAATTTTGGAGCAGCTCCCGAGGATCTACCAAGCTTTCAGCCCAATGGTGGCGACTAGAAGGAACCCGGGCTACGAGTGGGTTTTCTATTTTGTTTCGCTCACTCTATTGTAAAACTATTCTTTTGAGGCGTTTAGCCGACGAGCACCTGTTAGCTTGATGCACTTTACTTACTGTCTGCCTACGGGCTGTAAACATGATTAACAAATCCTAGGGTTGATCATGTATGACTTAACTCTTGCTAGTCCTCGCATTTTGTACGACTAGCTTCATGATCAGCTGAATATATAATATTTGGGACGCCTTATTATTGTATATTTAATGATCATACATCTTGCGACCTTATTTACTTGCTTGTGATTGAGACATTAGGCTTGTTTATGACCATAAGAGACTGTTGGCTTGTAGTAAACCCTCATATATCTAGACAGCCGTGATGGGATGTTCTCATTGCCAGGGGATTGACCATTAGAACTCCGAGGCGGGCGGCCTCAGTAACGTCGGTTCAGCATTCGATCCCAACGTACCCGCAACAGCAGAAGCAGAAGCAGACTTCTGCGATGGGATATTCTCATTGCGGGAAGCCAGGACATGTGGTGGCAGACTGTCGCAGGGTGCAGAGATTGTGCCTGGCTTGTGGAGCAGCAGATCATAGGATAGGGGCTTGCCCGAATAGGGGTGGTTCATCAGCATCCAACCCTTCTGGCTCTTCGGTGAGAGGACCGGCTCCAGCACCAGTTCAACAGCAGCAGTATCAGTCTTCGAGGCCCTTGCCGCCTCAGTCTTAGGCATTCCAGCAACAGTACCCCCAGCAGTATGCACAAGCCCAAGCTCTGACCCAGAATAGGCAGAGAGGTTTCCAGCAGAGGGGACCAGCAGCCAGAGGATAAGGTCAGGCCATGATGATGGCTATGGAAGAAAAAGTTGTACTAGGTGAGGTTGTGGCAGGTACTATTCTCGTCAACTCCTCTCCAGCGTCTGTATTATTTGATTCTGGTGCATCGCATTCATTTATGTCTACACGATTCGCGACACGGATAGGATTGGAGCCCGAATCATTATCAGTGAGGCTCAATATACTTACTGGTAATGGCCTTATGGGAGTAGATCGTGTGTTTTCTTCGTGTCGGATCGTAGTTAGCGGTAGGGAGTTCCCCGCTAGATTCATAGAGTTTCCTATGGCAGACTATGATGTAGTCCTAGGCATGGATTGGTTGAGGAACCAGTATGCTAGGATAGACTGCCATATTGGCAGAGTTGTCTTTAGTATCCCCGGCGAGCCAGAGTTTTCATTTTCCAGAGGCGCAGTGGAGCCATCTTCCCCAGCATTGCGGATGGCAGTAGCAGCAGTACAGTTACCCCGGATAGTTGAAGAGTTTCCAGATGTCTTTCCAGAGGAGCTTCCAGGGATGCCGCCGGAGCGGTAGATTGAGTTCACTATAAACTTGATTCCTGGGACAGCACCAGTATCAGAGCGAGTCTACAAGATGGCGCCTTCAGAGTTGGAGATTTTATACAAGATGATTGAAGAACTGAGGACCAAGGGATTCATCCGTGCAAGTGGATCACCTTGGGGAGCCCCGATGCTTCTTGTGAAAAAGAAGGATGGTACGTCCAGGCTATGTGTTGATTATCATACCTTGAATTTGGTGACAATCAAGTGCAGATACCCTCTTCCGAGGATAGATGACTTGTTTGATCAGCTCAGAGGGGCTTCAGTGTTCTCGAAGATCGACTTGCGGTCGGGATACCACCAGATCAGAGTCAGAGAGCAGGACATCCCGAAGGCAGCATTCAGATCGAGGTATGGATATTGGGAGTTCCTTGTTATGCCCTTTGGAGCGACCAATGCGCCGGCCGTATTTATGGACCTCATGAATCGCATTTTCATGCCTTACTTGGATCAATTTGTGATCGTGTTCCTAGATGACATCCTGGTTTACAGCAAGAGTAAAGCAGAGCATGAGCAGCATCTCAGAGTCGTCCTCCAGACGCTTAGGGAGCATCAGTTGTACGCCAAGTTCAGTAAATACGAGTTCTGGCTCGATCGTATTTCATACTTGGGTCACATCATTACCCGAGGAGGAGTGGAAGTGGATCCCCAGAAGATTGTGGCTATCGAGTCATGGCCGGTACCCAGCTCAGTGGCAGAGGTTCGCAGCTTCCTTGGATTGGCCGGCTACTACCGGCGGTTCGTTTCAGATTTCACAAGGATTTCAGCGCCGATAACCCAGTTGACCCGCAAGGATGTGTCGTTTGTTTGGACAGCAGAGTGTCAGGAATCATTTGAGAAGTTGAAGCGAGGTTTGATAACGGCTCCCATTCTCACCCTTCCAGATGGGACCGGAGGATTCACAGTTTATTGCGACGCTTCAGGCAGAGGATTGGGGTGTGTCTTGATGCAGCATGAGAAGGTAATATCTTATGCGTTACGTCAACTACGTGATCATGAGAAGAATTACCCGACCCACGACTTGGAATTGGCGGCGATAGTGTTTGCTTTGAAGTTGTGGAGACACTACTTGTACGGAGATAGAGTTGAGATCTTTACTGATCATAAGAGCCTGAAGTATGTTTTCACCCAGAAGGACCTTAATATGTGACAGAGAAGATGGCTCGAGCTACTAGTGGACTATGATGTGGATTTGCAGTATCATCCCGGGAAGGCCAACGTTGTAGCAGATGCATTGACCAGGAGAGCCGGAGTTTATTTCCTGACGGTACAACCAGAATTATTGGCAGATCTTCAGAAGATGGGAATTAAAGTGGTTCTTCCAACCAGCGTGGCATTGATGGCCAGCCTACAGGTTCAGTCCAGCATAGTTGAGAGAATCCGGGGTGGCGCAGTCAATAGATTCCAAGATCCAGCGACTCAGAGCAGAGTGTGAAGCAGGAAGAAGGCCAGAGTTATGTATCCATGAAGATGGTACACTTCGGCACGACACTCGTCTTTGTGTACCCAGTGGAGATATCAGACAGGAAGTCATGACAGAAGCCCACAGTTCACAATATTCTATTCATCCGGGTGGTACGAAGATGTACCGTGATATTCGTCAGTATTTCTGGTGGAATGGCATGAAGAGGAAGATAGCCCGATTTGTCTCTCGGTGTTTGGTTTGCCAACAGGTTAAAGCTGAACATCAGAGGCCCGCTGGACTTCTTCAACCCTTACCGATCCCAGAATGGAAATGGGAACATATAATCATGGATTTCGTGACCGGATTGCACAGATCTCCGGCCGGCAGAGATGCTATTTGGGTAATTGTGGACAGGCTTACCAAGGTGGTATATTTTCTCCCATTCAGAGTTGGACAGTCGACGGCGCAGTTAGCAGAGATGTATCTCAGGAAGATCGTCAGGCTTCACGGTGTGCCAGTCAGCATCACCTCGGACAGGGATTCAAGATTCACATCACACTTTTGGTGCAGCTTGCAGAAGAGTTTGGGGACTCGCCTTCAATTCAGCTCAGCTTATCACCCGCAGACGGATAGTCAATCAGAGCGCACAATCCAGACTCTTGAAGATATGTTGAGATCCTGTACCCTTGACTTCGGTGGTTCATGGAAGAATCATCTGCACCTGGTGGAATTCTCGTACAACAACAGTTATCAGGCCAGTATCCAGATGGCACCTTTCGAGGCTCTTTATGGCAGGAAGTGCAGTTCCCCGCTAGCATGGGACGATGTCGGAGAGAGGCAGATGCTCGGACCCGAATTGATTTCCCAGACGATTGAAGTGGTCAGGAAGGCCAGAGATCACCTCCGAGTTGCCCAGGACCTCCAGCGCCATTGGGCCGATGCTCATCGGCGTCCCTTAGAATTTGCTGTCGGTGACCATGTATTCCTTAGGATCTCGCCTAACCGCGGCGTCATTCGCTTCGGCGTGCGGGGAAAGCTTAGTCCTAGGTATATAGGGCCGTTCGATATTCTAGAGCGAGTAGGAGATGTATCCTATCGTCTCGCTCTTCCGCCGTCGCTAAGTGAGGTGCATGATGTATTCCATGTGTCCCAATTACGACGGTATATTCCGGACCCGAGCCACATCCTAGACCATTCAGAATTGGTTGTTGGTACCAACCTTTCGTATGAGGAAAGGCCCGTGTCTATATTGGACCGGAGGGAGAAGATACTCAAGAACAAGACTATTAAATTAGTCCGTGTCGCTTGGGGTCATCACTCTCTAGGTGGATCAACGTGGAAGCGTGAGGACGACATTCGATCGCGATATCCCTACCTGTTTGACTCGTGAGGTATAATGTCTTTCTTATGCCTTACGTTTTCCCTTCCTTGCTTGCATTGTATGATTGCATGATTGAACTGCTTAGTGTAACTTGCATGTGCTTAGTATAACTTGTCGTGACAATCTCTAGCTCCTTGATTAAATTCCGAGGACGGAATTCTTTTAAGGTGGGTAGAGTTGTCACCATCATTTCCCGTATTTTCCGTATTTCGTATTTATACTCGTATCTGGATTTTGGCATGTATTTTTATTTTTCTCAACTTGTAGAATTTTGGTATTTCTCGTATTTTGGATTTTAACATGGTTCGGTTTTAATTGGATTGGGTTGGTTTGGTTTGGTTTAATGTGTATTGGAACACCTTAGCCTATGCTCCACCCTCAACACACCACATCCCACCCTCTTTAAAACTCCACCAACTTTTTCTCTCTCCTCATAACCTCCATTAATTTCTTCTTCTCCTTCCTCTACACAACACTCTTCTCCTTCCTCTCCATAGGCAAGTGCACCTTGCCACCACATGAGAACCCTCTTTTATTTGTCCATTTGATAGATTAGGACATGGTGATCAACATTAGAACTTAGCGTTTTGTGATTTGGAGTCTCCATTGCTCTAGATCTAAGTTTTTCTATTTTCAGTTTTGTATGGTTTTGATCTACTTAAGTTGGATTTTTATGGGTTTTGATGTTTCCATGTGGAAGAGAGTTCAATTCCATCCTAGTTAGAACTTTAGAAATCTGGATTTGGAGTTCGGATGACCAAGTTGTGATGCCTTAAAGTTTTGGGAGCCATGAGAGCTTCTTCTCAGCCATGGAGAAGAAGACCCAGACCCTGCGTGCGTGTTTTTATGCGTACGCAGCTCTCTGCATGCGTGACTTTTCGCGTACGCAGCTCCCTGTGTGCGTATTTTTATGCGTACGCAGCTCTCTGGCGTGTGTGACTTTTCGCGTACGCTGCTCTCTGGCGTGGGTGACTTTTCGCGTACGCTGCTCTCTGGCGTGCGTGACTTTTCACGTACGTAGCTCTCCTGCATGCGTGACTTTCGCGTACGCAGCTCTCTTGCGTGCGTGACTTTTCGCGTACGCAGCTCTCCTGCGTGCGTGACTTTCGCGCACGCAGCTCTCTTGCATGCGTGACTTTTCGCGTACGCAGCTCTCCTGCGTGCGTGACTTTCGCGTATGCAGCTCTCCTGCGTGCGTGACTTTCACGTACGCAGCTCTCATGCGTGCGTGACTTTTCGCGTACGTAGCTCTCATGCGTGCGTGACTTTTTGCGTACGTTGCTCCCCTGACCCCTTTTGTCATAAACTTGATTTTACTTAATATGTTTGGAATGACTATTGTACATGGCATGTTAGGAACAAGGAACTATCATAACACGACAGTGACCCGTAATGGTGTACTCCTGACATGACCAACCTGACATGATAGTGGCCCGTCGTGGCGCACTCCTGACAAGTACCCTGACATGATTTATCTTGATAACTTAATGCTGTTGCGACGGCTAATTTAACTTGACCTGCCTTGACACCGTGGGTGGTTCTTTTTTTTTGCTTGCTTGTTAAATCTACTTGTCCTGTCTTGCATCATGTCTAGGATGGGACTCCTGAGTACCACGGTCAGGAGTACCTACTAAAATGGATTAAGGTTAATAACTAGAATAACTCAGTAGTCATGAAGAGATGACACAGCTACAGGCAATCCCGTTACCTGGGCGCTCTTGGGATCTGTAGCCTGCCGTCGAGTAGGGCACATTTCCAGCATACCGTCGCGTGTTGCACCCTCTAAGTCACCTAAGGGTACATTTGTCTCCCGGACGATGTACCCACCTGAATTCAACCCCAAATTTTCGACCTGGGTAACCTGGATGGTCTGCAGGGCTTGTGGCTGTGGAACAATCTCACTGCATCTTGTTAGTAATTAGGCCTGTGATAACCCTAGTTAGTTAAAGTAGTAAGCCGTAGTATCTGCTTGGCCATGATTGATTGAATGAGGTATAACCAGTCTAGCCATGTCTTGATTCAGTACAAGATTTGCTTCCTATCTTGATTTCTTACATTATTATCTTGCCGATAAATGGTGGGAAACCAAGTTCTGTTCAGATGAAGGGTTACAACCCCGGTCCTTGTTTGGTTTACGGGTTGTAACCTGGCTATCGGAATAGTTCCATGGTTATCTCGTCGTATATCATTCTGACATGTTTTCGTAAATTTTAGTTTTAATATTAGATTTTTCTTATGCTGATTGCTGGCTTTTGTTCTTATTTCGTGGCCCCCTTGTGGCACTGTCACGACCCGGGGTACGTCCAGCCTACTCCGCAGTGTCGGCGGTAGTAAGCTGTCCTAGGTTGCTAACTAATCTCATACAGTGTATATAAAGTACTTGTCCAGACATCAGCTCCGAATGGAGGACAAGTAAAGGATAGGATATACTCAATCACAGTATAAAACACGATAAGAAAACACAGAAGTTATACCTAAGGAATTAAAGACAACAACAACTAACTACTAAAATAATACAACAATGTCTCAAACCAGCTTAATACAAACTCAATAACTTAACTTTAATACAACAAGTCAAAACATGAAAAATAAAGTAGTATACTAGCTAATCTCCTGAATCACTCCTGAGAGTCGGAACCAAAGGTAGCTAATCCCTCGCCAGGTCCATGGTAAGTAGGGCATGTGTCCTCAGGATTATCATCTGTAATAATTTCAACAGGTCCAATCAGGACGGGAACGAGTACAACTCATCTAGAAAAACCCAAGTAAATGACAAAGAACTATAAAGCAGTTATAGATAGTTTTATTGATGAGCATGGCAGTTTTATACAGGTAATGATGGCATAGAGAAACAGTAAGATACAAGAAAAGAAAGGTAACTAAAACAAGAGAAGAATCATGGCAATGAAGACTGTAATAAAAGCTAACTGAACTAGAATAACATTTACGAGTCCAGACAGTACGATATAAGTCTAATATAATCCCAGTGTGAGTCCAGTCCATATAATCCGATACCAGATGATTTCCAGTACTAGATGAGTCCAACAGTGATCAATGAATCCAGGGTGAGTCCAACTATGATCTAACAGTGTGTTTTAAAATATCGAGGTCGACATGTAAACGGCTGTAGGTATCAGGCACATCTCTCACTGATCGGGCAAGAGATGGCTATGCTTCCGGTAGATTCTAGTGGTAGATTCCGGATTTGGGGTATGTCTACATGTCTTACTCAATATTTCCCCGCCCAGCAAGTGAATCCAAAATCGACAAAAGAATCGAGATGAGTCTGTCCTATACGTGATGATTCCAGAAATGATTCCAGAATGATACCAATGACTCCAGTAATAGAGGCCAGCAAGTAAGGTATGTGTCGATACATGAATCCAGAAATATCCATACGTGTTGATACAGAGAATCATATAGAACTAACTAGAACTGAAATACAGTAATTGACAAATAAATGAGAGAACTATCAGAGAATGTACTCGCCTGATACTCTGAAAAGAGTAGTGTAATATCAGATGTCTGTACCAGGATCACAATGTCCTAAAATAGAGCAATACAGTTATGACATGTCCAAAATGAAGGTAAATGAAATCTACGATGCAATCTATATGAATTCTAAGCCAATCTAGGTCAAAGTCAAACTTGGTCAACACTACAGTCAAACTAAGTCAAATTAAGTCATACTAGGTCACAAGAAGTTAAACTAAGTCATACCAAGTCAAACAAGGTTAAACAAGTCTAATCTAGGTTAAAGTCAACTCTTGGTCAAACATTCTAGCAAAACTAGTCAAGTTATCTAGGGTTTAGTCAATAATTGTCAACTAGTCAATATGGTCAAACTAGGTCAAGTCTAGGTCAATCTTAGACTAACTAAGGTTTTGGTTAATCATAGATTAGTCAATAAGGTAATTAGGTTAATCTTGACTAATGGTCAACATCCAGTCAAACTCTATAAGGCTAACTCAAAACCAAACATAGACTAACATGTCTTAGGATACCAAGGATTCTATACCACAAAGCTAAGACATAACCAATTATCTATACAAAGTATATCACACAAATATATATAGTACAATACCAACCTTAATCCTGTAATCAAGCTAATCCCATACTCCAACTCAAGTCATGACTCAACTCTAAGTATCTCACTTAACCCCATACATATCTTCATCTATATAGGATTACCCTCATAATCCATATGGTCAACCTAATCATCTAGTTAGGGTTTAGTCAAACCTTAGTCAAATAGTCCTTCTATGTTCATCCAAGTCATTTCTAGGTCAATTAGGTCATGGTTTGACCTATAGTTGACTTTGGTCAACAATGGTCAACAAGGGTCAACTTGCTAGTTAAACTAGGTCTACTAGACCTATTGGTCAATCCTAACTTGCTACTAACCATAGGCTAGTGAATCTAGGACACTAACACATATAGGTATATATATATATTCCACTATGTATATAACATATATATACTCTCAATATATATCTAATACAAATATATATAATACATACTCTATATATATATATATACCAACTATATATATAGATAACCAAATATATATATAATACATATATATATACATATATAGATAGCTAACATATATACACATATATAACATATATATATATATAATACCCTATATATATATATATAACATATATATATAGACCATATATAACATATATACATATATAGGTAGAGAGAGAGAGAGAGGAATGGGAGGGTGAGAGTGGGGGTGATGGGGTGTCATGTGTGTGTGTGGACTGGACAGCAAGGGGGGGTTGATCTCAGGAATCTGAGATAGGGGGACACACAAACACACACATACATATATGCATATATACATATACCCATATCTACATATATACATACATATACACACTCACATACTTATATACACACACACATACTTATATACATATATATACAGTATATATACACACACTAATATACGTATATATATACATAGAAATCAATTTAAAATTCAAAATAAATACTAAATAATATCATGAATTACTGTTCATAACTGAACATTAGGGGAAAACCAAATTCAAAGCCAAAGACCTAGCTAAGACCCAAAACCAAGGGTTGGTAATCGTGTCCCCACACGTGTACGTGTCGTGTGTGTCCAGGGGAGTCCACCACGATACGACACGGCGTGTCCAGTGGTCAAAAACCCAAATCGGGTAAATTGACAGTGCACAGCGTCGTGCTAAGGTGCACACGCGTGTAGGACACGACACACGTGTCCATGTGTCTCGTGCACACGTGTGTAGGTTCGCCTAGGGTAGGTCTAGGTGTCCCACAGCCTGATTCGTGTACAAGTGTCACACAGTGTCGTGTCCGAGCCCGTATCAGAGCCTAACTGTACGTGTGTGTGTGGACAGCACAAATCAGTACGAGCTTGATAACATCGTGAATACCAAACCAACTCGACCCAAACTTTGTGTGTGTCGTGTCAGACATTAGACCCATGTGTCCACAAAGTTTCGTGCCATATAGTGTCGTGTCGTGTCCTGTGTCTAGCCCGAGTAGCAGGGGAGAACACAGGCACAGTGCGGTGCCTCGTGCAGCGAGGACAGAGCCTCGTGGATACGACACACACGTGGATACGTGTCGTGCTCGTATCAGGGTGTAGCCTAGGTCTAGGGCTAGGGATTAGGCATGACACTTTGTGTCCACGTCGTGTCTAGACACGATACAAAGGCCGTGTCAGTGTGTGTTTAACACTGTGTGCAGTGTTGTGCACGGTCAGTACGTGTCGAATTTCTCACTCGACACGACACGAAGTGTCACGAAACTCGAGGGGGGCTTGTCAGAGGGTGCCCCCACCTCTGTGCCAAGTGGCACGTGTCCACGTGTCCAATTCGTGGAGAAAACAATATCGGGTTTTAGGGACAGTGCACTGTGTGTGCACAGCGTGTTTGTGTCCATTTTGGATACGAATACGACACGATAACGTGCTCAGTCAACTAGGGTTGTGTTCTACATGTCTAGGGCTACCCAAAAATATATTTTGTTTCACAAAAACACAACATTAAAACCTAAGTGGCATTTCACCAAACACTGCAATTTAAACACAGACACGTGTCCGATACGGACACCAAACCAAACCTATTTCCTACCAAACTTGACACACAGCTAGGGTTTACCTATATGCATGCAATTATGAAGAGAAAACACAATATTAACTAGGTTTAGGGATATTTACCTATGAGTGCAAAATCCTCAATAATAGGCCTATTTGAATGAAATCCTCCTTCAACTCCCAATGTCCAAAGCTCCACAATTCCTTGCTAGCAAGCCACAATTTGGTATCCTCTAGTGTAAGGGATTCCAATGCAAGAAACTAGGCTCAATTTGGAGTCAAATTGATTAAATGGTGAGGGTGTGAAGTTGTAGGAAAAACTAGGTTTTTTAGTGTAATAAAAAATGGCATGAATGATAAGGGGATGTGATTATATAGGATGGGGGTAGGGTTGGGCTGCCATGGGTAGATATTTAGGGCTCCTTTCCACCTTGCTAACTTAGCTCCTAAGGCTTTGACTAGGGGATAGATATTTCTAGGTTTCTAAAATATCTAAAAGTAAAATATCTAGATATTATCAAACCTAGATATTTACACATAAAGCTAGCATCCTCTACTTAGTCTCCTAGGTTAGTTTCTAACCTCTAGATTAGTACTAAACTAGGATAGGAGCTAACATGACACTAATCAACTAATTAAAGAATAATAAATTACATAAATCCAAATAAATTCTAATAAATTACCAAAATACCCTTTTGACTAAAAAGTGGTAATTTGTTATCCTAATCACATGGTTAGGCTTACATGGTCATGGTTAGTCTCTAGGTTACGAAATTTCTAGGGTTTACACTAGGGTTATACTAATAAAATCACAAAGTCATAAGCCATGACTTAGAAAATAGTTTTAATCTAACTAAAAATCACCAAAATTCATAACATGACTAAATCACCATTATTTAATAATAAAAAAAATAAATTTTCAAAATATCCCAATTTCAGAAAACTGGATGTTACAAGTCTACCATCCTTAGAGAAATTTCGTCCTCGAAATTAAGATAGTCGTACTCCTTCTAGGTCAAACCCCCAGTCAATCAAAGTCAAAAAGATAACATGCAATCATAGTCCTACTGGTCGTGATTTCACAGTCTTGAACAGGGTAACTATACTATCTAGCATATCACAAGCATATCCTGACAGGTACTAATGGAATCATACAACAAGATGGGAAAGGAAGGACATGAAAGACAAACCTGCTAACCCGTCACCTGCAGCGTTGGTCTCCTCGACCGTCATCGCAAAAGCTTCACCCCTCTGGTGCTGAGCTACAGGTGGCCTAGCACCCTTATAAGGAGGTGCAACAGGACAATCCATCTTCTGGTGGGTATCAGACCCACAGGTATAGCAAACCTTCAGCCTCTTCCTACACTGCTTCCTGATGTGTCCCTGCTTCCTACAGTATGAACAACTGATCGTCTTTGGGTCCTGACCTCGATACTAATGCTGCACCTGCTGAAATGGCCTCTGCTGCCGGGGTCCCGGGGCTCTAACTGGCGGGGTCGAATGATGTGGTGTGGGAGGACGATATGTCTGCTGGTGTAGCGTCGGCACTTTCTGCTGGAAAGCCTGACGCTTGGAGGGTCCCTCAATGTGTACAGAAGCCGGCCTCTTGCAAGATAGAAGACGCTCCTCGATACTCCGGACTAACTGTAAGCTCTGGTAATAGTCAGTCATACCGTTTGCCACTATAAGAATGCCAATGTCTGGAACTAGACCATGGCAAAACCTACGCGTCATCTCCTCAGGGTCAGCAACTAGACTAGGAGCAAAACGGCTCAGGCGACTAAACTCTGCCGCATACTCGTCGACAGAACAGTTCCCCTGCTGGATGTTCTGGAATCGTAGCCCCATGGCTACCCTAGCGGTGGTCGAGAAGAATTTTTTCTTGAACTGGGTCTTGAACTGATCCCAAGTGGCTCTCCCTCTCGCGAATAACGGCTCATTCCGGAACCAAACTCCTGCCAAGTCTATCAGCAGAAATCCCGCTGCCTCGACCTAGAGGTTATCCGGCATCCTAACTCCAAGGAGCTTCCTCTCTACCGAGTCTAGCCAGTCATCTGCTACTACTATGTCCTCAGTCCCTAAGAACTCCTTGGGATTCAGACCCATGAAGTCCTTGATCGTCCCCGCTCTCTGCCGCGGCTCTACAGGTGGTGGGACCACGGTACGTTCCTCAGAATGCTCCATACTCTGACGGAGTAGGGTGGTCTGCTCCTGATGGGTTGCTAGGAACCCCTGGATCAGAGTGAGCAGTTGGTTCCCGTCGAGTGTGACGGAAGCCTTGGTAGGTATAGTGATAGGGGGTGGTGGCAGTATTGGGTCCTGCTTGGCCTGTGAGGTGGAAGGTGGTGGAGGCATCTGGGTTTGTGGATCTGTGGAATGGGGGAAGGTGGTAGGTGAAGGTGGATCAGTCAACTGGTCAGCTGACTGGATGGGGAGGGTGCCATTCTCAGGTGTGACATGCTGGGATGAACGAGTAAGCACCATCTAATTACAATAAAAAGGACTTATAAGGACTCTTTAAAGCAAAACAATCATAGACAAGAAAATCAAATTATAATAGCAAGCATGTGATGTATTTTCTATGTTGCAATCCTAGTATTCCTCTAAGTGTTCTAAGCGTCATTCCTAATGTTGTCTAATTACCTTAAGTTTCTAATTGCAGGCATGCTTGGTACAATAACGTAACCAAACAATTTAGTCTCGAGACCTGCATGGGGGCACCACTAAAAACGTGTCACGACCCGCACCCTGTATAGGGGCACGAGAAGTGGGTACGTCCAGCCTACGCCGCAGTGTCGGCGGTAGTAAGCTGTCCTAGGCTGCTAACTAATCTCATGCAGTGTATATAAAGTACTTGTCCAGATATCAGCTCCGAATGGAGGACAAGTAAAGGATAGGATATACTCAATCACAGTCTAAAACACGATAAGAAAACACAGAAGTTATACCTAAGGAATTAAAGACAACAACAACTAACTACTAAAATAATACAACAATGTCTCAAACCAGCTTAATACAAACTCAATAACTTAACTTTAATACAACAAGTCAAAACATGAAAAATAAAGTAGTATACTAGCTAATCTCCTGAATCACTCCTGAGAGTCGGAACCAAAGGTAGCTAATCCCTCGCCAGGTCCATGGTAAGTAGGGCATGTGTCCTCAGGATTATCATCTGTAATAATTTTAACAGGTCCAATCAGGACGGGAACGAGTACAACTCATATAGAAAAACCCAAGTAAATGACAAAGAACTATAAAGCAGTTATAGATAGTTTTATTGATGAGCATGGCAGTTTTATACAGGTAATGATGGCATAGAGAAACAGTAAGATACAAGAAAAGAAAGGTAACTAAAACAAGAGAAGAATCATGGCAATGAAGACTGTAATAAAAGCTAACTGAACTAGAATAACATTTACGAGTCCAGACAGTACGATATAAGTCTAATATAATCCCAGTGTGAGTCCAGTCCATATAATCCGATACCAGATGATTTCCAGTACAAGATGAGTCCAACAGTGATCAATGAATCCAGGGTGAGTCCAACTATGATCTAACAGTGTGTTTTAAAATACCGAGGTCGACATGTAAACGGCTGTAGGTATCAGGCACATCTCTCACTGATCGGGCAAGAGATGGCTATGCTTCCGATAGATTCCAGTAGGAGATTCCGAATTTGGGGTATGTCTACATGTCTTACTCAATATTTTCCCGCCCAGCAAGTGAATCCAAAATCGATAAAAGAATCGAGATGAGTCTGGCCAATACGTGATGATTCCAGAAATGATTCCAGAATGATACCAATGACTCCAGTAATAGAGGCCAGCAAGTAAGGTATGTGTCGATACATGAATCCAGAAATATCCATACGTGTTGATACAGAGAATCATATAGAACTAACTAGAACTGAAATACAGTAATTGACAAATAAATGAGAGAACTATCAGAGAATGTACTCGCCTGATACTCTGAAAAGAGTAGTGTAATATCAGATGTCTGTACCAGGGTCACAATGTCCTAAAATAGAGCAATACAGTTATGACATGTCCAAAATGAAGGTAAATGAAATCTACGATGCAATCTATATGAATTCTAAGCCAATCTAGGTCAAAGTCAAACTTGGTCAACACTACAGTCAAACTAAGTCAAATTAAGTCATACTAGGTCACAAGAAGTTATACTAAGTCATACAAAGTCAAACAAGGTTAAACAAGTCTAATCTAGGTTAAAGTCAACTCTTGGTCAAATATTCTAGCAAAACTAGTCAAGTTATCTAGGGTTTAGTCAATAATTGTCAGACTAGTCAATATGGTCAAACTAGGTCAAGTCTAGGTCAATCTTAGACTAACTAAGGTTTTGGTTAATCATAGATTAGTCAATAAGGTAATTAGGTTAATCTTGACTAATGGTCAACATCCAGTCAAACTCTATAAGGCTAACTCAAAACCAAACATAGACTAACATGTCTTAGGATACCTATGGTCAACCTAATCATCTAGTTAGGGTTTAGTCAAACCTTAGTCAAATAGTCCTTCTATGTTCATCCAAGTCATTTCTAGGTCAATTAGGTCATGGTTTGACCTATAGTTGACTTTGGTCAACAATGGTCAACAAGGGTCAACTTGCTAGTTAAACTAGGTCTACTAGACCTATTGGTCAATCCTAACTTGCTACTAACCATAGGCTAGTGAATCTAGGACACTAACACATATAGGTATATATATATATATATATATATATATATATATATATATATATATATATATATATATATATATATATATATATATATATTCCACTATGTATATAACATATATATACTCTCAATATATATCTAATACAAATATATATAATACATACTCTATATATATATACCAACTATATATATAGATAACCAATTATATATATAATACATATATATACATATATAGATAGCTAACATATATACACATATATAACATACATATATATATAATACCCTATATATATATATATATATATATATATATATATATATAGACCATATATAACATATATACATATATAGGTAGAGAGAGAGAGAGAGAGAGAGAGAGAGAGAGAGAGAGAGAGAGGAATGGGAGGGTGAGAGTGGGGGTGATGGGGTGTCATGTGTGTGTGTGGACTGGACAGCAAGGGGAGGGGGGGTTGATCTCAGGAATCTGAGATAGGGGGACACACAAACACACACATACATATATGCATATATACGTATACCCATATCTACATATATACATACATATACACACTCACATACTTATATACACACACACATACTTATATACATATATATACACACTAATATACATATATATATACATAGAAATCAATTTAAAATTCAAAATAAATACTGAATAATATCATGAATTACTGTTCATAACTGAACATTAGGGGAAAACCAAATTCAAAGCCAAAGACCTAGCTAAGACCCAAAACCAAGGGTTGGTAATCGTGTCCCCACACGTGTACGTGTCGTGTGTGTCCAGGGGAGTCCACCACGATACGACACGGCGTGTCCAGTGGTCAAAAACCTAAATCGGGTAAATTAACAGTGCACAGCGTCGTGCTAAGGTGTCACGCCCCAGAACCAGAATACTGGAGAGCGGGGGCAGACATAGCCAGCTACGTATAACGGAATGGGATCCACACCGCTATACGGTCACAGCTGTCTAGATATGTAAGGATTTCACTACAATCCATCAGTCTCTTAAGGTCATAAAATAGCCTATTGTCTCAATCTCAACCAACTAATAATAATCACAAGATATCAGATCTCCAAATATACAATTGTAAGGCGTCCCAAACATTACATATCCAGATGATCATGAAGCTAGTCGTTACAAAATGTGAGGACTAGCAAGAGTTCAGTCATACATGATCAACCTCCGGGGCTTGTCAATCATGTTACAGCCCGTAGGCAGACAATAAATAAAATGTACACGAGCTAACACTTGCTCGTCGGCTAAACGCCTCAAAAGAATAATTTACAATATTACAGTGGGAGAACAAAAAAACCCACTCGATGCCCTGGTTACGCCTGTGACCACCATCGGACTGGAAGACAGGTAGATCCCTTGCTGCTACTCCGGTATCTGGCCATACAAAACCAGCTGGGTCAGACCCCAGGAAGAGCAAGTGCCACAAAGGAGGCCACAAAATAAGAACCAAAGCCAGCAAATTAGCACAATAATAAAATTACATAATAAGAGACAGTAATTTAAGAAAAGCATGATGGGTAATTATAAAAGACAATCTTGCATAGAATTACTAAAAGACATGACATGTAGAAAAGCATGTCAGGATGATATACGATGAGATAACCATGGGACTATTCAGATAGCTAGGTTACAACCCGTAAACCAAACAAGGACCGGGGTTGTAACCCTTCGTCTGAACGGAACTTGGTTTCTCTCACCATTTATCGGCAAGATAAATATAAGAAATCAGGTCAAGTAACAATCTGGAGTGACAATCATTATAGTGACAATCTGGAGTGACAATCATTATAGTGACAATCTGGAGTGACAATCATTATAGTGACAATCTGGACTGACAATCATTATAGTGACAATCTAGAGTGACAATCATTATAGTGACAATCTGGAGTGACAATCATTATAGTGACAATATAGAGAGTACAATGCATTATAGTGACAATAGAGTTCAATCATTTAAGTAACAATGGTAGGTGCCCCACATAACAGTGGGCTGGAAATGCGCCCTACTCGTCGGCAGGCTACAAGTCCAATCAATTGTGGCCGGGATAACGGGATCGCCTGTAACTAGGGAACATCTCTTCATGACTAGTGAGTTATACTAATTATTAACCTAGTCCAATTCCGTAGGTACTCCTGACCGTGGTACTCAGGAGTCCCCTCCTAGACATGATGCAAGACATGACTGGATTATTTGTACAAGCACAATCGCCCACGGTGTCAGGATTAATTATACAGGTCATGTCATGTCAGGTAGCCATCGCAACAGCTATTCAAGATATATCAGGTCAGGTTATCATATCAAGTGTACTAGTCAGGAGTGCGCCACGACGGACCACTATCAGGTCATGCTCAATTATCAATTCCAAACATATCCAGTAAATTCATGATTATCAAGTTCAGGACAAAAGGCGTAAGGATATAAAATGGACGTAAAATATCTAATAAAATATCAATAAACAGGGCTATAGAAGAGCCAAACTTAAAGAAATAAGACCAAAACTCCAAGAGCCAATGGGTTAAGCAAGGGGTCAGGGGGGCAGCGTACGAAAAAGTCACGCACGCTGAGAGAGCAGAGTAGGTGAAGGTCACGCACACAACAGGGAGCAGCTGCGTGAAAAGTCACGCACGCTTAAGAGGAGCAGCTGCGTGAAAATCATGCATGCTCAAGGAAGCAGCTGCGTGAAAAGTCACACACGCTACAGGGAGCAGCTACGTGAAAAGTCACGCACGCTCAAGGAAGCAGCTGCGTGAAAAGTCACGCACGCTACAGGGAGCAGCTGCGTGAAAAGTCATGCACGCTCAAGGAAGCAGCTGCGTGAAAAGTCACGCACGCTACAGGGAGCAGTTGCGTGAAAAGTCACGCACGCTCAAGGAAGCAGCTGTGTGAAAAGTCACGCACGCTACAGGAAGCAGCTGCGTGAAAAGTCGCGCACGCTCAAGGAAGCAGCTGCGTGAAAAGTCACGCACGCTACAGGGAGCAGCTGCGTGAAAAGTCACGCATGCTGAGAGAGCAATGTACGTGAAAAGTCACGCACGCTCAAGGCTGCGTACGCACAAAAGCACGTACGCAGGAGACACGCTTCCAACAGGAAGCGTATCCAAGGCTCAGTGGCGTAAGCTAAGAAGCTCTGCACATTGCTCACTGTCTTCTCCAAACAGCAAGAACACCATGGTGAACCCAAAGCTTCAAAGCATCACAACTTAGCCATCCGAACTCCAAATCCGGATTTCCAAGGTTCCAACTGGAGTGAAACTGAATGCTTTTCCACATGGAAACATCAAAACCCATAAACATCCAACTAAAATAGATCAAACCATGCAAAATCCGAAAATAGAAAAACTTAGATCTAGAGCAATGGAGACACCAAATCACAAAAAGCCAAGAACTAATGTTGATCACCATGTCCTAATCTAGCTAATGGACCAAGAAAATAGGGTTCTCATGTAGTGGCAAGATGCACTTGCCTATGGGTGGAGAGTTGTGGAGGAAGGAGAAGAAGAAGAAAATAAATGGTGGTGGTAATGAAGAGAGAGAGAGAGTGGTAGGTGGGGATATAAAGAGGGTGTTGTGGTGGGGATGAGGGGTAGCATAGGTTAAGGTGCTCCATGCATAAACCGAACCAGACCAACCCAATAAAACCGAGCCATGAGAAAATCCAAAATACGAGAAATACCGAAATTCCACAAGTCGAGAAAAATAAAAATACATGCCAAAATTCAGATACGAATATAAATACAAAATACGGGAAATACGAAAAAATAAGGGTGACATAAGGTGCACACACGTGTAGGACACGACACACGTGTCCATGTGTCTCGTGCACACGTGTGTAGGTTCGCCTAGGGTAGGTCTAGGTGTCCCACAGCATGATACGTATCCAAGTGTCACACAGTATCGTGTCCGAGCCCGTATCAGAGCCTAATTGTGCTTGTGTGTGTGGACAGCACAAATCAGTGCGAGCTTGATAACATCGTGAATACCAAACCAACTCGATCCAAACTTTGTGTGTGTCGTATCAGACATTAGACCCATGTGTCCACAAAGTTTCGTGCCATATAGTGTCATGTCGTGTCCTGTGTCTAGCCCGAGTAGCAGGGGAGAACACAGGCACAGTGCGGTGCCTCGTACAGCGAGGACAGAGCCTCGTGGACACGACACACACGTGGATACGTGTCGTGCTCGTGTCAGGGTGTAGCCTAGGTCTAGGGCTAGGGATTAGGCATGACATTTTGTGTCCACGTCGTGTCTAGACACGATACGAAGGCCGTGTCAGTGTGTGTTTAACACTGTGTGCAGTGTAGTGCACGGTCAGTACGTGTCGAATTTCTCACTCGACACGACACGAAGTGTCACGAAACTCGAGGGGGGCTTGTCAGAGGGTGCCCCCACCTCTGTGCCAAGTGGCACGTGTCCACGTGTCCAATTCGTAGAGAAAACAGTATCGGGTTTCAGGGACAGTGCACTGTGTATGCACAGCGTGTTTGTGTCCATTTTGGACACGAACACGACACGATAACGTGCTCAGTCAACTAGGGTTGTGTCCTACATGTCTAGGGCTACCCAAAAATATATTTTGTTTCACAAAAACACAACATTAAAACCTAAGTGACATTTCACCAAATACTGCAATTTAAACACAGACACGTGTCCGATACGGACACCAAACCAAACCTATTTTCTACCAAACTTGACACACAACTAGGGTTTACCTATATGCATGCAATTATGAAGAGAAAACACAATATTAACTAGGTTTAGGGATATTTACCTATGAGTGCAAAATCCTCAATAATAGGCCTATTTGAATGAAATCCTCCTTCAACTCCCAATGTCCAAAGCTCCACAATTCCTTGCTAGCAAGCCACAATTTGGTATCCTCTAGTGTAGGGGGTTCCAATTCAAGAAACTAGGCTCAATTTGGAGTCAAATTGATTAAATGGTGAGGGTGTGAAGTTGTAGGAAAAACTAGGTTTTTAAGTGTAATGAAAAATGGCATGAATGATAAGGGGATGTGATTATATAGGATGGGGGTAGGGTTGGGCTGCCATGGGTAGATATTTAGGGCTCCTTTCCACCTTGCTAACTTAGCTCCTAAGGCTTTGACTAGGGGATAGATATTTCTAGGTTTCTAAAATATCTAAAAGTAAAATATCTAGATATTATCAAACCTAGATATTTACACATAAAGCTAACATCCTCTACTTAGTCTCCTAGGTTAGTTTCTAACCTCTAGATTAGTGCTAAACTAGGATAGGAGCTAACATGACACTAATCAACTAATTAAAGAATAATAAATTACATAAATCCAAATAAATTCTAATAAATTACCAAAATACCCTTTTGACTAAAAAGTGGTAATTTGTTATCCTAATCACATGGTTAGGCTTACATGGTCATGGTTAGTCTCTAGGTTATAAAATTTCTAGGATTTACACTAGGGTTATACTAGTAAAATCACAAAGTCATAAGCCATGACTTAGAAAATAGTTTTAATCTAACAAAAAATCACCAAAATTCATAATATGACTAAATCACCATTATTTAATAATAAAAATAATAAATTTTCAAAATATCCCAATTTCAGAAAACTGGGTGTTACAAGTCTACCCTTCTTAGATAAATTTCGTCCTCGAAATTAAGATAGTCGTACTCCTTCTAGGTCAAACCCCCAGTCAATCAAAGTCAAAAAGATAACATGCAATCATAGTCCTACTGGTCGTGATTTCACTGTCTTGAACAGGGTAACTATACTATCTAACATATCACAAGCATATCCTGACAGGTACTAATGGAATCATACAACAAGATGGGAAAGGAAGGACAGGAAAGACAAACCTGCTAACCCCCTTGTGGCACTTGCTCTTTCTGGGGTTGATCCAGCTGGTTTTGTGTGGCCAGATTTCGGAGCAGCTCCCGAGGATCTACCAAGCTTTCAGCCCAATGGTGGCGACTAGAAGAAACCCGGGCTACGAGTTGGTTTTCTATTTTATTTCGCTCACTCTATTGTAAAACTATTCTTTTAGACATTTAGCCGACAAGCACCTGTTAGCTCGATGCACTTTACTTACTGTCTGCCTACGGGCTGTAAACATGATTAACAAATCCTAGGGTTGATCATGTATGACTTAACTCTTGCTAGTCCTCGTATTTTGTACGACTAGCTTCATGATCAGCTGAATATGTAATATTTGGGACGCCTTATTATTGTATATTTAATGATCATACATCTTGCGACCTTATTTACTTGCTTGTGATTGAGACATTAGGCTTGTTCATGACCATAAGAGACTGTTGGCTTGTAGTAAACCCTCATATATCTAGACAGTCGTGACCGTATACCGAGGTGGTTTCCATCTCAATATACGTAGCTGGCTATGTCTGCCCCCGCTCTCCAGTATTCTGGTTCTGGGGCGTGACACTTTTCCTCAGACTAGGAGCAGAGGTGGTTGCTCCGGTAGCAGGTTGAGATAAAGATGATGTAGTCGCTGCTACCATAGCCAATTGATCTCTGGGAGCTTCAGAGATTATGTCTTTAACACTTGTCACTCCAGCCATTTCTGGAGTACCGGTGGCGGTGATAGTTGTGGATGGAAAGATGGTAGTTGCAGCTGATTCGGATTCAGGCATAATCTTCTCCGGAACTTCTACTGGCTCAGTAGTTGTAACATCCGTTAACCAAATTTTAAAAATTTTGAAAATTTCATTTTTTTTCTTTCTACTTTCCAAATTTTCTAAATCCTTGAAATCATAAATTTTAATATGAAACATATTTTCGATCGTAATGCTATTGGTATTTTGGGGGTCATTAATTTTGAGGAAAACTATTTTTATATGTGAGATCCCTCCCTAAATTTATTCGTATTTATTTAAACCAAATTTCTTCTCTTAGCTTTAACTAATAATTAAGATAGTTGGTATCATTTTTATAAAAAATGTTGCAAGTATTCAATATTATCCTATTTATTATTATGAGTAATTTATTTATTTATTGTTTTGTTTTGCTAATCAGTTCTTTTACTGTCAGTTAAATTGTTAGGGCTACTATAATATGTCATTAATAATATTTGTCTATGATTACTATAGTGTTTTTTTAGTGTTAAGTACAATTACTTAATATCTTTAAGCTTATGAAATATTATTCCCTAAAAATTCCTATGAGCTAAGAGACCAAAATTTCAAGCAAGCCCAAACCCTCACTAAATATTCCTACGTCCAAACCCAGCTTTATCATTCAATATTCTTACATTCCAAAATTTTATTCAACTATCTAGCTCCAACTCAGCCCGGCCCAAATCCTCTCTCCTTATAAAGCTACAATTAGCTGTGACCAAAACCCTACCCGCAAATTTTTCTCCTCTCCGATCCGACGCCAGGATCCACCCTTTCCGAGTCTCCGCAGCCACCACCATGGTTGCCTACGACATCCTCCACCCTCCGCGTTCTATCAGAGTGGCCCCGACGCCCCAGCTCGAGGTCTTCTCGTCAAGTTCACCCCGTGCGGTCAGCCAAGCTTCGGCAACCCGCTTGTCAGGCTAAGACCGACTGCACCAAGAACCAGACCCAGCGCCCCACCGGTCTTCGCTTCCTCGTCTTCATCAGAACCCGACCCATGTCCTAATGACTCTTCTCGATCTCGTGGGGAGCACGACACCCCCTCACCACCATCGACCGCTTGTCCTCTGTGCAGCCACTGTTCATGCACTATATCAGCTGTCCACGACTGCAGTGATAGACGCAAAGAGCCGTCGATTTTTCCTCGCTGAATCCTGGTTTCTCCAGTCGAAGGTGGAGATTATATTCCTACCGAGCGGACATCTACTGTACATTCCTTGACGACATCCTCCCATGGTCCCCACCTCCCTGTCAATTTGCCAACCGTTGTTGCTTGGGAAGCGTCAAGCAGACTGTGTACTCGACCAAGGCTGGGTCCTCCCCATGAACCGCTCGTAGAGGAGACCAGGAACCCACTTTTCATATAGGTATGTTAGTTACTCTTCTATTCATTACCCCCTGTGATACATATGTGTGGCCAACTAAATATAGCTTCTCTTGAGCTATTGTTGAGTAGTTAATGTAAATTCACTTAGTTAATAACCAAGCTTGGGGAGCCAATATATATATATATATATATATATATATATATATATATATATATATATAGCCATAGGTAGTAGCCAGTAGGAAGCAACATCATGGAGCTTTAGCATGTTCTGTGTTAAGGGGTTGTTTTTTTTTTTGAAGCAATGGATAATTGTGGCGAACTCGCCTCCACTGGGGCTCGAACTCCTGACCACTTGGGCCGCATGCATCTCTCTTAACCACTAGGCTAGAGGTCATTTGCAAATTAAGGGGTTGTTGCAATACTGTTGTTTTAGAAGCAAATGTCCACCATTATATATGTATATGCTTTGGGTGTTATTATGTTAATATATTATTTATTTTGGATATTATAATATATAATTATGTTTTTTTTAAATATTAATATCAAGTTTGGCCTAAGATCATGTTTTGACAAAATTAGAGATTTAGCAATAAAATGTTTTCTATATTTTCAAAACAATATATTCTCTTAATGAAATATTTTTTTAATATTAAAAATGTTTTAATGGTTATACGTATTTACGTATGTATGGGTTAAATTTATATAATTACTTAAGTTTTCGATATAGCTTTATAAATGAATATTTATATATATGTGTTTTACTACATACTGTATAGTGTTATGTTCAAATGTATAATACGAATATAAAAGTATATGCATCTTTATGGATTTTATCATTATCATTTCTTTTGTGTTATTAATTAAAGTACTTATTTGAAATTATGTAGTAATATATAATAATTTTAAATGTTATTTTAGAGTTTCGTACTATAATAATATTATAGTATGTTATCTAATAAAATGGTATCTTTCTAAAATAAAGGTTTAGAGGTCGTAGATTTTGGTACGTTTTTCGGTGCAAAGCGGGTCCAACGACGGACACCATTTTGACCCGAAATTACTGTTTTGTCCCTGTGTTCAGAATTGGACTTATGGGTAGGCGTTTCTAACTAATTTGACCATTCTGAGAACGTTGGTAATGTCTGTTTCAGCATTAGGAGACAGTTGTGCGAGTTGACTGTTCGTGGCTCTTTGAGTGTGTTGTAGTTTCGATTTTCTCAGCTCAGGACGACAGGCGAGTACATTCTCTGATAGTTTTCATTGTCTTGATATCTACTATATCCGATTCAGTTGTAGTGTTATACTTGATTCTCGACACGAGGATACACGGACTAGTATACGTGAATCTCGTCATGAGATGTCATTCCTGGTTTACCTGGTATATGAGTACATTGTTCGATATTGTTTTTTGTACTTGTATAGACACCGATTTGGAAGTGGACTGGTCCCCTGCTCTTCGAATCCCGTGTCATGACCTGTCATGTCTGGATTCATTATACTACTCGGGGATGGGGGAGTTATTAGAGGTTATGTGATCATTACACTTACTTGTTTATTACTTGCGCATAGCTCCACCCTCACCACACGTAGGGTGTAGCCTGACCTTATACTTGTGCATAGCTTTTCATTTTGGCCGGCCTGATCCCTACATTATTATACTACTTGTGCATAGCCGGTCAAATGGAACAGCCTGATCTTGACCAAGCCGATCACATAACGCTCTAATATCTCATGGCACTTTATTTTTACGTTTACATCATACCGCAGATTACTTTCCATTTATTTATATTCCAGTTTTATCTTATATCTCACACATGACATGATATCCAGTTCTCTTGTACCGTTTTACTTTCAGTCTTAATATTTCATCTTGTATTTCATTATGATTGTCTCTTATAGTATTTGTCAATTCACATGGAACTGCTGTTGGCGTTTGTACTTACTCATATCCTGACAGGATAACCTCCATTGTTTTTCAGAGAATTTAGATGCAGATTGCCCGACCTACTACGGGTTTGGCATAGATGGAGCCTACGACCAGGACCGGCCTGTGGACCCGGTGTTCATAGAGGACGCACCGCCAGTAGTGACCTAGTTCACCTAGATTTTGTCTTGATTACATTCCAGTTTGATACTTTGAGACTTGTAGTTTTTATTTTGGGATATTATTTTATGTCTTGGTCTCTAAACTTGTTATTGTGGCTTGGTACTATTTCAGACTATTTATCTTATCTTTATCTTTATCTTTATCATCGTGTTTATCTTCCTTAGAATTATATGATTGAGTTGTGGTTATATTCCTCCGTACGGAGATGACATGTTATATTTTGTGTCTTAGATTCTATATATTATAGATGACCTTTTACAGCGTTCTACCGCCGATACTGCGGCGTAGGCTGGACGTACCCACGTGCTCGTGCCCTTAAATAGGGTACGGGTCGTGACACGTTTTTATGGTGGCCCATGCAGGTCTGAGTCGCAACTAGTACGATTTCGTAATGGATGCTCGATTTAGAGTGCTAATTATGAGCCTGCTGTTAGGATATAGATTTTAGGTTATGATAGGAGTTACTCAATCACATATTAGGAAAATTCCAATCTTTTGATTACCATTACAAACTCTTCTTGCAATTCGAAATAAATTGTCCTTCCTTGACGATATCTTATCCTGTGCCATATTGATCTCTTTGCTTAGGACTTGTGAGAGATTCCTATGACGACCCCTGGGAATCTTACTTCGAAACTATATTCAGTCTATTTTTATTCGTTTTTGCTTATCTTGATTTTCGAAACACATATCCGTTGTCGAACCATATTCTTGCATGAAGATGGACTCTAGAATGAACAAAAGAGTAGAAGTTGAACTTCTAACCATTTGGATTGGTAAGAGAAGATAATTAGTCAATTTTATATATGGAGGTTTAGAATTATTTTAGGACATATTCAAGAGAATTGAATTCTGACCAAGATAGTACTTGGGGCTTGAGAGTTTGTCAAAACAGGTTTGAGGAAAATAAACGGAAGATAACGGATAAATTTAGAAAAAATGGATTATATAGTCAGGCCAAGAATGATTTATAGATGAGGATTATAAGTTCAAAGGATTAGAGGATAGTGTTGAATGGAGTTGCGACAAGAAGAATGTTAAGGAGACATTTTATAGTGGTAAGAACCATCAAAGGAAAATGTTAAGTTGTCTTCTTGCTTGAGTGGCCAAGGAAGTGGCACGAGATGCGATTGTTACCCAAGGGGTAAATTTTTTGAGACAGAAATAGTAAAAAGGATTAAAATAAAATAAATTTTTGTAGGAGTGGTGATTGAGAATTGGATTAAGGATACTTAAGGTTTATAACATGTATAGAGGATTTGACAAGGCTAGAAGGTCATACAACTTGGATAAGTTGTTGATACCTGAAATTTTAAGAAACGGTTATATATAGGAATTGTGATTCCTACCTGCTTGTCAACAAATTTAATTGATTTAAACAATAATTAGGGTTGCTTGAAATGGGACAAAGGAAATTTTGAAGCTAGATTGCTATGATCTCATTATTAGAAAATTTAAGGGTTAACATCTATGGAAGGTAGGAGTGATGGAAAATTTGATATTAGAAAACAATGACAAATTTAGACGTGGAAGTTTAGAAGAATTTGTATGAGTAGCAAATAGATAAGTGACCCTAGGGATGAGATTAGACAAGGTTATCAGTAGTAGATAACTAGTGGCTTGGAGTCACGAAGAGAATTTAGTGAGAAAGAGTTTGATTATTAGACAAAGACGAACACCTTGAAGATTGAGAAATTTGTTTTTATTGAATAAGGACAAGCAAAAGAAGAAGGAAGGAAACGACTTCGTTATGACAAGACATGCAAGGACAAATTCCTATCATCAATTCTTCATCTTATCATCATTTCTACGCCTTAATTAATTTTTGTTCCATTTACGTTGACCAACTACCTCATATTTAAATCTACACTTTGGCCTCTTTGAATTCTCGCCTCTTTTTACTTGGGAAAGGTCGGGGAGTACTATAATCATCTAGCTCGAAAAAGAAGGAGATTTGTTATCAAGTGGTAACTTTGGTTGGAATATAAATATTGGACATTTAGATAAAATTTGGGATAAAGATATCATTGAGATTTGAAATGAAATCAGGAGGCAGGTATTATCAATTTGGAAACGATTACACTTGGAGAATTATTTTGGGTATGGATTGTTTTAGGAGGAACGAAGGAGGATTTCAAGAATTAGAATGTGCATTGATGATGAAACTGTAATATTTCATAGTTATATTTTTAGAGCTGATGAGGATATTCGAGGACGACTGGATTTTGTGAACCTAAATATTTTTTTAAGTTACTGATTCTTGAGATGTTTCATTTTGAATTAAGGCAAAGTACTAAATTTAGGAATTCAAGGTACATGGAAAGGATATTATGATTGCATGCAATGATGATGCTAAATTAAATAAAGTATTGGTAGAGAACGATTGAGAACTGGTAGAGGAAATTTTTTTTGAGTTACAAGAAATCTAGAGATTTGTAAGATTAGTAAATTTAAGGAGGATAATATCTGAAAGTACAAATTAAAGGATATCTGGAGGTTGATTTAAACAAGGAGGAATAAATTTTATGTTGCAGTGACATTAACATAAGGAATATAGATTTGGACAATGTTTGAGGATTTTATAAATCTTGATACAAGGGATTTTGAATCTAAGTTAAGGACAAAATAGAGGAATTTGGACTTTCAAGATAACGACGTGGAGAAAAAAAAATTAGGAGTTATAACAAGGGATTATTCTTCATGGGTACTACCTTTGGAATAAAGATCAAAGTTTGTAGTAAATATATATGGGTTCAATCGTTATGGCTGGAAATTGTTTTTGATGGTAGTCACAAAGGGTTTTGACTTCCATGATTAATGATTATAATTTGGTAGTGGTATGTCTAGAATTGTAAGAGAAATGCATAATTGGGAAATGACAATCGGATAATCTTGGTAGTAGACGAAGAAAAATGAGATGATTCCTTTGACTTACTTGTGCAATCCTATCTTCGACTTTCCTATCATAATAAAAGAAATTGATTTTCTTATCCTTGAATTGTTTCATAAAATTTCAATATCGTTAGAATTTTGATCCTCCTTATGACCAATCGATTTTTGGTCGTCTTCTTTATCGTGCCAAGGTTCTTGGTTCTTGACCATACTCAAGTGATTTAAATCTCAATCGGGACCTGGATTTCCATCCTTTTGTTGCTCGTGCTTAAAACTTCGATTTTGTTCTCCAACGTACCTAAATCTCATTTTTATCAAGAATTGATTTACCCTATCCTTGATTATGTCAAAATTTTAATTTTGATCGTGATCAAATTTCGATGCCAACGTCACTCGTGCGTAAAACTTTGACTAATTCTTGATAATGACTAAGTTCTATTCTAACAATGATTTGCATTCATACTACTCTTGATTATACCGAACTTTCATGTTTGGTCATGCCTAGGCGACCCGGCAGGACTAAATCATTTTGATTCAAACGATCATGATTGTAATGCTCATGCCTATATGTATTAGTCTTATTCCTTGAATCGTGCCTAAAATTTCGATCTTCGATTACGACTATCTACCAAACTAGTCGGGTCATAGTTTAATTTAATTATGTCTGAATAAATTTTTCTGTCGTTCCTAAAATTTGATTTTCTAGTCACTCGTGCTCAGAATTCATTCCAAATCATGTCCGTGTTCAATTATTTTCTATAGCTCTATCGTAAATTGTGCCTAGGTGATTCCAAATCATTTTCAAGGTCTTAATCATGTCAGATTTTGTTTTTTTACGATTCACGACCTAACTATAATTATCATTCTTAGGACTTGATCGTGCCTAATATATTGACTAAATCCTGTATCGTGTTTTCATCCCTCTACCAACTTAAATTTCGAGGACAAAATTTTTTAGGAGGGTAGATTTGTAACATCCGTTAACCAAATTTTGAAAATTTTGAAAATTTCGTATTTTTTTTTCTTTCTACTTTCCAAATTTTCTAAATCCTTGAAATCATAAATTTTAATATGAAACATATTTTCGATCGTAATGCTATTGGTATTTTGGGGGTCATTAATTTTGAGGAAAACAATTTTTATATGTGAGATCCCTCCCTAAATTTATTCGTATTTATTTAAACCAAATTTCTTTTCTCTTAGCTTTAACTAATAATTAAGATAGTTGGTATCATTTTTATAAAAAATGTTGCAAGTATTCAATATTATCCTATTTATTATTATGAGTAATTTATTTATTTATTTATTGTTTTGTTTTGCTAATCAGTTCTTTTACTGTCAGTTAAATTGTTAGGGCTACTATAATATATCATTAATAATATTTGTCCATGATTACTATAGTGTTTTTTTAGTGTTAAGTACAATTACTTAATATCTTTAAGCTTATTAAATATTAGGGTGCGGCTATCCGCACCCCAGCCATTGCTAAGCCACCCCATCCTAAAAAAAAAAATTGTAAACTTACTATTCTACCCCTCTCTCCCTCCCCGCTCTCCCAACCCCCTCCCCCGCTGCTCCCCCGAACCCCCCTCCCCTCCCCCGACCCCCCTCCCCTCCTCCTCCGGCCCCCCTCCCCTCCCCCGACCTCCCCCGCTGCTCCCCATCCCCCTTTCCTTCCCCGCCCTCCCGCTCCTCCGACCCCCCTGCTGCTTCCCCGACCCCCCTCCCCTCCTCCCCCGCCCTCCTCCTCCAACCCTCTGCTCCCCTCCCGACCCCTCCTCCTCCTACTCCTCGTTCGGAGGTTTGGGTCGGAGGGCCGGAGGAGGAGGGGAGGGGGGTCGGGGGAGCGAGGAGGAGGGCGGGGGAGCCGGAGGGCGGGGAAGGAAGGGGGGAGGGGGAGCGGCGGGGGAGGAAGGGGGGAGGGGGAGCAGCGGGGGAGGTCGGGGGAGGGAAGGGGGTCGGGGGAGGAGGGGAGGGGGGTCGGGGGAGCAGCGGGGTCGGGGTGTCGGAGGAGGAGGGTCGGCGGAGCGGGGAGGAGAGGGGAGCAGGGGGAGGGGGGGTAGAATAGTCAGTTTATATATATATATATATATATATATATATATATATATATATATATATATATATATATATATATATTTTTTTTTTTTTAAGAATGGGGTGGGCTTAGCAATGGCTGGGGTGCGGATAGCCGCACCCTAAATATTATTCCCTAAAAATTCCTATGAGCTAAGAGACGAAAATTTCAAGCAAGCCCAAACCCTCACTAAATATTCCTACGTCCAAACCCAGCTTTATCATTCAATATTCTTACATTCCAAAATTTTATTCAACTATCTAGCTCCAACTCAGCCCGGCCCAAATCCTCCCTCCTTATAAAGCTACAATTAGTTGTGACCAAAACCCTAGCCGCAAACTTTTCTCCTCTCCGATCCGACGCCAGGATCCACCCTTTCCGAGTCTCCGCAGCCACCACCATGGTTGTCTACGACATCCTCCACCCTCCGCGTTCTATCAGAGTGGCCCTGACGCCCCAGCTCGAGGTCTTCTCGTCAAGTTCACCCCGTGCGGTCAGCCAAGCTTCGGCAACCCGCTTGTCAGGCTAAGACCGACTGCACCAAGAACCAGACCCAGCGCCCCACCGGTCTTCGCTTCCTCGTCTTCATCAGAACCCGACCCATGTCCTAATGACTCTTCTCGATCTCGTGGGGAGCACGACACCCCCTCACCACCATCAACCGCTTGTCCTCTGTGCAGCCACTGTTCATGCACTATATTTCATGGTTTTTTCGGGCCGGTACGGGCCGGCCCACGGTCCAAAGGCTGCGGGCCTGACCGGGTTCGGGCCGGTCTAGGACCGGCCCAGAGTTAATTGCGGTCCGGGCTAAGCCCGGCCCGGTTTTGCTGCGTTGGACCCAGCCCGGCCCAGTGGACCGGACAGAATTCGGGTCGGTCCGGGCTGAACCGGACCATGGGCCGGTCCGGGCCTTGGGCGGTTCGGGCCGGTTCAGGCCGGGTTAACCGGACAGGCCCGATTTTTTGAATTTTTTTTTTTTTTACAGTTTTTTTTTAATTTGGTTTTTTAATTATTTTCTTTTGTATTTTAATTTTAAAAATTTTTAACTTAAATGTTTATAAAATGTTTATACAAAATATTTATAGAATGTTTATAATTTTATGTTTATACAAATGTTTATAAAATGTTTATAAAACGTTTATACAAAATATGTTTATAAAATGTTTATAAAATGTTTTCTTTTTAATACAAATGTTTATATAAAATATGTATATAAATGTTTATAATTTAGTAATACAAAAATGTTTATAAATTAGTAATAGTTTGTAATACAAATGTTTATACAAATATATACAAATGGTTATACAAAAATGTTTATACAAATATTACAAATGTTTATAAAAATTTATAAAAATTTAAAAAAATATTTCTCCCTCTTCCTTTATCCGGGCTTGGGACCGGCAAATGCTTGTTTGGCATAGGCGGAGTTAAAAAATATTTTTTTTAAAGTAAAAAATAGTTTTTGAAAGTATAAGTTAAAAAATTTGAATAGTATAAGTTAAAATTAAAAATTTGAATAGTATAAGTAAAAAAAAATAGTTTTTGAATAGTATAAGTAAAAAAGTATAAAAGTATAAGTGAAAATTTAAAATTGAAAAAAAGTATAAGTAAAAATAGTATAAGTAAAAAAGGAATTGTACATACCTAATACCTTGCACCGTAGCCTCATTGTTGTTCGCCTTCATGCAATGAAAGCGATTCCAAATCCAGCTCGTGGATGTCATGATCTTCTTCATCTTTCTGGTTTTGTGTTCTTTTATCGACATTCATCCAATCTTGTACGCACACGATTGCTTCCAAAATATCGGGCTTCAAGCCGCTCCTCCTATCGCTCAACATCCTCGAACTTGCACTAAAACAGGACTCCGATGCTACCGTCGACACCGGAACCATCAGTAGATCACGTGCTATGTTAGAAAGTACAGGAAATCTCTTGTCGTGTCTCTTCCACCATTCTAAAACGGCGAAGTGATCTGGAGTCTCATCTTCGTCTTGATAAGAGTTAAGGTAAGCAGACAACTCTTGAGTAGGTTGGGAAGATTGCTTTTGTTTCTTCCTTTGTAGTATGCGACCGGCTGCTGATAGCTTAGACGCCAAGCCGGAGCTACTACTAGCCCCCCCTGAGTTGGTCGGGTCGACGTTGCTCATTCTTCGTACAGTATAACTAACCTGTCCAAAGCCACTTTAACTTCTGCCTTCATGTCAGTAACGTCTATACCCATATATTCTCCATATCCATCTAATAAAACCTCTACGCCATCCAATTTGATTGTAGGATCAAATATGGAAGCCAAACAATATAAAAGAGGTACTTCACCCCAATATTTCCTGAATTTGGCTTCCATATTTCTCACCGCAATTTCAAAATTTGGATAATCTCTATATTTAGAAAATAAATAAGACATGTTACAAATTCATGTAAAGCTAAGCAAGATGTGGGATAATAAACACCAGAAAGAGTTAATGTAGCATTGTAAAAAACTTCTAAAAATTCACAAACACTTTCAGCTGCTACCCAATCATCATCAGTAACCTGATAGTCAAAGGTGACATCCGAAGTACAATAATATGTAACAGCACTCTTAAAAGGAATTACAGATTTTAACATCAAGTAGGTGGAGTTCCACCTAGTTGGTATGTCCTTCACAAATCTTCTAAAAGTCATACCAAAATGTGCGCAAGTGCATGCAAAACTTTGTTGTCTACTTGGAGACGAGTTTAGGTGGAGCAAGCATTGTCGCAGAGTGTCTAAATGGGGTTCAAAAAATTTTAAACATTGTTTAACAACTAAGTTAATTATATGGCAAGCACACCTAACATGCATAAGTCTACCTTCTAAAATAGGCTTAAAAATTACTGACAAAGAAGACATAGCAGCATTGTTGTTTGATGCATTGTCCAAAGAGACAGAAAAATTTTTAGCGTGAATATCATATTCACGCACGTGTCTTGAAATCTCACTTGAAATTACAGCGCCCGTGTGTGGACATTCTATAAGTTTAAGACAGATGATGCGTTTTTGCAACATCCATTGTGCATCTATATAGTGTGCAGTAATACAAATATAAGCATAACTCCATTTAGTAGTCCAAATATCAGAAGTAATAGCTAACTTACTAATATTTTCAAAATCCGCTTTCAAAGCGGCTTTCTGCTCGTTAAAGAGACGAATGGCCTCCTTTCGAGCTTGTTGCCTACTCACTTTAGTAAAGGAGGGGTTTAGAGAAAGTGATACATAATCTCGTAAAGATTCGCTTTCACCCGTCGTGAAAGGAAGTTCGTCACGAATAATATGTTTAGTTAATTCGGTTTTATGCCGAGCAGCTGAGTAAGTAAAGTTACCAATTGAAGAACCGGTGGCGCCGAAGCTTATTTGGGTTTGGGACGCTTGAAGTGTGTCCTTCCCGTAGCAAGTGTCGTAGTGTCTGGATATGGTCCCGGTGCCACCGCCCTTCTTCCATGCGTACTGGTTGCAACATTTCTTGCATTGCGCCTTGTACGGTTTCGGTTCACCCTTGGTATCTAAAACAAACGAACTATCAGGATTAGTTTCAAAAATCAAAGTAAAATAATCCCAATACTTAGACCTTTTTTTTCTTTTCAGGAGGTTGGGTTGTACTAGCTACTTCCGGAGGAGATGGTTGGCACCCCTCCGGAATCGGATTAGTGGCTACTTGCTCAGGTGGAATTTCAGTACCGTCAAAAAAATTATTAAAATATTGGAAAGTCTGTCCAGAAAGATCAGGTTGATTTGAACCTTCACCAGCCATATATAAAATAAAATAAAGTAAACTACGTTAGAAGAAAGTAAGGGATTGAGAGGAAGATCGGGAAGCCGTAGAGCCGGAATAAAGTTGGGAGCACCGGGGAGGGAAAGCCGTAGAGCACCGGGAAGGGAAAGCAGTAGAGCACCAGAGCACCGGGGAGGAAAAGCAGTAGAGCACCAAAGCACCGTAGAGAAATGTAGAAAATTTGTGAGGAATGACTTGTGTTTGAAAAATGAAATTTTTGGCCTATTTATAGAAATTTTTTGGGATTATTTTGATAATTTTAGGCCAAAAATGACCAAAATACCCCTCCCAACGTTTTAATAACGGCTATATGGGAGGGATATTTTGGTAAAAAAAACAACCCCCCCCCCCCCAACGGTCAAATCTGAAAAAAAAAAAAAAATTTCAAATCAGCCAACGGTCGGTTGGACCGGTCCCAGCGGACCGGGCCGGGCCGGTCCAACCGGGCCTATAGCGGGCCGAGCCAACTTTTTCAAAAAAAAAAAAAAAAAAAAACCAGCGGTCCGGGCCGGGCCGGGCTCGGGCTGGGGGGTGGGAGGCCCGACCCGAACCGGTTGGGAGTGGGGGGCCGGGCCGGTTCGGTCCAGCAGCGGGCCGGTCCGGGCTTTTAGGGGGGCGGGCCGGTCCGGTCCACGGGCGGGCCCGGGCTAGACCGGTCCAATGAACACCCTGAACTATACCTTTCCCTACTAATGCCAGCTGTCCACGACTGCAGTGATAGACGCAAAGAGCCGTCGATTTTTCCTCGCTGAATCCTGGTTTCTCCAGTCGAAGGTGGAGATTATATTCCTACCGAGCGGACATCTACTGTACATTCCTTGACGACATCCTCCCATGGTCCCCACCTCCCTGTCAATTTGCCAACCGTTGTTGCTTGGGAAGCGTCAAGCAGACTGTGTACTCGACCAAGGCTGGGTCCTCCCCATGAACCGCTCGTAGAGGAGACCAGGAACCCACTTTTCATATAGGTATGTTAGTTACTCTTCTATTCATTACCCCCTGTGATACATATGTGTGGCCAACTAAATATAGCTTCTCTTGAGCTATTGTTGAGGAGTTAATGTAAATTCACTTAGTTAATAACCAAGCTTGGGGAGCCAATATATATATATATATATATATATATATATATATATATATATATATAGCCATAGGTAGTAGCCAGTAGGAAGCAACATCATGGAGCTTTAGCATGTTCTGTGTTAAGGGGTTGTTTTTTTTTTGAAGAAATGGATAATTGTGGCGAACTCGCCCCCACTGGGGCTCGAACTCCTGACCACTTGGGCCGCATGCATCTCTCTTAACCACTAGGCTAGAGGTCATTTGCAAATTAAGGGGTTGTTGCAATACTGTTGTTTTAGAAGCAAATGTCCACCATTATATATGTATATGCTTTGGGTGTTATTATGTTAATATATTATTTATTTTGGATATTATAATATATATAATTATGTTTTTTAAAATATTAATATCAAGTTTGGCCAAAGATCATGTTTTGACAAAATTAGAGATTTAGCAATAAAATATTTTCTATATTTTCAAAACAATATATTCTCTTAATGAAATATTTTTTTAATATTAAAAATGTTTTAATGGTTATACGTGATTTACGTATGTATGGTTTAAATTTATATAATTACTTAAGTTTTCGATATAGCTTTATAAATGAATATTTATATATATTTGTTTTACTACATACTGTATAGTGTTATGTTCAAATGTATAATACGAATATAAAAGTATATGCATCTTTATGGATTTTATCATGATCATTTCTATTGTCTTATTAATTAAAGTACTTATTTGAAATTATGTAGTAATATATAATAATTTTAAATGTTATTTTAGAGTTTCGTACTATAATAATATTATAGTATGTTATCTAATAAAATGGTATCTTTCTAAAATAAAGGTTTAGAGATCGTAGATTTTGGCACGTTTTTCGGTGCAAAGTGGGTCCAACGGCGGACACCATTTTGACATGAAATTACTGTTTTGCCCCTGTGTTCAGAATTGGACTTATGGGTAGGCGTTTCTAGCTAATTTGACCATTCTGAGAACGTTGGTAATGTCTGTTTCAGCATTAGGAGACAGTTGTGCGAGTTGACTGTTCGTGGCTCTTTGAGTGGGTTATAGTTTCGATTTTCTTAGCTCAGGACGACAGGCGAGTACATTCTCTGATAGTTTTCATTGTCTTGATATCTACTATATCCGATTCAGTTGTAGTGTTATACTTGATTCTCGACACGAGGATACACGGACTAGTATACGTGAATCTCGTCATGAGATGTCATTCCTGGTTTACCTGGTATATGAGTACATTGTTCGATATTGTTTCCTGTACTTGTATAGACACCGATTTGGGAGTGGGCTGGCCCCCTGCTCTTCAAATCTCGTGTCATGACCTGTCATGTCTGGATTCATTATACTACTCGGGGATGGGGGAGTTATTAGTGGTTATGTGATCATTACACTTACTTGTTTATTACTTGCACATAGCTCCACCCTCACCACACATAGGGTGTAGCCTGACCTTATACTACTTGTGCATAGCTTTCCATTTTGGCCGGCCTGATCCCTACATTATTATACTACTTGTGCATAGCCGGTCAAATGGAACAGCCTGATCTTGACCCAAGCCGATCACATAACGCTCTAATATCTCATGGTACTTTATTTTTACGTTTACATCATACGCAGATTACTTTCCATTTATTTATATTCCAGTTTTATCTTATATCTCACACATGACATGATATCCAGTTCTCTTGTACCGTTTTACTTTCAGTCTTGATATTCCATCTTGTATTTCATTATGATTGTCTCTTATAGTATTTGTCAATTCACATGGAACTGTTGTTGGCGTTTGTACTTGCTCATATCCTGACAGGATAACCTTCGTTGTTTTTTAGAGAATTTAGATGCAGATTACCCGACCTACTACGGGTTTGGTATAGATGGAGCCTACGACCAGGACCAGCCTGTGGACCTGGTGTTCGTAGAGGACGCACCGTCAGTAGTGACTAGTTCACCTAGATTTTGTCTTGATTACATTCCAGTTTGATACTTTGAAACTTGTAGTTTTTATTTTGGGATATTGTTTTATGTCTTGGTCTCTGAACTTGTTATTGTGGCTCGGTACTATTTCAGACTATTTATCTCATCTTTATCTTTATCTTTATCATCGTGTTTATCTTCCTTAGAATTATGTAATTGAGTTGTGGTTATATTCTTCCTTGCGGAGATGACAGGTTATATTTTGTGTCTTAGATTCTATATATTCTAGATGACCTTTTACAGCGTTCTACCGCCGATACTGCGGCGTAGGCTGGACGTACCCACGTGCTCGTGCCCCTAAATAGGGTGCGGGTCGTGACAGTAGTAATAGCTGAGGGTGTTATCACGACATCTTCAGTTTCAGTAGATTTGATTACACCTTCATCACCTTCTTGGGTTTCTGGCTGTTCAAACTCTGAAAGTACTTCAATCTCTTCATTGAGATTAGTTGCTTCTTCGGCAGCTATTTCTTGATCTGCAGTTGGTCTTTCTGCAGTTTGTTCTTCTGCCTCAGTAGCCTTTTCATTACCTACAGTTAGATCTACTGTAGTTTCTTCCTTTTCCTGACCTCTAACGGGAGAAGACACTTCTAAGGGAGCTTGTATTTCTGGTTCTGGTTGTACCTCCAGTGATAGAGGACATTCTTCTCGGAGCCCCACTTCAGGTTCTCGCGATACTTCTTCTTGAACATCTTCCTCTTCGGGAGAAGAAGCCTCTTCCTCGGATTCTTCATTCTCCTCATAAATATTTTCTCGAAGAGGAGGAGGAGCCATAACCTTCGTGGGAATGATAACACCTACAAAAAAATAATTTTTTTTTACAAGTTATATACAAAAGTCATAGTCTTATATGGATTTTGTATAAATTATATTTACCTGGAGTATGTGTAGTACGTTCCACGTATGTGTCATAATCTCCATTCCAATCTTCATCATCAAAATCAAGAGATGGTTCATCTAATGGAATATGCTCTGGAGCGACCCTTTCAACTATTTGTACCTTTTGTAAGGTTAAATGAAGTGAAGTACTAAGGCGTCCTGGAGATAGCATCCCTACAGTTTCAGTTGGGGTGGCGGTTTGGGAAGCTGAAGATTTTTCCCCAGGATGAACTGAGGAAGATGGTATATGTTGCGGTTCATCCGCCTCAGTGTCGCTTTCTGGAGTGGCGGCTCTTTGTCTTGAAGGCCCTTTGACAGTGACTTTCTTCTTCTTCTTTTCTGGAGTTTTCTCTGGAAGCGTGACGGCTGCACCTTGTTTTCTTTTTCGTCCCTTGCCAATGATGATAGGTTCTGCAACCGACTTTCCAACTCCTGCAGGGATAACTTCCAGAAATGGATCTGGAATGCCAGTATCGTCAGGGGTATCTGTCGGTACCCTGACCGGCTCCTCAATATTTCCTTCTTTAGGCCACCTCAGACTACCTCTCATATTATAGCCGTGGGCAAAAGAACGAATTGAAGCATAAAAGTGAGCATACGTATGAAGTATACGTAGCTCTGTAGTACTGGTGGAGGTTGAGACTCTAAATTTGGCACCAGTACGAGCAGTATTGAAATATCTCCAACCCCTAGCACCGTCAAGTAGTTTCCCATAGTGACAGAAATTAGTAGAGGGGTTACCAACATGAAGTTGGTTGTACCCAAATTGTTGAGCGAACCTACTGGGTAGATATGGTTCAAACGCACAATTATCTTCATTTCTGTACATTAGGTGAGAGGGTCTGATGCACTGAAGCCATCTGAAGACTGATGGTGGCAATACAGCTCTTCCTTCGATTTCATCTTCAAACTGAATGCCAAAGCAATCTGCTGGAACTTGTGGCCGAGTACAGAAGAAGTTCCAACCATAAGAATAGTTCAGAACTGCCCGGGTATCCGTCACAGTCATAGATGTCCATGTAGCTTTGCTAAATTTTTGGAGGAAGACTTCCTCATTATCTCCCGGGCCTGGTGGCAACAGATTGCAGTTGTGATGCAACAACCAGCCCATTAAATAAGTATAGGGCATTTCTACCCTGGGGAAAACGTTCCGATGAGGAGCATTGTTGATTAACTCTTCACCGAAAGTCCTTAAACCTGCATTTATACGGCACACCATGGCCGATAGCAGATTAATTCTGACTTTAAAAACCAAGCGTACTGCTGGCCATAGTACGCTACGGTGGATTCTGTCAACAGTACCAGTACCCGACATAACCCATCTTCTTAGCCATAAAGAAAGGAAGCCTGCCAGCAAAGCTCTCAAAGAAATTTTCTGACTGCCGTATCTAAGGAAGCTCAAGGCTTCAGTTCCGGCAGGGAATTTCCCAGTCTTCGTAGACAGATATTTATTCGGGAATTTGTAGGCAATTATCATATCCCGAATTTTGTCAGAGGGAATTGTCGAATCTATATTGATTGCCGGAGCTTTGTTTTCCTGAAACCTTTCTTGTCATCTTTGGATATCTCATCCTTATGGAAGAAGAGATAAGTCGTCCACTTGTTGATGTACGCTAAATGAGAGGTACTTTTATGCATTATAGTACAAATCATGTAGTGACACATCAATTCTTCATATACCTCAATCAACTGAGGGTTAGTCTCTCTGATTTCAGCAAGTTTCCTGTTGGAGGGAACGTATTCCTCATATGGGGCTTCCCCCATTGGCAGCTTCGAGATAAATTGCATCTCATGAAGAGTAAGGCCCATTTTGTCTTTCGGGGTTGCAAAAGTTCCAGTTGAACTTATGTATATCTCCATTAAGGCCATGAATAGGTTTCCGTTCGAGGGAATACCCTGACTGGTGGAAGCTACCGCTTCATACAAGCCAATGTCTTTTAGCTCTGTCTCGATGTTCTTCATCATCCAAATACTTATCTGGATCCAGTTTTGGTTGAATGGAGTCAACCATCCCGGCAGCCTGGGGTTTGTTTGGGGATATAATACTGCAGCCCTTATGAATTTGTTGACGAACATCTGAGTCTGCACTGGTTGCATTAAACCCGAATCTTTACTAGGATTAGATCCTGGCATGAGGCCAAAAATAAAAGTGACACCGCCATTGGGAACACTAGCAAAATACCCCATATCATTGGCATGCTCCCTCTTGAAAACAATTCTACCTGGTCTTCTGTGACTGCTGGGAGTCAAATTCTATAGCATTTGTCGATGGTGGGTAGCATGGAAGAATGCTGACAAAGGATAATCTCTGTCCATATCCGGGAGATACATGGTTCTATCTCCAAATTTGAACACCCAAGACTCCTTCTTGGGGTGTGTCTGGGACTTACAGTCAATTGCATCCCCAAACAAGAAGGCTGGTTTTACAAATTGTTGTGCATCTAGTGAAGTCAACAATTCTCCATTTATCATGGTTAGCATCATCCTATCCCCTTGGGCTGCTATCAATTGTGCCCCCTTTATAGGGTAATCAGGGTTTGATTGAGGAAATGCTACGTGAGACAGATTCTCCAGATAATTCGAACCCGCCATGCCAACTGATGAGCCAAAGACTTCTGCGAGAGGGTGAATTTGCAAGTCCACTACAAAAAAAAAATCAAGTTAGAGAAAATCTAATTTGATGTCATTTATGCAGATAAATTGATCTGAATTTTACATATAAGGTAAAAAGTTTTCTAAATATAAAAAGTCTTTGTTTTTACACAAAGTCTTTTCATTTTTGGGAGATTTACGCTGGCACATTAGATGTGGGCGTATTTCAAATTTTACGCTGGCACATTAGATGTGGGCGTATTTCAAAATTTTATGCTGACACATTTGTGGGCGTAATCAGTTTTTACGCTGGCACATTTGTGAGCGTATTTTACGCTAACACGTATAAACGTGGGCGTATTTTTGAATTTTACGCTGACACGTATAACGTGGGCGTATTTTGATTATCTCAATTTCTACGCTAACACGTATAACGTGGGCGTGAAACAGAGGATCTTTGGTCTTTTTCTTCTCCGATGAAGTTTTACGGCCAAAAGGGAGTGCTTTACCCCTCATTGGAGGAGCCACGGCGGGTTGACTTTGCTGAGATGCGGCTGATGACAGGCCAGGGGTTTGTGCGCGATCGATCGATGAAGAATCGACGGCGGGCTTCTTGTCTTTACTGCTGCCGGCGACGGACTTCTTGGGGGCCATTGAATGGAATGCAAGAGGAAGGAGTTCGAGAAGGATCGGGATTATGAGAGCAAGAAAACAAAGTAAAGTTCTCTCTCTCTCCGAAGAACCCTATTTATAGGGAATTTTCAAATCGGTTCAAATTCCAGATTTTACGCCGACTGTTGGATATCCCAACTTTTACGCGGATGACTGTTGCGTATCCCGAATTTTACGCTGATTGGTCAAAATCCCAAATTTTACGCTTCTGTTCAAAGTATTTCAAATTTTAAAAAAATATTTGAAAACTTTGAAGGGGGTCTTGTAGGAGCGTAAAAAGTACCTCATAAATCAAGTCAAAGAAAGAAAGCTCTACGCTCAACCAGGCTACTTTATGCCAGGGTTATTTTGTATTAAGCTTTACGCTAGCTATTCTGTACGCTGGCTATCTTTTACGCTAGCTACTCTGTACGCTGGCTACCCTTTACATTAGCTGCTTTACGATAAAAATAGGCTGTCAGATCATGCATTTAATGCATCTGACATAATGATTTGTTGACAGCGTATAAACGTAGAATTCGAAGAGATTTGATTTTCACAGAAATCGATATTGTCGTTTAGTGCAAAACAGACTACTTTACGCTCAATAAATTACTTCTTTTTACGCACGATAGTTATGTGAGTTTTTACGCTCAAAACTATTGTGAGTGTAAAGTCTATTTGAGCTACTTTACGCTCAAGGCTATTTTCGCCACTTTACGCTGGAAAGTTTATTTGGGCTGCTTTTACGCCAATTTGCCACTTTACGCTCAGTATATGTTTCGGGTCATTTTTTACGCCCTATTGTTTCTGGCTATACATGAGAACGTGGTTTGTCCACGTGGCTTTTATGCCACATTATTGAAGAACGTGTGTACGTGCTTCCTGTTTTTGTTGATATAATGGGACACGTATCAACGTATGTAGAGGGTAACTTCCATCGTGGGTGACAGTTGCCAGCGTAAAAACTCAAATGTATTACTTTTTACGTCCAAGGAGTCATGTCTATAAATAGACTTATTTTACACATCAAGGGGATGCACAGAGAGACATAAGAGAATACATAGAGATCAGAGCCCAGAGACTTTGATTTTTCGGAGCATTCTTCTTCAACCTTTCTTCCAGAACAGAGTGAAGCAAAGCAGGAATGCATTCGGCCTCGCCATCAGTGCCTAAGTGCGTCGATACCTTTCTGGTGACTTAGTTCTTCCAACTGTTCATCTTCTAGCAGTGATCTTCATTATCATCGTATGGTCCAAGGAACAAAGTGATCGCCTTCAGATCATACTTCCATAGCAATACTTTCCAGAATATTTGTACTCTTTGTACTCTTTCAAGTTTTATTTTCAAAAGCCGATTTTAGGCATTTTGTTAAGTGAAACAAGCGGCTAATATGGAAATGATATGTTGGTTTTCAAGGATGTTTTCAAGAATGTAAACTGACTCTGTATGCATGAAATGAACATAGGTAAAAAGTAGCAAGATCACATCACAAGAAACGTTTTCTCACTAAATGAACAGTGATCGTTTCAGAAAAATGTAGCTCTTTTTTCACAATCACCAGTATGCTGATATACTGACCCAACATCAGTCTGCATGCAGGTGCACTATGCATCGAGAAGGATAGTCCGAAGCGATAGCCAGAGCCTCATCCTCAGGAGCCAGAAATCAGAAGAGATGCCAAGAGATGACATTTTGCAAGAGTTAGTTTTGTATATAAAGGGATGTAATGTATGAGAACGAGATCATTGTAATCTGTAAGTTCTGAGAGAATGTAACATTGTATCAGAGAGAATTGAGAGCTTGTAATCTGTTCAAATGAAATCAATAAAGAGAATTGTTCCTTGTTACCATTGTGTTTAATGCATGTATTCTGAAATATGTCCGTGCTGCTTCAATTATCTGTGATACGTTCCGCTGCGTATTGTCAATCTTGTCTATCTTGTCTTGCTTCAGGTCTGGACTTGTGCAAGCGCAACTTAGACTTACACGGTATCACGCTTAGCGAGGACGAACGGTCTCACAGAGTCCGAAGCAAGGACGAAAGGACTCTGCGGGATCGGGGCGTGATACGAGCTGAGGACAGTATTCGATCTGATGTGAGGACACAACTTGAAGATGAATCCCACCAAATCCTTTTTGGGTGTATCCAGTGGAAAATTCTTGGGTTTTATCATTACCGCCCAGGCACTACAAAAAAAAGCTGAATAGCGACTAAAATTTCAGTCGGTAAAATAGATATTTCAGTCGCTAAAGCAAATTAGTGACTAACCCACGACTAAAAATTTTGTCGCTGAATACATCGTCGCTGATCAATTTTGGTCGCTAGTTAGTCGCTACAGCGACTAAGCTAACTAAAACAGCGACGAACTTTAGCAACTAACTTTCGACTAGCGTGGTAGTTGCTGTATTAGCGACGAAATAGCAACTAAGCTACGACTAAATCGTTACAGTTCATAACTAGCGACTAACACATTTAGTCAAATTTTAGTCGGTGATGAGCGCTGGTTAGTCGCTAAGTTGTCGCTGGTTAGTCGCTACTTTTAGTTCTTCAATTTTTTAGTCGCTGAATCGTCGCCAGTTCGTCTGTTCCATCGCTGAATCATTTATTTTTTCTAGACTTATATAAATCATGCTATACACAACATGTACGAGTAATATAACAAGTCAATACAATTTTCATGTCCAATCTTGTCCAAACAGTACAAAATAATTTTAGCACCGCAATAATGTACAATGATATAACAAAAACAATATTATACAAAATACACAAATAAAAAAAACTTTAAAATAATCATTGTCATGTCCAAACAGAAAAACTAAAAAATATGTATCAGTCATGTCCAACCATCAACCATACAACATTCATATAAAAAAATAAACTAATATAACAAGCACAAAATGATACGTGTCCGGTGATACAAAAGCATATGAAGTCAAGACGATGGTGGCTGCATGCTGCCCATAAACTGTCATGAACGTAACTAATGCATGTTGTTGGCTTGTCGTAAAAAAGGAGCTGGAACAGAAATAGCCAGAGGAACAACGGATGGAGACGTAGATGGGGACGGTCGAGATGAACCTCCACGGAGGCGGCGACGACCTCTGTTCTTCATAGATAAGATCTGTACATTTATAAAGACACTAGTATAAGTGACATCAAAATATCACAACATGTAGAAATACTGATAATATACATAAAAGCCTTACATGTAGAATATTGATTATATACCTGATCATATATATAATAAGACCCTTACCTGTAGAATGCTGATCATATAGATAAGTTATCTTAGGAAAACAAGTAAGCCTCAAACTCATGTTCATAATCAGTAAGTAACCTACAGGATCAACAAGTTCTACAACAAAAACCTTAGTAATAATCTCGCACAAATTGATTTGAAGTATGGCATGCATATGAATATGTCCGGGAAGTACAAAAGCACAAGTGTCCCGTATTTCCTCATTGGAGAACAAACATGCTTTTGTGACTCGCATAGAGTACAATCTCTATAATTCTTACGACAAGCTATGGAGTCTCTATAATTCTTATGACATGTATTGAACCTCCCAAAACAAAGAACAAGCGACGAGCAATAAAACAAACGCACATGAGACAAAGTACTTGCAAATTAGAGGGACAAAAGAATACATGTCCAATTGAATATTCAAGTAATTCGTTCTCCATGAATTTGCTAGTTTTTAATTGACGGACTCCACAATTCTGTATCCAAATTGTGTCTTCAGTAGAAGCCGTTTAAGGATATGGGCCTAGTGTTCAGATCAGCTATGCATAATTCTTTTGGGTTACTTTTCTGGTCTTTTGATAATGGAAGTGGTAAAGATGAGAAATGTATGACAAATCTTGGAAAACCTGTTCACAGTTGCATACTAATTTCTTGTTTTGGTTAGTAGATGGATAAAATGAGAGGTTTAATATATTTGCTAAGAAACAAAGGTAGTTCCTACAGAATATGTTGTTTTAATATATTTGCTGAGAGGTTTAATATATTGGCTAAGAAACAAAAGTTTAATATACTTGCTGAGAGGTTTAATATATTTGTTGAGAAACAAAGGTAGTTCCTTCATAACTCTCTTAACCCAAAAGACTGATTCCCATTGTGTTGAGACTTATGTGCTATTTCAGTAAAAAAAAAGGACAAGGAATCGTCCAGGAGAGAATTTCAGAAAGTATCATCCAGTACATTTATATAGCACCCTTATGTCCTGTGGTTGTCTCAGACTAAGACCACAATGTAATCATTTATGTTCTATTGAAAATCTTTATTATACTAAAGTTTAATACAGATCTTAAACTATGATACTTTATATTCAAATTTAAAGGTACTTAAGCTTCAGTGTGATACCTCATCAGTTGTCATTCTCAATGTTACAGGAATGGCTATGAAAAAGTTTGAGACTATGGATCAATGGTCATATTAGGATTATTTTTTTTTGAGGTTAGGTGTGCAGAAGCATCACAATAGTAACCAAGATGCAAATATATCTTAATGATATGTTAAGTAATCAATAGGTTGGATTTGTTGAAGGAAGAGGTATCTTAATAAGACAATAATTAAAGAAATGGCATACCTAACTCTTTGTATCATGTCCAGTTACTTTTTTCCTACCACTGCAAGGTAGATCAAGAAAATCAAGTAAATTTAATACTCTGAAATTGCTCTGTAAACGTAATTGCTCTGTATCATGCCCTCACAAGTCTGATATAATAGCACAAATTGCTCTGTAAATGTAAAATATGAACTATACAGAGGAAAAAGAAATAAACCTGAAGAATGGTAGTAGATCAAGAAATAATAAATTAAATACTCAGAAAAATTTGAATAATGTGATGAAATATAAAGCTTAAGATATTGCAAAAAATATTTCAGGTATACAACTGAAGCAGATGTAGTAAGTAAACTATATATTGGAAGGATCATTGCAGGTCAGTAGCAGATGCAGTAAGTAAACTATATATTGCAAAAAATTTCAAGTATGCAATTGAAGCACCAATAGTAAACAAATATCCATCATAAGCAAGCAATAACTTGGTATGTTCACAAATGTGTGATGTGCAAGTAATATATGAACAATAAAACACTATGCAACTTCTCTTACAATCTCCTTTGTAAATGTTAGGATACTTAGTCATAAAGGTTACAAATCGATTTCATCCTCGTCATCTTCTTTAATCCCATATAACCAAGAAAAGCAAAAAATAAAATAAATAAATAAAACATGGCCCAATATGAATCCTAGTGAATCAAATGATCAAACATAGGATATGAACACGAGAATTTCATATACTCTTAGTACAAGGGAACTCATTTCCTCCTATCGTTCGTTTGACAATAATGGCTCAAACAGCTCTTAAACTAAATCAAGGCCCCTCACACTTGCATACATAAATCACCAGGATCTGAATACCTAGGCATATTACCTCAGCATAGGAGGAAATTTTCTATGCCTTAGTAATTAAAATCATAAGTACAATTACCTAGGATAATCTAGAACGAGCCTTCTTTGCATGATAAATATAGGTTTTTCTCGATACCTACGGATAAATCAAAACGGTGTTGTGTCCATGTCCAATGTATAGAACAGTGGCACATAAAAATCAGTGAGAGCCATGTCACCATCGGGTCGTATTTGTGACACTGCAAGATGGTTCCCTGCTACATCATTAACCAATTATAAATGTGAGATATATTTTCATAACAGATGACAATCAAATAGAGGCACCATCTGCTTGTAAGACCCATATTGAACTATCAATTTTCAAGTGAATCTAGTCTTTCTTGATGAAACTATATGGACATTATTAGTGTTTCAAGGTTCAACTACTCTTACACCCTAAAAAAGTTAAAATATCCCCATATTATCACTACGAAAGAGTTCTCAGTAAAGGAGTCCTAACTTGACAAATGTTACACATCATGCCTGGCTACAGGCCTGCCAGGCCATGATTTGTGCAAGATCCGCAATGTGCACAACCACTTGATTTTGTCTTATTGACTATTGATATTGATGATGTTAACAATATTGATTCTGGTAAAGTTCCCTGTTATGTCCTTCTATGGCCATTGTTTCCCATATATTATAATGTCACATAGTAGAATGATTTCACGACCATAATAGGTAACTCTTTATTGTAATTTTCTTCTACGATTACTTTGTTATTACCCATAATCTTCATCTTCCTGATGTTTTTCCTTAGAAGCAATTCATTTCTATATATGATACACGTTTATATGTCCTCATCAGTTATCATGCTTAAGAGGACTGCTAATGGATTAATGATGTGAACATGAGACCCAAGCAGTCAAATATAAGCCTACCATACTGCCATCTTCTAATCTTCTAATAAGATAGGAGCATTTGGGATTTAAAACATCTATATGATAAAATTAACATGTAATGAAATTGAGCTCAATCAAAAAGTTATGATCTAAAATTCTTCCAAAAAATAATTTAGAAGAATCACACAAAATGCAGACCAAACCCTAAATTGATTCTAGACCAAAATAACTTCAAAATTTGATGCATTGAAAAAATTTCAAACTAAAATAGCTTTAACAAAAAATACCAGCTTCAAGGAGGCGGCGGATGGAGTTGATGAGGAGGAGATGGCACCGGCTTCAAGGAGGAGACGAAAAATACCAGCTCTGTTTACTTCACCATTATCCAACAAGCCCTTAACAATAGCATTAAGCATACCAGAATCTGAAGAGTAATGAAATTATGTCATTGACAAAAACAACTCATCAAATTCATCCAAAAACCCTTTTTAATAAGGCATTATATCATTATATAGTGTATGTTACAACATCTGGTGACACACTGTCATTTGCAAGAATAGAGTTAAAGATCACACTATCATTTGCAAGAATAGAGTTAAAGAGATCACACTGTCATTTGCAAGAATAGAGTTAAAGAGATCCTTTGCTGCATTAACCTTACCAACTTGAAACATTCCTTCAATTAAAATATTGAAGGTCCTAGCTTCCAGTTTTCCTTCTGACATGATATGGTGTTGAACAAGTTTTTCCTTCTGACATAATATGGTGTTGAACAGATTCATGGCCTCGTCAACGTGGTGATTTTTAGAAAGTCCATGTAATATTATTTGATAGGTGTGGAGTTCTAGGGAAGTTCCAGAAGCAATCATTTTATCTTGTATTTCTTTTACGTCAGCAACTCTTCCAGCTTGGTATGATCCATCTAACATAATATTGTGTATAGCAAGTGTTTGTTGCAATCCCTTACAAGACATCTCATCAAAAATGTCTAGCTCTATCAACCTTTCCATGCATACAAAAGCCATTGATCAAGATGCCGTAAGTAACTGTATTTGGTTTATGACCTCGTGAGAGCATCAGCTCAAAAACTTTAAATACTTTACTTATTTCTTGTATCAGGCAATATCCATCATTAAGGTATTGTATGTTACTACATTGGGCTCCAAACCTCTTTAATCATCACATCTAATAATTTATAAACTTTTCTGACCATTCCTTCTTTAAATAGCATCAATTATCATGTTGAGTGACATAACAGTAAGTTCAACCCCTTGATCCTTCATTTTAATAAAGGGTAAGCATCAATATAATGTTGAATGTCACAACAGTAAGTTCAATCCCATGTTGAATGTCACAAGAGTAAGCATCAAGTATCATGTTGAATGTCACAACGGTAGTGTCCTCAAAAGTAATTATTAAGAATCAAACAAAAATATATTGATTTGGCAAAGGTCGAATAAATTTTGATAAGATGTTCAAAGACAAGTAAATACTTACAAATGCTTTGGTAGCCCGTTCATCTACTAACTTGCCATCCTTCCTTCGCTTATGGGTACGTTCGAATATCTTGGGAAAGTCGACTGTACTCGTATCTAAGCATGCCTTAGCATCCTCCTCGCACTGTAAAAGTTAATTCTATGATATATACATAAATAGAAAAACATATAACATTTCTTGATCTCTGGCTCTTTGTGGTCCGGCCACCAGTAGCTCCTCTGCAAATTAAAATAGAAAATCACAAATTATAACAGATTAAAAATTAGAATAAAATAATGTAAACTATTCTCTTGTAACTATAAGCAAGAAGACCCATAAGTATCCATAAGACCCAATAGTATAAGTGACATGAATCAAGTAAAAAGAAGCTGCTTATAAAATCCTCTAAGCAACAAGATATAACAAACTAAAGAACATGAGAATCTGACTTCTGAACCCACAAACAAGAAACAATATATGCTAGAGAACCAGAACACAAGTATCCATTATGATTGTCTTGCCTAACTGCACAATCAAAACAAGAACACAAGTATCCATTATGATTGTCTTGCCTAACTGCACAATCAGAACCAAAACACAAGTTTCTGCACTTCTGTAATAGAATCCTTCATGCACGTATGGACACTTACGCTTGTATTATGCCATACATATGCTTAGAGAAACATAGAAGGAGACTCTTAACTCGTACATCGGAACATTCATGAACAAAGCCACTTTCATATAATTACCTGCCCTTTATAGGTTCACAATCAGAGACAGGAAGTCCCATGAAATGAATTTGGCAAAGCAAACATAAGAAATTAGAATAAATTGATTGAGCTAGAGGCACACTCAAAAATTGATTTCTGTCATAAGTTAGACAAAGCAACAAAAGTAAGATACCTGTAGTTGATTTCTGTCATACCACAGTGAGCTAAGTAGGCTTGAAAGGCTCAGATTAATTAATTTGAAGAGAAAATATATATCGAGTGTATTGATCTAAAATATTGAATGTTTAACTAAATTTGCACAAATACTTTGATAGTGATTACACTGCTCACTACGTCCTTATTCTCATCTATTGAAAATGCTTGCGAAGCTTCAGAGAATGAATGTGAATGTGGACTAGAATTGGCTATATTTAAAAGAGGTGCATCAAGTCCACTGGATAACACTAGCATAATAAAAATGTCAAAACACAATCCAAGGAGCAAGGCTCTGTTGTGGAAGCTCTTGACATCATGTGTCATTCAGATCCCTATTCTATTGCAACATCTAACAACAATTAAAACCTGTAAGATTTTGTAGGATAGACAGTAAATCAATGTGAAGAATGAAAAGTATGCTTGATCTATGAAAAAATAATCCAAATACATATTGGACATATATGGAACAAGCAGTCCAAATACACACCCGTCAAAGTATCTTGTTATTGTCCACGCAGCATGGCTCTTAAGGCTAACCCTACCCTATTCATAACATCTTTATGAAAAATAAGGAACCTTAATTTTGAAATTCCAGGGACACACACTTATACAAATGGGATGGGATCTACAAATTTAGATTTTCTATTTACATGGCTACACATATACATGGATCCCACATAGCATCTAACCAAAAAGTGGTATTTATATGAGCTATTAACAGGCATTCGAGAGAAAGGAAGAAGTAATTGCAGAATCCTGACCAAATGTAAGCATCTAGACATCGACACTTGATGGCATGCCATTGACACATCAAATTATTAAACCCGCCAAGCTCATTGCAACAAATAGAGTCCTGTAGGTAGAGTTTTGGATAGAGTCATGCACAAATTGATGCTCTAAACATTGGCATTAATCATTACGCAAAAAAATAGATAAATTTGCTAATCTGGAAGTCAGATTTGGGCGAATTAGAAATATTTGGAAATAAAGGAGGAGTACATCAACATTCATGGACATAAGTACTTTCATTATTTGGAGAAAAATTTTCGGAACACAAATCATTGGGCATTTTCGATTCCTTCTGATTTGGTCCTAAAATTAACTAAAGAGGACCTATAAATCATAGATAAATACCCAAAATCCTACATCAACCAATGACAAAAAGAAACAAAATAACTTTAAATAAACACATTTTTTGTTTCCTGTATTTATTTATTTTTAAAATTTGTTACACCCACACTAAACCCTAAATTTTCTTGAATAATAACATTAAGAACAAATGACAAGCCCAGACCAAGCCCTAAATTTATGTATTTAGAGAAAAATTTAAGAAACTAAAAACTACAAAAAACTTATAGAAATAATTATTTTTACCGAACGTTGGTGAAGGTAGTCGGGGCCTCGACGTTGCAGCGGTGGAGGGAGAGGCGTCGATGTTGCAGCAGCGAAGGGAGAGGCAACGGAGGTAGAGGCTGCGGAGGAGAGGCGGCGAGAGGAGAGAGGCGATCGAGAGGAGGATCGAGAGGAGGCTGCGGAGGAGTGGCGTCGGAGGAGAAATGTGGCGGAGGAGAGACGCCGAAGGAGAGCGTCGGAGGAGGATGGAAGAGGGGTTGTACTCGGGCTCTCCTTATGAGTCGAGTGAGAGGGGTTTGGAGTTTTTGGGGGAAACGAAAATAATAGGAGGGAGAGGAAAATTGAGAATGTAAAAGGGTTTCTCACTAACTGAAAGTTTTGTCGCTCCATATGAGTCGCAAAATAAATAAAAAGTTTACCAAATACCGACTAACTTTTCAGTCGCTAGAAAAATACTAGACAGCCCCCAACATATTAGCGACTGACTTACGACTACCCGTAAATTAAATTTTAATTTCGTAGACGTTTAGCCGCTGATTTAGCAACTAACTTTGGTTAGTCGCTATTGCTGTCGCTAATTTGCCATATTTTTGTAGTGAGGGAATCCATATAGACCCTGAGAAGACGAAGGCAATCATGGAGATGGGTCCCCCAAGAAATCTCCGAGAACTCAGAGGCCTTCAAGGGAGGCTAGCTTATATCAGGAGGTTTATCTCTAACCTCTCCAGGCGATGCCAACCATTCACACACCTCATGAAGAAAGGTATCTCCTTCGTATGGGACGAGGAGTGCCAGCGTGCCTTTGACAACATTGAAGAATATCTGTCGAACCCTCCAGTCCTGGTGGCCCCGGTTGCTGGAAAGCCATTTTTGCTTTATGTACGAGCGATGGAGCATTCCTTCGATGCTCCACTAGCACAAAACAATGATGCGGGGCATGAACAAGCTATCTATTATCTCAGCTGAATGATGATAGGGCCTAAGCATAGATATACCGCTGTAGAAAAGGAATGTCTCGTTTTGGTGTTCACTATTCAGAAAACGCGACACTATGTTACAGGAAAGACCATCCATGTTATATCACGAGTCACCCCCTCAGGGTCCTCATGACCAAACCAAGCGCACTCAGCTCTCACCTTGCAACCTGGGCGATATTATTGTCCCCCTACCACATGATCTTCGTCCCGCAGAAGGCTGTTAAAGGTCAAGCTCTGGCAGACTTTTTAGTGGCCCATCCAGGTTCGGAGGTCAACCAGAATATATAAAGAGATCCCAGACGAGGTGCCAATTCAAATATGGCTTTCCATGATACCGTCTGGCGAATGTTCTTCGATGGTGCCTCAAGAACCGGGTCCAAGGGAAATATTATCGTTAGGGTCGGAGTGGTACTAATTTCTCCTTCTGGATTGGTGATCAATCGGGCATCCTCACTCACGGAACCTTGTTCAAACAACGTGGCTGAGTACAACGCCTTGGTTATCGGCCTCCGACTTACAAATGAGCTGGAGTAGTGTACCTGGAAGCATATGGCGATTCATAGTTAATCGTCAATCAGATTCGGGGTTCATATGAAGTTCGCTATGAAGACATGATCCCGTATCATCATATAGCAATCGCCATCATCACGTCCTTGAAAGGGTTCTTCATAGAACATGTTCCAAGACTTTGGAATATTGAAGCCGATGTCCTAGCAGGACTTGCCGCTTCTCTGGCAGTTCCAAATCATACTCATCATTTGGGGGACGTAATAGGCCATAAATTGGTTTGTCCTAAGAACAACGTACAATTTGCTGTGAGTTACTCTGCCCTAGCAGTCGACGAAACACAGGACTGGAGACTTCCGTTTATTGACTTCGTAGTCTACGGCATCTTGTCGGAGAATCCGAAAGAAGCCACTTCTATCAAAAGACATTCTCTCAGATTCTTCTAGGATACAGAGACAAAAATGCTGTATCGATGATCCTATGATGGATTACTACTTCGGTGTTTGTCAAATACAGAAGCCAAGAAGCTGTATGCGAAGCTCACGATGGCGTTTGTGGGGCCCATCAACCTGGCCCAAAATTACAAGATCGCCTTCGCCGGATGGGCTATTACTGGCCTACGATGGTAGCAGATGCGATAGACTATGCAAGAAAATATAAAGCTTGTCAGGTCCATGCAGATTTTATACACCAACCATCTGAATTCCTACATCCGATGGCGGCATCCTGGCCATTTGAGGCATGGATAATGGATATCATCGGTCCAATCACCCCGCCTTCGTCCAGAGGACACCATTTTATACTGGCAATTACGGACTACTTCTCAAAATGGACGAAAGCTGTTCCGCTCGCAGAAGTGAGGACGTCAAACGTGATCAGCTTCGTCAAGCATCATGTCATCTATCACTTTGGACTGCCTCGAAAGATCATCTACGACAATGCTCCGTAGTTCGCAAGCCATGCCTTCTATCGGTTTTTTCGACAAACATCGAATCCAGAATATTGCTTCAATAACATACAACTCGGTGGCTAACGGTCTGGCTGAAGCATTCAACAAACTATAATCAAGCTTCTCAAAAAGTTCGTGTCCTCAAACAAACGCGACTGCAATAAAACACTTGGCGAATGCTTATGGACATACCGTACTACAGTCCGGACAGCCACTGGAAATACACCATTCTCTCTGGTATACGAAAGTGAGACAGTTCTCCCATTGGAGACTCAAATCCCCTCGTTCTGTGTCGCCCTCACTTACCGATTGACGACGAATGATAATTATCGTCGTCGGCTATAAGAGTTGGAGGCCTTAGATGAAAAGTGCCTGCTAGCTCAACAACGAATCGAGCTTTATCAAGCCCGCATCTCTGGAGCCTTCAACAAGAAGGTCAAACTGAGAATATTCCAAGTAGGCGATCTCGTCTTGGCAGTTCGGAGGCTGTTGGTTATGACTCACAAAACCGTCGACAAGTTTCAGCTAAAATGGAAAGGCCCATTTATCATCGAGGCTGTATTCTGCAATGGTGTATACCTTTTCGCGAAGCAAAACGGAGACTTGCTCATGATATCCATCAACGGCAAGTTCCTGAAAAAATATTATGTCTAAATGACATCCGCCGAATCAACTAGATTGTTGAGTTATGTACCCTCAAGTACCGCTAAACTTACACTCTGGTCATTCCAAATGAATCTATATCGCATCTTCTGGGTAGTTAGTAATGTATAATCATACCTCTGAACTTCCTCCCTAAAAGAGCATCTTCTTCATAATCTATTATCCGCGCTTTCAGCGCATAAAAAAGGGTAACAGGTCCACAAAATTCTAGAAACAACCACGTCGATGTTACCTCTGAGTTGTTTCTCTTCCATCACAAATAAATCACCCCTTACATAGAACTTCCACGTCCATATTACCTCTGAGTTGTTCTATGTACCCATCGTTGAGTCCACTCCCGCTACGTCCTCATTACCTTTGAGTAGGAAGACTCCGTTGTCAAACCCTAATATTTACCACGTCTTCATTACCTCTGAGTAAGTATGTTGGTTTTTTCTCGACTTATTATCCGTACCCAAAACCAGGGTACGCCAAGGATAATCGGCCCACAAATATCCACATTTGACCACAAATGTTCACAGTTGACCACAAATATTCGCAGTTGACCACAAATGCCGTACTCGGTCCTCTAGTACATGTGCCTCTTTTCTCACCATCACATGCCTCTCGAACCCAGCTGTTCCATGGCATTCTTTCGTCCAATACCAAGAACTTTCATGCTCGCCTTACCACGGAGTTGTTCTAGGTATCTCTATCAAACTTATTATCTATACCTAAAACCAAGGTATACCAAGGGTAATAGGTCCACAGAAAGTCCTCCAGTGGGGCAAATACTATAATACCAAAGAAACGGTACAAGCACAACAGATAAAGGATGATGTAAACATAGTCATTCATTTAAAATCAAGAGTACTACATTTTCTGGAACCACGTCCCTGTTAAAAAATGGAGGAACATAATAATAAAATAAAAAAAAGCCGATCATGGTTCGACAACACACAATTCTCTGAGCCGGTCCCTCAGCTTGGTCGTTGATCGCTCAATCCTCAGCTTGGCCCGGCGCTCAGCCTCCTGAGTCAACCTCTCTGCATCCTCCAGATGCACATGTGCCTGCCAACCGTCTTCAAGTTTCTTCAGTGCACGCTCCAAGGCATCAGAGGTTCGGGTGACCTGGTCGGTCTCTTGGAGAATTGGTTCCTTATCTTTACGGGAAGCCTGGAGCTCAGACTCTAAAGAAGCCAACTTCCTCTGAAGCTGGAGGATCTGCTCGTTCGTGTCGGCTATCCCACGAGAGACGGCCTCTTCTCGAGCGATAAAATCCTCTTCTCTGCGGCTTAGTTGATCGTACTTTAGAGATAGATCTCAAAGGTCCTTCACTAGAGCAGGTTTGGACGTATCCCGTACCGTTCTTACCTTTTCCATGTCTGTTATAAGGAAGGCACGCTCCTGATCTATTGCTAAAGATGGATCGACTTGCCGTAGTCCTTGAAACTGGGCCACTTGCTGATCAGCTTCTACTAATTTGGGCTCCAGGAGCTCGACCATCCCTGCCCCTCCGGGAAGTGTTCTGAGGAGTTCAATCTGACCACGGGCACATTGACGAGCCAATGTGAAAGATGTCCCCTCTCCAAGGCAGCTTCGACACCTCGCTTCAGATGGCGGTAAAAACTATCAACCACATCATTTGACGATTCATCCAGAACTTCCAAAGAAGACGATGTTAAAGGAAGAGTAGCTGGCAGAGTTGAAGATGGTCGTAAAGAAGATGCACCAGAGCTTGATGCCCCTATCACTAGGAAAACAAGTTCGAGCGATAGGATGCCTGAATAGCATCCATCTTCTCCTCCGCGGCCCGAAGGATCCGGAGACTTGGCAGGACAGAAAGGTCAACCTCCGGTGTTGGAGACACATGAACTAAGGAGGGTGCAAGGACCATTTCTCCCCGTTCCGGCAGTTCTACTACGTCTCCTCCTGAACTTAATCCGGCAAGAGGTCCCTCGGTATGAGTTGGAGGAGGAGGAGGCATACTTTCTTCCACCAGATCCCCTCTGGCGACTTCCCCCCCGATGATGACCGCCATCGGCAGCGAAGGAGCATGACCTGTATGTCCGGAGCAACCATCGATCAACTTAACCCGAAGGATATGAAGATAGAGCAAATGAACCTTCTCACTAGTCAAGACATGACTTAGCTTGAGCCGATTACAGTCGATTCCTCTGTCCCAGCCGTCCCGAAGGTGGATACAATTGGGTCAGCATCATTACAGTTGATTACAATCGATTCTTCTGAGGCTCACTCACAGCCATCGTCTCTTCTTCAACGGCGATGCTTGAGCCGATTACAGTCGATTCCTCTGTCCCAGCCGTCCCGAAGGTGGATACAATTGGGTCAGCATCAACTGGCTAAGGTTCAGCAACCTCGAGGATTGGTTCAGTAGAGCCCACATCGCCCCGGGTTGAGATGTCAGCAGCGAAAGGAATCTCAGTCATCGCCGGGACGACCCTGGTGGAAGTAAGCTCGCCTGTCATAGCACGAATTAAGGTGGCTAGAGCCGGGTCAACCTCAGAGGTGGTATCCGGCTCTGAGGAGTTCACTTCTCTCGATGCCTACAAAGAAAAGGAAAATGATCAGATTATTTCAGAGAAGAAGAAAAAAGAAGAAGAGAGGATCATAACTCGATTCACCTTCGAAACGGCGTCGACGTCCTCACTTCTCTCCCTAATGATCGGCTCGCGAGGCTTGACCACAGCCCATTTTCGGGAGTAAGTCATGCCGCCGACAGAGGATGTATGCCTGCTACATTTTCGTGAAGGACTTGGCACAACAGGGGGCTGACCAGCCACCAAATCATCCGCAGGAGGAAGAGGCAAGTTATCCGGGTCATCCCCTTCGTCCACATTAGTAGACTCCGAGTCGGACACAACAACTGTCCTCCCCTTCTTGGTCTTTGGCTTCTCCTCTAATATAGTACCAATAATGAAGCTGGTACTTGGGTCAAAATCTCTTGGGGGCTTATTCACCATAACATGGTACAAGGCCGCCATGTATAAAATATGTTTCGACTCGTTAGTATCGGGAACAGAGAAGGTGGTACGGGTGTGAACCGCGCTATAGTAGTACCAAGCTCGTATGCTGTCAAGGACGCTACCCTCCAAACCAAGGCAGGAGCTGGGATTGTCCAAGAATATCTGACTGTACCCAAATTGTTGGGAGAATCGGCTGGGTAAGTAAGGCTCCAAAAAGACGAAATTATGGTTGCGATACACTAGATGTGCAAGACGAATGTTCTCCAACCAGAGGAGCATCTTCTCGGGCAAGAATTTGGGAGACACAGTACCATCAAGATGCACGGCTCTTACTTCTTCATCAGTAAAATAAAGAACAAACACAAAAAAGAAGTATCTGTCCACTCGTGCCAGCGCCATCCGACATGCGGGCATGGTGGTGTAATTCCAGGACATACGACGGTACTGATAGATGAAGGCATCATCAGCAGTCACGTCATCTTCTGGGCCAGGCCTCATCGAAGACAGGTAATGCATCAACAGCCACCCCATCAGATAATGGTCGGGCAGCTCGATTCGTTCAAAGTCTTTTGCCGTATCCCGAGCGATGACTTTGGACGAGAAGGCGCGGAGGCCACGATACACGCTGCATACCATGGCGGAAAGAAGAGCGAGTCTGGCCCCAAAGACTAGCTTCACCGCAGGGAGGATCAGGTTACGGCTGATTCTCTCGATAGCACCAGCCCCTCCCGAAACTATACAGTTCTGCAGCCACACCATCAGAAATCCCGCCAGGAGAGCCTTATCAGACATCTTCTGGGTATCCTGATAAAAGTATTAAAGGAGTCAGTTTGGCTCCTAAATATGTCACCCATGGTTTTTACCCTCTTGGCTCGACACCTGGTTCTGCACCTCCTCCTGGGTTCGAGGACGTCGGAGGGAAACCCAGCCTGAGGCGCCTAGCTCAAAAAGATAGTTGAGCCAAGTCCTGGTATGAAGAAGGTTCCCTTCCGAGCAATCGTTCTTCTTCTTTGATATCTGCTGGCACGTACTATGGTGACATAGTAATTCCCGGTAAACAGCCACAAAGCCTGGGAACCGTTGCTCCAACTCCTCGAATTCATCATTCGTAGGGGTATACGCCTCAAAGACTTTATCTCTCCAGGGCAATTTAGAGACTTCACGCATCTCGTAGAGAGCGAGCCCCATCTCCCCTCTAGGTGTAAAAAAGGTCCCCGTTCAGCGGTTGTACATCTCAAGAAGAGCCATGAACAGCTTCTTGTTCATGGACAGACCATAACAGGTGCCCCGAATGGCATGATACATGCCAATCTCGAGCAGGAGATCCTTGTATGTCCGCAAGATCCACGAGGTCAAGTTGATCCATGAAGGGGTAGGGTTCATCCAGTTCAGCAGTGCCAACCAACGAATGGGATAAGACCCCTTCTGAGCAAGCTGGTTCATGAAAGTGTCAGCTTGTGAGAACCGAAAGTTGGGACCCTGCACATTTATGAAGCTGCCCGAGGCTAACCTTATCACAGAGCGGCTGATCTGTAGCTTGCTTGCAATTACCGATCTCGATGTTTTATTATAGTGAATATCGCCCACGAACATCCCCTGCTGGCTCAGAGTTAGGGAGTCAGCCATTTTCCTGTCCATTAGCAGCATATTGAACCAAGACAGCGGGAAGTGACGCATCATCTGAGGAATGTGGATCGCCATCCCGTTGGAAGAAAAACTCTAACTTTCAGAGATATCTAGAATATTGGGGTTCTTTACAGTCAGAGCATCCCCAAAGAGGAACGAGGGTTTCAGATGTGTGCCCCTAATTTTCTCGAGTTCATCATACCCGAGAGAAAGAAGAAGGATTAGTTTCTGATATCCTTCAGCCTCTCCTCAGGTTGATCTTTGGTGATTTGGGCTGACACATAATCGACCACATGGTCGAACCTCACACCCACAGCAGACTGAGCTTGACCTACCAAAAGCTCCCCTGAAGGATTGACCGGCAACTTCACTGAAAAAGACAAAAGAAAGAAGTTAGGAGATAGCCAGAAAAAAAAAACCACTTAATGTCTTTTGAGCTTATGTGGCTCCATTGGGTGGGTCTTTATGCGGTCCAGTTCATAAGGAGCTTATGCGGACATGTGACAACTTTCATGCAGCTCGGTCATGAGATAACTCTCATGCGGCTAGGTCATGAAGCAGCTCTCATGCGGCTCGGTCATGAGACGACGCTCATGCGGCTTAGTCATGAAGCCACTCTCATGCGGTTCGGTCATAAAGCCACTCTCATGTGGCTCGGCCATGAAGTATCTTTCATGCGGCTTGTCACGACCCGTACTCATTTTCGGACGCGAGCTCGCGAGCAAGCCAACTACGTATCGAACGGACTCCAGCCCGACTCGAATATGTAAACGCTGTCATGGCTAGGGTAAGGTGCAAAATTATGGCAAACAAATCTATATCTCAATCCACTATAAGAATATGAAACATGAATGAACACTATGGGTCGTGGTTTGCAGCCCACTAGCATAGATATTCGATAAGACTCTAAAGGAAATAATAAGAGTCTAAAACTAAATCAAGATACAGGATATCTCATGATAAGGTATGAAAGCACGAGCGGATAATAAACACGATAACGATACCTGAATTCCGCAAGCGTATCATCACATCTATCATCCAGAACCTCTAGCTAACTCTATGCAACCGCTAAACCTGAGGGGATCATCAGGTCCTCAGAGGACATAGCAAGATACATAATATACATGCCTATCTAATAGTTTTATCATACGGAAGAAAATAAACAAGAAGAAACAGGAACGTGACAAATGACTACGAACACGAACACGAACACGAACACACGAACACTAAAACAACTACGTATAAATGAACTACCGAATAAACGAATACACGAGATTAATGGAAGAACCAAACCCTCGTCCCGAGTGTGGACTCTCTGGTTTGAACTAAGCACTAACCCTCATCCCGAGTGTAGACTCTCTGGTTAGCTCACGACAAGACACCCTCGTCCCGTGTGTGGACTCTCTGGTGTAATTGGTCAACCCTCGTCCCGAGTGTGGACTCTCTGGTGCCAATAATCACGACAAATACCCTCGTCCCGTGTGTGGACTCTCTGGTGCACCAAACAACCCTCGTCCTGAGTGTGGACTCTCTGGTTGTGTAAAACGATAATCAAGGCTATGGCAGTTCACTACATGTATTCGTTCTATGACATGACTCAAGCAAGGTACTGGTGAGAAACTCCAAATGTGAAACACAAGACCAAACATGAACACGACTATATGCAATAAAAACAACTCAACAGAATATAACAAGAAGTGCACATATCCATAAACAATCAAAGACTGAAACTGAAATAAAATACATGTAAATAAAACTGTAGAGGAAGGCAAGGTATACTTGCCTGGAGGTTGCACGCAGATCCAACAACTATATAGTCAACTGATAAGCCACAAAGTCCAAGTCATCACAACTGTCTCTGAAAGCTAAAACAAATATTGCCAACATTCTCAGAATAGTCAAATTAGCTAGGATTGCCTGTCCTTAAGTCCAATTCTGGACACAGGGGCAAAACGGTAATTTTGGGCAAAAATGATGTCCGCCGTTGGATCCGCTTTGCACCAAAAAATGTGCCAGAGTCAATGGTCTCTAAAGTCGTCAAGCTATATATCAATAGGTCCGGTTTTTCGATATGAACCCAACCGTATGTCCAAAGTTAGATTCCGACGGACCGTACACAAAATCACCCGTTGAGTCGGATCGTGGGGCCCACAAAACGATGATCCGTTCAACTGTCTCAGAATCGGACCAAACTTGGCATACAGGACCAAAAAAATGATACGGTCCTGTTGGCGCAAGTTTTGTCTCGATCTGACGAGCGTGCACAAAGTAATTAGAAAATTTGCATAGAGCCCGATACGGTGAATTTCGACAGATACGCATCAAATTCGTCGCGCACACGCGACCAATTTGAATTCTGTCAAAGCCCACACGACCACGAAGCCGTTATGCACCTTTCGGTGCTTTCGGTTCGCAACCACGTCGTCCGATTTGGCGGGATGCATGTCGTATCGAAGGGTTTTCTAAATTTCTACAGTTTTAAAAACAGATTTTTGGTCGATTTCGGGATTCGATTTCTCGACACGTAGTCGATGGTTTTGGCCTCTATAAAGACGGTTGTGAAGGTCTATAGGTTTTCTAAAACATTGTTCAGAAGATTGACCAAAAGGGTCTCTGGATCGATCGGAATCGATCTACCAACATGGGTTCAGGGACTATTTTAATACTCTATTTTTTAACAGATTTTGACCAACTTTGTGTCGATCTTTCGCTTGATTTCAATTCGATTTACTCTAAATTTATTCTACAGGGTTGAAGAGGTATATATTGGTTTCATACCAGAGAAAACGACATGATGAATAGGCGAGTGTGCACGGAGCAATCTTGCTGTGAAGTCGGGCCAGCGAGCTTTGCTGCGACGGTGCAGCCCCTGCTCTGCACGCAATTTTTGGCTGACTCCGACGGTTGTCCGGTGACGTGCAGCCGTCGGGGTGGCCGCCCAGAATACGGGGGTGGCGAGGTCGAGTTTTAGGGTTTAGGTTTTTCGTTCCTGTATAAGCATGTGTACATATATATACGATGAACGAAGAGAACAGAGCTCGGGTGTGGGGATTGGAGGAGCTCGGGTGGGCTTCCCTGCTGTTTGGGAATTGAGGGAAATGCCCTCTCGGCTGAGCCCGGGCTTCTCCACTGTGGGCTCGACTAAAGGCTGGGCTGGGATTTGTTTTGGGATCCCTTATTCTATCAAAATGTATTAATGTATATATTTCTATATACACCCACAAATATGCATATATATGTATTTATATATTAGCATATATATATATATATATATATATATATATATATATATATATATATATATATATATATATATATATATATATATATATAATCACTTATGTATTTATATATATATACATATATACACATATACACATATTTACACCATATATATATATATATAAATATATATATATATATATATATATATATATATATATATATATATATATATATATATATATATATATATATACTCAGAAAATTTTAGATACAATCTTAGCAATATTCTTCTAGGATAGTGCTATACACATATACATGTATATTTATTTACACACACACACACACATACACACACACACATACTATATATATATATATATATATATATATATATATATATATACACCCATCCATTTATATACACTTCATATATATATCAATAAATACTCAATTAACCAATAATAATAATATCTAATAGTAATAATTATATTTATTTAATCACCAAAAAATAATTAAATAATAATTAAATAATTAAATGGTGGTTTGGTGAATTCTATACTACTCACCTTTATCCAGGTCCAGAAATTGTACAAGTATGGTAAAACAAGATTTAATAATAATGATACCAATTTTTGTACAAATATTCAAATAATTAAAATGTACATCAATACCCAAAATAATTTAGGAACTATTTGCACACACATAAAATATGCCTACATGGTCGTCTTTGGTCTCACTACAAGGTTACATGGGCTCGGTTTCGGTTCGGGTCTAGTCCGAGCTGAAACGACACAAACCAGATCTCCTACAAGTCAATAATATAATTATAAATAATTAAAAAGTCTTTAGGGGTTAAGTCGCAACTTGGCCGGGTTTTCCTAGTTAGGACACACTTATGGCTGAGTCTTCCTTGGCATGGCTAATACACTAGTCAAGGCACGCTAGTGCACTACCCGTGCCATGATTCCTAGTCGTCTTGTACTCCAAAACTCCACCATGGCTAAAAGCATCTACCATAATAATTAACTAAAATAATTATTTAAAAAACACCATTTTTTATAAATAATTCAAAGTTTTCGGGAAGGGGAGCTACACGGCTCGGTCATGAGACAACTCTCATGCGGCTCAACCATGAAGCATCCCTCATACGGCTCAGTCATGAGACATCTCTCATGCGGTTCGGACATGAAGCATACCACATGCGGCTCAGTCATGAGGTGTTCATACGGCCCATACGGCACAGCTTATGCGGATTCATCACACTGAACTTGAGCAGTCCAATGAAGACGAAAAGTGCATTAACTATGCCAAAGCATGATAGGGAAAGGCCTACGCATAAAACATGCGACATAGCCATTGTGGTTAGGGTTTGAATTCATGCAGTCTCTTCCCAAATGCTCTTACCATCAATAGAGGGATGAACGTCGGGGTGAATCAAACTCGCCGTGTTCAACGAAGAGGCAAGTCCTATGCCCTTCGCTGCAGCACTGGAGGAAGCCTTGGGAGCCATTGATGATCGAAAAAGGAGAAGAAGACGGCAACTAGGGCAATAGAAAGATTGAAGAAGGAAGGAAGTAAAGAGCCCCTCTCTTCAAAACTGCTCGTACTTATAGGCTGTCAGAGGTGTGTGAACCGATAAACACCGCTTCGAATTTCGTACTGCCTAAAGGATAAAGCCGACTCTTGGGATTCTATCCCCTTTTCATGCAAAAGACTGCTCCGAATCTTCAAAGCGAATCAAAAAATTTAATGCCAACTCTTGGGATTCTATCCAAAAGACGGCTTTAAATTTAATTAATGGGACTCCTACGTGACACGAGACCAGTATGCAGCCATCGAAGCCTATGCGGCATGAGGAGCTTATGCAGACATACCCATGCTTCTTATTCAAAATATTTCAATTTTACAAATTAAAAACTTTGAACGGGGTCTAGTAGAAGCATGAAAAAGAATAGAAATTTCTATGCGGCCCAGAAATCAACATGAAACTTCATGCGGCTCAAAACCTAGGGAGTCTCATGCGGCTCAAAATCCATGGGAGCTTCATGCGGCTCAGGAAGCTTCATGCGGCCTTATGCGGTTCAAAATTTGCCTATACAGCTGGCCATAATTACTCTAACATAAAGATGGCAGCTCTGATAGAGATGATGGCTCTGGCATAAAGACAAGACGTGACATGCTCCTAAAAATACGAGAAAATCATCATGATATCTGGCACAGTTCACAAGTTCCAAAGACAGTTCTTTATGCGGATCGCCTATGCGACTCTCATGCGGCTCGGTCATGAGACAACTTTCATGCGGCTCGATCATGAGACCACTCTCATGCGGCTCGGTCATGAGACCTTCCTCATGCGGCTCAGTCATGAGACCACTCTCATGCGGCTCGGTCATGAGATAACTTTCATACGGCCCGGTCATGAGACACTCTTCATACGGCTCGGCTATGGGACAGTCCTTCATACGGCTCAGCCAGGTTGCATCATTCATGCGGCTCGCCACAGAGTAGTAGTTTAGATACGTGGCAGAAATTGACCAAGTCTTAACAGTTCAGATTTAGTACAACAAACAGATCATGATCAATCTTAACCAATCCCAAGCTGCCCACTTCTCGAGGCACAGTTACAAGGATGTGGCCCAAAATTAGCCACGTGGCTGTATACCCTATTACTCATGAATTTCTATAAATTAAGGTGCTATTCCCTTGCAAACACATAGAGACATATAGAGAGAAAGAGCATTTCTTCGCCGGAGCCGAGGTTACGTTCGATCGTCCAAGGAGTAAGGCAGAGTTGATAGCACTTTCCCGAGCCTCTACCGTCATCCCCCAGAATCAAAACTAAACAATTGTACTTAGATTGCTTTTCCTAGGTTTTGTTCATAGGCTCTCTTTTGTACAAGCGAGTTTGTAATTGTGAGTTAAAGTTCAGTCCTCCTATAAAACTGTTCTGTTCTATGATAATCAATGGCAAATAATTACTTATTCCAAAGCATGGAGTGCCTGAGGGATGTCCTTAGCCAAAATAAATAGAAGTTATGTTGAGGCTTATGGTAGTCTTGAGGAGTACAAATTTAGAATTATGGAGACAAATCCTGGTAATAGATTTTTTCTATAAATAGCAGAAAACAATAGCTTCCAAAGAATATATATTTGTTTTAAGGCGTGCATTAACGGGTTTTTAAGAGGTGGTTTACCGGGTATTAGTACTAATGCTACGTTTCTTTCATCTAAATATCAAAGTATTTTATTTATTGCTTGTGCACATGATCAAAATTATCAGTTATGTCCAATTGCATATGCTGTTGCTGAAGGTGAAAACAGTAATTCTTGGTCTTGGTTTTTAAACGCGTTAAGAATTTTTTTTGAAAGTTCTTCTATTGAATGGAATAAGATATCTTTTATTTCTGATAAGCAAATAGGTTTAATAAATGCAATGCGTGTTGTTTTTCCATAATCATCTCTTTTTTTTGTATTCAACATTTCAAACAGAACATGAAACAAGTTGTGAAAGAAAAAACCTTTCAAAACTTATTAGACTCGCTTGCTAAATTGTACAATTCGAAAGATGCAGAATATTTGTTCGATATAATTAAAGTTGAGAACATGACATTGTATGATTGGATTATTGGTGTGAACGATAAAAATTGTCGTTTTGAATATTGGATTACAGCATATATGCTCCTTGTCCTAGATTAGATATTAACACTTCTAATCTCGCTGAATGTTTTAACAATTGGATTAAAAAGTTACGCGATAAACCAATAACGACACTTCTCGATGGTATTAGAGACAAGATTATAACACTTTATGACAACAATAGAAACGCTACTGAAAAGATAGAAACAGGTTTTTGTCCGATAATGTTGAAAACTATGGCTCATATTATCAAAGTGAGAACTCATTTAGAGATATTAGCATTTAATGGTTAAGCATATGAAGTAATGGATCATACAACAAGTAGAACATACGTTGTACGGTTAGACGATAGTTCTTGTACATGTGATAGATGGTATCATACTTATATTCTATGTATACATGTATGTTTCGTGTGTAGATATTGTAATTTTAATATTGAAAGATTTTATCATTCACTATTTTCAACTGCGAACTTAGAAATGTATATGAAGCAAAAATGGAACCAATTCCAGTACCCTACTTATCACTTCTGTTTTCCGTTATACGTATTTTTTTGTATGCGTATACGGATTTCTGACAATTATCAGGTGGCCCGTATTTTGACTTATCTTGCTTAGCTTAGCTTTGGTTTAATTTTGACTTGATTGGTTCAACTTGGTTCAACATGACTTGGCTTGGCTTGGTTTGGTTTATTTTGTGTTGAGATGAGAGGGATTGCTATATAAGTCAACTCCTTTTCTCTCCTCCATTATTTGTATTACTTCTTCATCTTCTCCATTTACTCCTCCCACCTACCAAGTCCTAGGCAAGTGCAACTTTTTTCATGATAGATCTCAAGTTTTATTGTTCAATTCTCTTCCTTACTTGATTCTAAGCCTCTTTAGAACTTGACATTTTTGGATTTGATGGATGGATTCTTGTAGATCTAAGTTAGTAACTTTTTAGATTTTTCTTGGTTTTGATCTCTAAAACTTGGTCATTTTCGAAATATAATAGTTCCATGTTGTAGAAAATTCAATTCTACCCAATTTTGGCTTTTGAATCGCTTGATTTCGACTTCGTATGAGAAAGTTATGCAATTTTCGAGTTCATGGGTTCCCTACACCTTTTGGTGCTGTCGGGACGATGAACAGTGTCGCGCGTAGTGTCTTCACTGCCGCGCGTCGTGCTTGCGTGCAATGTGCCCCGTGGGCGATTTTGCCCATGCAACTTGCGTGCAGGTCACTCCAAATGACTGTTTTTGCCCGTTTGGGCTATTTTGTAGCTAAAATCTTGAAAAACTCAAAACATGAAAGTTGTAGATCTTTTCTTTGGCTTCAAGAATATGTCACTAGTTATTTTATGCAAGTTTTTCTCATTTATGATAATGTAAGGATAGAACATGATAGTGGCCTGTTAAGGCGCACTCTTAACAAGTATCAAGTGACATGATAATTTTTGATAGTGACCCGTCGTGATGCACTCTTGACAAATAACTTGACGTGATAATTCTTGATGGTGGTCCATTGTGACGCACTCTTGACTTGACAAAGTAACCCTACATGATAATCTCGATACGCTATTGTGACGGCTATCTTGACTTACTAAGTAACTCTAGTCTCGACACCGTGGGTGTTTGTGCTTGTATAAGCTACATGTCTCGTCTTGCATCATGTCTAGGATATGAATACCTGATTTTCCACGGTCAGGAATTCATACTGAATCTGACTAGGATAATGACTAGAGTGATCAAGTAGTTAATAAAGAGATTTCCTAGCTACATGCAGTCCCGTTATCTGGGCGCTTTAATTGGACTTGTAGCCTGCCGTTGAGTAGGGCACATTTCCAGCACACTGTCATATGTTGCACCTCTAAGTCATCTAATCCAACTCTCTCAACTTGTGACCAGATAACCTGGATTAAGACTGCATGGCTTGTGGCTGCCGGAACATCTCATTGTATTTGCTAGTAACTAGGCTTGTGATAACCCTAGCTAGTTAAAGTATCAAGCCGTACTCATTGTTTGGCCATGAATGATGAATGGAGTCTAGTCTAGTCTTATCTAAGAAATGCCAATCTATGATTACTTCAGCACTTCACTGTTTATGTTTGCTCTTGTCGATAATTGGTCGAAAACTAAGCTCTGTTCAGGTGAAGGATTACAACCCCGGTCCTTGTTTGGTTTACGGGTTGTAACTTGGCTACCGGCACAATCCCTTAGTTGTCTTATCATTTATCACCTTATTTTCCCTAACTCATGTATGTTATTATCCTTTATGTATCATGTGCTAATATGCTGGTTTTAGTTCTTAAGTAAAGTCTCCCCTTGTGGCACTTGCGCTTTCTGGGGTCTGACCCAACTGGTTTTGTATGGCCAGATTTCGGAGTAGCTTCCGAGGATCTCCATGTCTTCCAACCAGATGGTGACCACTAGGCGCAACCCTGGCAACGAGTGGGTTCTTATTTTGCTATCCCACTCCCTTGTAAAAATATTCTTTTGAGGCGTTTAGCCGCCGAGCAAGTGTTAGCTTGTTTGTAACTTTACTTACTGTCTGCCTACGGGCTGTAACATGATTGACAAATTCTAGGGTTGATCATGTATGATTGAAACTCTTGCTAGTCTTCACGTTTTGTATGACTAGCTTCATGATCATCTGAATATGTAATATTTAGGATGCCTTATTTTGTATGTCTGATGATCTAACGTCTTGCAACATTTACTTACTTGCATGAGATTGAGACACTAGGCTTGTTCATGACCATAAGAGACTGTTGGCTTGTAGATAAACCCTCATGCATCTAGACAGCCGTGACAGTATATCGGGGTAGATTATACTTCAATGTACAAAGCTGACTGTGTCTGTCCTCCGCTCTCCAGTATTTTGGTTCTGGGACGTGATACGGTTTAAGTGGTGGCCCATGCAGGTCTTATAAACCAAGATGTAGGAGGTTTTACTGAATAGATGTCTCAATCAGCATTCTCCCTTGATTTCTAGTCGTGCTTCCTAATCTTCCTGAATCATGGCCTGATAAGGTCTTTATCCTTGATCTACCTTGGTCCTTCCTTATTGTTCATCATGTCATTTTCTTCAGTGGCATGGTTCCTGGTCCTACCGATCAGCAAGGCGGAGCACCACCAGTGGACCATCAACAACCTGGAGACCAAGTCCAGCACTCTGGAACGGCCTCCCGAGTCATGCATTCTGGGGATCCACAGCTCCCAGTTCAGCCAGTCCAGCCTGCAGAGCCAAATAATGGGACCCTGGTGGGACTCATCCGGGAATTGCTTGCATCTCAAGATCGTCGGGGCGATGTCCTGTACCAAACAGTACAAGATGCCATGGGCAGAGTTGGTTACCAAGGGAACAACGCGGCCAACAACTTCAAGCGTCTGAACCCTCCTTTCTTTGACGGCAGTGAAGATGCTATTGCTGCTGATGCATGGCTTCTGGATACAGAGGTTATCCTGGAAGCAGCTAGGATTCCTGAGGGGGGAGAGGGTGGCCGTTGTGCGCCTGCGTTACTAGACTTAGCCCGCATCTGGTGGGCGATGTTAGCAGTTGGATTACAGACGCCTGTCTCATGGGCGGTATTCAGCAACAAGTTCCAGACGAAGTACTTCGACGTAGTAGCTCGGTATGTGTCACGATCCGTTCCCGAATAATCGGACACGAGTCGAACACGCCCAGCCTTCGTCGTTAGACACGACGAAGTAAGCTGTACCAACTAGAAAAATCTAACCAGATAATCATAAATGTATATAATCACAACATCTAAAAACGTATCCCAGAATGATCACCATATTCCATAATTCTATGTATATAAATGCACGAGTCATCAAGAATGAAATGTACTATGAATTTTAAAACTATATCTAAGAGTAAAGCTAACAGTCTAAACCTGAAACCTCAAGCTAAGTTATGACCCATCCTGCTCAGCTAAGATCCCGGGCTCTGGCCCATATGATAGAATGATATCCTGCAAGTATACCTGCAACATATTCAGTCAGGAGCGGAACAAAGTACAGTTCTAGGTAATGAACAAGAACATGATATAAAAATGAGTACAAGGGAACATGAACTATAAAATATAGAAAAAGAACATGAAGGTACATGAATGTAAGTACAGATAATAAAGTACAGGAATGTAAAGTACAGGAATGTAACTATGAACCTGAAGTAGAAGACATGACAAGTGTACTATGTTTGAAATACAACTAGCTCATGTGACCGGCTGGGAGTAAGCACATGAAAGCACATGAAAGTACATGAATGGTACGACTTAGGGCCCGCGTGCACGATGCGAGGCCTAAGCTAGGCACATGAGTATAGTAACCGGGATTGGTCACATGGCTAGTGTATTTCCCCACCCGACACAAGTAAGTACAAGAACATGACTACATGAGTACAGGAGTACAGGGTACATGATATCATGTCATGACGTGTAACAAGCAAGAGTACAAAAATGTAAATGCACAAAACCATAGAAAAGTACTTGCCTTGTTCCGGGAAGGTACGGGTAGGCAATAGAGCTGTATGTCCTCTTGAGTAATATTTGATACAAGTTGATTAATCTTCTAAATAATCAATTGTTAATTTAAGTACAAGTTGGCTAAGCACGACTAAATAGTCACTAACTAAATCAATGGTAATTTCTATAAATGATTTAGCTATCTATTAGAAATGCTAAAGGTCTAAGACTATAGAAACTTGACCAACCTTAGTAACAATTATTACTAAAATTAAAATACCTAAGAATTATATTTTAGCTTAAAAATAGTTTGTTTAGAAATATTATCATAAATGTAGAAATATTATCAACCTTAGTAACACCACTACACCAATCAATTTGAACATGCAGCACGAAACATACCAATTCAAACTTCCTACTGCGACCTAACAATCTAAATTCACTTTTATTTATATGAGCATACAACTCACCCATTAGTAAAGCCTCCCAGATTAAAAATCTAATTAGAATATAAAGTTAAGCCCTCACGAAATATACAAAATTCAGTCATTGCTTGTTACTTCTTTTCTCCTCTTACTTCTATAGCAGCAAGCCTGCTTCCACACTAGGTTCATGCTTCAGAAACACAACACCCTTCCAACACTCCCAAGCCAAGCAAAATATATAAAGTCCAATCACTAAACCCAGCTGGTCCATTCCAACAAATCAGCATAGACCTAAACTTCAACCATACACGTACAATTTCCTTACTTCAATCTCAGCTTCGTACCATAACAGCTACTCAATCAACATAATAAGTTAATCAACCCAGTAGCCAGAAAAATCATAATAAACTCAAAAAATCTAAACTAACTCAACAAATATTACAAAACGAACTAGACCATACACATAACAAAAATTTATGGGTACATAATCCTAAATCTTGCAGACACTCGGATTGTATCCAGCATTGAACCCCCACTCTTAGCCTTAAAGTATTACACACGGCTAAGCATATTTTTGTTCCTCAGAAGAAATATCATGCAGTCTAAACTTAGCAAACACCCCCTCCATCAATACTAGATTCAAATCCAACAGGAACCACGCCACTGCTAGCTTCATTCCCAGCCAGTCTCTAACAACAACTCCTCTGGACACGATCAAGGATTTGGACACGAACACACCGAAACTCGAACTAGCTGGACACGATCATACCCGCACACTTCACACCCTGATCAAAAATCTAACTCAACTCCTATTAATTTTAGATACACACAATATAATTTAACTATTCGAGAAGTATATATTGTTACCTGAGAGCAAAACTTGGTCCGATATGACGACATGCTCCAAGACGATCGGACACGGCCTCTACGCACGTCCTCTACGCATCCAGGTGTCATTCCATAGCCTGGAATTCATCGTGAAGACTCGATTACCCTTCTTATTGCCCAAGATAGCTCATCAGGCATTGCATCGAATGAGTACCGAGCAAGAATAGAACACAATTATAATCAGTTCAAAACATTTTACCAAAAATTCGTAAAGAACTCTAGGGATCAAGAAGTTGATCAGGTGCTCACCATGTCACCATCACCGATTCATCGCAGATCCGGTGGTCCAGACGTCGAACAGCACAATTTTTCAGAGAAATATTGATCACTCCCGATCTAGATCTTGGTTGTCGATGGAGAGGACATAATATCGCCTAATAAATCATCCCGTCGTCCGCCGCTATTGAGAGTTCGTCGAGGTGGAACAAGGAAGCGCCGTCGTGGTTCTTCGCGGCTGAGGAGATGTGTGGAGAGCTCCCGACGAAGTCGTTGTCGATCGTTGTGGTGATCCATGCCAAGACGAACGAAGTGTCGCCGAGGATTCCACAGTCGTGCGCCACCGGAAAGCCGTCGAGGAGAAAAAGTGCAGCTCCCTCCGCCGTCGATCGTCGGGCCAGGGCCAGTCATCGGAGAAACTCGCGTGCGTCGATGGAGAAGAGCAGTGCGGTCGTCGAAGGGGAAATCAATCCCCATCGGTCGCCGTCAGCGGGGTGCGCCGCCTAGTGCGGTGGCGACCGTCCATCGCCAGCCAACTTCGCCGAACTGGGGTTAGGTTTTATGGGGAAAATGGACTTCGGCTCTTCGTCTGAATGAGAATGCAATTCACTCTCTCTCCTCTCAGCAAGCGGTTAAAAGAATAAAAATGGTAACTTTGTAAATAGCCCCCCCTCCCCCGCTCAAACCAAATCACCAACCAGCCCCTTCACTCTGAAAAGTTTACATAAACCCCCTCCGCCTTTTCATTAATTACAGAAGTTTAAAGAAAATCAGTTAGAACATTCTAACATTGAGTGGGGACCACTGAATTAGTTATAACAACTTTTGAATTTTTAAAAATTTCATGCACTCAATTAATTCCCTCCAATAAAGTAGTTATAAACTATATATAACTATAATAACATTAATGGAACATTAAAATTTAAATTCCACTAAAACTGGAAAAGTGGAGTTACAAATCTCCCCCTTAAAATAATTTCGTCCTCGAAATTCAAAGGTGCAACAATATAATTTTTAAAACAAATAATAATAATTTCAATTGAGACAAGTTAAAAATGGCAATTTAAGTTGAGATATTAAATAAGTCAATTTTTAGTCATGGCTAAAAATAATTTATTTGGTCACGATCAAATGAAATTCCAATTATCAGGTAAGGTCAATAGGTACAGCGTATAAAATATATGTACGATCAGGGTTTCTAGATACAACCAGAGGTGGAATATAAATGACTTGGCATGACGAAACCAACGGAAATATGACATGATCGAAAATGATCAAATTGGCCAAGTATGACAATTACATGCAAGGAGTTTGGAATAACGCAATAGGCACGAGATGGCGTGAATTTTAATTACAACTTTTAGAGAATAAAACCATGAAAGCACGATCTTCTAAGCACGATTTGAATCAAGTTAGTATAGATGGACTAGAGCAAGATGGAAAATCATGGTTAGATAGACATGATTAAGGTCGAAGTTTAGATAAAACACGATCGAAATATATGTATAAAATCAACGATCTAACAATAAAATGTAAGAAGAACATTTGCAAGGATCAGAAAATATCAGTATCAAGTCAAAAGCGAGTACATGGATTTGTCTTTCAAGAAAAATCAATAATCGTATGAAAGAGGGATATAGTCTCCTTGTTACCCGATAACATATAGGTATTTGAATTCACTTTGCTTAGAATCCCTACCCCGCTAGTATATGTCTGGCTAAAGTGGACTTTCGGCTTCGTGACTCGAATATCAATATGTCACAGAATGTTATGTCAACCTTGTCCATTTTCAAACAATTATTAACAAAGCAACTCAAGAGATCAAAATATGAATATTTAGGACAAGTCTCCATAATACCCGAAAACCTATGAGTATCTGAAATCACTTCAACTTAGAGTTCCTGCCTCGCCAGTGCGCTACTGGCTGCAGTGAACCCTCAGTCTCCATAATCCAGCTAATGGGTGCAGCGCGCAACTGTCATGCCATAGTAGGTCATCGAATAGCCTCTCGACTTTATCCCTTGGTATTTCAAAAGAGTTTTAAGGAATTCAAAATAAGTTTCAATAGTCCAAGTCACAAAAATGGTGAAGTTACCTGATTGTTAGAATACAAGAATTTATTAGATACTACGAAGCAACAAGGAACTTAATCAAAGAGTATTAAGTACAAAAGGGAAACCACAGAAATTTAAAATCTTGAACAGGGAATCGAAGTTTTAAATAGTAACCAAAATCTCAAAGGAATCCAGGATGATAACAAGATCCCGTATTGGAACGTAATCCTGGGTAGGTAACGAAGTCTCAAAGGTGGCATAAAAGTAAGGTATCAGACAAAAGACAAAGTCTCAAAATAAGGAATAAAATCTCGTATCGGAAACAAGATTCAACAACATCTCAAATAACAACGAAATCTCGAACAAAATCTCGAAGGGAAAACAACCTCCAATAGGATACAAGCTCTCTAATAGAAAACCAATATCAACAAAGTTGTGATTAGTAAATAAAATCTCGAATAGAAAAACTTGACGAGGAAACAAGATATCGAATAGGGAACAAGGTCTCAACGAGTCGCGAGCACGAACTGAAGTTTCAAAGTCTGGACAATCTTGAATATGAGACTAAATCACGAACAAAACAAAGTATTGTAAATAGGAAACATGATCTTAAAATCTCGAATGGAATCAAGTTACGAAATAGGAAAAGAGAATCACTGGGTGAATAGGAAACAAGTATCCATGAAACAAGTGATACCCCAAATAGGGGACAAGATTGAAACAAAGTGGTGATCAGCACAATTTCTCAAACAGAAAACAAACCATGAATAGGAAAAGAAATCTCATATAGGGAACATGTCAAGTACTCAGATTTGAAAGGAAATTTTTAAAGGATGTCTTGAATGGTAAATAGAAGCAAATATTGAATAAAATCAAATTCCAACAAGCCCCGAATAGAAAACTGAACCTCGAGGAGAAAACATATTTTACAAATTATAACTAGTTCTGAAGAGGAAATAAAATTCCTGAGTAGAATATCGAAAAGAAAACAAGATTACGATGAGTGGGTGGAGGGGTATCAATCAACAAATAGGAAACAATATCTTGAAATGAGTTTCGAATATCAACCAAAGTTCCAAAATAGAAAATAAAAAGTTTTAAGAAATGGTCTAGATGCTACAAGAAATTTAAGGAAAGACAGGATTGTTGATCAAAGTACATGGTTTTTCCAACCATGCAAAAGAAATCTTCTGTCTTCTGTCTATCTTCAGTATTCCTCTGGGACTGGAATCTCTTCAACCTTCTTCAACTGTCCTGTCATGGACTGGTTCCTGCGGTAATGCTCCTTATGATTACTGAATCTGGAGAGGTGGGTCGCCTTGTTGTAGTCCTGATGCTCCTCGTGCTTGTCTTTGGGCAGTGTGATCAACGGTCTCTAGGCAATCTTTGACTTGATGGGTAGGTGATCCGTAGTACAAGCATAACCTCCCTCTTTTGTGGCACTCTTTGTGGTGATGTCCTAGGCGATGGCAAAAATTGCAAGTGGTCATCGTCTGAATCTCCTGCTGGGACAGAAATGCAGGACTCTGACAGGAATATACGGCTGCTGGTGCACTGGCTGTTGAGATCTGCTCTCGATGATGCGACTGGTGGTGTGCCCGAAGAAACGCTGCCTGAGTATTGCGACGCTTTGCGGGTCCAGGGTAGTTGCTATCTTCGTCATAAGTCTTCATGTCTCTCCTGGCTTTTGCTTTTCATCTCGTTCCAATGTCTGTGCTACATTCTAGATCTCTTGGCTGGTGGCTCCAATCCCCAGAAGATTCAGGCCCTCAAGGACTTGGATGATCTTCAGTGGCGGCTCCAGGTTCTCGATCTGCTTCTCGGTGCAAGATATGCGCTCGGCGTCGGAGAAGTCCAAAAGTCTGAGAGTCTGGAAATCAGAAGTCCTTTCTGGCTCGGAGAGTGTGTCCACATGTCTGACTTGGAAAGGATGGCATGCTCCCTCTGGTTGTCAAGGGACTCTTCAAACGTCTCCGTCAACTACTTACTACCAATAGGGATAGTAGAGTGATAGAAGGTAGTGGAAGCTCGAAACCTTCAAGTGTAGGTGGATCAACAGTTCTGGTGTCGCATACTTTTGAACTATCTGAAAAATAGAAAACTGTTAAAATAACCTAGACCTAAAAACAACAAGTGTTTATAGAATATCAATATACCCGATGTACTCAATTTTTTATGCTGTGATTCAAGTTTCCCTAGTTTAAATCAAGTCCTCCAATAGTACACTAATACCTAGGTACTATTAGGATAGACCTGCATGGGCCACCACTAAAAAATGTCATGACCCGCTCCCGAATAATCGGACACGAGTCGGACATGCCCAGCCTTCGTCGTTAGACACGACGAAGTAAGCTGTACCAACTAGGAAAATCAAACCAGATAGTCATAAATGTATATAATCACATCATCTAAAAACGTATCCCAGAATGATCACCATAATCCACAATTCTATGTATATAAATGTACGAGTCATCAAGAATAAAATGTACTATGAATTCTAAAACAAAATCTAAGAGTAAAGCTAACAGTTTAAACATGAAACCTCAAGCTAAGTCATGACCCATCCTGCTCAGCTAAGATCCCGAGCTTTGGCCCATATGATAGAATGATATCCTGCAAGTATACCTGCAACATATCTAGTCAGGAGCGGAGCAAAGTACAGTTCTAGGTAATGAACAAGAACATGATATGAAAATGAGTACAAGGGAACATGAAATATAAAGTACAAGAAAAGAACATGAAGGTACATGAATGTAAGTACAGGTAAGAAAGTACAAGAATATAAAGTACATGAATGTAACTATGAACCTGAAGTACAAGACATGACAAGTACACTATGTTTGAAATACAACTAGCTCATGTGACCGGCTGGGGGTAAGCACATGAAAGTACGTGCATGATGCTAGGCCTAAGCTAGGCACATGAGTATAGTAACCGGGATTGGTCACATAGCTAGTGTATTTTCCCACCCGACACAAGTAAGTACTAGAACAGGAGTACAGGAGTACATGGTACATGATATCGTGTCATGACGTGTCACAAGCAAGAGTACAAGAATGTAAATGCATAAAACCATAGAAAAGTACTTGCCTTGCTCCGGGAAGGTACGGGTAGGCAATAGAGCTGTATGTTCTCCTGAGTAATATTTGATACAAGTTGATTAATATTCTAAATAATCAATTGTTAATTTAAGTACAAGTTGGTTAAGCACGACTAAATAGTCACTAACTAAATCTACGATAATTTCTATAAATGATTTAGCTATCTATTAGAAATGCTAAAGGTCTAAGACTATAGAAACTTGACCAGCCTTAGTAACAATTATTACTAAAGTTAAAATACCTTAGAATTATATTTTAGCTTAAAAATAGTTTGTTTAGAAATATTATCATAAATGTAGAAATATTATCAACCTTAGTAACACCACTGCACCAATCAATTTGAACATGCAGCACAAAACATACCAATTCAAACTTCCTACTACGACCCAACAATCTAAATTCACTTTTATTTATATGAGCATACAACTCACCCATTAGTAAAGCCTCCCAGATTAAAAATTTAATTAGAATATAAAGTTAAGCCCTCATGAAATATACAAAATTCAGTCATTGCTTGTTACTTCTTTTCTCTTCTTACTTCTATAGCAGCAAGCCTGCTTCCACACTAGGTTCATGCTTCAGAAACACAACACCCTTCCAACACTCCCAAGCCAAGCAAAATTTATAAAGTCCAATCACTAAACCCAGCTGGTCCATTCCAATAAATCAGCATAGACCTAAACTTCAACCATACACGCACAATTTCCTTACTTCAATCTCAGCTTCGTACCATAACAGCTACTCAATCAACAGAATAAGTTAATTAACCCAGTAGCCAGAAAAATCATAATAAACTCAGAAAATCTAAACTAACTCAACAAATATTACAAAACGAACTAGACCATACACATAACAAAAATTTATGGGTACATAATCCCAAATCTTGCAGACACTCGGACTGTATCCAGCATTAAATCCCCACTCTTAGCCTTAAAGTATTACACACGGCTAAGCATATTTTTGTTGCTCAGAAGAAATATCATGCAGTCTAAACTTAGCAAACACCCCCTCCCATCAATACTAGATTCAAATCCAACAGGAACCACGCCACTGCTAGCTTCATTCCCAGCCAGTCTCTAATAACAACTCCTCTGGACACGATCAAGGATTTGGACATGAACACACCAAAACCCGAACTAGCTGGACACGAACATACCCGCACTCTTTACACCCTGATCATAAATCTAACTCAACTCCTATTAATTTTAGATACACACAACAAAATTTAAGTATTCGAGAAGTATAGATTGTTACCTGAGAACAAAACTTTGTCCGAGATGATGACATGCTCCAAGACGATCGGACACGGCTTCTACGCACGTCCTCTACGCGTCCAGGTGTCATTCCATAGCCTAGAATTTGTCGTAAAGACTCGATCACCCTTCTTATTTCCCATGATAGCTCATCAGGTATTGCATCGAATGAGTATCGAGCAAGAACAGAACATAATTATAAACAGTTCAAAACATTTTAACCAAAATTCGTAAAGAACTTTAGGGATCAAGAAGTTGATCAGGTGCTCACCATGTCATCGTCAACGATTCATCGCAGATCCGGTGGTCCAGACGTCGAACAGCACAATTTGCCAGAGAAATACTGATCACTCCCGATCCAGATCTTGGTCGTCGATGGAGAGGACATAACATCGCCTGATAAATCATCCCACCGTCGCCGCTATTGAGAGTTCGTCGAGGTGGAACAAGGAAGCGTCGTCGTGGTTCTTCGCGGCTGAGGAGACGTGTGGAGAGCTCCCAACGAAGTCGTTGACGATCGTTGCGGTGATCCATGCCAATACGAACGAAGTGTCACCGAGGATTCCACAGTCGTGTGCCTCCGGGAAGCCGTTGAGGAGAAGAAGTGCAGCCTCCGTCGTCGTCGATCGTCGAACTAGGGCCAGTCGTCGGAGAAACTCACGTGCGTCGATGGAGAAGAGCGGTGCGATCGTCGGAGAGGAAATCAAGCCCCATCGGTCGCCATCAGCGGGGTGCGCTGCCTAGTGTGGTGGCGACTGTCCATCGCCAGCCAACTTTGCCGAACTAGGGTTATGTTTTATGGGGAAAATGGAGAAAAATAAAAAAAGGGAGAAGGAGCTTCGGCGCTTCGGCTGAATGAGAATGCAATTCATTCTCTCTCCTCTCAGCAAGTGGTTAAAAGAATAAAAATGTCAACTTTGCAAATAGCCCCCCCTCCGCTTAAACCAAATCACCAACCAGTCCCTCCACTCTGAAAAGTTTACATAAACCCCCTCTGCCTTTTCATTAATTACAGAAGTTTAAAGAAAATTAGTTAAAACATTCTAATATTGAGTGGGGACCACTGAATTAGTTATAACAACTTATGAATTTTTAAAAATTTCCTGCACTCAATTAATTCCCTCCAATAAAATAGTTATAAACTATATATAGCTATAATAACATGAATGGAACATTAAAATTTAAATTCTACTAAAACTGAAAAGTGGAGTTACAGTATGATCTGCAGACGAGATTCGCAAATCTCAAGCAGATGGGAAGGATATACGGCCGAGTTTTCTAGACTTATTCGGTTTGCTCCCACCTTGGTGGCAACCGAATTGGATCGAGCCCAGCGATTCCAGTACGGGCTCCACCTAGAGATTATCATATCAGTGGAGCAGTTTGAGCAATCGACGTTTGATGCCGTCTTGCGAGTAGCAAAGAGGCATGAGTATACTTCTCAGAGGATTGTAGATAGAAACGAAGGATGGAGGAGGTCTCATGGGCAGATATCCCAATCATCAGCACCAGCCCCGGCAGCTAGGGCTTTAACAATTGGAGCTCCTAGGAGGGCGACCACAGTTTCATCGGTTCAACACTCAACAACGACGTATCCTCAGCAGCAGAAGCAGAAGCAGTCTTCCGTAATGGACTGCACTCATTGTGAGAAGCCAGGGCACGTAGTATCAGAGTGTCGTAGAGCACAGGGATTGTGCTTGGCTTGTGGGTACCGGATCACAAGATAGGGTCCTGTCCGAATAGAGCCAGTTCGTCGTCATCAAACCTAACCAGTCCATCGGTTAGGGGACCAGCACCAGTACAGCAGCATTACCAGCCTCCGAGGCCATTGCCGCCTCAGGCTCAGCAGTATGCTTAGGCCCAAGCTCAGACCCAGAACAGGCAGAGAGGTCACCAGCAGAGGAGACCAGCACTAAGAGGACAAGGTCAGGCTATGGCTCTGACCGTAGCATAAGAATTGGCATCAGGAGAGGTGGTGGCAGGTACCATTCTCGTCAACTCTTTTTCAGCATCAGTATTATTTAATTCGGGTGCATCGCATTCATTTATGTTTGCATGATTCACAACACGAATAGGACTGGAGCCCGAGTCATTATCAGTAAGACTCAATATACTTACTGGTAATGGTCTTGTAGGGATAGATAGAGTTTATTTCTCGTGTCGAATCGTAGTTAGCGTAGAGAGTTTTTTGCTAGATTGATAGAATTTCTGATGGTCGACTATGATGTGGTCCTAGGAATGGATTGGTTGAAGGATCAATATGCAAGAATAGACTGCCATAATGGCAGGATTATTTTTGGTATTCCAGGCGAACCAGAGTTTTTATTTTCCAGAGGCGAAGTAGAACCTTCTCTACCAGTATTACGGATGGCAGTAGCAGAAGCAGTTCAATTTCCCAGAGTAGTAGAAGAGTTTCCTGATGTGTTTCCCGAAGAGCTTCCAAGTATGCCATCGGAGAGAGAGAGAGAGATAGAGTTCACTATCGACTTGATTCCAGGAACGGCACCAGTGTCAGAGAGAGTCTACAGAATGGCACCATCAGAGTTGGAGATCCTGTACAAGATGATTGAAGAACTCATAACCAATGGATTCATTCGTGCTAGTAGATCACCTTGGGGAACCCCGATACTTCTTGTGAAAAAGAAGGATGGTACGTCAAGATTATGTGTTGATTATCGTACCTTAAATTCTGTAACAATCAAGAATAGATATCCTTTACCAATGATAGATAATTTATTTGATCAGCTCAGTGGGGCAGCAGTATTCTCGAAGAATGACTTGCGGTCATGGTACCATCAGATCAGAGTCAGAGAATAAGACATCCCGAAGACAGTATTCAGATCAAGATATGGACATTAGGAGTTCCTTGTTATGCCATTTGGAGCGACTAATACACGACCGTATTTATGGATCTCATGAATCGTATCTTCATGCCCTATTTGGATCAGTTCATGATAGTGTTCATAGACGACATCTTAGTCTATAGCAAGGACGAGACAGAGCATGAGCAGCATCTTCGTGTAGTTCTTCAGATTCTCAGGGAGCACCAGTTGTACGCGAAGTTTCAGTAAGTGCGAATTTTGGCTTGATCGTATTTCATACTTAGGTCATATCATCACCAGAGGTAGAGTGGAAGTTGACTCCCAGAAGATAGTGTCTATAGAGTCATGGCCAGTACCTAGCACCGTCGCAGAAGTTCGGAGTTTTCTGGGATTGGCTGGCTATTATCGACAATTTATGTCAGACTTTGCTCGAATTTCAGCACCATTGACGCAGTTGACCCTTAAGGACGTGCAGTTTGCTTGGACATCAGAGTGTTAGAGTTTTTTTGAGAAGTTGAAGCAAAGATTGATGACGGCTCCCATTCTCACGCTTCTAGATAAGATTGGAGGATTTTCAGTTTATTGTGATACTTCTGGCAGAGAATTGGGATGTATCTTGATGCAGCATGGTAAGGTAGTAGCTTATGCGTCACGTTAGCTTCGTGATTATGAGAGGAATTACCCAACCCATGACTTAGAATTAGCAGCGGTGGTTTTCGTACTCAAGTTGTGGAGGCATTATTTGTATGGAGATCGGGTGGAGATTTTTACCGACCACAAGAGTCTTAAGTATGTGTTTATCCAGAAGGATCTCAATATGTGTCAGAGAAGATAGCTAGAGTTACTGGTGGATTATAACATCAACCTACAGTATCATCCTGGGAAGGCCAATGTAGTTGCAGACGCGTTGAGCAGAAGAGCAGGAGCTTATTTTCTAACAGCACAACCAGAGTTATTAGCAGATCTTCAAAAGATGGAAATAGAAGTAGTTCTTCCTACCAATGTGGCATTGATGGCCAGCATGCAAGTTCAGTCCAGCATAGTTGAGAGGATCAAGATGGCACAATCAACAGATTCTAAGCTTTAGCGGCTTAGAGCAGAGTGTGAAGCAGGACGAAGACCAGAGTTATGCATTTACGAAGATGGTACACTCCGACATGGGAGGCATCTTTGTGTACCCAGTGGTGATATCAGATAGGATATCATGACAGTAACTCACAGTTCACAGTATTCAATTCATCTAGGCGGTACGAAGATGTATTATGATATTCGTCAGCATTTCTAGTGGAATGGCATAAAGAGGAAGATAGCCCGGTTTGTCTCTCATTGTTTAGTTTGCCAACAAGTTATGGCTGAACATCATAGACCAGCTGGACTTCTTCAACCTTTACCAATCCTAGAATGGAAGTGGGAGCATATCACTGTGGATTTTATAACTGGGTTACCTAAATCTCCAGCTGGGAGAGATGCTATCTGGGTTATCGTTGATCGTCTCACGAAGGTAGCTCATTTTCTCTCTTTCCGGATTGTTCAGTCGATGGATCAGTTAGCAGAGATGTACCTTAGGCAGATTGTCAGATTGTATGGAGTGCCAGTTAGTATCATATCAGATAGAGATTCAAAATTTATATCGCACTTTTGGCGGAGTCTTCAAGAGAGCTTGGGGACTCGTCTCAAGTTCAGTTTAGCTTATTATCCGCAGACAGATGGTCAGTCAGAATGCACGATTCGGACTCTTGAAGATATGTTACGATCTTGTACACTCGACTTCGATGGTTCATAGGAAGATCACTTGCATCTCGTGGAGTTCTCCTATAACAACAGTTTCCAGGCCAGTATCCAAATGGCACCCTTTGAAGCACTGTATGACAGAAAGTGCAGATCATCTTTAGCTTAGGATGATGTCGACGAGAGATAGATGCTTGGTCCAGAGATGATTACGCAGACAATCGAGGTGGTCAAACAAATTAGAGATCATCTTTGAGTTGTACAAGATCGTCAGCGCCATTGGACCGATTCTCATCGGCGCCCTCTTGAGTTTTCTATCGGCGACTATGTATTCCTTAGTATCTCGCCTACCTGTGGCGTCATTCGATTCGGCGTACGGAAAAGGCTTAGTCCTAGGTATATAGGACCGTTTGATATTCTCGAGCGAGTAGGTAATGTGTCCTATCGTCTCGTTCTTCTACCGTCGTTACGTGAGGTACATGACGTATTCCATGTATCCCAATTACGACGGTACATCATGGACTCGAGCCATATTCTTGGTCATTCGAAATTGGTTGTTGGTACCAACCTTTCGTATGAGGAAAGGTCCATATCCATATTGGACCGAAGGGAGAAGATACTCAAGAACAAGACTATTAAGTTAGTCTGTGTTGCATAGGGTCATCACTCTTTAGGTGAGTCAACGTGGGAGCGTGAGGATGATATCCGCTCGCGATATCCACACTTGTTTGACTCATAAGGTATAATATCTTCCTTCTGCCTTATGCTTCTACCTTCTTGCTTGCATGAATGATTGCTTGGTTGACTGATAGTCGTAGATTGCAAGTATTAGTGTAGCTTGTTCCGACACCTCTAACCTCTTGATTAAATTTTAAGAACAAAATTCTTTTAAGGTGGGTAGAGTTGTCACTCTCGTTTCCCGTTATATGTATTTTTTAGGATACGTATACGAATTTCTAATAATTATCAGGTAGCCCGTATTTTGACTTATCTTGCTTAGCTTAGCCTTGGTTTAATTTTGACTTGATTGGTTCAACTTGGTTTAACATGACTTGGCATGGCTTGGTTTGGTTTATTTTGGGTGGTGATGAGAGAGGTTTCTATATAAGTTAACTCCTCTCTCATTCATTATTTGTATTACTTTTTTATCTTCTCCATTTACTCCTTCCACCTACCAAGTCCTAGGCAAGTACAACTTGCTTCATGATAGATCTCAAGTTTTATTGTTCAGTTCTCTTCCTTACTTGATTCTAAGCCTCTTTAGAACTTGACATTTTTGGATTTGATGGACGGATTCTTGTAAATCTAAGTTGGTAACTTTTTAGGTTTTTTTTGGTTTTGATCTCTAAAACTTGGTTATTTTCGAAATCTAATGGTTCCATGTTGTAGGAAATTCAATTCTACCAAATTTTGGCTTTTAAATTGCTTGATTTCGTCTTCGTATAAGAAAGTTATGCCATTTTCGAGTTCATGGGTTCCCCACACCTTTTGGTACTGTCGGAACGATGAACAGTGCCGCGCGCAGTGTCTTCGCTGCCGCGTGCCCGTGCGCCCATGCGCCGCGCTTGCGCGCATTATGCGCCATGGGCGATTTTTTCCGCATGCAATGCACAACTTGTGCGACCACGCGCCCGCGCGCCGTGCTTGCGCGCAACGTGCGCCGTGGGCGATTTTGCCCACGCAACTTGCGCGCAGGTCATTCCAAATGACTGTTTTTGCCCGTTTGGGCTATTTTGTAGCTAAAATCTTGAGAAACTCAAAACATGAAAGTTGTAGATCTTTTTTTTTGGCTTCAAGAATATGTCACTAGTTATTTTATGCAAGTTTCTCTCATTTATGATAATGTAAGAATAGAACATGATAGTAGCCTGTTAAGGCGCACTCTTAACAAGTATCAAGTGACATGATAATTCTTGATAGTGACCCGTCGTGGTGCACTCTTGACAAGTAACTTGACGTGATAATTCTTGATGGTGGTCCGTTGTGACGCACTCTTGACTTGACGATGTAAACCTACATGATAATCTCAATACGCTATTGTGACGGCTATCTTAACTTACTAAGTAACTCTAGTCTCGACACCGTGGGTGTTTGTGCTTGTATAAGCTACATGTCTCGTCTTGCATCATGTCTAGGATATGAATCTCTGATTTTCCACGGTCAGGAATTCATACTGAATCTGACTAGGATAATGACTAGAGTGATCAAATAGTTCATGAAAAGATTTCCCAGCTACATGCAGTCCCGTTATCTGGGCGCTTTAATTGGACTTGTAGCCTGCCGTCGAGTAGGGCACATTTCCAGCACACTGTCATGTGTTGCACCTCTAAGTCACCTAATCCAACTCTCTCAACTTGTGACCAGATAACCTGGATTAAGACTGTAGGGCTTGTGGCTGCCGGAACATCTCATTATATTGGCTAGTAACTAGGCTTGTGATAACCCTAGCTAGTTAAAGTATCAAGCCGTACTCATTGTTTGGCCGTGAATGATCAATGGAGTCCAGTCTAGTCTTATCTAAGAAATGTCAGTCTATGATTACTTTAGCACTTTACTGTTTATGTTTGCTCTTGTCGATAATTGGTCGGAGACTAAGCTCTGTTCATGTGAAGGGTTACAATCCCGGTCCTTATTTGGTTTACGGGTTGTAACTTGGCTACCGGAACAATCCCTTAGTTGTCTTATCGTTTATCACATTGTTTTCCCTAACTCATGTCTGTTATTATCCTTTATGTATCATGTGCTAATATGCTGCTTTTAGTTCTTAATTGAAGCCTCCCCTTGTGGCACTTGCTCTTTCTGGGGTCTGATCCAGCTGGTTTTGTATGGCCAGATTTTGGAGTAGCTCCCGAGGATCTCCCTGTCTTCCAGCCAGATGGTGACCACTAGGCGCAATCCTGGCAACGAGTGAATTTTTATTTTGCTCTCCCACTCCCTTGTAAAAATATTCTTTTGAGGCGTTAAGCCACCGAGCAAGTGCTAGCTCGTTTGTAACTTTACTTACTGTCTGCCTACGGACTGTAACATGATTGACAAATCCTAGGGTTGATCATGTATGATTGAAACTTTTGCTAGTCTTCACATTTTGTATGACTAGCTTCATGATCATCTGAATATATAATATTTGGGGCGTCTTACTTTGTATGTCTGATGATCTAACATCTTGTAACATTTACTTACTTGCTTGAGATTGAGACACTAGGATTGTTCATGACCATAAGAGACTGTTGGCTTGTAGATAAACCCTCATGCATCTAGACAGCCGTGACCGTATATCGGGATAGATTATACTTCAATGTACGTAGCTGACTGTGTCTGTCCCCCGCTCTCGAGTATTCTAGTTCTGGGGCGTGACACTACCAGATTCAAGCACCCTTGGTAAGAGGAGAAATTAGAGTACCAGTGATACGACGTAAAGCCGGCAAACCAAAGAAGAATCGCATAAAATCCCGAAAAGAATCGACACGAGAACTTCGTTACAGCAACTATGGTACAATAGGACACAACTGAAGAAGATGTACCAGCCAACCAAGAGAGTGATACAAATAAAGTAATTTACTAATACTCAAAGACAAGATATTATAATTTTACTACTACGCAAATAAAGATGTATCATATGGAGATTGGATTATTGGAGACATGTCCCTCACGTTATAATTCTCAAATCGACTATTCCATTTACCAATTGTAGCATTGATTCTACTTATTGCATTGAATGGAGCATAACTGATTGAGGGCGGATCATCCGAAATTATATGTCTCCTCCCAATTGTCTGTCACGACCCGGTCCCAATTTCTTGGGTCAAATCGGATCATGCCCAGCCTGCGCCGTTGTTGAGACGGCGGCAGTAAGCTGTATCACTCATGCAGGTAATCAACAACACAAAATTCTAATTGCCACAACTTTTAATGTTTCGATAAATAAAACTTGTCCTAACACAAAGTTTTCAAATACAACCCACAACTTAAATAAAAATAATTGTCTTTCACAATAACATAAACTGGAAATAAAACTAATTAGCAGTCTCCTCATCATCATCCTCTGGTAGAACAGCCGGGTACAGCTCAGGATCATAGTAACTACTAATCAGTAGTTCTCATCATCAATAGGACCTAAAAATATAGTCTCCAGTCAGGAGGGAGCAAAGTACAATTCATGATATTTTAACAATTGAAATAATAATGGAGTTATGCATTTTTAAACTATTTGAAGTAAATAGTTTTTCCAGCAGTTAAAATATTGTGATGTGAATAGGCAATGAATATGACCGGATTGGGTTGTACAGTTGTATCATATTGATACGATATGGCTTATCTCCGTGTGTATGAGGGGTAAGCTAACACAGTCATTATACTATTTTGGATGTGGTCATACTCATTACACTACTCCCCCAGTACCCAACAGTTTAAACAGTCAATGCTCTCAGAGAGAGTTTCGTGTTGCATCATGGTTTAAACTTGCAATAAAACTATTACTAAATAATTGTAAACTACCACAAAATGTACTTGCCTTAGTTTGACTGGAATGAGGGTAATGACTCCGAGATGAATTTCAGACTTGTCCTCGAAATTCTACAATCGAGAAGTCTGCCTTAGATTCCAAAAATTGCCATGCTAGATGTGCTAGTTACAATCTCTAAATTTGTCCTAGTCAATTTTAATCTTTATTATACTAACACAAACGAAACTCGATTGTCTAATGCGTTACATTTACTTATGATGGAAAGATCATTTTTTTAATTTCGAAAAAACTTTGTATTTATCAGTTTATTGGCAAAACTTGGTATTTTATAATTTATATAATAAAACTACATTTTTCTTTAAATGAGAAAAACGTGAAACTTGTTAAATAATAACTTGTAATTTTTTCCTAATTTATTTAATGTGAGAAAACAATATTGATTTTCTATAAAATAATTATCTTACTATTTTACGTGTTTACGTCAACCATAACCAGAAAAGAATAAAAATTTAACTAACTTATTACAAAACCACAGAAAATAATAAAACTGGGCTTATGCCCTTTACAGACCATTTTTACATGAATTTAAATAAGAAGAAAACTTTGGTTAGTCTCTAAAAATTATCCTACAATTTAATTACAAAATAAATAATAATTTAAATTAAATCGAATTAATTTACGAGTCTCAGATATTGGTCCAAACGTCAAAAATAGCTAATGCCTCAACGTCCGAAAATTTCGGTTTCGTTTGCATTTCGCTAGAGGCCCATTGACCGATACGGTCGTCGCCCAAAAGTCCAAATTTATAAATATTTTTGAAAACCTATTTGAAATCCATTTATATAAATTTCATAAAATTTTGGCAGCATTCCCTCTATTTTCGGGATAACCCAAAACTGGGAAAATGCTCCAACAAACACCAATCACAAGTCCCATACCAGGGAAACTCAATTTCCAACCAAAAAATAATAATAATATCCAGAACCCGAAAATAATATCGAACCCAAAAATATAACCACAGCACGTTTCCGAAATTCGGAAAACCGAAATGAAACTCGGAAAACTCGAAGTAAACTTCGGAAATTCCAAACCAACAGAACACTCAAAGCCACAGAACCAATTCCGAAATGGAATTTGGAAAAAACCGAACCTATAGAAATATTCCAAAAACTCACAGAATGTTTCCGAAAGGATTCCGGAAAATTCGAAAATGTCTCGTTTACCGAATTATCGGAGAAATTCGTGGACCAAATTCATCATAGACTGAAAATGGAAACAGGACAATGGAAATATACCAGAAATTGCTCGGCTAGAGATCTCAGGTGAAAAAGAGGAGAAAACGGAAAACCCGCAGATCTAGAACACACAGACAGCGCGGGAATAGCCTGAACGCGACCACGGGGAGTGGATCGGAACCCGCAAAGTGCTGCGGACAGAAATAACAACAGCGGAAGGCTGCCGCGAGGGTCGACCGGCAGAATGGCTTGGGGCGTGGGCACCACGGCGGCGGGAAGCCGCTGGTCTCGGGCAGAGGGCCGCTCGGGAAACCGGCGGGATCGGGCATGCACGGCCGGCGGCTGGGGCTGGTCGCCGGTGGGCGTCGGCCTCGGGAGGGTGGCGCCGAGCTCGGGGTCGGCCTGGTTCAGGCGGGGGTTCGCCGGAATTTGGGGGTTAGGGCACAAGTTTGGGGGAAGTGAGATGGTGATAGAGATGGTGAGATGGAGGGGGTTAATATAGGGGAAGTGAGTGGGGGTTACCGGAAACCCAACGGCCATGGCCGTTCAAGAGGTGAACGGAGGAGGCTCGGGAAGTTTCGAAGAGGAAGGGTTTGCGTCGGTTGAAAGAAGGAAATTCCTTCTCTGGTGGTTTTAAGAAAAGAGAAAAAGAAAGTTAAGAGTATTTAAGAATGCTTTGTTTTAATAATAATTCTCTTTTCTTTATGAAACTCAATAAATTTTATATCAAATAATATTTCAGATTTCGAAAACCAAAAAATTGCTTGGATTCGAACTTGGGTTCGGGAACAGGTCCGGGATTCGGGAACGGGTTCGGAATAGGCTCAGGATGAGAACTGGGTACGGATTCGGGTCAGGCCAAAAAATCTATTAATTGGTTTAAAATAATATTGATTTGTGTGATTTCGGGACGGGTCAGGGCCAACAGTCAAAAATCCAGAAAAATAATAATTTTTTTCTAAAATATGGTTTTCATAATTAACAGGTTTGACCTGAAATAATAAATTATTTAACCTAACTAGAATAAATAATAAAACAATATTAATTAATTAGAAAATTATGGATTTTGACTAAAATTTCCAGAATTAATAATTTTCTAAAAAATGCATTTTCCTAAATTAACAACTAATAATTAATTATATTAGCTAATTAAATTATTCAAATAATTAACTAAAAGTTACGGGTTTCACATTGTCGAAGTACACGATCTCCCGGATGATACATTGTAAAATTATTCAAATAATTAACTAAAAGTTACGGGTTTCACATTGTCGAAGAACACGATCTCCCGGATGATACATTGTATACCGAACGTATATAATATACGACCTATGCATACTAAACCAATATGACAATCTTTTTATTTCTGGATCATTATCTGTATTTGTATATGGTGCCCATGCCACATGTTTAACAACAATGTATGAATAAGTACAATAATTTAAAGTCATTCATCAAATAATCAAATCATTACCTCACTATACTGCAATGTATCAAATTGTTCACAATAAAGTGAGACAACCTTGTATTGACAATGTTGTTGATCTACGACATCCGTTGACCATCGCATAGCAACATGAAAGACTCCAATATCACTAGTTACGCTGATAACCGGTCTACCAATATAGAAGTGCTCGTACGACCAGACTTACAACAAATATATTTAAAAAATCAGTACAAAGTAAATACAATAAAATATAAATAATTTTTTTCTTACCTGAACTAGTGACATACATCCAAAAATACTCTTCTGAGTCTTCATGTTAACAAATTCAGTCAGCATTGCATAGAGATATGATAAAGCAGCAGCTTCCCATGCATGACTAGTGGGTTTGGTCAAATCAGGTAAAAATGATAGAAGTCGCACATTAACCGTATTTCCATTTGCGTCGAAAAATAGAATAGCACCACATAAAGCGAGCAAGTATGCTCTAGTACACTGAATAATCTGAAAATAATAAGCAAATCTTTTACTAAATACTAAATCAATCCTTACAAATATTACTAATTAAAATATATACCTGTATATCATCTACTTCAACCGCCTCGTTGTCCATGGTGTGATTTAAATCCATGAAGTTTCTACGAAGTCATGAAAATGTGACATAACTGCTACCTCATAGATCCGATGGAGGCATAATTCTGAGATAGAAAGTAATCAGATCAGATGGAGTAGACTATTGGTTGAAATATATTGGGTCTCCTGTAATAGAAAATCCCAATATGTTTGCGACATCACATAACGTGATCGTCATCTCCCCCACTGGAAGTTGAAAAGTGTTACGTTCGGGCCACCAACGTTTAGCAAGACTTATAATAAGATGAACGTCGTGAATGAAAATTTTAATTTGGTCTAAATATTGAAACCCGAAAGAATGGACCAAGGCCTTTTGGGCGTCATTTAACACCCACGTGTTATATTGTCTCTTTTTTCGCCAATTTTCATGCTCTCGGAGACGTAATTTCAGATCATGATCCAATAACTATTAAAAATAAAAAAATAACATTTAAAATATATTAGATATCTACTAACTAAAATGGACATTTACACAATTTAATTTAAGACAATATAGTAAAAACATGACAATCGACCTAATATATTATTTATTAAAATTATTGAGATAAAATAAATTACCTCTCCGGAAAATATTTTATCGGATATATTATTTGTCACGACCCGGTCCCAATTTCTTGGGTCGAATCGGATCATGTCCAGCCTGCACCGTTGTTGAGACGGCGACAGTAAGCTGTATCACTCATGCAGGTAATATCAACAACACAATAATTGCCACAAATTTATTATTCTGAATTTAAAAACTTTTTACAATAAAATGAAAGATACATCTGAAATACACTGTTTTCCTCAAACATCATAATTTATAAAAAAAAAGAAGAAAATCTAGGCAACCAGCTCATCAGTCTTGAGATCATCGTCCTCTAGTTGGGATCTCAGGAAAATATCGCGGAATAAAGCATCATCAGTGATACCTAAAATGTTGGGTCTCCAGTCAGGAGGGAGCAAAGTACAATTCTTGCTAATTTGACAATTGAAATAATAATAGAATTATGCACTTTTAAACAGTTTTGAAATCAATAATTTAAGCAGTTACAGTTTTAAAATAGTTACAGTTCTGTGATGTGAATAGGTAATAAAATATGACCGGCTTGGATTTGTTACAGTAAAGGATATGGGATTTGTTACAGTAAAGTTACAGTATGGTCATACTCATTACACTATTCCCCCAGTCCCCAATAGTTACAGTAGTTACAGTCAGTGCTCGTGTTGCATCGTGGTTTAAACTTGCAATAAAACGATTACTAAATAATTGTAAACTAACACGAAATGTACTTGCCTCAGGTTGATTGGACTGGACGGGTCGATACGTCAGGATGGAAAATCAGGCTCTTCCTTGAAATCCTACATTCGGGAAACTTGTCTCAGAACCAAAGTTGCCAATGTTACGATACTAGTTGCAATCTCTAGTTGTGTCCTAGTCAATTTTAGTCTTTATTTAACAAAATACGAAAACACGATTATTTGTGCGTTGATTTAATTCGTGGGAAAAGATCGTTTTATACTTTGTATTTGGAAAAACACGTCGATGCCAGATTAATTGATTAAAACTTTGTATTTTCATAATTTATAAATATAAAACTAATTTCTTAATTAGTAAGAAATACATGATCTTTAATTAATATATAAAAACTTGCAGATTTTAGGTGAGAAAACCTTTATTAATTTTGTACAAAAATACTTATTAAATTTATTCGTTTAATACAAAAACTCGCAAAATCAGCAACAAACAAAACCTATACTACCAAATACAGTTACAGACCAACAACCAGCTGGGCTTATGCCCATTACAATTTATTTACATAAATTGAAATAAGACAAAATTGTCGTTAGTCCTAAACTTTAAATATGAATAAAATATGAACAAAATTAAATAGTAAAAATAAAGATAAAATATAGAGTCTCATATATGGTCTAATCCTCAACTGGGCTAATGCCTCAACGTCCGGGCGAAGCCGGTTTCGTTTGCACTTAGCCGGGGCCCATTGACCGATACGGTCGTCGCCCAAAACCAAATATCAAATAAAATCCCGAAATCCATTTTAAATTCATTTTTAAAATAATATAGAATTTACGAAAAAATCTGGCAGCATCTCCTCTATTTTTGGTCAACCCAAAAACTGGGAAATAGCGCCGATAATTTTCCTGCAAATCCCAAACCAGGGAAGCCCAATATGTATATATATAATAATCCACAACCAATCCACAGAATAATCGGAACGACCCGAATAATTTTCGGAAGTCCGATTCCAACCCAAAAACTCACAGAACGCTACCGGAAAAATCCGGAAAGCCAAAACATACCAAAAACCAATTCCCGAAATATTCCGGAAATCCAAAATAATCCACAGAACCTTTCCGAAGGTTCCGAAAAAATACGACGTCGCTAAAACCGAATTCCCAAAGGGAACCGGGGACCATTTCTCATCATAGACTAGAATAAAAATGGGCGGGACAGGGGTTATACCTCAGGTTGCTCGGCTAGAGCTCTCAGATGAAAATAATAGGAAGAAAATAGAGATTCGGACAGCAAAATAATCCCGGAACAGCGTCAACACTGAAATCCAGCTCCTGGTCGGGAACCGAAAGTCCCAGAACACGGATCGGGGCGCTGGGACAACGCTGGAAACGATGCACAGGGCTGCGTCGACGAAGAACGCCGACAAAAGACGCTGGAGGCGTCGGGGAAAGGACGTCGGAGCTAGGGCACGGCGCCTAGGTCAGCGGGGTGGCCGGGCGCGGCTGCGGGATCCGGCGAGGGTCGGCCGGGGCAGCGGCCAGAGGGTCGGGCGCTGGGACGCGCGAGGAAAAAGAGGGCTCGGGCGCGAGGGAGCTCGGCCACGCGGGGCGCGCTGGCGGAGGCTGGCCGGGCTTGGCCAGAGGGGCGCGAAGGGCGGCCGGAGCGCGGGACGTCGGAGGGCTCGCCGAAGGGAGTCGGGCACGGGTTGCGCCGGTGGGCGGCGACGGCGTCGGCCGGAGGGAGGCCGGCGGGTCTAGGGCACGGAGCACAAGGGTCGGCCGCGGGGAGGATCTGCGGGGAGAGGCGCATGGAGATCGGGGCGCTGGAATGTTTTGCGGGTGTGGGGGAGTGGAGCTTTGAAGGAAGAAGAGAGGGGTTGTGAGGGGTTGTGAGGGGTTCTGAACGTGAGAGGGAGTTAGGGAGAAAGTGCTATTAAGTACAGGAGTGAGGAAAGGTTGCGAGGAGTGGAGTGAAGTAAGGGGAGGAAGAATAGGGGCTTTGAACGTGTGCATGTGTGCTGGTCCTTCGGGACCAGCTCTCCAAAATATTTTTTTTTAAACCAATCAGAATTTAAAAGGAATTGGGTTCGGGCTCAGGCTCGGGTCTGGATTCGGACTCGGGTCTGGGTTTGAACTCAAAAATCCATGTTATTAATTTTTGAAATAATTTTAACACTCAAAATTATAATAATAATAATAATAATAATAGAAATACTAATATCAATTCATCACAAAAATATGGGTTTCACATTATTTTTACGCTGTTTCCTAATCAACTCCGTAGTCAGTCCACCGGGGATACGACCATCATTTTTGTTAGCAATCTGCTGTGATTGTGGAGAAAGGAGAGAGAAGAGCTTGGTTGGAATTTTGGAGAAGAAAATGAGGAGAGCTGAGTTGAGATTGTGAAGAGAAGGAGGAGAGGTTGAGATTATATGGAGGAGAGGCAGCCCGCTGTTTTGGAAAAACAAGCAACAACCACCCCCCTCCCCCCGCGCGAATTGAAAACAAGGGGCAGCACGTCCCCCAAAACAAAAAACAGGCGGCCAAACCCCCCCTCCCTCTCAAACCACCAACTGTTATAGAGCCCTCCCCCCCCCCCCCCCCCCCCCAAACCCACCTCCCACCCGGGGCCGCCAAGTGAGTTGGAGGCCCCAAGATGGACCACCAACTCACTTGGAGTTGCGTCCCTGTGTTTGGAATTCCTCCAAACTCTTCCCTCTGTCTGCGAATACGAGAAATTTTGTCCCTTTGGACGAAAATTTTTGATTTAAAAAACATAAGAAAATATGAAATGAGTTGTGAAGCGATGAATTATGGTTTACTTTTTTCTTGTAAGATTGAAGATATCTTAGTCATTTTAAAAAAATAACGAGAATAAAATATATTTTTAACATTTTATAAGTACTTATTTATTTTTGAAGTCACATAATGTTTGTTCTAAAATTAGAGTCACTTACAGGTTACAAAAACAAATGCCCCCTTACCTTTAAATAATAAATGAAATTCCAATACCCTAATCAAGATTGTTTTGAATCAGATTCCCTATGGTGAAGATCCTATTTATTTGGCATAGGCAATCTTGGACAATCACTCAATATTAATATTGACAAAGCTGTATGAATATGATTAATATTTGTAGTAGGAATATTTTAGTCTATTAAGCTGCCAAAAGATACTACTTGAGCATCTTGCACAACTATTTTAGGTCACTACGTTCTTGCTCCATTTCTTATACTATTTTTGTATCAATCAAGACAAAGTTTAAATTTACACATGACTACGACTTATTTGAAAATCCAAAGTTGAGAATTATCGGATTAATTATATACAATACTTGATCATGGCACATGACCTATATCTACCATTCCTCAACTGGCTTTAATAATTTGGACTTTGACTGATTCTAACCAATCATGTTGTCGTTTATATGACTGTTGACATCACACATTTGTCCTTCTGTTTGAAAATTGAATATCAAGCATTTTAGCACATGCATGCTCTATCTCAGTTTACATGATCACTTCAATTTCATTGCAGTTAGAGCATCTCCAACCCTATTGTCTTGTTAAGTATTGTACGTCTTAGGTGGCTCCTATGTGACATGAGCCACAATACAATGTTTTGTTTATATGGTAAAACTATATCTCAAAAGACAATGAGATAGAAAAACTCTCTCCAATGCAAAAGTATTGAGGAGACAACAAAAAGTATTTTTTTCAGCTTCCAAGGCAACTCCTCCACTTCTTCAACTTTTTTATAAATATTTCTATTCATAATTGATGATGTGGAGACAAAGTCATTGTGAAGTGCATTGTCTAGATCTAGAAAACCAACTTCACATTCTCCTTGCCATGTCATTGCCATATCAACTTCATATTTTATTCTACATTTGTATTGCAGAAGAATTTTTGGAATGAAAGTTTATCATTCCTATGTGTCAACCATTTTTTCTAAACTCACAATAGGGTTGGAGATGCTCTTAGGGCTTGTTTGGTAACAAGAATTTGGGTTTGAATTTAGATTTAGAAATCCAAAATTTAAATCCAAATTCAAATCACGAATTTTCAAATGCAAATCCAAATCCAACCAAACATATAATTATAATTTATAATTATGATAATAAAATAATAAATACTAAATAAATAAATTATTATTTAATTATTATAATTATGATTATGATTAATAAATAATTTATTATTATAATTATGATAATAGTTATGATTAATAAATTAATAATTAAGATTATAATGACGATTAATAAATTATTAATTAAAATTTTAATAATGTATTGACTATTAAATTATTAAATAATAAATTATTAATTTTGGTGTTTATTATGATTAATATATTATTATTAAGATTATCATAAATTTTATAATTTATAATTAAGACTAATAAATTATTAATTAATATTATAATTAAATATTTATTTATAAAGTGTTAACTAAAATTATAGTTATGATTAATAAATTATTATAATTATGATTAATAAAGGTATAAATTATTAATTAAGATTATTATAAAATATAGAATATTAAAATAAAATTATAAAATAATAAATTATTAATCAAGATTATAACTATAATTAACATATTAATCAATTATTAATTTGATTATGATAAATTATTAATTAATAAAATTTGTTATTAATAATTAATTATTTAAGTGATGTACGTATTTATATTAATTAAGAATTAAAATTATATATAAAATAATAATTAATTATTAGTTAATTTTTAATTATTATTTATTTATTTATTAGTATCAATTAAATATTTGATAAAACAATAAAATTATTTTAAGTAAAATCCAACTTTCATTCTTCCAAATCCAAAATTTAAATTTGGTACTCACTTTCCATACCCAAATCCAACTCCAACCAAACATATAATTCCATGAATTTGACTCAAAATCCATAAAATCCAAATTCTATCTCCAAATATAATTTACCAAACGGACCGAAAGTGTTTGATGGCATATGGACTTATGTCAAATATAGTGCTTGCGATAAACTCACTTACTCTTTCTTTGGGCAAGCTTGAGTCTCGAATCTTGATCATATATCTCCACAATACCAACTAAAATCAAAAGTTTTTTCTATGGTCAATGTAATGCACTAGAAATTATGCACGTTGCATTGCATGTAATATGGATTCATTGTTTTCAATTTTTACACACACACACCCCCCTCCGCACAGTTCGATTTCGAGACAGTCCACTTAGCCAAGAAGATTATACTTCTTCTTGCTGATCACAAAGCCACCCGAGCTTGGTAAAATAAAAAATTATTACAGTCACAAAATTCTTATAAAGATCCATGACGATCCGTTCCCAACCTTAGAGCTTGTGACATTTCTAACAAAAACTAACATTTTTTATAATATATAGCTAATATCTTGTACTACCTGGTTCCTCATATACAAACGAAAATATATGTCGAACCGGAGGGGAGAGAGGAGCGGGAAGGTGTTGTGTGTCAGTTCGAGACTAACATGACAGTCTTCCATTGGACCAACTCTCCTGAAAACAACGGGCTACCCTGGATCCAATGGGAACTGTCACATTAGTATCGGACTGACGTGCAGACGTCCCTCCCTCGGTCCCTAAATTATTGCTGATATACAAATAGAGGATTACGTTTAGATATTCTCCTCGGTCCGTAAGATTTTGCTGATATACAAATAGAGGTTTACGTTAGATATTTGGTGTTAATTTTTCAAAAATAAAATCGCATAAAAGTCTATGAATACTTAATCACAATCTGGCAAGTCAAGCTTGCTAAATAAATACACAACTTAAAAACTAATAAAAGATAATGCTGGGAAGCTGCTAACAGAATAATGCATTGTCAAGAAATCGGTAAAACTATTGGAGAAATTGCTAATCATATTAGCACAACCCGTCGTGATCATCGTTGTTCAAAACAAGTTTAACCGTTTTTGTTGATTCATCAAATCTATCATATTGCCATGAAATAGCATGCTGGCCTTTAAGTGACGAGCTGAGGATAATTAGTTTGTTCAAGAGCTATCAGACACTATTTGCTACATGATGACCAGATTTGATGATGTTGCTCAACAACAACAATGAACCTTTGTTACAAAATCGAGTCACACAACTTGATGTACAACACTTACAGATACCCATCAATTGGTTCACATTAGCCTACCGACAGACTTATGAAAATGCCTACTCCAAACAACTCAGACAATAGCAAAAGGTTTTTGCTTATCCAAAATTGTCAGAATTTTGACATGTCCTGTCAAATTAGTAATGCCAAAATTTTAGTATCATAATAAATAAAGAAATTGTAATTTTTTAACAATCCTAAATATGTACAGATGTGTCAAAAATGTAATACCTTTATTAATATTTTTGCAATGTCCAAGCCAGATAAAAACATACACTCACTTCCTCACCCATCTCGTGACCACTCCGCAAGGTCGGTATCAATTTTTTCGGACAATGCTAATCTTACAACAAAAAGTGCTTGTAAGAACTTACAAGCGCTACATGACGGCCCTCCATTGAAGAAGGGGGGAGAGGACGACCCAGTCAGGGCCGGCCCTGAGTTCATGGAGACTCTAGGCAAACTTTTTAAAATGGGACCCATACATAATATTAAAAAAAAAGAACTAAAAGTAAATTTTAAAAAATATTTCAGCCAAGATTTGAACCTGGACCTCTAGTGTACAAGTTTAACAATTGTTTTGTGATAAAGGAAGATCTTGTTACATATTAGTTCTATTTTCGATTCAAGATTATATATATATATATATATATATATATATATATATATATATATATATATATATATATATATATATATATATATATATATATATATATATTTTTTTTTTTTTTTTTTTTTTTTTTTTTTTTTTTTTTTTTTTCCGAAGCAATGGGTAATTGTGGTGAACTCGCCTCCACTGGGGCTCGAACTCCTGACCACTTGGGCTGCATGCATCTCTCTTAACTACTAGGCTAGAGGTCATTTGCTATATATATATATATATATATATATATATATATATATAAATTAATTTTTTTGGGCTCCCAAATTTCATGGGGCCCTGGACGGTCGCCCTGGGCCAGGGCCCGCCCTGGACCCAGTGGGACCATATTATCAGGATGAGAGTGGAGGTTGTAGGCATTTGATTGTAAACTTAGCAAATTTTTATTTTTTTTGTTTCTCATATCATAGAGGGGCTATTACAAACCCAGTTTTTGTACTAAGTTTTTTTTAGCCATATATGTCCAAATTTAAGACTCACACGTCTATTTTTGGTGATTAAGAACTAGTTTAACTTACAATTACTAGTAATGTGCACGTGCAAAAAAGTTAAAAAAAATTAAATATAAAATTTATTTTAAAAAAACTATCATTCTTAGAAATTGAACTCGAACAATCAAGAATAATGCCTCCCACCTAAAACTTGAGTTAGAATTATTTAATTATAAATAAAACATGTTAGATAGTTAAATACTTAGTTAATTTTTTGATAATTAGTTGAGTATTTATGTAGTTATTTAGTTATTTTTTTTATTAACTTTTTAATACATTTAAATGGTTGATGAAATACATACTTGGATGGCTCATTTAAGATAAAGTCGCATTATATAGTAGAAGATATTTTATTTTTTAAAACTAAACTAGCTCTAAACATTTTTTGATAAACAATTATTATCAATTGGATTATTTATAAAAAAAAGGTAAACAAAAGTAGTCATGAAAAAAAAAAACCAAATCCACCGAAAAGTCAGTTCGACAACAAGAAACTATCAAAATTTAGATTCTAATAATGTTTTTGAAAAGTAAATGAAAATGTATTTCCAAACTAAAAAGAGAAATAGAGTAGGAGAACAAAAACAATATTCATGACATATCACTAATAAAATAATAATTTATAGACGAAAAATATATATTAAATAGATTAAAATATTTTTTAGAAAAATAGCAACGTCACAATTTTGGATGAAAAGTATCATGTAGTTTCTTTTTTTTACCTACTTCGAAACATGTTTTCCATAAATCAAACAACTTATCAAAAGTTGAATTAACTTTTAATTTGTTTGATAAGCTATAATTAGCAAATAGTCTTCGACCATTATCCGAAGAAGGTAAAAATAAAAAAAAGTTAAAAAATAAAATAGAGCATATTTTCGGAAACTCCCAACCAAAGTACAATATAAGTTTCTTAAGGAACAAAACAACATATAAAAACAAAAGTTCTTGAGGAACTCAAGGGTTCCTAATTTCTAGGACTTGGTGATGAAAAATAGTTATATTATATGCATTTTATTTCTTGATTCTACCGCGGGACTAAAAAAAAGTATCCTTTTAATATTAGGAAAATCTACAGCTATGTTTGATTGGGCTTTTTTTTCCTGATAAATATTTTCACCAGAAATCTTCCACCAATTGTAGTGTTTGATAGCTTATATTTTCCATGAATTATTTTTCAAAAAACTATAATTTTTTATATTTTTTTTCTAAAATAGTAAAAAATGAAACTTATCAAATTCATAGAAAAATAACTATCTTTCGTGAAAAATAATGACAATTAAACACCAAATTAAGTTTTCATGGTAAATTTTTAAAATTTTATGAAATTTTTTCCTATAAAAATAATTCTATAGAATTAATTAATTTTTTATATATTTTTCACCTTGCAAACAAACGCACACTACATGCCATATTTATATTGTAAATCATGTCGTAAGCCAAAAACTCAAACACACGGAGATATGACGAAGTATATTATAAACTACAAGTGCACATTTACAAGCTATTCCAACCTCTCTTTATATAGGGAGAGAGGTTGTGGGTTATGAAGAAACGAAGGACCAAAGGTCATGTAGGTTACAAGAATATGAATGTGTAGAGACATATGAGTTACAACACTCCCCCTTGGCTCTCCAGAAATTCTGCTTGTAAACACCTCTGAGTTTCTTCGTCTGTCTGTAGCTTGCAGATTCAAAAATGACCACCTACTTGTGCCTCGTTAAAACCTTGCCAAAGAAAACCCAGTGGGAAAAAAAACTTTGGTCGAAGGACAAAAGAGTACACACAGGTCAGTGTGATGGGGGTAAACTAACCATTGCAAAGGTGTCTCGTCAAAACCTTGTCAGGGAAAGTCCAGTGGGAAAAAAAAATCGCTGATCGAAGGACAAAAGAGTACACGATGGTTTAGAAGTATACACTGGATACTCCCCCTGATCACAATAGTCCTTAGTGAATAAGAGATTTGAAATGTGTCTCGTTAAAAACCTTGCCAAGGAAAACCCAATGGGAAAAAACTTGGTCTAAGGAAAAAAGAGTACACAAGCATACATCAGGATGCTCCCCTTTTCACTCGCACTCGACAGGGCGCGGGATATACGCACAACAGGGCGTTTGGAGGCGCTCGTTGGGGCGCTCCCCCTCACATGCACACAACAGGGTGCAGGAAACATGTTTCACTTAGGCTAGCTCTGAAAGTTTCCTAAGTCCAATCGCTCTGACATGTTTCTGGAACGAGTGTTTTGGCAGTGACTTGGTGAACAAGTCTGCACGGTTATTCTCCGATCCAATGTGTTGCACTTCAATCTTCTGAAGCGCTTGTTGTTCATGTGTAAAGAACAACTTGGGCGATATGTGCTTGGTAGCATCCCCTTTGATGTAACCATGTTTCGCTTGATCAATAACAGCGGTATTGTCCTCATAGATGACAACAGGTTCATCTGGGTCATATAAAAGATCACATGTACTTCGAATATGGCCAATAACAGCTCGAAGCCATACACACACTCTAGTCGCCTCATAGAGCGCGAGTAGCTCAGAGTGGTTCGTTGAAGTAGCCACTAAGGTCTGTTTGCGAGACCTCCAAGAAATCATCGTGTTCCCAATGGTAAAGACATAACCAGATGGGAACGCCCCTTGTACGGATCAGATAAGTATCCCGCATCGGCGTAGCCAACAAGGGTCGCGTTGCTTTGAGTGCCAAGAGCGTTGGACTCACTCAAAACCGCGTAGGGATAGAACAAGCCCAAGTCCGTAGTACCCTTAAGGTAGCGAAAAATGTCTTTTATGCCATTCCAATGGCGGCGTGTTGGCGCGGTGCTGTGTCGAGCTAGACAATTCACAGCAAACGAGATGTCTGGTCTAGTACATTGGGCCAAGTACAATAAAGCGTCTATTGCACCCAGATAAGAGCACTCAGGACTCAATATCTCTTCATCGTCCTCCTTTGGACGAAATGGATCCTTAGTAATGTCTAGAGAGCGGACGATCATGGGAGTAGCGGACGGCTTAACATCAAAATGACTAAAGCGTCTCAACACCTTTTGGGTGTAGTTCGCTTGATGGACAAGAATTCCATCTTTACGGTGCTCGATCTGCAGGCCGAGACAAAACCGTGTCTTCCCAAGATCCTTCATCTCGAATTCCCTCTTCAGGATATCAGCAGTTTCTGACAAGTCTTTTTTGGTTCCTATGAGATTCATGTCATCTACATAGACCGCGATGATTGCGTATCCTGAAGTGGATTTCTTTATGAACACGCATGGACAAAGTTCGTTATTAACGTATCCTAAACCGATCAAGTATTCGCTTAGGCGGTTATACCACATTCGCCCGAATTGTTTCAATCCATATAGCGAACGCCTCAGTCTAATCGAGAACGCGTTCCGTGGTCGGGAACTACTTGATTCAGGCATCTTTAGTCCTTCAGGGACTCTCATGTATATCTATGTGTCCAGATCCCCGTAGAGATAGGCTGTGACCACATCCATGAGCTGCATATTCAGTTTTCGGAAACTACTAAACTGATTAAGTAGCGGAACGTTATGACGTCCATTACGGGAGAATACGTCTCCTCGTAATCAATTCCAGGGCGTTGTGAGAAGCCTTACGCCACAAGGCGAGCCTTGTATCGCACAATCTCATTTCTCTCATTACGCTTCCTTAGGAAAACCTATTTGTGACCAACTGGTTTAACATTGGGTGGTGTTGGAGCAACAGGTCCAAACACGCTTCTTTTCGCTAAGGAGTCTAGTTCAGCCTGGATTGCTTGTTTCCATTGTGACTAGTCCGTTCGTCGTTGACACTCGACAACACTACGAGGTTCCATGTCATCATTGTTCATAATGTCAGTGGCCACTGAGTATATGAACACATCATCGATGACAGTTTCGTTTCGCTTCAAAATATCGTCTAAGCTAGCATACTCGACGGATATTTCGAGGTTATCGGCATGATTAGGAATAGGCGTTTCATCTGGAACGCGCTCTTCTAATACATCGCCGTGATCCTTAATGATCTCATGTGGCAAAATGCTTTTAACAAGATTTCTCCGCTTTCGGGGCAGAACATCTTTGGAACCAACCGGTCTTCCCTTCTTCTTGGGAATAGCGACGGACTGGACGACCGATGGCAGTGTCCTTTGCTCGGCGGGTTCGATCGGAGCAACATGTTTTACAGGAACATGGCGTCTCTCAGGGACGTCTATCCTTGCAGGCACATTTGCAGCAGGTATAATTGATCTCGTGACTTTTGCTAGGTCGCTAAATGCGTCTGGCATTTGATTTGCAATATCTTGCAGACCTAGAATCCTCTGCACTTCCTTATCACTATGTGCAGAGGGGGGATCATGATGAACAAAAGCGGGCATATGCCACGCTAATTTACGTCGTTCCTCATCAACGTTAGCGTGCATTTCTCCCCCTAACGACGGGAAGATTGCCTCATCAAAGTCACAATCCGCGTGTCTCGCGGTAAAGAGATCGCCTGTCAAGGGCTCTAAATAGCGAATGATGGACGGGGAGTTATAACCGACATATATTCCCCGTCGCTTCTGAGGTCCAAATTTTGAACGCCTTATCGGCTCAATTGGAACATTGACTAGGCACCCAAATACGTGTAAATGTGAGATGTCAGGCTCACATCTAGTAACCAGCTGGTACGCGGAAAGTGGTTGGGTGGCCATGGGCCTCAGACGGACCAAATTTGTAGCGTGTAAAATTGCGTAGCCCCATGCAGATAGTGGGAGTTTGGTGCGCATAACCAAGGTCCGCGCTGTAGCGCCCCGCTTTTGATAGGCGACGGAACTTCATAATATGCTAGCGCCGAGTCAGATCGGCCGGGAACTTAGATGGCCATCTGACTCGATCGCTAAGCTTGGTAAACATTAACGCCTTGCGGCATCGATTCAAATCGATTTGGACGGAAGTTACGAGAATCGATCCAACTAATGGAACGACTTCTGTTGGAATAAGTTCTAGATGCAGCGGGCTTCGTCTCGACGAGTGAGCTCTCTATAAGAGTCCCTTCGATGGGACCGGACCGCTGTATGATTTTCTTGGAGCTTTGTCGCTGGACTTGATGAAGTGCTTTCGCGTCGTTTTCATGGATGCAATTACAATTTCGTTGCAAGGGGAAAAGAAGGAATTCTAACAAAGCGTTGGTGCCATTGCAGGAGCTCGCGTAACTAAGGATTGACGTTGCGTAGCGCTTGGACGACCGGCACGAAGCAAAGTAATCGGTGGGTGATTCGGCCCCTTCTTTTCTACTCTGTCCCGCAAACTTATTCCTTGCTTCGAATTCATTCAAATCGAACGATGCCAAGTTAATTGCATGCCAATCCACTAAGTCCAAGAACTCGGGAAAACGTATCGATTTAGAGAAATTCACTCTGAAAATACAAGTCTATCACATAAACCAGAAAGTTTAAGGTTCTAGTAAAAAGATAGACTATTTTACGTGCTGCAAAATATTATGAAACGTCGATCGTGGGTTATGATGCCTCGGACAATTTGGTGCCTACGGGACGCTAAATCGGAGTACGGCTTGGGAAAAATGAAACGTTGCATGAGTTGGGGGAAATGATAATATCGTTCAATACTGTCCGCGCTATACAAAACTGGTTGCATATATAAACTGTTCACGCATTGGCATGGTCATGGACAGCTTGTGCACAAGTTGATATTTTCCTCGAATCGATATCCGGGGCATCGAAATCGACTCGACCTAGGGGGAATGATTAATCGTGTTCGGCACTGATGCATTTTGAAACTGTCAGTCAGGCTTGCAACCTAGATTGAGGGGGCCGAAATGCCATTGAGATAGTCCCACGTGATGTGTAACATCAATGACTGCATATAAGATAGTAGCATGCTCACCTATTGTCTTATGCAGGTGTAAATATTATCTCTGTTTTTATGCAGGGACGAGCACGGCCGTGGTAAGAAATATGATAAACTGCTATGGTTCACTGTATGCTTTATTACACAAAGATGGCTATCGAATATAAACTGAATTCATTTAGTTCTAATAGAAAGACAACTCTAAAGCATGCCTACCCTAACAATCAGAGTCGGTTTAGACGAGTGGGTTCGTCTCGTCTACTTAGCAAGTGTGCTAATCCCATTCCCCCAATTTCCCCAGGTGCGACGGGTGCGCTCAACTAAACTGGAGCTGAAGTACGGAGAGGCGTTTTGAAGCTCTTCCTATGCTGAAGTATTTTGAAGCCAATTCAAGTCGACGGCTTTGTATAAAGGGGCGAATGTATGGGACAGCAAGCGTAGTTCAGGCAACTTGTCGAATGTATTTTCTTTATGTTTTCAATCAATGTAGCCGTAATGGCATCCAATGTAATTACGACTTGCACTTCGTTGCAAGCTATGAATGAAAAGCATTTCTATCTTCCTATACTGCGTCTTATATTCTGATGTGAATTGTGAAGTTTCGACTTGGCGTATTAATATCAAAATGAAAAGATAACCATTTGAGAACTTGTCATCTTGCCTTGCACGAGCGCAACTCCAGGCTCGTGCGGCATCACGCCTTAGCGAAGACGATCGAATCGGTACAGTAACACCGGGGACGAACGGTTTGTCGACTCGGGGCGTGACAAATTGGTATCAGAGCTCAGTTATGTTTTCTCGAATTTTTGAAATATGTTTCATTGTTGGAATGTCCGTTGCGATGGCTTGATTGAATGCTTGTCGACATACTGCGTGAAATACAAGTTCCATACAGGTAAGCCCGTAGATATTTTTGAAAAATACTAACGGGTTTACACTGTTTGTAGGAATGACTAAGCGAGATAAGAAAATCGCCGGCCCAACAACCCAAACCGTGGATAGTACGTCGGGCACGAAAAGCACTGGCCCTAGCGAGACGACTATGGAGAAGATGCTACAGTTGATGGAACTGCAGCAGCAACAGCTTCAGACACAATTCAAAGTCCAATTTGAGGCACAACAGAAACAGATGAATGCTCTGACTCAGATAGTGAACAGAATAGCGGGCAATACCAAGACGACGGATGAAGAGCCCGAAGAAAAGCAAGGTAATCAAGAAGAAGACAAGGAGGAAGAAGTCTCCCCGCAAATGATGAACTCTCCTTCCATGTTCAAAGTGAAGGAGTTTCGCAAAATGAACCCGCCAAAGTTCAACGGTCGAGCAGAGCCTGACGTGATAGTGGGATGGCTCGCAGAGATGGAGGACTTGTTCGATCTCCTCTGCATCGAAGGGTCCCAGAGGGTGGCCTGTGCGGTGCTACAGTTACAACTAAGAGTGCATGACTGGTGGGCGGCGAAGAAACAAGAGATCTGTGAAACCGATTCCAACAAAAAAATTTCTTGGGAAATGTTCAAGACAGCCTTCCTTGAGCAGTACGTTCCTCGCGCCATCCGTCGACAGAAGGGGGATGAGTTCATGATGTTGAGGCAGGGGAATATGAGTGTTGAAGATTATGATGCAAGCTTCTCGAAACTTGCAAAATTTATCGGCGCCTTCCTGCCTAACAAAGAAGAATGGTACGAGCGTTTTCAGCAAGGCCTCAACGAAGAACTACGTAGGGACGTCATGAACCAACGATGCCAAACTTATCGTGAATCCTACGAAGCCGCACTTGATAGCGAGCGGATCTTTGGCCGTATGTCGCAAAGGGCCGTGCCTGTCGTTCGTAACAACTTCAACAAGCGTCCTAACGACGCCGGGGGATCGGGAATATCTAAACGTCTGAACACATTCGATAACCGAGACCATGGCGGACCACATTACAGTAGATGCGGTAGGCGTGGGCACCGAACCACCGATTACTTGACAAGGGCCTGCTTCAAGTGTGGCGAGGTAGGCCACATAGCAACGTATTGCCCGCAGAAAGTTCAGAATCAACATAACCCACCAAGGAACATTCTGAATCCGCATAAAGCGCCGATACTGCAAGGCGCGAATGCGGTGCCCGTCAACCAACAGAACCAACGCTACGGAGCTCAAGGCCGAGTTTATGCCTTAACTCGGGACGAGGCGCTTGCGTCCGATACGGTTGTAACAGGTATATTACTCTACAAAGATATACCTGCTCGAGTCCTATTCGATTCGGGTACGACGCATAGCTTTATATCTGCTGATTATACGAAAGAAAATAAAATAATCATGCAATCACTAGATATAAATATTAGCGTTAGCACTCCGTCAGGAGTCGATATGCCTGCAAACTTTATTTGTAGGGATGGCCATATTTGCGTCGGAGGAAGATATCTATCCTTGGATGCCGTCGTGCTAGACATCAAAGATTATGACATAATCCTGGGCATAGATTGGTTGGGCGCTTGTCGTGCAACGATCGAGTGCGCGGAGAAGAGAGTGGTGTTTCGTCTTCCTGGCGAGACAGAGTTCTCATATTCGTGCGGTACGGCCTCGAAGACGGCGATGATGGTATCAGCAATCTCGGCGAGGCGTATGCTACGTTCCGGCTGTACGGGATACTTGGCATCAGTTCGAGATACGCGGACGGATAAAATAAACACAATACAGACTGATGTTGTGGCAGATTTTCCTGACGTTTTTCCTGACGAGATGTCGGGGATGCCGCCGGATCGAGAAATTGAATTCAGCATCAACACCTTTCCGGATACACGTCCGATATCGAAGGCGCCTTACCGAATGGCTCCAGTAGAACTGAAGGAGCTGAAGGTGCAATTATAAGAGTTGCTAGACCGCGGATTTATTCGCCCTAGCGTCTCTTCGTGGGGAGCTCCCGTACTGTTCGTGAAGAAGAAGGATGGGTCGTTTCGGCTATGCATAGACTATCGGGAACTCAACAAGGCGACCGTGCGAAACAAGTATCCTTTGCCGCGAATCGACGACTTGTTTGACCAACTGCAAGGCACGGCAATATTTTCAAAAATTGATCTTCGTTCAGGCTATTATCAATTGAAGATCAAGTCGGACGACATATCGAAGTCTGCCTTCCGCACTCGATATGGTCATTACGAATTTCTCGTCATGCCGTTCGGTTTGACGAATGCCCCAACCGCGTTCATGGATCTGATGAACCGAGTCTTCCGACCTCAAATAGATAAATTTGTAGTCGTATTCATCGACGATATCCTTGTCTACTCAAAGAATCGTGAAGAACATGCAGAACATTTAAAGGCGGTACTGCAGATTCTGCGTAAAAACAAATTGTACGCCAAGCAGAGTAAGTGCGAGCTCTGGATGAGTCGCGTGACATTCATCGGGCACGTAATCTCTGCCGAAGGTGTCACGGTAGACCCAAAGAAGATTGATGCAGTGGTAGATTGGAAACGACCTGCCTCGGCTAGAGACATTCGGAGTTTCCTGGGTTTAGCGGGCTACTATCGTAGATTCGTACGAAGCTTCTCAAAACTAGCGTCGCCTCTGACTCGCCTCACCCAGAAGGGAGTAGTATTTGAATGGAGCGACGACTGTGAATCCAGCTTCCAAGAGTTGAAGCAACGGCTCGTCTCAGCTCCAATCCTTGCACTTCCAGACGGTCCAGAAGGCTATCAGATATTCAGCGACGCATCGGGAACAGGCCACGGGTGCGTACTCATGCAGAGAGATGAAGTCATCTCCTACGCTTCACGGCAGTTGAAGCAGCACGAAAAAAACTACCCGACGCACGACCTAGAATTGGCGGCGATCGTCTTTGCGTTAAAGTTATGGCGGTACTACCTCTATGGTGTGGCATGCAGAATCTACACAGATCATAAAAGCCTGAAGTACTTATTTACGCAACGGGAACTCAACCTACGACAGCGACGTTGGCTCGAACTCATAAAAGATTATGAGCTAACGATCGAGTATACACCGGACAAGGGAAACGTGGTGGCCGACGCACTCAGCAGAATGTTTATAGGAACACTGGCCATAAACAAGAAGATACAGCGAGACCTTGAAGCGATGGGTATCGAACTCAAAATTGAGTATCGACACCTGCACCTAGCTCAGCTGAAGTTAGGATCAAGCCTGCTTAGCAAAATAAAGACCGCACAGGAGGACGACTCATTCCTGAAGAAAATGCGCGAGCTGATTTCAACGGAAAGGGCGACTGACTTTGCGAAAGACAGAGACGGGACGATGCGACTAAAGGGAAGGCTTTGCGTTCCTGAAACTGCCGAACTCAGAAAAGAAATTCTGACGGAGGCACATTATGCGAAGTACTTGTTACATCCTGGAAGCACCAAGATGTACAAGGACTTGCGTACAAACTTTTGGTGGCACGGCATGAAGAAAGACGTGGCTACGTTCGTATCGCAATGCATGGCGTGTCAGCAGGTGAAGGCGGAAAACCAACGGCCAGGCGGCGAGCTGCAGAACATCCCCATTCCCGAGTGGAAGTGTGACAATATCTCGATGGATTTCATTGTGGGATTTCCGAAGACGCCGCAGGGGAATGACGCGATTTGGGTTATTGTTGATAGATTGACCAAGTCGGCTCACTTCATCGCAATTAAAGTAGGTTGGAGCGTCGATCGGTTAGCACAAATCTACGTTGATGAGATTGTTCGACTGCACGGGGTACCAGTCTCTATAATTTCGGACAGAGACGGGCGATTCCTATCGCATTTCTGGACGAGCCTCCAAGCAACGATGGGGACCAAACTGAACTTTAGTTCGGCGTACCATCCCCAAACAGACGGTCAGACAGAGAGGGTCAACCAGATCTTAGAAGATATGTTGCGTCTGTGTGCGATCGACCTAAAGACTAGTTGGGATACGTATTTGCCGCTTGCGGAGTTTGCGTATAACAATAGTTATCAGTCGAGCATTCAGATGGCTCCATACGAAGCGCTCTACGGGAGGAAGTGCCGTTTGCAGATATGCTGGGATGAAGTCGAAGAGCGACAAGTGCTTGGACCGGAACTGGTGGAGCAGGCCGTCGAAAAGATCCGCTTGATTCGAGATAGACTCCGTATCGCGCAAAGTCAACAAAAGAGCTACGCAGATCTTCGTCGACGTCCGCTAGAGTTCTTGGCCGGGGACCATGTGTTTCTAAAAGTAACGCCCATGCGCGGTGTGATGCGGTTTGGCGTTAAAGGCAAGTTGAGCCCGAGATTTGTAGGCTCCTTCGGGATCAATGAGCAAGTTACGACGGTTGCTTATCGGATCGTACTACCTCCTGTCTTAGCTGATGTGCACGATGTTTTCCATGTTTCACAACTTCGAAAATACGTGCACGATCCAAGTCATGTGGTTAGCTTCGATCAGTTGGAGCTACGTACTGACTTGTCTTACTCGGAGGAGCCTATTCAAATTTTGGACCGCAAGAAGAAGGTGCTGCGAAATCGGTCGATGTCCTTGGTCCGCGTGCTTTGGCGGAACCATTCAGTCGAGGTGTCGACGTGGGAGATGGAGGCGGAGATGAAAGAGAAGTACCCCGCGTTGTTTGTCTAAATTAAGATCAGACCCTTGTTCATAAGTTTCGGGACGAAACTTTTTCTTAGTGGTATATTATGTAGCGCCCCGCTTTCGATAGGCGACGGAACTTCATAATATGCTAGCACCGAGTCAGATCGGCCAGGAACTTAGATGGCCATCTGACTCGATCGCTAAGCTTGGTAAACGTTAACGTCTTGCGGTATCGATTCAAATTGATTTGGACGGAAGTTACGAGAATCGATCCAACTAATGGAACGACTTCTGTTGGAATAAGTCCTAGATGCAGCAGGCTGCATCTCGGCAAGTGAGCTCTCTATAAGAGTCCCTTCGATGGGACCGGACCGCTGTATGATTTTCTTGGAGCTTTGCCGCTGGGCTTGATGAAGTGCTTTCGCGTCGTTTTCATGGATGCAATTACAATTTTGATGCAAGGGGAAAATAAGGAATTCTAATAAAGCGTTGGTGCCATTGCAGGAGCTCGCGTAACTAAGGATTGACGTTGCGTAGCGCTTGGACGACCGGCACGAAGCAAAGTAATCGGTGGGTGATTCGGCCCCTTCTTTTCTACTCTGTCCCGCAAACTTATTCCTTGCTTCGAATTCATTCAAATCGAACGATGCCAAGTTAATTGCATGCCAATCTACTAAGTCCAAGAACTCGGGAAAACGTATCGATTTAGAGAAATTCACTCTGAAAATACAAGTCTATCACATAAACCAGAAAGTTTAAGGTTCTAGTAAAAAGATAGACTATTTTACGTGCTGCAAAATATTATGAAACGTCGATCGTGGGTTATGATGCCTCGGACAATTTGGTGCCTACGGGACGCTAAATCGGAGTACGGCTTGGGGAAAATGAAACGTTGCATGAGTTGGGGGAAATGATAATGTCGTTCAATACTGTCCGCGCTATACAAAACTGGTTGTATATATAAACTGTTCACGCATTGGCATGGTCATGGATAGCTTATGCACAAGTTGATATTTTCCTCGAATCAATATCCGGGGCATCGGAATCGACTCGACCTAGGGGGGAATGATTAATCGTGCTTCGGCACTGATGCATTTCGGAACTGTCAGTCAGGCTTGCGACCTAGATTGAGGGGGCCGAAATGCCATTGAGGTAGTCCCACGTGATGTGTAACATCAATGATCGCATATAAGATAGTAGCATACTCACCTATTGTCTTATGCATGTGTAAATATTATCTCTGTTTTTATACATGGACGAGCACGGCCGTGGTAAGAAATATGATAAACTGCTATGGTTCACTGTATACTTTATTACGCAAAGATGGATATCGAATATGAACTGAATTCATTTAGTTCTAATAGAAAGACAACTCTAAAGCATGCCTACCCTAACAATCAGAGTCGGTTTAGACGAGTGGGTTCATCTCGTCCACTTAGCAAGTGCGCTAATCCCATTCTCCCAATTTTCCCAGGTGCGACGGGTGCGCTCAACTAAACTGGAGCTGAAGTACGGAGAGGCGTTTTGAAGCTCTTCCTATGCTGAAGTATTTTGAAGCCAATTCAAGTCGACGGCTTTGTATAAAGGGAAGAATGTATGGGACGGCAAGCGTAGTTCAGGCAACTTGTCGAATGTATTTTCTTTATGTTTTCAATCAATGTAGCCGCAACGGCATCCAATGTAATTACGACTTGCACTTCGTTGCAAACTATGAATGAAAAGCATTTCTATCTTCCTATACTGCGTCTTATATTCTGATGTGAATTGTGAAGTTTCGACTTGGCGTATTAATATCAAAATGAAAAGATAACCATTTGAGAACTTGTCATCTTGCCTTGTACGAGCGCAACTCCAGGCTCGTACGGCATCACGCCTTAGCGAGGACGATCGAATCGGCAAAGTAACACCGGGGACGAACGGTTTGTCGACTCGGGGCGTGACACGCGCTATCACTTGCAGTCGCTTTATAAAAGCTTCCGCTAGGCCATTTTGGGTATGAACATACGCAATAGGGTGTTCAAGATTTATTCCCAAAGTCATGCAATAGTCATCGAAAGTCTTCGATATAAACTCCGCGGCATTATCAAGTCTAATAAACTTTATCGGATAATCCGGATGGTGAGCCCTTAACTTAATGATCTGGGCGAGGAGTTTAGGAAACGCTGCGTTTTGGGTGGACAACAACACTACGTGTGACCATTGTCAGGCCCCGCTCCCGCCAGAGCGATCGTCCTCGCTAAGGCGTGATGCCGCACGGGCCTAGGTGCGCCCGTGCAAGGCTATGTCCAGTGTCACTTCCCGTTCCCAGAATACGTATTTATTTAATAGTTACCATGTATTATTCTGTATTTAAATTTCTGTAAATTTATGTTAGTTAATTAATCTGCTCTTTAAATTTTCATGTTAATTTATTTTCTGCAATTTTATTTCTGCACTTTATTTCCTGCTTTTATTCCTGCATTTATTTTCTGCTTTTACCTCTTTGCTTTGCTTGCGGGTTGGCCTTGGATGAACCCATTGGATCCGGCCCAATACTCCCACCTACCACCACCCCTTCATTTAAAGCCCAAAACCATTTCTCTCTCTTCATTACTTCTTTCCATTTCACTTCTTCTTCCTCATAACTCTCCCACCAACCTAGAAGAGATAGGCAAGTGCCAACTTGCTTCTTGATGGATCCCCATTTTTATTGTTCCATCATCTTCCTCATTTAATTCTAAGTCTCTTTAGTACTTAGCATTTTCAATTTCCATGGCTTATTTGTTGTAGATCTAAGTTTGATACATTTTTGGATTTCTTAGGTTTTGATCTAGTAAACCTTGTTATCTTCAAGTTTCGATGGTTCCATGTTGTAGAGAATTTCGTTCTACCCAATTTTGACCTATGGAAGTCCATATTTGGGCTTGGGATGAAGGATTTATGAAGCTTGGAAGCAATGGCTTCCATGGTTCCCATGGTTCTGTTCTCAGAAAATTCGGAGAAGAAGAACAGTCCCAGCCGCATCAAATCTTCATTCCTCAAGCGCATGGAAATCTTTATTCCCACAGCATCAAATCTTCATTCCTCAAGCGCATGGAAATCTTTATTCCCACAGCGCATCAAATCTTCATTCCTCAAGCGCATGGAAATCTTTTTCCCACAGCGCATCAAATCTTCATTCCTCAAGCGCATGAGATTTATTTCCCTCAGGCGCATGAATTTATTTATTTCCCAATCACTTCCCACAGCTAAGGCGCATGAATTTATTTATTTCCCAATCACTTCTCACAGCCAAGGCGCATGAGTTATTTATTTCCCAATCACTTCCCACAGCCAAGGCGCATGAGTTATTTATTTCCCAATCACTTTCCACAGCCAAGGCGCATGAGTTATTTATTTATTTCCCAATCACTTCCCACAGCCAAGGCGCATGAGTTATTTATTTCCCAATCACTTCCCACAGCCAAGGCGCATGAGTTATTTATTTATTTTCCAATCACTTCCCACAGCCAAGGCGCATGAGATTTATTTCCCTCAGGCGCATGAGTTATTTATTTCCCAATCACTTCCCAAGGCTCATGAGTTATTTATTTTTCAATCCTTTCCCTCAGGCGCATGAGTTTATTTATTTCTCAACCCTTTCCCTCAGGCGCATGAGTTTATTTATTTCCCACAGATTCCCTCAGGCGCATGAGTTTATTTATTTCTCACAGCTTTTCTGAGTTTATTTATTTCTCACAGCCACCTTCCTCAGGCGCATGAATTTATTTATTTCCCAATCACTTCCCACAGTGCATGAGTTTATTTATTTTCCAATCATTTCTCTCAGACGCATGATATTATTTATTTCCCAACCTTTCCCACATCAGCGCATGAGATTTATTTCCCACAGCATTCCTCAGGCGCATGAGTTTATTTATTTCCCAATCATTTTTCACAGCGCATGAGATTATTTATTTCCCAATCATTATTTATTTCTCCATTTTATTTCCCGAATTGGCATTAATTAACATTGATTGTTATCTTGATTAATTATTGATCATGCGTTCCTAGATGGAACTAAGAGGCTGGCTAGTCGTCTTATTGAATTGAATGGAATAAGACACGTTCATATTAACTATGAACTATTGAAATCGATTAGCCAAACCCAAATATTGACATATATATATATGCAGGCTACAAATTTATTTATTTATTTTTACGAAAGCAGCATGTGTACTTTATGGTCAAGGCATGATTATTTCGTGGTTAGTTTTAATTGTTGCATTACGCTATGTAAGACCTACAACCTAACCGCACGGGTATCGTTGTAGAGCTGGGCATATCGTACTTTGTACGGAAGTACTCATTCTGAATGACCATGACCCACGGCATGGGATTTCACTTAACGTAGAGGCTACTAAGTTAAATAAAATAATGATTGCATGGAGAGAATGGATTTCCGAGTTCTTACATGGCAGCCCTCTTTGGGACTATTAGTGCCCAACAGGCCGGCTGGTTCCCACAGATACCGCAAATCTGCCACACGGGCAGGGAGCAGTATCTGCTTATATTATTGTATATTGTATATTGATGGCGGGCGTCCCGCTGGGACTCGTCTAATTCATGATTGGCGCAATTGATTGATTGGATAGACTAGCCTTGTTTGTTCATAGTAAGAACTGAGAAATCCTTATTGCATAATTCCAGGATAACTTGGGACTCACAGTAGTAAGTCGTAGGAGTTGGATGGCCATTTAAGTTGATTTGTTTGTGTACTGTACCTACTCTGTTAACTAACTAAGATGATCAGAAGTCAGGATATGACGGGCCAACTTCTGTCCTTGTTTGGTTGGGAGGTTGGTTCGAAGTGTCGTGACATTATGTGAATCCTAGTAGCAAGCAGAGATCTATATATCCTATTCTCTTATTACTGGTTTTAACTCCTCATATCGTGCTTCCTTGCGGTACTTGCTATTAGAGGTCTAACCTCTCTGGTTTTGCATGGCCAGATTTAGAGTCGGTTCCCGAGGACTCAACTTACCTCTACCTCCAAGATGGTCAATACTAGAGGGATGATCGCAGGAGGACTCGAGTGGGTTCCTTACTTCTCCGCTCGTTTTGTTACTTACTTTATATTTTGCCGTTTGGCACCGACATGTTAGTCGGATTGTCTTGTACTTACTTTTACATAATTGTAATTAAGTCAGACTGCAGCTGATAACAATTGTGTATATGTTGCTATATCATCTGGCTATGTTTTGTAAAGCCAGATCTCAAGAACATTTTGACTAAGCGTTTGGGACGCCTTACTGCTTTACCTTACATGTTCTATATTTCTGTTTCTTGTTTGAATGATTGAGACAATAGATGTGTAATGACCATAGTAAGACTTTTATGTAGTATGCACCCCCTCGTCTGGTTAGACAGTATTGATCGTATTATACGGTATTCTTCTACCCGTAATACGTAGCTGGCTGAGTCACTCCCCCGCTCTCCAGTATTCTGGTTCTGGGGCGTGACAAGGTTTTAGTGGTGGCCCATGCAGGTTTGATTTCAGACTTGTGGGGTATTTTAATTTATAGGATGTCTCAATCACACATGTTTCCCCTTGATCTCCTGATTCGTATTCTCGATTCTAGCTTGACATTTCGGTATCCTTTGACTTCATTGATCTTCCCTGTCCGACCGTTTGATTATTCTCTTGTCCCTTTTCTTAGGGGCACCTCATCCGCATCTGTCAGGATTGGGCAACAACAACAAGGGCAACATGGGCAACCTGACCAGGTTGGTCAGCAACAAGAGCCAGTACAACCTCAAGAGGCTATTCAAGAAGAGGTGATAGTGGAACCAGCAGTTGGACCGCGGTATCCGGAGGTTCCAACACCACCAATAGTTCCACCTACCCCAGTGGAAGTGGACACACCAGCCCTTCTGGAGATCATGAGAGGGATGATGCTACTCAGCAACATCAGATGTTAGCCCAGCAGCGCATGCACGCTCAGTTACAAGAGCAGAATGTACTACTTAACCAAGGATTGCAGACAGCTTTGGAAAGAGGAGTGAGGACTGATTCAGGAGCATCAGCCAGGTTTTGCAAGTAAAACCCCGTCGTTTCGAGGGCACGGAGGATGCCATCTCAGCAGATGCATGGCTTAAGGATATTGAGGCTATTCTGACAGCAGCTAAGGTGCCAGCAGAAGAACGTGTGGATCTAGTGAAGCTGTTACTTCAAGATCTCGCACGTGATTGGTGGGAATCAGAGGAGGTAGGCATCAGACGTCCTGTGGCTTGGGACGATTTTACAGCAAGATTCAAGACGAAGTACTATGGAGTTGTGGCGCAGTTTGAGCTACAACAGAAGTTTATCAATCTCAGACAGGCTGGCAAGACGGTAGATGCTTATGCAGCGGAGTTCTGCAGATTGAGTAGGTTCGCCCCGGAGATGGTAGCCACAGAGAGCCAGAGGGCTATGAGGTTCCAGCAAGGGTTTCATCTTGAGCTCTTGCAATTGATAGAGGGGCACAATTACCAGACTTTTGATGAAGTATTGACGGCAACTCGAAGGCATGAGATAACCATTCAGAGGCTTGCGGCAAGGACTGGAGGTCAGAAGAGATCCCACAGTCAGATTGAAGGAGGAGGGGGAGCAGCTCCCCGAACAACAGCACCGTCCCTTGGCATCCGCATTCATGATGTGGCAATGCGAGGGCCAGCACCACCACCAAGGCAGCAGCAACAGCATCAGAGGAAGAACCAGCAACCCCCAGCGGGCTGCACTTATTATGGGAAGATAGGGCACACTAGAGATATGTGTCGGACATTGAACGGACATTATTTGATATGTGGAAACCCAGATCATCGGGTTACCACATGTCCCATGAATTCGAGGTCAGGAGGACCAGTACAACAGTTTCCTGCTCTGCCAGCACCAGGGGCAGGATAGTATCGAGGACCAGCGGTAGCAGTGAGACCGTTGGCCCAGCGTCCGTTCATGACGCAGGCTCAGATGTTTCGGCAGCAGGGACCGCCGATGCAACAACACCAGCATAGACCACCCCAGCATCACCAAGACAGGGGCCAGCGGCAGCACCAGGCTAGGCCGCAGCATGGAAACCAGCAAGGAGGTCGAGGGCAGGCATTCACTCTGTCCTTGGAAGAGGCATTAGCATCGGAAGATGTTGTGGCAGGTAACATTCTCGTCGCCTCATATCCCGCAGTAGCATTATTTGATTCGGGAGCATCCCATTCATTTATATCTGCACAATTTGCAACACGGCTAGGAATGGAGTTCGAGGCATTGCCAGGGAGGTTGAATATACTCACTGGTAATGGGCTCGTAGGAGTTAGTAGAGTTATTCTAGCATGTAGCATTGTAGTTTGCGGGCATTCCTTACCCGCCCGGTTGATAGAATTTCCTGTTGGAAATTTCGACGTTATCTTAGGCATGGACTGGCTGAAAGACAGTCATGCGACAATAGATTGTCGTAGAGGGAGTGTATCCTTTGACATTCCAGGCATGAAGAGGTTCACCTTAGTCAGATCAGTGGCAACTCAACAAGAGCAGGGAGTAGTGACGGCAATGGAAGAAGTTCAGATCCCGAAGGTAGTTGAAGAGTTTTTAGACGTATTTCCTGAAGAGCTTCCAGGTCTACCACCGGTTAGAGATATTGAGTTCAGTATAGAATTGGCACCTGGAACTAAACCGATATCAGATCGAGTTTACAAAATGGCGGACTCGGAGCAGGCTAAGGTATATCAGCACATAGAGGAACTGAAGGAGAAGAAGTTCAACCAAGCTAGCGTGTCACCATGGGCAGCACCAGTGGTACTTGTGGGGAAGAAGGATGGATCATCCAGATTATGCATTGATTACAGGAAGCTTAACGCAGCAACAGTGAAGAACAAGTACCCACAACCCAGGATCGACGACTTATTTGATCAGTTGAGCAGAGCTAGAATTTTTTCCAAGATAGATCTTCGTTCAGGGTATCATCAAGTGAGGGTTCGGAAGGAAGACATTCCCAAGACAGCATTCAGGTCGAAGTATGGGCATTATGAATTCTTAGTAATGCCATTTGGTTTGACCAATGCTCCAACAATATTTATGGATTTGATGAACCGCATCTTTATGCCGTACCTGGATCAATTTGTCGTTGTGTTTCTCAACGACATTCTTGTATATTCAACTAGTGAAGAGGAGCATGAAGACCACCTCAGGAAAGTGTTACAGGTTCTGAGAGAGAACCAGTTGTATGCCAAGCTCAGCAAATGTGAGTTTTGGTCGGATCACATTTCATTTTTGGGTCATATCATATCAGGAGCTGGAGTAGCAGTGGATCCCAAGAAGGTAGAAGCAGTAGAAAGTTGGCCAGTACCCAAGACCGTAGCAGATGTGCGGAGTTTCTTGGGATTGGCAGGATATTACAGAAGGTTTGTATCAGACTTTGCAAGGCTTTCAGCACCCATGACTCGCTTGACACGGAAGGACGTGCCATTCGTCTGGTCGGCAGAATGCCAGACATCATTTGAGAATTTGAAGCAGAAGTTGATATCAGCACCTATTCTTACATTACCAGTTGGACCCGGAGGTTTTACTGTTTATTGTGATGCGTCAGGTAAAGGACTTGGATGTGTCCTCATGCAACATGGGAAGGTGATAGCGTATGCATCTAGGCAGCTTCGAGACCACGAGAAGAATTATCCAACTCATGATTTGGAGTTGGCGGCAGTAGTATTCGCTTTGAAGCTATAGAGGCATTACTTATATGGTGACCGAGTGGAGATGTACACGGACCACAAAAGTCTGAAGTACATCTTTACTCAGAAGGAACTGAACATGAGGCAGAGAAGATGGTTGGTGTTGATCAAGGATTATGACGTGGAGCTTCAGTATCATCCAGGCAAGGCTAATGTGGTAGCAGACGCTCTTAGCAGGAGAGGCGGCACATTTATGTTGACAACACAGAAGCACATTTTAGAAGACCTTCAGGAGATGGGCATCGATGTTATACTTCCTAGTGATGTAGGAGTTCTGGTGAGTCTACAAGTTCAATCCAACTTGGTAGATAGGATCAAGGCAGCTCAGGCACAAGACCCAAGGATTCAGAAGCTTAGGGCAGAATGTGAGTCAGGACTCAGGAAGGAGATGAGAATTCATGAAGATGGTACACTTAGGTTTGGGTCACGTCTATGTGTGCCTAGTGGAGATATCAGACAGGAGGTTATGGCAGAAGCTCACAGTTCTCAGTATTCTATTCACCCTGGAGGGACCAAGATGTACCAAGATATCAAGCAGCACTTCTGGTGGAATGGGATGAAGAGGGAGATAGCTAGATTTGTTTCCCGTTGCTTGGTATGTCAGCAAGTGAAGGCAGAGCAGCAGAGGCCAGCTGGATTATTGCAACCGCTTCCTATCCCGGAATGGAAGTGGGAGCATATCACAATGGACTTTGTGACCGGTTTACCGAGATCACCAAGTGGTAAAAATGCTATTTGGGTGATAGTAGATCGGCTTACAAAGGTGGCGCACTTTCTTCCTTTTAGAGTAGGTCAATCTACGGAGAAGTTGGCAGAATTATATATGCAGCAGATAGTCAAACAGCATGGGGTCCCAGTCAGTATTGTGTCAGACAGAGATACCCGTTTTATATCACATTTTTGGAAAAGCTTACATCATAGCCTGGGTACCAAGTTAAGGTTTAGCACGGCTTACCATCCCCAGACAGACGGGCAATCAGAAAGAACAATTCAGACTTTGGAAGACATGTTACGAGCTTGCACTCTGGATTTTGGAGGATCTTGGGAGAGCCACCTGCACTTAGTCGAGTTCTCGTACAACAACAGTTATCAAGCAAGTATCCAGATGGCGCCATTTGAAGCACTATATGGTAAGAAGTGTAGGTCGCCACTTGCGTGGGACGATATTGGGAAGAGAAAGATGTTAGGCCCGGAGATGATTGTTCAGACAGTGGAAGTGATTAAAGGAATTAGAGAGCGACTTCGAGTTGCACAGGATCGGCATCGTCATTGGGCGGACCAGCATCGTAGGCCGCTAGAGTTTTCTGTTGGGGACCACGTGTTCTTGAGGATCTCGCCTACCCGTGGGGTCATTAGGTTTGGCGTTCGCGGGAAGTTGAGTCCGCGATACGTAGGCCCGTTTGTTATCCTTGAGAGGGTAGGCGATGTTGCATATCGTTTATCCCTTCCACCTTCGTTACAAGAGGTGCATGACATATTTCATGTATCTCAGTTGCGAAGGTATGTATCGGACCCAAGCCATGTCCTTGATCATTCTGAGCTGGTTGTTGGTACCAACCTGTCTTACGAGGAACAGCCTGTGTCTATTTTGGACCGAAGAGAGAAGATACTCAAGAACCGAACAATTAACCTTGTCCGGGTTGCTTGGGGTCATCACTCTTTAGGAGAGTCAACGTGGGAACGTGAGGATGATATCCGTTCACGGTATCCGCACCTGTTTGACTCACAAGGTATATTTTTTTCTGTATACCTTGATTGTCTTAACTCCTCATGCTTGTCACCTTATGAGTAGAATTACTTAATGTTGTAGATTGTTAGATGTAGATACATTACTTGTTATTATCATTGTAGAATGATTGCTTACTCAATTGTTTATACTTAGATTAGTTTAGCTTCGATATTTCTATCATGCTTAGATCTGAAATTCCGAGGACGGAATTTTTCTAAGGAGGGTAGAGATGTCACTTCCCGTTCCCAGAATACGTATTTATTTAATAGTTACCATGTATTATTCTGTATTTAAATTTCTGTAAATTTATGTTAGTTAATTAATCTGCTCTTTAAATTTTCATGTTAATTTATTTTCTGCAATTTTATTTCTGCACTTTATTTCCTGCTTTTATTCCTGCATTTATTTTCTGCTTTTACCTCTTTGCTTTGCTTGCGGGTTGGCCTTGGATGAACCCATTGGATCCGGCCCAATACTCCCACCTACCACCACCCCTTCATTTAAAGCCCAAAACCATTTCTCTCTCTTCATTACTTCTTTCCATTTCACTTCTTCTTCCTCATAACTCTCCCACCAACCTAGAAGAGATAGGCAAGTGCCAACTTGCTTCTTGATGGATCCCCATTTTTATTGTTCCATCATCTTCCTCATTTGATTCTAAGTCTCTTTAGTACTTAGCATTTTCAATTTCCATGGCTTATTTGTTGTAGATCTAAGTTTGATACATTTTCAGATTTCTTAGGTTTTGATCTAGTAAACCGTGTTATCTTCAAGTTTCGATGGTTCCATGTTGTAGAGAATTTCGTTCTACCCAATTTTGACCTATGGAAGTCCATATTTGGGCTTGGGATGAAGGATTTATGAAGCTTGGAAGCAATGGCTTCCATGGTTCCCATGGTTCTGTTCTCAGAAAATTCGGAGAAGAAGAACAGTCCCAGCCGCATCAAATCTTCATTCCTCAAGCGTATGGAAATCTTTATTCCCACAGCATCAAATCTTCATTCCTCAAGCGCATGGAAATCTTTATTCCCACAGCGCATCAAATCTTCATTCCTCAAGCGCAAGGAAATCTTTTTCCCACAGCGCATCAAATCTTCATTCCTCAAGCGCATGAGATTTATTTCCCTCAGGCGCATAAATTTATTTATTTCCCAATCACTTCCCACAGCCAAGGCGCATAAATTTATTTATTTTCCAATCACTTCTCACAGCCAAGGCGTATGAGTTATTTATTTCCCAATCACTTCCCACAGCCAAGGCGCATGAGTTATTTATTTCCCAATCACTTCCCACAGCCAAGGCGCATGAGTTATTTATTTATTTCCCAATCACTTCCCACAGCCAAGACGCATGAGTTATTTATTTCCCAATCACTTTCCACAGCCAAGGCGCATGAGTTATTTATTTATATCCAATCACTTCCCACAGCCAAGGCGCATGAGATTTATTTCCCTCAGGCGCATGAGTTATTTATTTCCCAATCACTTTCCAAGGCGCATAGTTATTTATTTTTCAATCCTTTCCCTCAGGCGCATGAGTTTATTTATTTCTCAACCCTTTCCCTCAGGCGCATGAGTTTATTTATTTCCCACAGATTCCCTCAGGCGCATGAGTTTATTTATTTCCCACAGCTTTCCTGAGTTTATTTATTTCTCACAGCCACCTTCCTCAGGCGCATGAATTTATTTATTTTCCAATCACTTCCCACAGCGCATGAGTTTATTTATTTTCCAATCATTTCTCTCAGACGCATGATATTATTTATTTCCTAACCTTTCCCACATCAGCGCATAAGATTTATTTCCCACAGCATTCCTCAAGCGCATGAGTTTATTTATTTCCCAATCATTTTTCACAGCGCATGAGATTATTTATTTCCCAATCATTATTTATTTCTCCATTTTATTTCCCGAATTGGCATTAATTAACATTGATTGTTATCTTGATTAATTATTGATCATGCGTTCCTAGATGGAACTAAGAGGCTGGCTAGTCGTCTTATTGAATTGAATGGAATAAGACACGTTCATATTAACTATGAACTATTGAAATCGATTAGCCAAACCCAAATATTGACATATATATATGCAGGCTACAAATTTATTTATTTATTTTTACGAAAGCAGCATGTGTACTTTATGGTCAAGGCATAATTATTCCGTGGTTAGTTTTAATTGTTGCATTACGCTATGTAAGACCTACAACCTAACCGCACGGGTATCGTTGTAGAGCTGGGCATATCGTACTTTGTACGGAAGTACTCATTCTGAATGACCATGACCCACGGCATAGAATTTCACTTAACGTAGAGGCTACTAAGTTAAATAAAATAATGATTGCATGGAGAGAATAGATTTCCGAGTTCTTACATGGCAGCCCTCTTTGGGACTATTAGTGCCCAACAGGCCGGCTGGTTCCCACAGATACCGCAAATCTGCCACACGGGCAGGGAGCAGTATCTGCTTATATTATTGTATATTGTATATTGATGACGGGCGTCCCGCTGGGACTCGTCTAATTCATGATTGGCGCAATTGATTGATTGGATAGACTAGCCTTGTTTGTTCATAGTAAGAACTGAGAAATCCTTATTGCATAATTCCAGGATAACTTGGGACTCACAGTAGTAAGCCGTAGGAGTTGGATGGCCGTTTAAGTTGATTTGTTTGTGTACTGTACCTACTCTGTTAACTAACTAAGATGATCAGAATGTCAGGATATGACGGGCCAACTTCTGTCCTTGTTTGGTTGGGAGGTTGGTTCGAAGTGTCGTGACATTATGTGAATCCTAGTAGCAAGCAGAGATCTATATATCCTATTCTCTTATTACTGGTTTTAACTCCTCATATCGTGCTTCCTTGCGGTACTTGCTATTAGAGGTCTAACCTCTCTGGTTTTGCATGGCCAGATTTAGAGCCGGTTCCCGAGGACTCAACTTACCTCTACCTCCAAAATGGTCAATACTAGAGGGATGATCGTAGGAGGACTCGAGTGGGTTCCTTACTTCTCCGCTCGTTTTGTTACTTACTTTATATTTTATCGTTTGGCACCGACATGTTAGTCGGATTGTCTTGTACTTACTTTTACATAATTGTAATTAAGTCAGACTGCAGCTGATAACAATTGTGTATATGTTGCTATATCATCTGGCTATGTTTTGTAAAGCCAGATCTCAAGAACATTTTGACTAAGCGTTTGGGACGCCTTACTGCTTTACCTTACATGTTCTATATTTCTGTTTCTTGTTTGAATGATTGAGACAATAGATGTGTAATGACCATAGTAAGACTTTTATGTAGTATGCACCCCCTCGTCTGGTTAGACAGCATTGATCGTATTATATGGTATTCTTCTACCCGTAATACGTAGCTGGCTGAGTCACTCCCCCGCTCTCCAGTATTCTGGTTCTGGGGCGTGACATCCAGAAACGGCCGATTTTAGCTAGGCCACAGAGTCGCACAGAGTGTTCCCATTTGCAGCAGAAAGTAAATGAACACAAGTTGAAGCGAATTCAAACTCTTTATTGATTTTTAAGAAGTTTACAAGCGGCGCTAGGCCGATATTACAAATCGCTCAAGCTCTCTCTCTGAAACATAAAAAGGGCGTGCCAAGTGGCTTACAAGATGGAATAATTCATGGCGATGTTCCGATACATTATGTCCTGTATAGGGTGCTTCAGCTTCTTGCAACGTTCCAAGGCCCCAGAGTTGGCTCCGCGCCTTAACACGTTCGATGGAAGCTCCGCACCCGCCGGCGTCTCCTGCATCCTGCAAGCAGACTGTGGGGTTATCAGTACATTGTTATGCTCTGGTGGGGAGGCTAGCTCGTCCACAATGCTATCATTACCAAACATGTTCTATTTACTTTTATGCACCGTCTATCATTCATTGTCTTTCTAATCTTGCCTTAGGATCATTTACATGGCGTATTTCATAGCCTATCTCGTGTTGCCGAATACAAGTGTCGCATAGAATTTCATGCACGACTTACCCATACTTACCATCCGGCCTTTCCTGTCCAAAGTAAACCAAGTTAGTCAACAATTTATATGTAATATCTTATCGTGATTTACGTAAGCATTCAATGTCAAGGGCGTGTCCCTGCCTCAGGCCTAGCGCTTCGTAGGCGTGTTTCCTAACTCAATTTTACGAAGTACTCTTTATCCTTTGGTGTGTTATATTTCAAGCCTGTTCAGAAGGCACTTTATTTAGTTAACTTAGACCACTTTGTTCAATGCAAGGACTTGCACGTGGATCGCCACCAGCAAAGCCCACTTAACTCTATATGCACCGGTCGCTGGCATCACAAGCCATTTTGGACCCTTTTTCCTTTGGTATTTCACAACTATTCAGAGCGTGCGGCTGGTACACGTTGATAGTGTCTTGAAAATACCCTGCACTTATGTCCCCCGGGTAGCCAAGCCGCCCCCCAGGCAGCCCGTAAGCCCCCTTTGATTTCTGCCTAGGCCGGCCACGATCCTCCCTTTGATCATGTCGCGGAAATCCCTTATATCTCCCACCTCCCGTATATGAGGGGATTGTCCACGACCATTTCGTATTATTTGTCATTTTAACTTAACGGCTGTCTCCGAGCCGTTGGCTAACCCTTAGCCATAATGCGTTATCGACTAGGTTGGCGTCCGTGCAGCGCGGGTAGCGAGTCCCGTTGCACGTGCGCATCACACCTGTCGCTAACCATTCCTTTCCTTCTTATCTTTTATTCATTCATTCTTTCTTTCACTTGTTTGTTCGTTCATTGATTCATTCACTTATTCATTCTTTCAATCGTTAGCTCATTCATTCACTTATCCATTCATTCTTTTATTCACATATTATGCAACTCCCCGTGCGGGAGTCGCCTTGGCGACCCATCGGTCCCATAATCTTTCAATGTTGCTATACTCTACTTGGAACGACTATGTTGATAGTCTTCTCGTTTCATTGTTGTAATCCATTCATTGTTTCATTGTTGAACGCGTAAGGGACTTGAACGTAAGCTTGTGCCGTAGTACGAGCATGGAGCGCGGTGCTAGAGTTCTCATATTTTCTATGTTCCTTTCCATATTCTATACAAGCATGCAAGGTGGGATTAATCCCTTAGCTAGGTGCGTTGAGTCATTTATTAACATGTACGGTGTTATCGCCAAGCGATTCTCGTGATAGTGTCCGCATTGTTAAGTGTCTAGGCTAAGCAAAGACGGATTCATCGGAGCCACCCACCTTAGCGATGTTCGCATCGGCCGAGCGATACTCCGAACACGCCTTTGAAAGTCTAAGTCTGGATTCATCTTGACGGGCCAATGTAAGCCTTGCATCGATTCTTCATCAGGTCGATGCCCACTCTTCGGGTCGACGGCTCGTTTGAGTCGTTGCACTTGCCGTTTGAATCGGCGTTCCGCTAGGGCGAAGCGGATCATTACATAATACACCACTCAAAACAAGTCTCGTCCTCGAGATTTCCTGAGTGCAGGTCATCCTACCATTTCTTAACTCATACCATGTGCATATCTTAGACAATTTCTATCGAATGGCTTTACCGTTTGATGGCATCAAACTATACTCGATACCTTTCTAAGTTCCGTGTCGCATACGTTTGGTCGATTTTATTGAATAGCTTTTCATTCATTTCAGAGTTGATGGTTCTTATTCCATTGTCGCATTTTTTCGACTTGGTTGCTATTTCGACGTATCATGGAACTGAAACGGTCGTACGAGGTGCGTTGAAATTCTCAAACACGAGAGTCGTAGGCTGAGACAAACTCACTCATTCGTTCATGCGCATCTCAATACCCACTTGCAGCTGCATTCGAGTTCATCATATCGCTTAGTTTGGATCGTGCACGCATTCAAGGCATCCCCCGAATATGTACATTTCAACCAAGCTTAGCGACTAGTAAAGTTGGACAAGCTACTCGTGATAGTTTTGATTTGCCGAACGTTTTGCTAACTTCGATTTAAAATCGAACTTATGTGTGTATCACATATCGTTTATCTCGGTCCTTGAGATGATTCGATTCGCTTCTCAAGCGCTCTTGTCAACGAAATCAATACGATTTCTTCTTAGCGGAGTCGGCCAAGTCTAAGTAATTCCCGTCCGATTCGAGACCAAGTATTGCACTATCATCGAGTACGTCTTCCGACCAATGATTCAATTCGTTATTCCAACTTTACTTGTGCATCATCCATTCCTATCATTCCCATTGTTTGGGGCCATTCTCGTTGTCGTTCACGCACACTCCTAATTTCCTGTCCTACTCTAAGCCTTGTTGCCCCAAGTATATCGTCCGTCCAGACGATACTCTAATATCAATCGCACAGGTTCAATCACTCGGTATAGGGTCGTCCGCCTATCCGCTAGGCTATTTCTTTTCGAGGCTAAGTCAATGTCAGGATTGGAATCACAGTTCCCCAACAATAATGCCAATACTGACCCCAATCCTAGGGTCAAACCAAAGTCGGTAGTACGGGAGTTTTCTACCCAAGCTCGCGTCACTCAGATTTCTAAACATCGAGCACGATCACCTATTCGCATCAACGTATTCGTTGCGCATATTCGAATCTATTAAATCTCCCAATCGACATACTTCACATATCCATTCTAACCAATTCATGTATTCGATCACGAGGTCATCCAGCTCGACAATACATCGCATCCCAATCTCACGCGAGTCCGATCATCCACGGTGGTTCATGAATCACCATGCAACGCTCCGGCGGAATAATCATTCTCATCGGGACGTAACTCTTGTTTGAGTTTAGACTAACTCATTCTCGATACGCGGATTGGACCTACTCAATCCTCAAGTTCAATCATCACACACACTGATTCATGCTCGAGTTTACCTTCGCATCAAACCACAAGTCGAAGCAATCAAATTGCCACGCCATCCAAGTTCAATCACTTCCGCTGCATGAATCACCATATCAGCGCTCACGCGGAGTGATCGTCCTAATCCGGCGCGACGTATGTGCGAGGCTGGAGTTGCGCTCGCATAAGACAAGAACGTCAACCTTGTGGTTGACAACGAAGCAAATCCAAGCATTCTCATTTTTATCTAAGCCAAATCAATTCGACAGTCTGACCGTCATGCGTTCAACTAGAAAATCTTCGAGCCAAGTCTATCTTTTCCTCGACACATTTTTAACATCCCAAGTATAGCATCCAACGGAACAATAACATTTACACGATCGTCATTCGCCGAGTCAGAGTACTCCCGAGTTATCGTATATCGATCTTTGATACGCCTCAATACCATCGACGATATACGTAACCTGACGATCTTCCTTTGCAACCGATTTCGAGTCGTACGTTGATGCTGTTGTCCGAGTTGGATATTCCACAATTTTATTTAATATTCAAGATCAAGTTCAACTGCTATTCCTCAAGCTAGTTTCAAGATCGTTGTTCAAACTCAAGTCACAATTCATTTGAATCAATCCGAAATCGTACGCACGATCCTCTAAGTTTCCTCGATCAAGACCATTCATTTTCATTCATCGTTCCGAACCATTTTCTAACTCACATTGCCCAATGACAAGTTGTCCAGCGATATCTCGTTCGAGACTTTTGAAGTCACGACCAACTAAGCGTGACACATTCTAAGGCTTTGTGCGATCGCATCGCTTGCCGACATACTCGTACGATCCGTAAATCCTTTAGTCTCGTTCGAACAATTTTTATGACGTCCATACACCACTCAGGGTTCGAGCCACTCGACTAGTCGTCGACACTCATTCTTATTCTTCTCTGAACCTATCACATACACCACTCGGATTCAAGCCATACGATCTAGTCCTCAATCATGTTCGCGTCATGCGCTAAGACATCCTTCAGATTCGTTCGACGAATCTCTAGCGTAATCGCTCACGTCGTCTCGACGTACTAAGTCGTTCGCATTAATCCTCAAAATCCAAGCCAATCTTTTGGGTACGCCCAAGCGTTAACTCGATAGCGTTCCTATCGATAGACACTCAAAGTGTATCTCCGTTCTCGATCGAGCGATACTTGATATCGCTCGCAACCCGATTGCACCCAAAAGTCGAGGTGCGTGACACGCGGCATAACTTAGCCAGAAGGCCGTGTGCATAGCTATCCCGTGCGGACTATATTTGAGTTTGCACGCTCACTTATTCTCGTTCGAGCGATAACCGATCTCGCTCGCATCTCGTTTGTACCGGAAGGTCTAGGTGCGCGATACCCCGCACAACTTAGCCAAAAGGCTGCGTGCATAATCATCCTGTTCGAACTATACTCCGGTCTCGTGTATTTCGTTTGCTATTGTCAGCGTAAGCTTGCGTTTGCTAACTCTTAGCATCGGTTCCTTCCAACTCAAGTTCGTCGTGGTGGCGCAAAGGCCTTCGCCTATCGATCCCGTCCAACCGAGTACTCGTACGAGCTTTTGAAAATATTAGACTTATTGTATGGAACATCCCAAGGCACAACGAGAGAGAGCGAACACTTCTTTTGTTTCAACGAGCTTTCAAAACTGAGAGAATCGAAATAAAGTCCAAGGACGTAAAGCCGTGCTCTGATACCAATCTGTCAGGCCCCGCTCCCGCAGGAGTGATCGTCCTCGCTAAGGCGTGATGCCGCACGGGCCTAGGTGTGCCCGTACAAGGCTATGTCCAAAAACGGCCGATTTTAGCTAGGCCACAGAGTCGCACAGAGTGTTCCCATTTGCTGCGGAAAGTAAATGAACACAAGTTGAAGCGAATTCAAACTCTTTATTGATTTTCAAGAAGTTTACAAGCGGCGCTAGGCCGATATTACAAATCGCTCAAGCTCTCTCTCTCTGAAACAAAAAAAGGGCGTGCCAAGTGGCTTACAAGATGGAATTATTTATGGCGATGTTCCGATACATTATGTCCTGTATAGGGTGCTTCAGCTTCTTGCAACGTTCCAAGGCCCCAGAGTTGGCTCTGCGCCTTAACACGTTCGATGGAAGCTCCGCACCTGCCGGCGTCTCCTGCATCCTGCAAGCAGACTGTGGGGTTATCAGTACATTGTTATGCACTGGTGGGAAGGCTAGCTCGCCCACAATGCTATCATTACCAAACACGTTCTATTTACTTTTGTGTACCGTATATCATTAATTGTCTTTCAAATCTTGCCTTAGGATCATTTACATGGCATATTTCATAGCCTATCTCGTGTTGCCGAATACAAGTGTCGCATGGAATTTTATGCACGACTTACCCATACTTACCATCCGGCCTTCCCTGTCCAAAGTAAACCAAGTTAGTCAACAATTCATATGTAATAACTTATCGTGTAATAACTTTTCGTGATTTACGTAAGCATTCAATGTCAAGGGCGTGTCCCTGCCTCAGGCCTAGCGCTTCGTAGGCATATTTCCTAACTCAATTTCACGAAGTACTCTTTATCCTTTGGTATGTTATATTTCAAGCCTGTTCAGAAGGCACTTCATTTAGTTAACTTAGACCACTTTGTTCAATGCAAGGACTTGCACGTGGATCGCCACCAGCAAAGCCCACTTAACTCTATATGCACCGGCCGCTGGCATCACAAGCCATTTTGGACCCTTTTTCCCTTGGTATTTTGTAACTATTCAGAGCGTGCGGCTGGTACACGTTGATAGTGTCTTGAAAATACCCTGCACTTACGTCCCCCGGGTAGCCAAGCCCCCCCAGGCAGCCCGTAAGCCCCCTTTGATTTCCGTCTAGGCCGGCCACGATCCTCCCTTTGATCATGCCGCAGAAATCCCTTATATCTCCCACCTTCCGTATACGAGAGGATTGTCCACGACCATTTCGTATTATTTGTCATTTTAACTAACGGCTGTCTCCGAGCCGTAGGCTAACCCTTAGCCATAATGCGTTATCGACTAGGTTGGCGTCCGTGCAGCGCGGGTAGCGAGTCCCGTTGTACGTGCCCGTCACACCTGTCGCTAACCATTCCTTTCATTCTTATCTTTTATTCATTCTTTCTTTCTTTCACTTGTTTGTTCGTTCATTGATTCATTCACTTATTCATTCTTTCAATCGTTAGCTCATTCATTCACTTATCCATTCATTCTTTCATTCACATATTATGCAACTTCCCGTGCAAAAGTCGCCTTGGCGACCCATCGGTCCCATAATCTTTCAATGTTGCTATACTCTACTTGGAACGACTATGTTGATAGTCTTTCCGTTTCATTGTTGTAATCCATTCATTGTTTCATTGTTGAACGCGTAAGGGACTTGAACGTAAGCTTGTGCCGTAGCACGAGCATGGAGCGTGGTGCTAGAGTTCTCATATTTTCTATATTCCTTTCCATATTCTATACAAGCATGCAAGGTGGGATTAATCCCTTAGCTAGGTGCGTTGAGTCATTTATTAACATGCACGGTGTTATCGCCTAGCGATTCTCGTGATAGTGTCCGCATTGTTAAGTGTCTAAGCTAAGCAAAGACGGTTCATCGGAGCCACGCACCTTAGCGATGTTCGTATCGGCCGAGCAATACTCCGAGCGCGCCTTTGAAAGTCTAAGTCTGGATTCATCTTGACGGGCCAATGTAAGCCTTGCATCGATTCTTCATCATGTCGATGCCCACTCTTCGGGTCGACGACTCGTTTGAGTCGTTGCACTTGCCGTTTAAATCGACGTTCTGCTAGGGCGGAGCGGGTCATTACAACCATCTAGTCGATGCATCAACCAAAACCATAAAGTATTTAAATGGTCCGCATATTGGTTGGATTGGTCCACAAATATCTCCATAAATTCTCTCAAGGAATTGAGAAACTAATCTCGTAGGTTTCACATGGAGTGGCTTGAGATTCGTCTTCCCAATCGAGCAGGCTTGGCATAGGCTTTTCGGATTTATAACGAAATTCTTTCCTCCAAGAGGATGCCCATGTGATGCATTCATAGTGCGAAGCTTCGTATTTTGACTCGGATGACCCAGCCGGTCATGCCATAGCATAAAAGTCCTCTCATCAACTGGCGCTCGGCGAATGTTGAGATTACTCTCGATGTGTTGTATCGTAGTGAGATACAAACCACTTGAAAGACTTTTCAACTTCTCCATGATACGCTTTTGGCCGTACTGAGTGGAGGTAATGAAAAGATACTCGAAGCCATGTTCTCGAGCAGTTTCAACATAAAATCCGTTTTCTCGAATATCCTTAAAACTCAGTAAGGTACGACTGGGCCTTGGAGAATATAAGGCCTCTGATACTTCAACGGGAGTACCATTGGACAACGAAAAATGGGCTTTGCTAAAACCTTGAACAAGGGTTGAGGGCCCCGAAATGGTTGTCACTGAGGTTACTTTAGGCGTATAGGAGATAAAGTATGATTTATATAAGGCCTCCTTAAAACTCAGTCATCATATAAAACGACAGGTTTATATGGATTTGGTTTGCATAAGTAACAACAAACAATCGTAAATAAAACCAACGGTTTTGAAAAAACAATTTTTGTTTTAAAACTTTTTCTTATATCGATCGACGGGCCGATATAGAGAGTTCAATTAGTTTCTTGTAAAAATGCATAATTATAAATACAATTTGAGCAAAAAAATATTCGGTCAACCCCATTCGGTAGCTCTACGTGAATATGACCAGGCGGGAAAATGAGGGAGGAGGGTCACCAGGGACCTCTTAAGAACCAAGCCCCAAGTTCTTTCTGACATCATACCCAAATAGGTGAGCCTATTCGGAGAGACTTCGTAATTTTTTTTTTTCAAATGTAAGAATAAATAAGATTTTTCAAGAAATTCACACTATTTGCGAATAGTGTAAAATAGGTGATAATTTAGTGCGTGCTCAAAATGAGCGTTGCTTTTGAAAAAAAAATTAGCCAAAAATTTTATTTTTGGAAGGCCCAAATTTGGCGGTGCCAGAATTTGTTTATGTAGCCAAAACCATTTTTCAAAATTTTTTGTTATTACGTTAAAAAAGCGTACAACATAAATAGGCAATAATACATAAAAGAATTGGTGCCTAAGCAAGCGGCACCAAAAAAATGTCAACTATTTTTCCGACGTCTAATGAAGCGACGCCAAAAAAATACAATTTTTACTACCCATCTGTTACAATAATTCACTGAGTAACATAAAGAAAAAAATGCTACTGAGGTGCTTGTCGGGGCGCAGATGGCACTGAGGCGCTCGCCGGGGCGCTCCAAATCTGTCACCCTCATTTCCCGTACTTTCCGTATTTCTCGTATTTTTCCCGTATTTCGTATTTTTACTCGTATCTGGATTTTGGCAGGTATTTTTATTTTTCTCAGCTTGTGGAATTTCGGTATTTCTCGTATTTTGGGTTTTGGCATGGCTCGGTTTTATTGGGTTGGTTCGGTTTGGTTTGGTTTATAGGTATTGGATCACCTTAACCTATGTTACCCCTCATCCCCGCCACAACTCCCCCTCTTTATATTCCCACCTACCACTCTCTCTCCTCATAACCACCATTAATTTCCTTCTTCTTCTTCTTCTCCTTCCTCTACACAACTCTCCCAACCCTAGGCAAGTGCATCTTGCCACTACATGAGAACCCTCTTTTCTTTGTCCATTTGCTAGATTAGGACATGATGATCAACATTAGAACTTGGGTTTTTGTGATTTGGAGCCTCCATTGTGATAGATCTAAGTTATTTCTATTTTCGGATTTTGTATGGTTTGAGCTTCTTAAGTTGGATTTTATGGGTTTTTGGTGTTTCCATGTGGAAGAGCTTTCAGTTTCACTCCAGTTGGAACTTTGGAAATTCGGATTTGTAGTTCGGATGGCCAAGTTCTGAACTTTTGAAGCTTTGGGTTCATCCATGGTGTTCTTGCTGTTTGGAGAAGACAGTGAGCAGTGTGCAGAGCTGTTTAGCTTACGCACACTGAGCTGCGCGCGCTCTTTAGCGCTGCGTACGCAGACTTGAGTACGCTTCCTGTTGGAAGCGTGTCTCCTTGAGTGTGCGTGACTTTTCACGTACACTGCTCCCCTGAGTGTGCGTGACTTTTCACGTACATTGCTCCCTTGAGCGTGCGTAACTTTTCACGTACATTGCTCCCTTGAGTGTGCGTGACTTTTCACGTACACTGCTCCCCTGAGTGTGCGTGACTTTTCACGTACATTGCTCCCTTCAGCGTGCGTGACTTTTCACCTACGCTGCTCCCTGTAGCGTGCATGACTTTTCACCTACGCTGCTCCCTGTAGCGTGCGTGACTTTTCACCTACGCTGCTCCCTGTAGCGTGCGTAACTTTTCACCTATGCTGCTCCCTGTAGCGTGCGTGACTTTTCACCTACGCTGCTCCCTGTAGCGTGCGTGACTTTTCACCTACGCTGCTCTCTCAGCGTGCGTGACTTTTTACCTACGCTGCTTCCTGTAGCGTGCGTGACTTTTTTACCTACGCTGCTCTCTCAGCGTGCGTGACTTTTCACCTACGCTGCTCCCCTGACCCCCTTGCTTAACCATTGGCTCTTGGAGCTTTGGTTTTATCTCTTTAAGCTTGGCTTTTCTATAACCCTGTATATTGATATTTTATTAGATATTTTACGCCCATTTTATATCCTTACGCCTTTTGTCATGAACTTGATTTTACTTAATATGTTTGGAATCACTATTGCACATGGCATGGTATGACAAGGAACTAGCATAACACGACAGTGACCCGTAGTGGTGCACTCCTGACATGACCAACCTGACATGATAGTGGCCCGTCGTGGCATACTCCTGACAAGTACCCTGACATGATTTATCTTAATGCTGTTACGACGGCTAGATTAACTTGACTTGCCTTGACACCGTGGGTAGTTTTTTCTTGCTTGCTTGTTAAATCCACTTGTCCTGTCTTGCTTCATGTTTAGGATGGGACTCCTGAGTACCACGGTCAGGAGTATCTACTAAAATGGATTAAGGTTAATAACTAGAATAACACAGTAGTCATGAAGAGATAACACAGCTACAGGCAATCCCGTTACCTGGGCGCTCTTGGGATCTGTAGCCTGCCGTCGAGTAGGGCACATTTCCAGCGCACCGTCGCGTGTTGCACCCTCTAAGTCACCTAAGGATACATTTGTCTCCCGGGCGATGTACCCACCTGAATTCAACCCCTAATTTTCGACCTGGGTAACCTGGATGGTCTGCAGGGCTTGTGGCTGTGGAACAATCTCACTGCATCTTGTTAGTAATTAGGTCTGTGATAACCCTAGTTAGTTAAAGTAGCAAGCCGTAGTGTCTGCTTGGCCGTGATTGATTGAATGAGGTATAACCAGTCTAGCCATGTCTTGATCCAGTACAAGGTTGCTCCCTGCCTTGATTTCTTGCATTATTATTTTGTCGATAAATGGTGGAAAACCAAGTTCCGTTCAGATGAAGGGTTACAACCCCGGTCCTTGTTTGGTTTACGGGTTGTAACCTGGCTATCGGAATAGTTCCATGGTTATCTCGTCGTATATCACCCTGCCATGTTTTCGTAAGTTTTAATTTTAGTATTAGATTTTCTTGTGCTGATTGCTGGCTTTTGTTCTTATTTTGTGGCCCCCTTATGGCACTTGCTCTTTCTGGGGTTGACCCAGCTGGTTTTGTGTGGCCAGATTTCGGAGCAGCTTCCGATGATCTACCAAGCTTCCAGCCCAATGGTGGCGACTAGAAGAAACCCGGGCTACGAGTGGGTTTTCTATTTTGTTTCGCTCACTCTACTGTAAAATTATTCTTTTGAGGCGTTTAGCCGACGAGCACCTGTTAGCTCGATGCACTTTTACTTACTGTCTGCCTACGGGCTGTAAACATGATTAACAAATCCTAGGGTTGATCATGTACGACTAAATTCTTGCTAGTCCTAACATTTTATAACGACTAGCTTCATGATCAGCTGAATATGTAATATTTGGGACGCCTTATTATTGTATATTTAATGATCATACATCTTGCGACCTTACTTACTTGCTTGTGATTGAGACATTAGGCTTGTTCATGACCATAAGAGACTGTTGGCTTGTAGTAAACCCTCATATATCTAGACAGCCGTGACCGTATATCGAGGTGGTTTCCATTTTAATATACGTAGCTGGCTATGTCTGCCCCCGCTCTCCAGTATTCTGGTTCTGGGGCGTGACATGGTTTAAGTGGTGGCCCATGCAGGTCTTGTCAATTAATATATGTGGGGGTTTACCAGATAGATGTCTCAATCAGTATTCGCCCTTGATCTCCGCCCGTATTTTCAAATCCCTAAAATTCTTGCCCTGATTACATGCTTGTATCGTTGATCTGTCCTGGTCCTTCCTTATTGTTTCCCTGTGTCATCTTCCTCAGCGGCACTGTACCTGACCCTGCCGATCAGCGAGGTGGAGCACCTCCCGTGGACCAGCATCAACCCGGAGATCAAGCCCAGCATTCCGGGGTAGCCTCCAGAGTTGTGCCTACTGGAGGAGAGTCACCAGTTCGGCCCGTCCAGCCCGCAGAGCCAGATGATGGTACCTTAGTAGGCCTCATCAGAACTTTGATAGCTTCCCATGATCGTCGAAGCGACGCCCTGCACCAGACAGTTCAAGATGCTTTGACCCGAGGCGGACATCCAGGGAACCAGGCGGCCAACAGCTTCAAGCGATTGAACCCTCCTTTCTTCGACGGCACCGAGGATGCGATTTCCGCAGATGCATGGCTTCAGGATACCGAGGTAATTCTGGAAGCAGCTAGGACACCCGAGAATGAGAAGGTGGCGGTGGTACGCCTGCAGTTGTTGGACTTGGCTCGCAGTTGGTGGGCGGCGCAAGCCATGGGATTAGTGGCACCCATTGCTTGGGCAGTGTTTGGAGAGAGATTCCAGACGAAGTATTTTGATGCTGTGGCTCGGTACGACCTGCAGACCAGATTTACCAACTTGAAGCAAGGAGGCAGAACAGTCGACAATTATGCATCGGAGTTTTCTAGACTCAGTAGGTTTGCCCCCACCTTGGTGGCGACCGAGTTTGATAGGGCCCAGCGGTTCCAGCAGGGACTACATTTGGAGATCTTGTTGGCGGTTGAGCAGTTCGAGCACCAGACGTTCGATGCAGTCTTGAGAGCAGCTAGGAGGCATGAGTATACCTCCCAGAGGATCGTAGATAGGACCGGAGGTAGGAAGCGGTCCCACAGTCAGATGCAGCAATCATCAGCTCCAGTCCCGACAGTTAGGGGATTGACCATTGGAACTCCGAGGCGGGCGGCCTCAGTAACGTCGGTTCAGCATTCGACCCCGACGTACCCGCAGCAGCAGAAGCAGAAGCAGGCTTCCGCGATGGGATATTCTCATTGCGGGAAGCCAGGGCATGTGGTGGCAGACTGTCGCAGGGCACAGGGATTGTGCCTGGCGTGTGGAGCAGCAGATCATAGGATAGGGGCTTGCCCGAATAGGGGTGGTTCATCAGCATCCAACCCTTCTAGCTCTTCGGTGAGAGGACCGGCCCCAGTACCAGTTCAGCAGCAGCAGTATCAGTCTTCGAGGCCCTTGCCGCCTCAGTCTCAGGCATTCCAGCAACAACACCCCCAGCAGTATGCACAAGCCCAAGCTCAGACCCAGAATAGGCAGAGAAGTTTCCAGCAGAGGGGACCAACAGCCAGAGGACAAGGTCAGGCCATGATGATGGCTATGGAAGAAGAAGTTGCACCAGGTGAGGTTGTGGTAGGTACTATTCTCGTTAACTCCTCTCCAGCGTCTGTATTATTTGATTCTGGTGCATCGCATTCATTCATGTCTACACGATTCGCGACACGGATAGGATTGGAGCCCGAGTCATTATCAGTGAGGCTCAATATACTTACTGGTAATGGTCTTGTGGGGGTAGATCGAGTGTTTTCCTCGTGTCGGATCGTAGTTAGCGGTAGGGAGTTCTCCGCTAGATTCATAGAGTTTTCTATGGCAGACTATGATGTAGTCCTAGGCATGGATTGGTTGAGGAATCAGTATGCTAGGATAGACTGCCATATTGGCAGAGTTGTCTTTAGTATCCCCGGCGAGCCAGAGTTTTCGTTTTCCAGAGGCGCAGTGGAGCCATCTTCCCCAGCATTGCGGATGGCAGTAGCAGCAGTACAGTTACCCCGGATAGTTGAAGAGTTTTCAGATGTCTTCCCAGAGAAGCTTCCAGGGATGCCGCCGGAACGGGAGATTGAGTTCACTATAGACTTGATTCCCGGGACAGCACCAGTATCAGAGCGAGTCTACAGGATGGCGCCTTCAGAGTTGGAAATTTTGTACAAGATGATTGAAGAACTGAGGACCAAGGGATTCATCCGTGCAAGTGGATCACCTTGGGGAGCCCCGATGCTTCTTGTGAAAAAGAAGGATGGTACGTCCAGGCTATGTGTTGATTATCGTACCTTGAATTCGGTGACAATCAAGAACAGATACCCTCTTCCGAGGATAGATGACTTGTTTGATCAGCTCAGAGGGGCTTCAGTGTTCTCGAAGATCGACTTGCGGTCGGGATACCACCAGATCAGAGTCAGAGAGCAGGACATCCTGAAGACAGCATTCAGATCAAGGTATGGACATTGGGAGTTCCTTGTTATGCCCTTTGGAGCGACCAATGCGCCGGCCGTATTCATGGACCTCATGAATCGCATTTTCATGCCTTACTTGGATCAATTTATGATCGTGTTCCTAGATGACATCCTGGTCTACAGCAAGAGTGAAGCAGAGCATGAGCAACATCTCAGAGTCGTCCTCCAGACGCTTAAGGAGCATCAGTTGTACGCCAAGTTCAGTAAATGCGAGTTCTAGCTAGATCGCATATCATACTTGGGTCACATCATTACCCGAGGAGGAGTGGAAGTGGATCCCCAGAAGATTGTGGCTATCGAGTCATGGCCGGTACCCAGCTCAGTGGCAGAGGTTCGCAGCTTCCTTGGATTGGCCGGCTACTACCGGCGGTTCGTTTCAGATTTCGTAAGGATTTCAGCGCCGATGACCCAGTTAACCCGCAAGGATGTGCCGTTTGTTTGGACCGCAGAGTGTCAGAGTTCATTTGAGAAGTTGAAGCGAGGTTTGATAACGGCTCCCATTCTTACCCTTCCAGATGGGACCGGAGGATTCATAGTTTATTACGACGCTTCAGGCAGAGGATTGGGGTGTGTCTTGATGCAGCATGGGAAGGTAATATCTTATGCGTCACGTCAACTACGTGATCATGAGAAGAATTACCCGACCCACGACTTGGAATTGGCGGCGGTAGTGTTTGCTTTGAAGTTGTGGAGACACTACTTGTACGGAGATAGAGTGGAAATCTTTACTGATCATAAGAGCCTGAAGTATGTTTTCATCCAGAAGGACCTTAATATGCGGCAGAGAAGATGGCTCGAGCTACTGGTGGACTATGATGTGGATTTGCAGTATCATCCCGGGAAGGCCAACGTTGTAGCAGATGCATTGAGCAGGAGAGCCGGAGTTTATCTCCTGACGGCGCAACCAGAATTATTGGCAGATCTTCAGAAGATGGGAATTGAAGTGGTTCTTCCAACCAGCGTGGCATTGATGGCCAGCCTACAGGTTCAGTCCAGCATAGTTGAGAGAATCCGGGTGGCACAGTCAACAGATTCCAAGATCCAGCGACTCAGAGCAGAGTGTGAAGCAGAAAGAAGGCCAGAGTTATGTATCTATGAAGACGGTACACTTCGGCACGGCACTCGTCTTTGTGTATCCAGTAGAGATATCAGACAAGAAGTCATGGCAGAAGCCCACAGTTCACAATATTCTATTCATCCGGGTGGTACGAAGATGTACCGTGATATTCGTCAGCATTTCTGGTGGAATGGCATGAAGAGGGAGATAGCCCAGTTTGTCTCTCGGTGTTTGGTTTGCCAACAGGTTAAAGCTGAACATCAGAGGCCCGCTGGACTTCTTCAACCCTTACCGATCCCAGAATGGAAATGGGAACATATAACCATGGATTTCGTGACCGGATTGCCCAGATCTCCGGCCGACAGAGATGCTATTTGGGTAATTGTGGACAGACTTACCAAGGTGGCACACTTTCTCCCATTCAGAGTTGGACAGTCGACGGCGCAGTTAGCAGAGATGTATCTCAGGCAGATCGTCAGGCTTCACGGTGTGCCAGTCAGCATCACCTCGGACAGGGATTCAAGATTCACATCACACTTTTGGCGCAGCTTACATAAGAGTTTGGGGACTCGCCTTCAGTTCAGCTCAGCTTATCACCCGCAGACGGATGGTCAATCAGAGCGCACAATCCAGACTCTTGAAGATATGTTGAGATCCTGTACCCTTGACTTCGGTGGTTCATGGGAGAATCATCTGCACCTGGTGGAATTCTCGTACAATAACAGTTATCAGGCCAGTATCCAGATGGCACCCTTCGAGGCTCTTTATGGCAGGAAGTACAGATCCCCGCTAGCATGGGACGATGTCGGGGAGAGGCAGATGCTCGGACCTGAATTAATTTCCCAGACGGTTGAAGTGGTCAGGAAGGTCAGAGATCACCTCCGAGTTGCCCAGGACCGCCAGCGCCATTGGGCCGATGCTCATCGGCGTCCCTTAGAATTTGCTGTCGGCGACCATGTATTCCTTAGGATCTTGCCTAACCGCGGCGTCATTCGCTTCGGCGTACTGGGAAAGCTTAGTCCTAGGTATATAGGGCCGTTCGATATTCTAGAGCGAGTAGGAGATGTATCATATCATCTCGCTCTTCCGCCGTCGCTAAGTGAGGTGCATGATGTATTCCATGTGTCCCAATTACGACGGTATATTCCGGACCCGAGCCACGTCCTAGACCATTCGGAATTGGTTGTTGGTACCAACCTTTCGTATGAGGAGAGGCCCGTGTCTATATTGGACCAGAGGGAGAAGATACTCAAGAACAAGACTATTAAATTAGTCCGTGTTGCTTGGGATCATCACTCTCTAGGTGAGTCAACGTGGGAGCGTGAGGACGACATCCGATCGCGATATCCCTACCTGTTTGACTCGTGAGGTATAATGTCTTTCTTATGCCTTACGTTTTCCCTTTCTTGCTTGCATTGTATGATTGTATGATTGAACTGCTTAGTGTAACTTGCATGTGCTTAATGTAGCTTGTCGTGACAATCTCTAGCTCCTTGATTAAATTCCGAGGACGAAATTCTTTTAAGGTGGGTAGAGTTGTCACCCTCATTTTCCATACTTTCCGTATTTTCCGTATTTTTCTCGTATTTTGTATTTTTACTCGTATATGGATTTTGGCAGGTATTTTTATTTTTCTCAGCTTGTGGAATTTCGGTATTTCTCGTATTTTGGGTTTTGACATGGCTCGGTTTTATTGGGTTGGTTCGGTTTGGTTTGGTTTATAGGTATTGGATCACCTTAACCTATGTTACCCCTCATCCCCGCCACAACTCCCCCTCTTTATATCCCCATCTACCACTCTCTCTCCTCATAACCACCATTAATTTTCTTCTTCTTCTTCTCATTCCTCTACACAACTCTCCCAACCCTAGGCAAGTGCATCTTGCCACTACATGAGAACCCTCTTTTCTTTGTCTATTTGCTAGATTAGGACATGGTGATCAACATTAGAACTTGGGTTTTTGTGATTTGGAGCCTCCATTGTGATAGATCTAAGTTATTTCTATTTTCGGATTTTGTATGGTTTGAGCTTCTTAAGTTGGATTTTATGGGTTTTTGGTGTTTCCATGTGGAAGAGCTTTCAGTTTCACTCCAGTTGGAACTTTGGAAATCCGAATTTGGAGTTCGGATGGCCAAGTTCTGAACTTTTGAAGCTTTGGGTTCATCCATGGTGTTCTTGCTGTTTGGAGAAGACAGTGAGCAGTGTGCAGAGCTGTTTAGCTTACGCACACTGAGCTACGCGCGCTCTTTAGCGCTGCGTACGCAGACTTGAGTACGCTTCCTGTTGGAAGCGTGTCTCCTTGAGTGTGCGTGACTTTTCACGTACACTGCTCCCCTGAGTGTGCGTGACTTTTTACGTACATTGCTCCCTTCAGCGTGCGTGACTTTTTACGTACATTGCTCCCTTGAGTGTGCGTGACTTTTCACGTACACTGCTCCCCTGAGTGTGCGTGACTTTTCACGTACATTGCTCCCTTCAGCGTGCGTGACTTTTCACCTACGCTGCTCCCTGTAGCGTGCGTGACTTTTCACCTACGCTGCCCCCTGTAGCATGCGTGACTTTTCACCTACGCTGCTCTCTCAGCGTGCGTGACTTTTCACCTACGCTGCTCCCCTGACCCCCTTGCTTAACCATTGGCTCTTGGAGCTTTGGTTTTATCTCTTTAAGCTTGGCTTTTCTATAACCCTGTATATTGATATTTTATTAGATATTTTACGCCCATTTTATATCCTTACGCCTTTTGTCATGAACTTGATTTTACTTAATATGTTTGGAATCACTATTGCACATGGCATGGTATGACAAGGAACTAGCATAACACGACAGTGACCCGTAGTGGTGCACTCCTGACATGACCAACCTGACATAATAGTGGCCCGTCGTGGCGCACTCCTGACAAGTACCCTGACATGATTTATCTTAATGCTGTTGCGACGGCTAGATTAACTTGACTTGCCTTGACACCGTGGGTAGTTCTTTCTTGCTTGCTTGTTAAATCTACTTGTCCTGTCTTGCATCATGTCTAGGATGGGACTCCTGAGTACCACGGTCAGGAGTACCTACTAAAATGGATTAAGGTTAATAACTAGAATAACACAGTAGTCATGAAGAGATGACACAGCTACAGTCAATCCCGTTACCTGGGCGCTCTTGGGATCTGTAGCCTGCCGTCGAGTAGGGCACATTTCCAGCGCACCGTCGCGTGTTGCACCCTCTAAGTCACCTAAGGGTACATTTGTCTCCCGGGCGATGTACCCACCTGAATTCAACCCCTAATTTTCGACCTGGGTAACCTGGATGGTCTGCAGGGCTTGTGGCTGTGGAACAATCTCACTGCATCTTGTTAGTAATTAGGTCTGTGATAACCCTAGTTAGTTAAAGTAGCAAGCCGTAGCGTCTGCTTGGCCGTGATTGATTGAATGAGGTATAACCAGTCTAGCCATATCTTGATCCAGTACAAGGTTGCTCCCTGCCTTGATTTCTTGCATTATTATTTTGCCGATAAATGGTGGGAAACCAAGTTCCGTTCAGATGAAGGGTTACAACCCCGGTCCTTGTTTGGTTTACGGGTTGTAACCTGGCTATCGGAATAGTTCCATGGTTATTTCGTCGTATATCACTCTGCCATGTTTTCGTAAGTTTTAATTTTAGTATTAGATTTTCTTGTGCTGATTGCTGGCTTTTGTTCTTATTTCGTGGCCCCCTTGTGGCACTTGCTCTTTCTGGGGTTGACCCAGCTGGTTTTGTGTGGCCAGATTTTGGAGCAGCTCCCAAGGATCTACCAAGCTTCCAGTCCAATGGTGGCGACTAGAAGGAACCCGGGCTACGCGTGGGTTTTCTATTTTGTTTCGCTCACTCTACTGTAAAATTATTCTTTTGAGGCGTTTAGCCGACGAGCACCTGTTAGCTCGATGCACTTTTACTTACTGTCTGCCTACGGGCTGTAAACATGATTAACAAATCCTAGGGTTGATCATGTACGACTAAACTCTTGCTAGTCCTAACATTTTGTAACGACTAGCTTCATGATCAGCTGAATATATAATATTTGGAACGCCTTATTATTGTATATTTAATGATCATACATCTTGCGACCTTACTTACTTGCTTGTAATTGAGATATTAGGCTTGTTCATGACCATAAGAGACTGTTGGCTTGTAGTAAACCCTCATATATCTAGACAGCCGTGACCGTATATCGAGGTGGTTTCCATTTCAATATACGTAGCTGGCTGTCACTTCCCGTTCCCAGAATACGTATTTATTTAATAGTTACCATGTATTATTCTGTATTTAAATTTCTGTAAATTTATGTTAGTTAATTAATCTGCTCTTTAAATTTTCATGTTAATTTATTTCCTGCAATTTTATTTCTGCACTTTATTTTCTGCTTTTATTCCTGTATTTATTTTCTGCTTTTACCTCTTTGCTTTGCTTGCGGGTTGGCCTTGGATGAACCCATTGGACCCGGCCCAATACCCCCACCTACCACCACCCCTTCATTTAAAGCCCAAAACCATTTCTCTCTCTTCATTACTTCTTCCCATTACACTTCTTCTTCCCCATAACTCTCCCACCAACCTAGAAGAGATAGGCAAGTGCCAACTTGCTTGATGATGGATCCCCATTATTATTGTTCCATCATCTTCCTCATTTGATTCTAAGTCTCTTTAGTACTTAGCATTTTCAATTTCCATGGCTTATTTGTTGTAGATCTAAGTTTGATACATTTTCGGATTTCTTAGGTTTTGATCTAGTAAACCTTGTTATCTTCAAGTTTCGATGGTTCCATGTTGTAGAGAATTTCGTTCTACCCAATTTTGACCTATGGAAGTCCATATTTGGGCTTGGGATGAAGGATTTATGAAGCTTGGAAGCAATGGCTTCCATGGTTCCCATGGTTCTGTTCTCAGAAAATTCGGAGAAGAAGAACAGTCCCAGCCGCATCAAATCTTCATTCCTCAAGCGCATGGAAATCTTTATTCCCAGCCGCATCAAATCTTCATTCCTCAAGCGCATGGAAATCTTTATTCCCAGCCGTATCAAATCTTCATTCCTCAAGCGCATGGAAATCTTTATTCCCAGCCGCATCAAATCTTCATTCCTCAGGCGCATGAGTTATTTATTTCCCAATCACTTCTCACAGCCAAGGCGCATGAGTTATTTATTTCCCATTCCTCAGGCGCATGAGTCATTTATTTCCCACAGATTCCCTCAGGCGCATGAGTTATTTATTTCCCAATCATTTCCCACAGTGCGTGAGATTGTTTATTTCCCAATTATTTCCCACAGTGCGTGAGATTGTTTATTTCCCAATCATTTCCCACAGTGCGTGAGATTGTTTATTTCTCAATCATTTCCCACAGCGCACGAGATTTATTTCCCACAGCCGTATTCCCACAGCGCATGAGTTTATTTATTTCCCAATCATTCCCTCAGGCGCATGATATTATTTATTTTCTAACCTTTCCCACAGTGCATGAGTTTATTTATTTCCCAATCATTCCCTCAGGCGCATGATATTATTTATTTTCCAACCTTTTCCACAGCGCATGGTATTATTTATTTCCCAATCATTCCCCAGGCGCATGAGATTATTTATTTCCCAATCATTTCCCACAGCGTATGAGATTATTTATTTTCCAATCATTATTTATTTCCAAATGTTTATTTCCCGAATTTGGCATTAATTAACATTGATTGTTATCTTGATTAATTATTGATCATGCGTTCCTAGATGGAACTAAGAGACTGGCTAGTCGTCTTATTGAAATGAATGAATGAGACACGTTCATATTAAGTATGAACTACTATAATCGATTGGCCGATCCCGAATCTTGACATACAGGCATACATGCAGGCTTCAACTTATTTATTTATTTATTTTACTATAAAAGAAGCATGTGTACTTTATGGTCAAGGCATGATTGTTCCGTGGTTAGTTTGGATTGTTGCATTACGCTATGTAAGACCTACAACCTAACCGCACGGGTATCGTTGTAGAGCTGGGCATATCGTACTTTGTACGGAAGTACTCATTCTGAATGACCATGACCCACGGCATGGGATTTCACTTAACGTAGAGGCTACTAAGTTAAATAAAATAATGATTGCATGGAGAGAATGGATTCCCGAGTTCTTACATGGCAGCCCTCTTTGGGACTATTAGTGCCCAACAGGCCGGCTGGTTCCCACAGATACTGCAAACCTGTCACACGGGCATGGAGCGGTATCTGGTTATACTATTTATTGTATATTGTATATTGATGACGGGCGTCCTGCTGGGACTCGTCTAATTCATGATTGGCGCAATTGATTGATTGGATAGACTAGCCTTGCTTGCCCATAGTAAGAACTGAGGAATCTTTTATTGCATAATTCCAGGATAACTTGGGACTCACAGTAGCAAGCCGTAGTAGTTGCATGGCCGGTTAAACTGATTTGTTTGTGTACTGTGCCTACTCTGTTAACTAACTAAGATAATCAGAATGTCAGGATATGACGGGCCAACTTCTGTCCTTGTTTGGTTGGGAGGTTGGTTCGAAGTGTCGTGACATTATGTGAATCCTAGTAGCAAGCAGAGATCTATATATCTTATTCTCTTATTACTGGTTTTAACTCCTCATATCGTGCTTCCTTGCGGTACTTGCTATTAGAGGTCTAACCTCTCTGGTTTTGCATGGCCAGATTTAGAGCCGGTTCCCGAGGACTCAACTTACTTCTACCTCCAAGATGGTCAACACTAGAGGGATGATCGCAGGAGGACTCGAGTGGGTTTCTTACTTCCCCGCTCGTTTTGTTATTTACCTTATACTTTGCCGTTTGGTATCGACATGTTAGTCGGATCGTCTTGTACTTACTTTTACATAATTGTAACTAAAGTCAGACTGCAGCTGATAACAATTGTGTATATTTTGCTACATCAGATCTGGCTATGTTTTGTAAAGCCAGATATCAAGAACATTTTGACAGAGCGTTTGGGACGCCTTACTGTTTTATCTTACATGTTCTCTATTACTGTTTCTTGTTCGAATGATTGAGACAATAGATGTGAAGTGACCATAGTGAGACCTTTATGTAGTATGCACCCCCTCGTCTGGTTAGACAGCATTGATCGTATTATACGGTATTCATCTACCCGTAATACGTAGCTGGCTGAGTCATTCCCCCGCTCTCCAGTATTCTGGTTCTGGGGCGTGACAAGGTTTTAGTGGTGGCCCATGCAGGTCTGATTTCAGACTTGTGGGGTGTTTTAATTTATAGGATGTCTCAATCACACATGTTTTCCCTTGATCTCCTGATTCGTATTCTCGATTCTAGCTTGACATTCCGGTATCCTTTGACTTCATTGATCTTCCCTGTCCGACCGTTTGATTATTCTCTTGTCCCTTTTCTTAGGGGCACCTCGTCCGCATCTGTCAGGATTGGGCAACAACAACAAGGGCAACATGGACAACCTGACCAGGTTGGTCAGCAACAAGAGCCAGTACAACCTCAAGAGGCTATTCAAGAAGAGGTGATAGTGGAACCAGCAGTTGGACCGCAGTATCCGGAGGTTCCAACACCACCAATAGTTCCACCTACCCCAGTGGAAGTGGACACACCAGCCCTTCTGGAGATCATGAGAGGGATGATGGCTACTCAGCAACATCAGATGTTGGCCCAGCAGCGCATGCACACTCAGTTGCAAGAGCAGAATGTGTTGCTCAACCAAGGATTGCAGACGGCTTTGGAAAGAGGAGTGAGAACAGATTCCGGAGCATCAGCCAGGTTTTGCAAGTACAACCCCCGTCGTTTCGAGGGCACGGAGGATGCCATTTCAGCAGATGCATGGCTTAAGGATATTGAGGCTATTCTGACAGCAGCTAAGGTGCCGGCAGAAGAACGTGTGGATCAGGTGAAGTTGTTACTTCAGGATCTCGCACGTGATTGGTGGGAATCAGAGGAGGTAGGCATCAGACGTCCTGTGGCTTGGGACGATTTTACAGCAAGGTTCAAGACAAAGTACTATGGAGTTGTGGCGCAGTTTGAGCTACAACAGAAGTTTATCAATCTTAGACAGGCTGGCAAGACGGTAGATGCTTATGCAGCGGAGTTCTGCAGATTGAGTAGGTTCGCCCCGGAGATGGTAGCCACAGAGAGCCAGAGGGCTATGAGGTTCCAGCAAGGATTTCATCTCGAGCTCTTGCAATTGATAGAGGGGCACAATTACCAGACTTTTGATGAAGTATTGACGGCGACTCGAAGGCATGAGATAACCATTCAGAGGCTTGTGGCAAGGACTGGAGGTCAGAAGAGATCCCACAGTCAGATTAAAGGAGGAGGGGGAGCAGCGCCCCGAACAACAGCACCGTCCCCTGGCATTCGTATCCACGATGTGGCACTGCGAGGACCCGCACCACCACCCAGGCAGCAGCAACAGCATCAGAGGAAGAACCAGCAACCCCCGGTGGGCTGCACTTATTGTGGGAAGGTAGGGCACACTAGAGATGTGTGCCGGACATTGAACGGGCAGTGTTTGATATGTGGGAATCCAGGTCATCGGGTTACCACATGTCCCATGAATTCGAGGTCAGGAGGACCAGTACAACAATTTCCTGCTCTGCCAGCACCAGGGGCAGGACAGTATCGAGGACCAGCGGTAGCAGTGAGGCCGTTGGCACAGAGCCCGTTCATGACGCAGGCTCAGATGTTTCGGCAGCAGGGACCGCCGATGCAACAACACCAGCATAGACCACCCCAGCATCACCAAGGCAGGGGCCAGCGGCAGCACCAGGCTAGGCCGCAGCATGGGAACCAGCAAGGAGGTCGAGGGCAGGCATTCACTCTGTCCTTGGAAGAGGCATTGGCATCGGGAGATGTTGTGGCAGGTAACATTCTCGTCGCCTCTTATCCCGCAGTAGCATTGTTTGATTCGGGAGCATCACACTCATTTATATCTGCACAATTTGCAACACGGCTAGGAATGGAGTTCGAGGCATTGCCGGGGAGGTTAAATATACTCACTGGTAATGGGCTCGTAGGAGTTAGTAGAGTTATTCTAGCGTGTAGCGTTGTAGTTTGCGGGCATTCCTTACCCGCCCGGTTGATAGAATTTCCTGTTGGAAATTTCGACGTTATCTTAGGCATGGACTGGCTGAAAGACAGTCATGCGACAATAGATTGTCGTAGAGGGAGTGTATCTTTTGATATTCCAGGCATGAAGCGGTTCACCTTAGTCAGATCAGTAGCAACTCAACAAGAGCAGGGAGTAGTGACGGCAATGGAAGAAGTTCAAGTCCCGAAGGTAGTTGAAGAGTTTTTAGACGTATTTCCTGAAGAGCTTCCAGGTCTACCACCGGTTAGAGATATTGAGTTCAGTATAGAATTGGCACCTGGAACTAAACCGATATCAGATCGGGTTTACAGAATGGCGGATTCAGAGCAGGCCAAGGTATATCAGCACATAGAGGAACTGAAGGAGAAGAAGTTCATCCAAGCTAGCATATCACCATGGGCAGCACCAGTGGTACTTGTGGGGAAGAAGGATGGGTCATCCAGATTGTGCATTGATTACAGGAAGCTTAACGCAGCAACAGTGAAGAACAAGTACCCACTACCCAGGATCGACGACTTATTTGATCAGTTGAGCAGGGCCAGAGTTTTCTCCAAGATAGATCTTCGTTCAGGGTATCATCAAGTGAGGGTTCGGAAGGAGGACATTCCCAAGACAGCATTCAGGTCGAAGTATGGACATTATGAATTCTTAGTAATGCCGTTTGGTTTGACCAATGCTCCAGCAATCTTTATGGATTTGATGAATCGCATCTTTATGCCGTACTTGGATCAGTTTGTCGTGGTATTTTTCGACGACATTCTTGTATACTCAGCTAGTGAAGAGGAGCATGAAGACCACCTCAGGAAAGTGTTGCAGGTTCTGAGAGAGAACCAGTTGTATGCCAAGCTCAGCAAGTGTGAGTTTTGGTCGGATCATATTTCATTTTTGGGTCACATCATATCAGGAGCTGGAGTAGCAGTGGATCCCAAGAAGGTAGAAGCAGTGGAAAGTTGGCCAGTACCCAAGACCGTAGCAGATGTGCGGAGTTTCTTGGGATTGGCAGGATATTACAGAAGATTTGTATCAGACTTTGCGAGACTTTCAGCACCCATGACTCGCTTGACACGGAAGGACGTACCATTCGTCTGGTCGGCAGAATGTCAGGCATCATTTGAGAATCTGAAGCAGAAGTTGATATCAGCGCCTATTCTTACATTGCCAGTTGGACCCGGAGGATTTACAGTATATTGTGATGCGTCAGGTAAAGGACTTGGATGTGTCCTCATGCAGCATGGGAAGGTGATAGCGTATGCATCTAGGCAGCTTCGAGACCACGAGAAGAATTACCCAACTCATGATTTGGAGTTGGCGGCAGTAGTATTCGCTTTGAAGCTATGGAGGCATTACTTATATGGTGACCGAGTGGAGATGTACACGGACCACAAAAGTCTGAAGTACATCTTTACTCAGAAGGAGCTGAACATGAGACAGAGAAGATGGTTGGAGTTGATCAAGGATTACGACGTGGAGCTTCAGTATCATCCAGGCAAGGCTAATGTGGTAGCAGATGCTCTCAGCAGGAGAGGCGGCGTATTTATGTTAACAACACAGAGGCATATCTTAGAAGATCTTCAGGAGATGGGCATCGAGGTTATACTTCCTAGTGATGTAGGAGTTCTGGCGAGTCTACAAGTTCAATCCAACTTGGTAGATAGGATCAAGGCAGCTCAGGCACAAGACCCAAGGATTCAGAAGCTTAGGGAAGAATGTGAGTCAGGACTCAGGAAGGAGATGCAAATCCATGAAGATGGTACGCTTAGGTTTGGGTCACATCTATGTGTACCTAGTGGAGATATCAGACAGGAGGTTATGGCAGAAGCTCACAGTTCTCAGTATTCCATACACCCTGGAGGGACCAAGATGTACCAAGATATCAAGCAGCACTTCTGGTGGAACGGGATGAAGAGGGAGATAGCTAGATTCGTTTCCCGTTGCTTGGTATGTCAGCAAGTGAAGGCAGAGCAGCAGAGGCCAGCTGGATTATTGCAACCGCTTCCTATCCCGGAATGGAAGTGGGAGCATATTACAATGGACTTTGTGACCGGTTTACCAAGATCCCCAAGTGGTAAGGATGCTATTTGGGTAATCGTAGATCGGCTTACGAAGGTGGCACATTTTCTTCCTTTTAGAGTAGGTCAATCTACGGAGAAGTTGGCAGAATTATATATGCAGCAGATAGTCAGACAGCATGGGGTCCCAGTCAGTATTGTGTCAGACAGAGATACCCGTTTTACATCACATTTTTGGAAGAGCTTACATCATAGCTTGGGTACCAAGTTAAGATTTAGCACGGCTTACCATCCACAGACGGATGGGCAATCAGAAAGAACAATTCAGACTTTAGAAGACATGTTGCGAGCTTGCACCCTAGATTTTGGAGGATCTTGGGAGAGCCACCTACACTTGGTCGAGTTCTCATATAACAACAGTTATCAAGCCAGTATCCAGATGGCGCCATTTGAAGCACTATATGGTAAGAAGTGTAGGTCGCCACTAGCGTAGGACGATATTGGGGAGAGAAAGATGTTAGGCCCGGAGATGATTGTTCAGACAGTGGAAGTGGTTAAAGGAATTAGAGAGCGACTTCGAGTTGCGCAGGATCGACATCGTCATTGGGCAGACCAGCATCGTAGGCCGTTAGAGTTTTCTGTTGGGGACCACATATTCTTGCGGATCTCACCTACCCGTGGGGTCATTAGATTTGGCATTCGCGGGAAGTTGAGTCCTCGATACGTGGGCCCGTTTGTTATCCTTGAGAGGGTAGGCGATGTTGCTTATCGTTTATCCCTTCCACCTTCGTTACGAGAGGTGCATGATGTGTTTCATGTATCTCAATTGCGAAGGTATGTATCAGACCCAAGCCATGTCCTTGATCATTCTGAGCTGGTTGTTGGTACCAACCTGTCTTACGAGGAACAGCCTGTGTCTATTTTGGACCGAAGAGAGAAGGTACTCAAGAACCGAACAATTAACCTTGTCCGGGTTGCTTGGGGTCATCACTCTTTGGGGGAGTCAACGTGGGAACGTGAGGATGATATCCGATCACGGTATCCGTACCTGTTTGACTCACAAGGTATATCTCTTTCTGTATACCTTGATTGTCTTAACCCCTCATGCTTGTCACGTTGTAAGTAGAATTGCTTGGTGTCGTAGAATGTTCAGCATGGATATGTTTCTACTGTTAATATTGTAGAATGATTGCTTACTCTAATTGATCGTACTTAGATTAGTTTAGCTTCGATGTTTCTATCATGTTTGGATCTGAAATTCCAAGGACGGAATTTTTCTAAGGAGGGTAGAGATGTCACTTCCCGTTCCCAGAATACGTATTTATTTAATAGTTACCATGTATTATTCTGTATTTAAATTTCTGTAAATTTATGTTAGTTAATTAATCTGCTCTTTAAATTTTCATGTTAATTTATTTCCTGCAATTTTATTTCTGCACTTTATTTTCTGCTTTTATTTCTGCATTTATTTTCTGCTTTTACCTCTTTGCTTTGCTTGCGGGTTGGCCTTGGATGAACCCATTGGACCCGGCCCAATACCCCCACCTACCACCACCCCTTCATTTAAAGCCCAAAACCATTTCTCTCTCTTCATTACTTCTTCCCATTACACTTCTTCTTCCCCATAACTCTCCCACCAACCTAGAAGAGATAGGCAAGTGCCAACTTGCTTGATGATGGATCCCCATTATTATTGTTCCATCATCTTCCTCATTTGATTCTAAGTCTCTTTAGTACTTAGCATTTTCAATTTCCATGGCTTATTTGTTGTAGATCTAAGTTTGATACATTTTCGGATTTCTTAGGTTTTGATCTAGTAAACCTTGTTATCTTCAAGTTTCGATGGTTCCATGTTGTAGAGAATTTTGTTCTACCCAATTTTGACCTATGGAAGTCCATATTTGGGCTTGGGATGAAGGATTTATGAAGCTTGGAAGCAATGGCTTCCATGGTTCCCATGGTTCTGTTCTCAGAAAATTCGGAGAAGAAGAACAGTCCCAGCCGCATCAAATCTTCATTCCTCAAGCGCATGGAAATCTTTATTCTTAGCCGCATCAAATCTTCATTCCTCAAGCGCATGGAAATCTTTATTCCCAGCCGCATCAAATCTTCATTCCTCAAGCGCATGAAAATCTTTATTCCCAGCCGCATCAAATCTTCATTCCTCAGGCGCATGAGTTATTTATTTCCCAATCACTTCTCACAGCCAAGGCGCATGAGTTATTTATTTCCCATTCCTCAGGCGCATGAGTCATTTATTTCCCACAGATTCCCTCAGGCGCATGAGTTATTTATTTCCCAATCATTTCCCACAGTGCGTGAGATTGTTTATTTCCCAATTATTTCCCACAGTGCGTGAGATTGTTTATTTCCCAATCATTTCCCACAGTGCGTGAGATTGTTTATTTCCCAATCATTTCCCACAGCGCACGAGATTTATTTCCCACAGCCGTATTCCCACAGCGCATGAGTTTATTTATTTCCCAATCATTCCCTCAGGCGCATAATATTATTTATTTTCTAACCTTTCCCACAGTGCATGAGTTTATTTATTTCCCAATCATTCCCTCAGGCGCATGATATTATTTATTTTCTAACCTTTTCCACAGCGCATGGTATTATTTATTTCCCAATCATTCCCCAGGCGCATGAGATTATTTATTTCCCAATCATTTCCCACAGCGCATGAGATTATTTATTTTCCAATCATTATTTATTTCCCAATGTTTATTTCCCGAATTTGGCATTAATTAACATTGATTGTTATCTTGATTAATTATTGATCATGCGTTCCTAGATGGAACTAAGAGACTGGCTAGTCGTCTTATTGAAATGAATGAATGAGACACGTTCATATTAAGTATGAACTACTATAATCGATTGGCCGATCCCGAATCTTGACATACAGGCATACATGCAGGCTTCAATTTATTTATTTATTTATTTTACTATAAAAGAAGCATGTGTACTTTATGGTCAAGGCATGATTGTTCCGTGGTTAGTTTGGATTGTTGCATTACGCTATGTAAGACCTACAACCTAACCGCACGGGTATCGTTGTAGAGCTGGGCATATCGTACTTTGTACGGAAGTACTCATTCTGAATGACCATGACCCATGGCATGGGATTTCACTTAACGTAGAGGCTACTAAGTTAAATAAAATAATGATTGCATGGAGAGAATGGATTTCCGAGTTCTTACATGGCAGCCCTCTTTGGGACTATTAGTGCCCAACAGGCCGACTGGTTCCCACAGATACTGCAAACCTGTCACACGGGCATGGAGCGGTATCTGGTTATACTATTTATTGTATATTGTATATTGATGACGGGCGTCCTGCTGGGACTCGTCTAATTCATGATTGGCGCAATTGATTGATTGGATAGACTAGCCTTGCTTGCCCATAGTAAGAACTGAGGAATCTTTTATTGCATAATTCCAGGATAACTTGGGACTCACAGTAGCAAGCCGTAGTAGTTGCATGGCCGGTTAAACTGATTTGTTTGTGTACTGTGCCTACTCTGTTAACTAACTAAGATAATCAGAATGTCAGGATATGACGGGCCAACTTCTGTCCTTGTTTGGTTGGGAGGTTGGTTCGAAGTGTCGTGACATTATGTGAATCCTAGTAGCAAGCAGAGATCTATATATCTTATTCTCTTATTACTGGTTTTAACTCCTCATATCGTGCTTCCTTGCGGTACTTGCTATTAGAGGTCTAACCTCTCTGGTTTTGCATGGCCAGATTTAGAGCCGGTTCCCGAGGACTCAACTTACTTCTACCTCCAAGATGGTCAACACTAGAGGGATGATCGCAGGAGGACTCGAGTGGGTTTCTTACTTCCCCGCTCGTTTTGTTATTTACCTTATACTTTGCCGTTTGGCACCGACATGTTAGTCGGATCGTCTTGTACTTACTTTTACATAATTGTAACTAAAGTCAGACTGCAGCTGATAACAATTGTGTATATTTTGCTACATCAGATCTGGCTATGTTTTGTAAAGCCAGATATCAAGAACATTTTGACAGAGCGTTTGGGACGCCTTACTGCTTTATCTTACATGTTCTCTATTACTGTTTCTTGTTCGAATGATTGAGACAATAGATGTGAAGTGACCATAGTGAGACCTTTATGTAGTATGCACCCCCTCGTCTGGTTAGACAGCATTGATCGTATTATACGGTATTCATCTACCCGTAATACGTAGCTGGCTGAGTCATTCCCCCGCTCTCCAGTATTCTGGTTCTGGGGCGTGACACTGGCTATGTCTGCCCCCACTCTCCAGTATTCTGGTTCTGGGGCGTGACAAAATCCATCATCAAAAAAAATGTTAGCATCTAAAATTTCTTTTTCAACATGAAAATTTGCTATCAAAAATGTATTTCCTCAGAAATTAACTAACAAATATGTTTTTTTTTTCAAAAAAAACTAGTATGCTAAAGGCTAGATTATAGCAAAGTTAAAAATCATAAGCAAAATTTTTTTTTTGAATTTTTTTTTTTGGAACATGAAGGATTACCATGAGTTACAACAAATATATAAATTTAACAGTAATACATATTTAACAGTGTACGTTTCTTTTAGATATATAATATGAAGAATTTGTACAGAGTAAATATTCCAACTTGAAAAATGATAAGTTTATATATTAATCCTTTATGCACAAACTATTTGAGTGAAGTGACTCTTGAATAATCATGTACATTAAGATCAAGTTACTCCTAAATAGTCATGTATATCAGTTACTCCTAAAGAGTCCTTTATGCATGTTTGTTTGCTATTTGTTTTGTATTAGTACAAATCAGCCATCACAAATATCTACTACTAAAATGCAATGGACACATGAACCCAACTCGGAAAGATCTTTATATACGATTCTCTATACGATTAAAGAAAACTCTCCATAGGATGAATTGGCATGAACAAAAAAAAAACATAGACACTTAAGAAAAAAAATCAACATCATCTTGTGTATACGTGTGGGACATCTATCCGATGCAACACGGGCATTCCAAATCAAGATTGTCACAAAAATTAGATATACTAGATAACAATTATAGATATATTAACAAATTTTTTTACCTTTCTTACCTTATGGTGGAAGAAAGTGAGAAAACGATCGGTACGTCAGGTCTCCGGCGTTGCATGAGCAAGGTGCTGATAACGTGTCGTAAGCCAAAAACTCAAACACACGAAAATATGACGAAGTATATTATAAACTACAAGTGAACATTTACAAGCTATTCCAATCTCTCTTTATATAGGGAGAGAGGTTGGGGGTTATGAAGAAACGAAAGGCCAAAGGTCATGTAGGTTACAAGAATATGAATGTGTAGAGACATATGAGTTACAACAAATCCTTATTTTTTAGTTGTTGCAAAATGGTATAGTTTGCTATTTTCAAACACAAGGGGCATGTCCGGAAACAAATTCTAGCAAAGAAATTCGTTCCCCAAATGCCCCTACTTTGTAGAGAGGAGAGGTTTCAGTTGGGACCGGATAAAAAAGCTTTCATTCTCATGGCCGAAAGCCGCCTCCTCCTCGCCATTTCCTCCCCTCAAAAAATAAAATTATGAGAGAAAAGAAGAAACCCTAACCCTAAAAATCACTTCTTGCTTTGGTTGTTCATCGTTTTCTCCATCAAAAACCCTAGAAATTTTGAGATCGGAGGTGGGCTCGGTTACCGTCGGTTAGATTCAGGGCTAGGGTTTGGTTCTCGGAGTTTCGGTTCCGTCATCAGCATGGAGCCTCGCGTGGGGAATAAGTTCCGCCTCGGCCGGAAGATCGGGAGCGGCTCGTTCGGCGAGATCTATCTAGGTTTGACCTCTAAAGTCGTCATTTTTGTGTGTTAAGTTTGGTCATTCACGGATTCACTCGATCAAAATTGAGTCTTTTTTTTTTGTTCCAGGGACTAATATACAAACCAATGAAGAGGTCGCCATAAAGCTTGTGAGTATACTAGTGTATTCTGAAGTGTCCCGTACGTGTCCTACACGAGACGTCCCATATTTTTGCAGTGTCTGTGCTTCCCGAACGTGCCATTAACAGATTAATTTGGGAACTTGTCTTGATTTCTGTAGAGTTTATAAACAGTTGATGCCGACTCAAAAGACTTCAAAAATGCCCATGTTATATATTATTGTGGTTCCATCCTCTTCAAACACAAACCCTTCTTCCAGGTTTACATTTCCGACTTTTATCAATTGCCATTTAAGAAGAACATCATTTTTAGCTAGTACCTTTCCTCTAGGTTTTTTCTCTCTCTCTCTCCTGACTTTTTCTCTCTTTCATTCTTCACTCGCCTGACTAACAGTACAATGATAGTAAGGAATAACCTTTTTTATGTGATTTTATAAGTGGGTGTTTGTTGCAGAATTGGGTTTCAGTAGTTGTTTGTCCGAGTTTTATTTACCTTTTTTGGGTACATTTCTGTGATTGTTCAGTATGAAACATTTACCTTTTTGAGTTTATGGATGAAAAATTGTAACTTTATAAAAACTACAAGAGGAAATGAGGGCATTCACTTTGATTTAAAAAAAGAGATCATATACTGATTGTTTCGTTACATAGGATTGATCATTCACCATGATGCATAGAGATAAATAATGTTGATTGAGAAATGCTTATGCAGTAAGTGGTATATGAACATAGGATACTCATGAAAAAAAAAAAAATTGCACGATCAAGAGAAAACATGTCCTAAAGATGAGCATAGCGTAACTTCCGATTTTTCTGGACTCGATCAACAAACTCCCTTGACAAGGAGCTGTGTCCAATCCAGTTCCTCAAAATGTTACTTCCTTTTTGCTCCAAATTGACCCATTGCTGGCTATAATACAATTACTGCCACAGCATCTTCTGTTCAGAATTGACCAGTAGGTTCGTGATATGCCATCCCGATCCTTCCATGCACCCCAAACAGTTGTAGCTTATAGGATGGGAGAATGTGTGGTAAGACAAGATAAGAGCACTGGTAAAAAGGAACAAAAATGCTAGAAAATAACGTAATGAGAATGACGATATGAATGAGTAGCCATACAAGATAAGGTCAATAATTGTCTGCTTTCATGGAAATTAGAGTTGGCTTTAATTGTGGACAAGATTAGGAAAGTTGTTTGAGATGGTTGGGACGTATAATTCGAGCTCACTGATGCATCCATTTGGAGGTTAGTAAGATTGTACTTGGAGGACTTGCTAGACTAGTAGTACTCCAAACTTCATGGTTGAAGCCATAAGAAAGAATTCATGTAGCCAACCCAGTAAATTTAGGGTGAAACTTTTCTTGTGAACTTTTTGAACTAGTCTTTAAATGTTGTCTTGAGTTCTTAAGTAGTGAGGCTTGCGTCTATTGCTTATCATATGCTATTTCTTCTTCTCTTATCCTTATCCTTATACACAACTGTTCTTTAAGGCCCTCCGGATGCCTTGTCTCTCTACATTTTTTTGACCCTTTCCCCAATATTCCTTTTGTAGGTCATACTCTTTAAGTATAGATGCAGAAATGTTGTCATAGCCTCATGGTTCTCAATTTTTCTTTAATTGTGCAATCACTAGTACCTCTTATTATGACATTATTCCAACTTGAATGATATTCTTTTACTACTTCCGTCATATCGTTGTTGTGTCCGTGCGCTTAGGGGGTGAGAACTGTTACAATTGGGTGTTCTGCTTCAACTCCGACCATTAAGAACATATATTTCTATTTGATGAATACTTTTTTACGACTGATTCTTTATGCTTACTTGATGGTGACACATTTTAATCAGGAAAATGTTAAGACGAAGCATCCCCAGTTGCTATATGAGTCAAAACTGTACAGAATCCTGCAAGGAGGAAGTAATGCAAATTTGTAAACCTCTTACACCGGTAAATAAACACTAGACTTGTGTTGCTACCTACTCATCATCCCCCCTTCAATTTTTTGATATGCAGCTGGGATTCCGAATGTTAGATGGTTCGGTGTCGAAGGAGACTATAATGTTCTTGTAATAGACTTATTAGGACCAAGTCTTGAAGACCTTTTCAGCTTCTGCAGTAGGAAGCTATCTTTAAAGACAGTTTTAATGCTCGCGGATCAGATGGTATGGTTTACCCACTCTAGGAATTGCTTGTTGCATTCTGAAATGGTCGTATTATGCTGTAGTGGTTTTCTTTTACAGATTAATCGAGTTGAATTTGTCCATGCAAAATCCTTTTTGCATCGAGATATCAAACCTGACAATTTTCTTATGGGTTTGGGAAGGCGAGCAAATCAGGTTTCCTCACAAGCTTATATCTGTATTTATTCTTTTCTAAGATTTATACAGGAAACTTATGTTGCTTTTATTTCCTATTCACATTTCCATATAGGTGTACTGTATTGATTTTGGTCTTGCCAAGAAGTACAGGGATACTTCAACTCACCAACATATACCATACCGGTAATTTGTGTGACAGTATTCAATTATAGATTTGTTTTATGCGCTAATAGTTTTGCATTTTGAAGTAACACTTTTATCTGATTGGTATACTGATAAATTTGGTTTTTACGATAGTACATTAATTTGCATGTCTTAGTTCTTGAGGCATATGTTATCTATTAATTTCATTTCATTTTGAGATGTCATATGAATCAGCTAGGAACCAACTTGATAATGTCAATAATGTTTATCAACTGAAAAGTAACTTGGGCTTAGGGATCTAGCTAAGCTTTTCTGGCTAGTAATCATGTGCAAAATGCACATGTGCACTTATAGCTAGTTATTTCATATCTATGTCCACATATCCTTATATTTACGAAGATAAGTTTGAGAACAAATTATTCTCATATGTTCTTCTTTTTTTGTTTCTGGTTGTGCTGTGGTTATCAGAAACAATATTCTCATATAACTACACACTGCCTTTATCGTTGTGTTCACACTGAGTGCTAGAGTGTCCAAGGCACTTTGATCTTGTTGTCCAGGCTCTGGATAATAGTACCTCGTTAGCGTGAAAGGTTTCTCCTTTGGATCTATGGATGGGCTAGAGTCGGGGTTGTACATAATGAGATTAGTAAGGTTTGCATTTCATAATTAATTGACAGACAGGATGCTCATGTGTTTGGATCAGCTGTATCCTTGTTTTAACTTGTTAAGACAATTGTCAAAACTGATTGTGAGTTGTCATTAACTCAGCCATTGATAGTTCATTCACTCAAATTCTTTCAGCTGATTGTACTTATTGATAGTTCAATAAATAATCAAACAAATTTTAGGTGAGCGATAAATTTTTAAAGTATTCGGGGAGGGGAGAGAAGTTTTAAAAAATATTGGGGAGAGACAATTCGCCAATGCTACTGACGAATTCAAAAGAAATTGAAATTTGCCAACAATAAACGAATTCGCCAAATCTGTTGGCAGGTTTCCTAAAGGAATTCGCCAACTCTATTGGCGGTTCCTAAGAGTTGGCGAATCCCTAAAAAATTGACTGTCAGATTGGGGTATATGGATCTATAAAACAGAGGCATGGGGGAGGGTGCTTCGTGGAGAGAGAAGAGAAGAAAAAAGAGGGGGAGAAAAGAGGATAGCTGGAGCAGTGGAGAGGAGAGGATGTCAGTTATAAAACTTCTATAAATTTAGAATGACTGTTAAATGACTTTCCAACAAATAATTCGGGAGTCTTAAGATTATCGATATTATCATCTAAAATTTCAATTAAATCATCACTATTTTCATCATCACCACCTTCATCTAATATACGTTTTTCTTTAGCAAATGAAATAATTTGGTGAGAAGAACTATAATCCATATTAACAGTTTGGTTATTAAAAGCACGTTGACTATTTATATTATCAATTCTTGGTGATGATGGAGTAACATATATATTTATATACGGTGATTGTAAATTAACTTCAAATTTTTTTCCATGCTTCTTCATCATCTAATATAAACAAGCAGAAACAAAAATGTGCCATAATATATATTCATACCGGATAGAAAAATGTTCGATAATAAGATTGCATAAATTATCTGACATAATATTCTGATAAGTGAAAAGAAGTTGAGTAAAACTTCCTTTGTAAGATGGTCCATTTAGTGTACCTCCATGCGAGCATAATATTCTTAGGCTTTGATCCATGACAAATAGAGGTTGTGTATAGTTTATGGAAAAAGAGCTTCTAAACAAAATATTGTAAAGCTTATGAATAGAACATAAGAGCTTCTGTAGAGATGATAATAGAAGAGATAGGAAGAGAGTGGTATGAAAGCTGCCTCACCCTTCCTCTTGAATTTATAGAATCCCAACTATAGCCGTTAGGATCTAAAAACGTTTAGAAATGTACTCCGTTGGAGCCAAACGGTCAAAACTCCGACCGTTTAAAAAAAAGATTCGCCAATCCTGTTGGCGAATTATCCCTCTCTAATTGTGACAAAGTTCTCTCCCTACCCGAATTCTCTCAAATTTAATCTCCAAAATTTTATGACAATTAATTAGTGTCTATTAATTAAAGATTAGTTGTTAAGAATAAAAACTTTGCTTGCATTTGGGGAAATCAATTAAAAATATATACTAGCAATCTAGTTAGTAGTAATTATACTAGAGTGAGCAAAATGTGAAGTTTATGGGGATTGAGATCGAGATTGGGTGCTCAATCTGATTAAAAATCGAAAATTGCAAGTGGCAGAATACTTGTGATTAATTGGTTTACCAGCCATGAACCAGGCGCATACCGCTTAATATAACATTGCTGTATCTAATTGAGATATTTTGGTGCAGTGGTCCCTTTCATTTCTTTTCAGATACTTCAGTGTTGTCTTCAAACATTCTTTTGTATCATTTTTGTGCTTAATAAGAAACATGATCTCCTGGTCGTAGAAGAATTGCCCAGCTACTTAAATGTTTAGGATTATCAACTGCCTAAGATCACCAAGCTGCTTTGGCAGCATAGATACCTCTCTTGTCACCTTTGCTTCCACCTTTGTTCTACGCCTGAGTGGACTGAGGGCAATTAAATTGGAAGTTTTATCTTTGGAACCTGTCCATTCTTATGAAATCTCTTGCTTGTTTATTCAGATCTTTGTGTTGTAATTGCAGTCTTTTTTTTTTTCCTTACCTGGTTTGTGCGTTCTAATATCTGGTCTAAATTTTGGGCACCTTGTTTGTATTTAGTTGATTTGAATTGAATCTGCGTTGCTTGCTATTGGGTTTTAACACTAATTCTCTTGTATAGTCTAGACCCAAATCCCGTACAAGCTCACATTGTTTGGGTTGCTATTTACTGCTTAAAAGCATTTGGATACCCTCTGTTTGTGTATCCTCATATATCTTCGTAAATGGCAGAGAGAATAAGAACTTGACTGGGACAGCAAGATATGCAAGCATGAACACTCATCTTGGTATAGGTAAGTGTTCTCACAGTATCCTTCTGATCAACATTTTGTACTCTGTTATCTGAGTGCCGAATGAAAGTTTATGCAGCATAGTCGGATTTTTTTTTTCACTGTAAAATTGGTCAGATACCTGCTGAGTTTTTATTCTTCGTATGCTGATTTGTTTTTAGTGAACTTCTAGAACAAAGCAGGAGAGATGATTTGGAATCTCTTGGATTTGTTCTCATGTACTTTTTAAGAGGAAGGTCTGTTTTATTCCACAGAAGTTTCTTGAACTTTATGCTATTTGTATTTTCTTATTATCTAATTCTTTCAGCTTTGCTTTTCTAGTCTACCATGGCAGGGATTAAAAGCAGGAACAAAGAAACAGAAGTATGAAAAAATTAGTGAAAGAAAAGTTTCCACGTCGATTGAGGTAAGGCCTTCTTCGTAAAGCCAATTTTTTTTTTGACGCTGTCTAAGTTGATCTTTCATCTTCAGGCTCTATGTCGTGGATATCCTACAGAATTTGCATCTTATTTCCATTACTGCCGCTCATTACGCTTTGATGACAAACCAGATTATGCATACCTTAAAAGAATATTCCGTGACCTTTTTATACGTGAGGGTAGGTTATTATCTTATTTGTATGCTGGTGTGCTAACTTTTCTGGTATACAGTTATTCTTAATCCTAGATGATGCAAGTTTTGTATCATGAAAGAATGTAACAACTGCTATTACACGTCTTTACGTCAGGTTTTCAGTTTGATTATGTCTTTGACTGGACCATTTTGAAGTACCAGCAGTCGCAGATTATCAGTGCTCCTTCACGTGTTCTTGTAAGTCGTGCCTTTTCTAGGGACCAGTTTTTACATCCAAATAAGCTTTTTATTGAGTTCTTTCCCTAGGGTTCTGGCGCTGGACCTAGCTCTGGGTTGCCTCCTGTGATTGCAACTACTGGTAAGCAATCAGGTATCTGTCTGTGTTGTTTTTGGTTATCTATGTAAAGCAATATGACCTGTCTTCTTTGTTACATAGATCGACTCTCCGTTCTCTCTGCTCCATAATATTATATCATAACGAAGTCTTCTAATGACTACTTCCTCTGTTAACATAAGCAGCTACTTCATTATGGTATCTGTAACCTGGTACCCCTAGTTCTATCAGTTCCTTTAACTAGGATCCTGTTAATACCATTATTGTAACCCGTTAATTTGTTAACACCTTTGCACATGTCGTAGTAGTCTCAAATAATTTTCCTTCGTCTTAGTTAATATCCTCCCTGATTTACCACGAATGCAATCGTTTCTTATCCTGTATTTGATTGTATTGCGATACATCCACATATCCATAATTTATATGAATATTTTCTTCTGGACCCTGTACAACTGACAATCTTTTATATCATGTTAATAATCTTGTCTATATCTGAATAAATACTTGCACATAAATATTTCAGTAACAGTTACCTATTGCATGTACTTTTCCTGGCCAAATCAAAGTGTAATTTCCCTCAATTTTATTTTAGGTGGTGATGAAGGGAGAACGAGTGGTTTGTCAGCAACAGATCCTTCTCGTCGCCGTGTTCCTGCACCAGGTATAAATGCAGGTAGCTTATTGAAGCATAAGAATCCAGCTGTGAGTGATGCAGCTTCCAGCAAAGAAGCTATGGTGAGCCAGTTACTTTGCAATGATATAAGCTTTCTTTATCATTTTATTGTTGAGCCATGTGATATTATAACTTTGGAGTTTGGAGGAAGCATTCTACCTCAAGAACATGCAAGATTCAGAATTAATTGACAGAGGATATGATCAGCTGTATCCTTGTTTTAACTTGTAAAGACTATTGTCAGCACTGATTGCGAGTAACTCAGCCACTGATTTACTGTGAGCCACAAATTCTTTCAACTGATTGTACATAAATTTATGCTTTGAAGTGTAAGAAATCATGCTGTCAATTTCTCTAGGAAGAAACAAATTCGTTTAACTTCGCCTTGGATCCAAACTTATTAGTTACTTGATTATTTATAAATGTTAATTACTGACACACGTGAGTGTATGTTTCATGTGTAGCTATCCAGTTCAACTTTTTTGGGGCGGGCAGGCGGATCCTCAAGGCAAGCTGCTGTTTCAAGCAGCGAGGTGGCAGACACTTCATCCCTGTCCCATAATCGCGTCACCTCAGACTCGAGACCCGGGATTCTTCGCAAGGTTCCAAGTGCTCAAAGGACTTCCCCGGTTGTGTCAGCAGAGCAGAAGCGTGCATCTTCTGGTAGACACTCATCAACTATCAATAACTACGAGTCCACCCTCAGGGGCATAGAAGGACTCAACTTCCATAAAGAAGATAAAGTAGGATTGTAGGAAGCATTGAGACATTTGGTCTCTCTTTTAATTTGATGTGTGTGATTGGAGGGGGGTAAAGCTATAATATGACTAGGAAGTAGAGGTGAAAATTCGAGTTGAGGATCTGCTTCTCCGTTGGCAACAAGATTGTGAGAGGGCGTCTGGATGGCCAGTGAATCCTTCTGTGTCCTAAGGCCGTGGCAAAGGTTGTGTGTAAATGTGTGTAAGCTGCTGTCATTCCCTTCCTCGTGTGAAATGAACCCAACCTTCTGCTATTTGATCACATTTCAGGAGTATTATTCTTATTATATGTATTTTTTGAATATGCAGGTATGGTTGTTTCCATAATTAGCCTGTTTTGGATAGATTGGTTAAAATACAGTTCATTTGTTTTCCTGAAATCACATGCAATCCAGTTAGCTAACAAGAAAAATAAAATATAATTGGATAACATGTACATATATTCTACAAAACTTGATATCGTTTACAATAGAATACAAAATATTTTAGGTAAATATTATCAATTAATTTAAGAGATCCTTTACTATTTAAGCAATTTCATGAATACTATTTATTAACTACAATTGAAAGGAACGGAAGAAGCCAATGGTACTTTATATACCACAGGAAAAGAATGAAAAGAGTGTTAAGAAAGACTGTCCGTCTGATTTTTTCCTTCAGGTGATAAACCCATTTGCAGGTGAATGGTTTGCAATATGGAAATTGTTGAAATATTCAATTTCGGGGTGGGAGTTTATGAAAAATTTACCCGCATTGTGGGTTTTATGAAATACCCAAAATTATATATTTTCATGTTAAATATTTCAAGTTTTCCTTTAGATGCTCTTTATTTACAAAATTGTCATTTTGATAATACCATAACTACCCTTTCGCACAAATTTGGTCATATATATGTATTTGAATTCACAAACTCAGATTTGGATTACGATTTTCGTCTTCTTTTTCTTCACGAGATATCTGAATTCCATTGTTCTCATCTTCAGCAGAGATTGCAAAGATCGTGCTTTTCTTCAGTCGAACTCCGATCACCGTTCATTATTATCATCATCATTTTCGTAGAGAGATTTAAAGTTTTCCGGCGATTAGGTCAATTATGGAGAAAAGATCTTCTTCTTCTTCTCCATAAGAGTTAGTATCGTTTTGAAACAATAACGAAAAACTCTTGAATCTTTATTCCTAACAAATTTTTTTCTAAAAAAAAAAATGTTTCTGTTAACTGTTCTCCGTCATTTAACACGGAGAATGACCGCTCTCCTACATTTTAACACGGGGAATGGTCATTCTCCGTGATTTTAACAACGAAGAATGGTCATTCTCCGTGATTTTAACACGGAGAATGACTATTCTCCTGCATTTTAACACTAAAAATGACCATTTTCGTAATTTTAACACGAAAATGACAATTTTTCGTGATTTTAACACGAAAAATTGTCATTTTCCGTGATTTTAACAACGGATAACGGAGAATGGTCATTCTCCGTGATTTTAACACGAAAAATGACCATTCTCCTGTATTTTAATATGGAGAATGACAATTCTTCGTCAATTTAACAAGGAGAATGGCCATTCTCCGTGATATTAATACGGAGAATTGCCATTCTCCGTGATATTACCACGGAGAATGGTCATTTTTCTGCATTTTAATACGGAGAATGACTATTCTCCTGCATTTTAACACGAAAAATGACCAGTTGAAACTTTGGAGGGCCATAACTTTTGACTGAGAGGTCGAAACGAGGTCCGGTTTGTCGCAAAAAGAGCATATTTTCGAGGAACCTAAGATAAATAATTTTATCATTTGACAGACTTTCGAAATTTTAGAATCGCAAAAAATAATGTTTAGACCTCCATTTTAACACGGGGAATGACCATTCTCCGGTTTGTCGCAAAATGACCATTCTCCTGCATTTTAACACGGAAAATGACCAGTTGATGCTGCTGCTGATGATGAAGTGGGAACTGATGATGACGACATGGTATGAAGATTGCGAACGGAGAGTCACTGACGAGTTTTTGAAGTAAGGTTTGAAAATTTTGGAGGAGAAAACCTAGATTTGAAAGTGAACAACATATGACAGAAGAGGAAGAATCGAAACGTTTTTTTAAGAGTAGGTTTCGTGATTGTTTTCAATAAATTAGAAGGGCAAAAAGTTCATTTCGAACCCTTTTATATATTTTTTGCTAATTCTGGGCACGCGATAAAATGTTATTTTGTGGTAAATTTTTCATAAAACTTTTATGGTTTTTGGACATTTCATAAATTTTACCGTTTGCAATTTCCTGTTTTCGGTACAAGCTCCCATGTATCAATTTTGTTTAAAGCTTCAATCTTTGCTTCTTCAGAACACGCTGTTTCTTCTTCGTTTTGTGCTCTATAAAGAAGCATGAGGTCATAGTGCAACGACTTTGATGTACTTCATAATCATTGAGGCAATCTGACTTGTCTTTTCTTCCTTGGTGATCTTCTAATTATCTGGTCACTATCTTCTGAACTTAAGTATTCTACATGAAGGCTGAAGATGTCCCGTTCCAATTCTACCGAATCGATAAATTGCCTCCAAACGTGATGATCCAGCAAGAAGTGGGACATTTTTTTGGTGTCCCAAAAGGTATATGGTAGGTATGCTGGTGGCATACCTCTGGATCGGAAACTGTTCAATTTATTATCCGATTCATATCTAAAGTTACTATTTCAACCGACACATATCTGGAGAATCAAAACGCTACTACATGCATGCAAAAGTCAGGAGATGGTACTAGCAAATGATATAGAGCATTATAAAGTATTAATCACACATTACATGATCGCTTACTAATTAATACATGACGACAGCAAGCTGTTGGGCGCTACAACACACTAAGAACTCGACCATGGCAACTTCAAAGCTACACTAGAGAAGCATTAATTGTAGTAACACTTCTCCTTGTCCGTATGCTTTCTCGTTATGTACTCTTGCCCTTCCATGACGAGGACGTCGACCGAGGATCTGACCCATTCCATGACGACTGTCCAACTATATAATTAGCAAAACTTGTGCTTAGCCTTGATGGATTCAGTTAAGTTCATGTAATTGGGTCTACTGCTGTTGCTGCTCTCTTCAGTCCTTTCGGAGTGGTACCCGCCGTGGATATTGGAGTAGACGTGCAGCAGATGGAAGAAGACGAGGTGCTGGAGGAGCTTTCATCGTATCGGTGGAAATCGCAAGAGGCAGCTACCGATAATTGAGTCGTGGAGCCATGGTTGTGAAACATGTTAGGGGGTTTCGCGGAGATCCTGGTGGTGACACTGTTCTTCTTGATTTCCACACAAGTGCCTGCTGGATCGGGAAGTTTTGAGTACTTCCCTTCATGAACTTCTTCTTCTGCTTCACTGATTTTGGGACTGTGGACACGAGTGTTGTAATTGGCTTGCTCCATCAACCTGTTCTTCCAAGGCTTTGCTGCCATCCACCGTTCTAACCAACTCCAGCCCCAGTTACCGTTGTCGTCGAAACTGTGATGCTTCAGAGAGATCAAGTTATTAGGTTCCCCGGCTGAGGTTGATGATCTCCATTGCTGAAAATAAACATAAAAAGACATCAATCAATATAGCAAGTATATATGTAACATAAGAATTCTATACCTGCAGTTCATGTAAGGTACCTTTTGAGAAAGTGAGTATGCAATTGCTCGCTCTCTTTTCAGAGCTCCCTCTTGTCTCATGCGTAACTTTGCTCTAATTTGGTCTACTGTACCTCGACGGTCGCACCATCCTTCCTGAAATCCAAAAGTCGGTAGTCTTAATAGGACCCTACAAAACTTGTTGATGTTATAAATGTAGCCTTTAAATTTATTGGGTCGGTAGTGTTAATCTTCGTAATGTCGGTACCAACATGGCAGATTCAATATAGTAATCAAACCCAGCATGAAACGATGAGTTGGGTGACAGTAAAAAGAACATCAATTAAGTTCAAATTGAATCGATGTTGCAAACAAAATTGAATTGGTGTTACAAAGAGGAGGGGTTTTTTGGTTTCCTTGAAGATGCAACCCAGTGTGCACCAAGTCCAAATGACATACAAAGCTGTGTGTGTAAAAATTATGGACAGTGATCCCAGATGACATGCAACTCAGTGTGCACAAAGGAAGATAATGCATGCAGTATATAGTAAGTACCTCTGCTTCCTTGAAGATGTCCTTGATGACGTTGGTGGTGCTGGTGCGTCGGGCCTGGAGCATCTGTTGAACAGCCTGGCCCTCGGTGGACATCCTGACACGGCGAGCGCGCAGCCGTGCGTGGACGCGGACGAGGGCCTGCATGCACCTCAGCGTCACCGCTGCCTGCTTCCTCACCTGCCAGCCTCTTACCAGTGCCTGAAGCCCCACCACTCCCTTCAGAGCCCTCAACGCTCTTCTAGCCTTATTTTATATTTTAATTTATCAAAATGAATAATATATATTCAAGATCGATCATCACCAATAGCAATAACAAACAATTCATTCCTCTATAATTGAATTATACCAAGAAGGCCCTAAAGGCAGTCTGGATCCTTATAGCAGCCCACTCCTCCCGGACCACCTTGAAATCCCTCAGCGGGGCCCGGACAGCCGTGGCGACTGCAGCGCTGAAGCCCCGGTCGGCCGCCACCGAAGAAGTCTCCGAGGCATCTCCAGATCTGTACTTGTGGTGGCTGCTGCTGCTGCTGCTCTTCCCAGTACTCAGCACCTTCTCCTTCAAAACCAGCCAACACGCATGCATGCATGTACCCATCATGTCAGCAAATTAATCAGCTAATGAAGACGAAATTAATCAAGGAAATTAGACATGAAAAGCTTTCTGAGACGACTAGCTAGCTACGAGAAGCATCACATTGTTATCCTGTTTCTTGAGGCCTACGAGTGATTTGATCCACTTCTTCCCAGAGTAGTGACCCATCATTCAAATTTCAAGCACTTGTTGAAATCTCTCCTCAAAGAGAAGATGGAATTGAGATGAAGAGAGTGGAGTAGAAGAAGGCGAAGAGAGAGAGAGAGAGAGAGAGAGAGAGAGAGAGAGAATGAAAAGTGTACGTTTTAATAGCCGTTGTTTCAATTTTTTTCGTTTTGAATTTGAAATGGAGGCAGGAGAGGCATCGGTGTTATGCTGTTACTCTCTACTATTAACTGCTGCTCCTCTCCTTTTCCTTGGATTCTTTTTCTTTCTTTTGTTTTAGGCTTAATTGTACTTTGATACCCTCAACTATTTCAGTTTTTCAACTTAATACCCTAAACTTTTTTACTCAACAACTCGATACCCTCAACTATTTTATTTTTTCAACTTAATACCTAAAACACAAAAAATTCCAGAAATGCCCATGGCTTTCTCTCTCCCATGCAACCCCCCTCCCCCCCCTCCCATTCCGGTGACCACCTCCCCCCCCCCCTCCCTCTCCGGCGACCACCTCCCCCCCCCCCCTCCCTCTCCGGCGACCACCTCCCCCCCTCCCTCTCCGGCGATGGTGGAGTCGGGAAAGGAGAGGGGGGCAGCGAGAGAGGGAGGGGGGAGGGGGTGCGGGTTGCCGGAGGGTGGAGGGGAGCGGGGGGGAGGGGGAGGGTGCAGGCGGGGCGGCGGAGGGGGAGGGTGCAGGCGAGGCGGCGGAGGGGGAGGGTACAGGCGAGGCGGGGCGGGGGGGGGGGGGGGGGGGGAGGGGAGAGGGGGGAGGGGTGGCCTGGAGTAGAGGGGGGGGGGGGGGTGAGTGGTAGTTTTAAAATTTGGGTAAGGGCATTATTGTCCAAAAAATTATCTGGGTATCAAGTTGTTACAAAAAAAAGTTTAGGGTATCAATTTGAAAAAGCGTAATAGTTGAGGGTATCAAGTAGCAATTAAGCCTTTGTTTTACTTTTGTTGGGTTTCCTTCCCGACGAGACGAATTTGAAGGACCAGTTTTGTCCAGATAGATAATTACGAACTCTGCCATATGTCTTGAATGGGCTGTCAACTGTGTGGGCTGTGCAGGTGGCGACAAATGGTTGGGAATGACAAGCAAGCGTGCACGTACACTGTCGTCCCTTGGAGCCAGCCAGCCAGCCATATTCAAAGTGGTTTGGGTGATTAGAGAAATATTAATCCGTCACAATGTTTTAAAAATTGGACCGGTGGTCTGAATTGTGATATGTAATTCCTAATTAGAATGGTTTTCTTAAAACCTGAGAATGAGCTGTAGGTTTGTGAGGAACTGTAGGCTGATGTTTGGATTCATATTAGGACTGGTTTGAACTGGGTTGTGTTCAATGAACCATTTGATGATTATTCAGTGACCCTAGATTGAACTGATTAGGCTTGGAAACTAAAGTCCCATTCAACTAAGCATTTTTGAATCAGGACTGAGTTATCAGTTCAGTTGTGAATTGAACCAGGATATCAGTGACCAAAATTGGTACTGTTCAATTGAAGAATGGTATTTGATTCGAGTCCTGTACAAGGGCTATTACTGAAGACCTGAGAGCTGATATGGTTGTGCCATGGCCTTTGAAGTTAGGGTCTGGCTCCTTAAAGCCTGGAAATTATATCACAGGTTATTTAGGACTGAGTTTAATATATTAATGAGTTGGAAATCTGAGATTAGGATGGTAGTTAGGACTGAACTAAGACTAGTATTGGACTAACAGGTATTGGAATGATAAGTTTGATTGGTCAACTTATTACTAAGCTAAACTGACCATGGTTAGGAGACCATGATACCAAATTGTTGGTTGGCCATTCTAGGAGCCAAGGTATATATAGTCTTAGTAATGTATGGTAGGGATTAAGGATAGATGGCCTCCTATTTGGAATATTATTTTAGTTGTATAATTGTAAAGGGTAAAGGTTATGAATATAAGATAGGTTTAATATTTTTAAAAAAAAAAACCATAAGTTATGATGTAGTGACTTTTTAGACTAGAAATATCTATCTATTGCCAACTTATCAATTGAAAATCATAACAGGAGGATTTCCAGCTGTACATCCCCACTTGATCACCCTGAGCAAGGCAAGTATACTCCTCGGACTTGTTCATTTTCTCATGTCTTGTATATTCATTCATGTATCACCTTGTTGACACGATGTATCACGGGATTGTCTCGTTTCATGTTTGTCACGCCCCAGAACCAGAATACTGGAGAGCGGGGGCAGACACAGCCAGCTACGTATATTGAAATAGAATACATCTCAACTATACAGTCACGGCTGTCTAGATATGAGGGTTTACTACAAGCCAGCAGTCTCTTAAGGTCAAGCCTATTGTCTCAATCTCAAGCAATTAACAGAGTTACAAGATATTAGAGCATCGAATATATATATATATAAGGCGTCCCAAATATTACATATTGGATGATCATGAAGCTAGTCGTACAAAATGATAGGACTAGCAAGAGTTCAGTCATACATGATCAACCCTTGGATTTGTTAATCATGTTTACAGCCCGTAGGCAGACAGTAAGTAAATGTGCATCGAGCTAACAGGTGCTCGTCGGCTAAACGCCTCAAAAGAATAATTTACATATAAGTGGGTGAAACAAAAGGAAAACCCACTCTTGGCCCGGGTTCCGTCTAGTTGTCACCATTGGGCTGGAAGCTTGGTAGATCCTCGGGAGCTGCTCCGAAATCTGGCCACACAAAACCAGCTGGGTCAAACCCCAGAAAGAGCAAGTGCCACAAAGGAGGCCACAAATAAGAACAAAAGCCAGCATATCAGAATATAAAGAATAAAAAAAGTACAAGTAGTAAGGTACACAGGGCGATAAACGACTAGGGACGCGGAACCATTCCGGAAGCCAGGTTACAATCCTTAAACCAAACAAGGACCGGAATTGTAACCCTTCGCCTGAATAGCTCACTGTCTCTACTCATTTATCGTTAAGATAAGTAAAACAAACATGCTCAGGAGATAGCAGGTACTGGAGCTAGACAAGACTTAGACAAGGTTGGACACCATCCATTCACAATCGGCCAAACAAGTACTACGGCTTACTACTTTAACTAACTAGGGTTATCACAAGCCTAATTACTAACAAGATGCAAGTGAGAAACTCCCAGTCCCAAGCCCTGCAGACTATCCAGTTATCCTTCCGCGGGTTGAGAGTTATAGGTGGGTACATTGCCCGGGAGATAAATGTACCCTTAGGTGACTTAGAGGGTGCAACACATGACAGTGTGCTGGAAATGTGCTCTACTCGTCGGCAAGCTACAAGTCCATTAAAGCGCCCAGATAACGAGATTGCCTGTGACTAGGAATTCTCCATGTTCTAGTTTGATCTAATCGTTAGCCTAATCCAATTTAGCGCGAGTCCCTGGCCGTGGTACCCAGAAAGTCACGTCCTAGACATGATGCAAGACAAGACAAGTAGATTGCACAAGCAAGCAAGCAGGAGCACCCACGGTGTCAAGTTGATTATACGAGTCAAGTTACAAGTTACAAGTCAAGTCAAGTCAGGAGTGCGCCGCCACTGGCCACTATCAAGTTATCAAGATAAATCATGTCAGGGTACTTGTTAGGAGTGCGCCACGACGGGCCACTATCATGTCAGGTTGGTCATGTCAGGAGTGCACCACTACGGGTCATTGTCGTGTTATGCTAGGTCCTTGTCATACCAGGCCATGTACAATGGTCATTCCAAGTATATTAAGTAAAATCAAGTTCATGACAAAAGGCGTAAGGATATAAAATAGACGTAAAATACCTAATAAAATACTAATATATATATAGGACTATAGAAGAGCCAAGCTTAAAGAAATAAAACCAAAACTCCAAGAGCCAATGGTTTGCGCAAGGGATCAGGGGTTAGATTGTGTAGGGTGTCAGTTGTGCAGGGTGCCAAGTGCGCAGGGGCAGATGGCGCATGGATGGATTGCGCAGAAGGTAGACTGCACAGGAGTGAACTGCGCAGGAGTTGGTTGCACAGAGATGGATTGCGCAGAAGGTGGATTGCGCATGGCTGGCTTGCGCAGGGTGGATTGCGCATGAGTCAGGTTGCGCAGGGGCCAACTGCGCAGGGGTTGGTGCGCCAAGGGAGATGCGCGGTCCAGCCCAAGAGGCCGGGCGCAATCGGCTATGCGCAATGAAGGCGCTGGCCGAGAAGGAAGGTGCGCAGTTCACCAAAGGGTGAGCTGCGCAATCGGTTTGCGCTAAAGAGCGCAGGCCGAGAGGGCTGCTTCTCCAACCCGAGAAGAACTCCAAGAACTTCAAAACTTCAATTCTTCATAACTTGATCAAATCAAAACCAAATCTAGATTTTCAAAGTTCTAACTTGAGTAAAATTGAATTCTCTTCCACATGGAAGCATCAAAACAAGAAAAATCAAAGTTTAATAGATCAAAACCAAAGATTTCCGAAAATAATCAAAACTTAGATCTAGAACAATGGAGACTCCAAATCACAAAATTCCAAGTTCTAATGTTGATCTACATGTCCTAATCTATCAAATGGATAAATAAAATTAGGTGCTTATTTGTTGGCAAGGTGCACTTGCCTATGGGTTGGGGAGTTGTGTGTGGAGGAAGGAGAAGAAGAAAATTAATGGAGAGTAAAGAGGAGAGAGAAAGTTTGGTGGAGATATAATGAGGGTGGTTGTGGTGTGTTGAGGAAGGAGTGTAGGTTAAAGTGTACCAATTCATATTAAACCAAACCTAATCAAACCAAACCAATTAAAACCGAGCCGAGCCGAAACCCGAAATACGAGAAAACCAAAATCCCGCAAGTCGAGAAAATTAAAAATACAAGCCAAAATCCGACTACGAGTACAAATACGAAATACAGGAAATAGGGGTGACAACTCTACCCACCTTCAAAGAATTTCGTCCTCGGAATTTAATCAAGGGGCTAGAGATTGTCACGACAAGCTATACTAAGCACAGATAAGCTACACTAAGCAGTTCAATCATACAATCATACAGTACAAGCAAGGAAAGGGAAAGCGTAAGGCATAAGAAAGACATTATATCTCACGAGTCAAACAGGTAGGGATATCGCGATCGGATGTCGTCCTCACGCTCCCACGTTGACTCACCTAGAGAGTGATGACCCCAAGCAACACGGACTAAGTTAATAGTCTTGTTCTTGAGCGTCTTTTCCCTCCGGTCCAATATAGACACGGGCCTCTCCTCATACGAAAGGTTGGTACCAACAACCAATTCCGAATGATCTAGGATATGGCTCGGGTCCGGGATGTACCATCTTAATTGGGATACATGGAATACATCATGTACCTCACTTAGCGACGGTGGAAGAGTGAGACGATAGGACACATCGCCTACTCGCTCCAGAATATCGAACGGCCCTATATACCTAGGACTAAGCTTCCCCCGCACGCCAAAACGAATGACGCCGCGGGTAGACGAGATCCTAAGGAATACATGGTCGCCGACGGTAAATTCTAAGGGACGCCGATGAGCATCGGCCCAATGGCGCTGGCGATCCTGAGCAACTCGGAGGTGATCTCTGACTTTCCTGACCACTTCAACCGTCTGAGAAATCAGTTCTGGACCGAGCATCTGCCTCTCTCCGATATCGTCCCATGCTAACGGAGATCTGCATTTTCTGCCATACAGAGCCTCGAAGGGTGCCATCTGGATACTGGCCTGGAAACTATTGTTGTACGAGAACTCCACCAGGTGCAGGTGATCCTCCCACGAACCACCAAAGTCAAGGGTACACGACCGCAACATATCTTCGAGAGTTTGTATAGTACGCTCTGACTGCCCATCTGTCTGCGGATGATACGCTGAGCTGAACTTGAGACGAGTCCCCAAACTTTGATGAAGACTGTGCCAGAAGTGCGATGTGAATCTCGTATCCCTGTCTGATACTATGCTGACTGGCACTCCGTGAAGTCTGACTATCTGCCTGAGATACAACTCTGCTAGCTGCGCCGTCGACTGTCCAACTCTAAATGGAAGAAAGTGTGCCACCTTGGTAAGCCTGTCTACAATGACCCAAATAGCATCTCTGCCTGCCGGAGATCTGGGTAACCCAGTCACGAAATCCATGGTTATGTGCTCCCATTTCCATTCTGGGATCGGTAAAGGTTGAAGAAGTCCAGCTGGCCTCTGATGTTCAGCCTTGACCTGTTGGCAAACCAAACATCGAGAGACATACCGGGCTATCTCTCTCTTCATACCATTCCACCAAAAGTGCTGACGAATATCTCTGTACATCTTCGTGCTGCCTGGGTGGATGGAATACTGCGAACTGTGAGCCTCTGCCATGACTTCCTATCTGATATCTCCACTGGGTACACAAAGACGCGTGCCATGTCGAAGTGTACCATCCTCATGAATACATAACTCTGGCCTTCTTCCTGTCTCGCACTCTGCTCTGAGCCGCTGAATCTTGGAATCTGTTAACTGTGCTGTCCGGATCCTCTCAACTATGGTGGACTGAATCTGTAGGCTGGCCATCAAGGCCACATTGGAAGGGAGGACAACTTCAATTCCCATCTTCTGAAGATCCAACAATAACTCTGGTTGTGCCGTCAGGAAATAAACTCCGGCTCTCCGGCTCAACGCATCTGCTACAACGTTGGCCTTCCCTGGATGATACTGCAAATCCACATCGTAGTCCACCAGTAGCTCGAGCCATCTTCTCTGCCACATATTAAGATCCTTCTGGGTGAAAACATACTTCAGGCTCTTATGATCAGTAAATATTTCCACTCTGTCTCCGTACAAGTAGTGCCTCCACAACTTAAGTGCAAACACTACTGCTGCTAGCTCCAAGTCATAGGTCGAGTAATTCTTCTCATGATCACGGAGTTGACGTGACGCATAAGCAATTACCTTCCCATGCTGCATCAAAACACATCCCAATCCTCTGCCTGAAGCGTCGCAATAAACTGTGAATCCTCCGGTCCCATCTGGAAGGGTGAGAATGGGAGCCGTTATCAAACCTCGCTTCAACTTCTCAAATGATTCCTGACATTCTGCTGTCCAAACGAATGGCACATCCTTGCGGGTCAACTGGATCATCGGTGCTGAAATCCTTGCAAAATCAGAGACGAACCGCCGGTAGTAACCGGCCAATCCAAGAAAGCTGCGAACTTCTGCCACTGAGCTGGGTACTGACCATGCCTCGATAGCCACAATCTTCTGGGGATCCACTTCCACTCCTCCTCTGGTAATGATATGACCTAAGTACGAAATGCGATCGAGCCAGAACTCGCATTTACTGAACTTGGCGTACAACTGGTGCTCTCTGAGAATCTGGAGGACAATTCTGAGATGCTGCTCGTGCTCTGCTTCACTCTTGCTGTAGACCAGGATGTCATCAAGGAACACTATCACAAACTGATCCAAGTAAGGCATGAAAATACGGTTCATGAGGTCCATGAACACTGCCGGCGCATTGGTCGCTCCAAAGGGCATAACTAGAAACTCCCAATGCCCGTACCTAGATCTGAACGCCGTCTTCGGGATGTCCTGCTCTCTGACTCTGATCTGGTGGTATCCTGACCGCAAGTCTATCTTCGAGAAAACTGAAGCCTCCTTGAGTTGATCAAACAAGTCATCTATCCTCGGGAGAGGGTATCTGTTCTTGATTGTCACTGAGTTCAAGGTACGATAATCAACACATAGCCTGGACGTACCATCCTTCTTTTTTACAAGAAGCATCGGGGCTTCCCAAGGCGATCCACTTGCACGAATGAATCCCTTGGTTCTAAGTTCTTCAATCATCTTGTACAAAATCTCCAACTCTGAAGGCGCCATTCTGTAGACTCGCTCTGATACTGGTGCTGTCCCGGGAATCAAGTCGATGGTGAACTCGATCTCCCGCTCTGGTGGCATCCCTAGAAGTTCCTCTGGAAAGACATCTGGAAACTCTTCAACTATCCGGGGCAACTGCGCTGCTGCTACTGCCATCCGCAATACTGGAGGAGATGGCTCTACTGTGTCTCTGGAAAATGAAAACTCTGGCTCTCCGGGAATACTAAAGACAACTCTGCCAACATGGCAGTCTATCCTAGCATAATGGTTCTTCAACCAATCCATGCCTAGGACTACATCATAGTCTGCCATAGGGAACTCTATGAGCCTAGCGGGGAACTCTCTACCGCTAACTACGATCCGACACGAGAAAAATACTCGATCTACTCCCACAAGACCATTACCAGTAAGTATATTGAGCCTCACTGATAATGACTCGGGCTCCAATCCTATCCGTGTCGTGAATCGTGCAGACATGAATGAATACGATGCACCAGAATCAAATAATACAGATGCTGGAAAGGTGTTGACGAGAATAGTACCTGCCACTACCTCACCTGGTGCAACTTCTTCTTCCATGGTCATTATCATAGCCTGACCTCTAGCTGCGGGTCCTCTCTGCTGGAAACCCCTCTGTCGGTTCTGTGCTGGAGCCTGGGTGAACTGCTGCTGGTTCTGCTGCTGAAAGGCCTGGGCCTGAGGCAACAATGGCCTCGGGTACTGCTGCTGCTGCTGGACTGGAACTAGGGCTGGTCCTCTCACCGAAGAACTAGAAAGATTGGATGATGATGGACCTCCCCTATTCGGGCAGGTCCCTATCTGGTGGTCTGCTCCTCCACAAGCCAGGCACAACCCCTGTGCCCTACGACACTCTGCCACTACATGGCCCGGCTTCCCGCAATGAGAACATCCCACCGCGGAAGACTGCTTCTGCTTCTACTGCTGCGGATACGTCGAGGTTGAATGCTGAACCGACGTCACTGAGGCCGCCCGCCTCGGAGTTCCAATAGTTATACCCCTAGCTGCCGGGGCTGGAGCTGAAGATTGGTGCATCTGGTTGTGGGACCGCTTCCTGCCTCCGGTCCTGTCCATAATTCTTCGGGAGGTATACTCATGCCTCCTTGCTGCCTTCAACACTGCATCGAACGTCTGGTGCTCGAACTGCTCCACAGCCAATAATATCTCTAAATACAGTCCCTGCTGGAACCGCTGGGCCCTATCGAATTCGGTTGCCACCAAGGTGGGGGCGAACCTACTCAGCCTGGAAAACTCGGTCGCAAGGCCATCGACCGTCCTGCCTCCTTGCTTCAAGTTGGTGAATCTGGTCTGCAGGTCGTACCGTGCCACCGCATCGAAGTACTTCGTCTGGAACCTCTCTCTGAACATCGCCCAAGTGACTGGTGCTGCTAACCCCATGGCCTGAGCTGCCCACCAATCGCGAGCCAAGTCTAACAACTGTAGGCGTACCACCGCCACCTTCTCATTTTCAGGTGTCCTAGCTGCTTCTAGAACCACCTCGGTATCCTGAAGCCAAGCGTCCGCGGCAATCGCATCTTCACTGCCGTCAAAGAAGGGAGGGTTCAAGCGTTTAAAACTGTTGGCCGCCTGATTCCCTTGGGAACCTCCTCAGTTTAGTGCATCATGAACTTCCTGGTGCAAGGCGTCGCCTCGACGATCTTGGGATGCAAGTAGTTCTCTGATAAGCCCTACCAAAGGTCCCTCATCCTGTCTAGCTGGTTGAACGGGCGGAGCTACCTGAACTGGAGGTTCTAAGCCTCCAGGAAACATAACTCGGGAGGCTACTCCAGAGTGCTGAGCTTGATCTTCCTGGCGCTGGGGTGCTTGTCGAGCTTCCTCTGGCTGGTTGGCAGGTCCGGGAGTAATGCCGCTGAAGAAGACGACATAGGGAACAATAAGGAAAGGACCAGGACAGATCAATGATACAAGCAATGTGATCAGGTCGAGATTCTCAGGGGTTTGAAGATACGAGCAGAGATCAAGGACGAATATTGATTGAGACATCTATTCGGTAAACCCTCACATTTCTTGAATGCCAAGACCTGCATGGGCCACCACTTAAACCGTGTCATGCCCCAGAACCAGAATACTGGAGAGCGGGGGCAGACACAGCCAGCTACGTATATTGAAATAGAATACATCTCAACTATACGGTCACGGCTGTCTAGATATGAGGGTTTACTACAAGCCAGCAGTCTCTTAAGGTCAAGCCTATTGTCTCAATCTCAAGCAATTAACAGAGTTACAAGATATTAGAGCATCGAATATATATATATAAGGCGTCCCAAATATTATATATTGGATGATCATGAAGCTAGTCGTACAAAATGATGGGACTAGTAAGAGTTCAGTCATACATGATCAACCCTAGGATTTGTTAATCATGTTTACAGCCCGTAGGCAGACAGTAAGTAAATGTGCATCGAGCTAACATGTGCTCGTCGGCTAAACGCCTCAAAAGAATAATTTACATATAAGTGGGTGAAACAAAAGGAAAACCCACTCTTGGCCCGGGTTCCGTCTAGTTTTCACCATTGGACTGGAAGCTTGGTAGATCCTCGGGAGCTGCTCCAAAATCTGGCCACACAAAACTAGCTGGGTCAAACCCCAGAAAGAGCAAGTGCCACAAAGGAGGCCACAAATAAGAACAAAAGCCAGCATATCAGAATATAAATAATAAAAGAAGTACAAGTAGTAAGGTACACAGGGCGATAAACGACTAGGGACGCGAAACCATTCCGGGAGCCAGGTTACAATCCTTAAACCAAACAAGGACCGGGATTGTAACCCTTCGCCTGAATAGCTCACTGTCTCTACTCATTTATCGTTAAGATAAGTAAAACAAACATGCTCAGGAGATAGCAGGTACTGGAGCTAGACAAGACTTAGACAAGGCTGGACACCATCCATTCACAATCGGCCAAGTAAGTACTACGGCTTACTACTTTAACTAACTAGGATTATCACAAGCCTAATTACTAACAAGATGCAAGTGAGAAACTCCCAGTCCCAAGCCCTGCAGACTATCCAGTTATCCTTCCGCGGATTGAGAGTTATAGGTGGGTACATTGCCCGGGAGACAAATGTACCCTTAGGTGACTTAGAGGGTGCAACACATGACAGTGTGCTGGAAATGTGCTCTACTCGTCGACAAGCTACAAGTCCATTAAAGCGCCCAGATAACGAGATTGCCTGTGACTGGGAATTCTCCATGTTCTAGTTTGATCTAATCGTTAGCCTAATCCAATTTAGTGCGAGTCCCTGGCCGTGGTACCCAGGAAGTCACGTCCTAGACATGATGCAAGACAAGACAAGTAGATTGCACAAGCAAGCAAGCAGGAGCACCCACGGTGTCAAGTTGATTATACGAGTCAAGTTACAAGTTACAAGTCAAGTCAAGTCAGGAGTGCGCCGCCACGGGCCACTATCAAGTTATCAAGATAAATTATGTCAGGGTACTTGTTAGGAGTGCGCCACGACGGGCCACTATCATGTCAGGTTGGTCATGTCAAGAGTGCACCACTACGGGTCACTGTCGTGTTATGCTAGGTCCTTGTCATACCAGGCCATGTACAATGGTCATTCCAAGTATATTAAGTAAAATCAAGTTCATGACAAAAGGCGTAAGGATATAAAATGGACGTAAAATACCTAATAAAATACTAATATATATATATAGGACTATAGAAGAGCCAAGCTTAAAGAAATAAAACCAAAACTCCAAGAGCCAATGGTTTGCGCAAGGGATCAGGGGTTGGATTGTGTAGGGTGTCAGTTGTGCAGGGTGCCAAGTGCGCAGGGGCAGATGGCGCATGGATGGATTGTGCAGAAGGTAGACTGCGCAGGAATGAACTGCGCAGGAGCTGGTTGCGCAGAGATGGATTACGCAGAAGGTGGATTGCGCATGGCTGGCTTGCGCAGGGTGGATTGCGCATGAGTCAGGTTGCGCAGGGGCCAACTGCGCAGGGGTTGGTGCGCCAAGGGAGATGCGCGGTCCAGCCCAAGAGGCCGGGCGCAATCGGCTATGCGCAATGAAGGCGCTGGCCGAGAAGGAAGGTGCGCAGTTCACCAAAGGGTGAGCTGCGCAATCGGCTTTGTGCTAAAGAGCGCAGGCCGAGAGGGCTGCTTCTCCAACCCGAGAAGAACTCCAAGAACTTCAAAACTTCAATTCTTCATAACTTGATCAAATCAAAACCAAATCTAGATTTTCAAAGTTCTAACTTGAGTAAAATTGAATTCTCTTCCACATGGAAGCATCAAAATAAGCAAAAATCAAAGTTTAATAGATCAAAACCAAAGATTTTCGAAAATAATCAAAACTTAGATCTAGAACAATGGAGACTCCAAATCACAAAATTTCAAGTTCTAATGTTGATCTACATGTCCTAATCTATCAAATGGATAAATAAAATTGGGTGCTTATTTGTTGGCAAGGTGCACTTGCCTATGGGTTGGGGAGTTGTGTGTGGAGGAAGGAGAAGAAGAAAATTAATGGAGAGTAAAGAGGAGAGAGAAAGTTTAGTGGAGATATAATGAGGGTGGTTGTGGTGTGTTGAGGGAGGAGTGTAGGTTAAAGTGTACCAATTCATATTAAACCAAACATAATCAAACCAAACCAATTAAAACCGAGCCGAGCCGAAACCCAAAATACGAGAAAACCAAAATCCCACAAGTCGAGAAAATTAAAAATACAAGCCAAAATCCGACTACGAGTACAAATACGAAATACAGGAAATAGGGGTGACAATGTTTCTTGAGTTTACTTGTGTCTGGGAGGGGAAATACTATAGATGTGTGATCAAACCCTGTTACTATTCATATGAATAGCTTAGGCCCCGCATCGTGCACGCGGGACCGAAGCCGTACCATTTCATGTTCATTGAATCTACCCAAGTCGATCACACACTCTTGATGTATTTCAATCTTGCACGTTTCAGGATTCAGGTTGTATTTCATGTTCAGGTTGTATTTTATGTTCAGGACTCATATCATGTTCCCTGTATTTACTTTCAGTATTTCCTGTTCAGTTTCATGTCTTGTTCTCGTTTCTCGTACTTTATATATATTTCCTGTTTCTTGTTCATACCATGATGTTCATGTTCGTTTCCTTGGATATACTTAGCTCCGCTCCTGACTAAGATATGTTGCAGGTGTACTTGTGTCACGACCCGCACCCTAGAGTAAGGGCACGAGAAGTGGGTACGTCCAGCCTACGTCGCAGTATCGGCGGTAGAACGCTGTCCTAGGTCACATTATCTAACAATATAAGGTACATGTATAGTATATACACTCCGAGTGGAGGTGACAATACAGAACACAGTCTCAATCACAACTAAGGCGAAAATAGTACAATATCATAGATGAAATCTCAAAGGAAGATACAAACAGAAGAAAAATAAGTCTAAGTGTCTAAACGACACAATAACACAACATAGTACAACTTAAATCCCAAAAATAACATAAATAAGATAAAGCCTAACTAAACTAGTCTAGGCAGTAGGGGTGATGTCATCAGCTAGAGCTGGGTCCTCCTGAGAGTCCATGTCACGCCCCGACCCGGAATCACCCGAATCATCGTCCTCGCAGGGGGCGTGATGTCGCACGAGCCTGGAGTTGCGCTCGTGCAAGGCAAGATGACAAGTTCTCAAATGGTTATCTTTTGATTCGATATTTACAACGATAGGAAAACAGAGTATACGAAACAATTCTCTTTATTGATATTCGAAACTGAGATTACAAAGGCTTTCGATAGCCTAACAATATATGCCAGATTGGCTACAACACTCAGGTTCTCTTTTGTCCACAAAAGATTTTACCGTTCCATACATCATGTCTTCTATATCTCGGCCGCATCAATCCAGTTGCATAGTCCGAGCGTCAAATGCGATCGCACGCTTCAATGCGCTTCGGCATTCCAAGCCTTAACACGTTCAAGCAACGCTTTGCCGCGAGCAATTCATTCCATGCATCCTGTATGAAGCTGGTGGGGGATCAGTACGTTCGTCCTCGCATGTATTGATAACAAAGATCATCTCTCTAAACCAATATCTTTAATATTTGCGTTGAATCATGCAACTTAGCTTATGATCTTGCTATGTTCTCCTTAGGGTCAATTTCATGGCATCTTTGAAAGCGTAAAGCATGTTATCATAGCATCATGTTATCAAATTGAATAGACAAGCAAACAAGCAATCTCGTGTTTGATTCGTGGTGTGACTTACCAAGTCGACGCACTCGCCCTTGCACCGACGCAAGGTGAATACGCCGTAATCCTTCCCTGTCATGTTATATGTGCATCTCTAAGCAGGATCTCTATGCAGGGCGCATACGCGCCTACACTTTCAACCCATCGTTCCTTAACTATATGAGGGCCGTTGGCGTATCCGTGCCGGAATGGACTAAAGGAGTTCCTTTCTTTTCTTTTCTTCTTTTTTCTCTATTTGGTTGGGCTGCCCGGCGTTTCACGGGTTGGGTCACAATCCCAAACAACCAAAACGTTCCCGCTGCATACCATCACTTGCGGCTTTTTCCATCTAGTTTGATGTGCGCCTACAAAGATTATCCGATCCCTCCACGGCCAAATCGGTTCCGGGGCGCATCCGACATTTAACCGTTTTGGGGGAACACTCGTGCACGAGTTATTATCACATTAATCTCGAGCCCATTCCAATCGACCATGCAACGCCCTATCATTCAAGTAATCAAATTCAAACAACCAAACATAGTCTTGAGTCCGAGACTCAGACTTATCATCTCGCATCTCTTTCGTTAACTTTCTGTGTTCTTACATTTCATACTTCGTTTCAATGATTCAATGGCATCGTGCCTCAACTCAATGCTCGTCAACCGAACGACCCGAAGGTCTCGAACACCTTTCGAGGCACTATGTCATAGCCGACAGTTCCGCCACATTCATGCCACAACTGTATTCTCTCGCAACGAAGCTATCTTTTATTATTTCGTGCACGTAGGCACGTTCCGACCGTATTTCCATGTTCTATAACTTAGCATTCAATGTTCGGGTCTTGCGCACTAGGGCGCTCGCCGAGTACAGTTATCCCATGTTCTTGCGGCTTGCGTACCGAGGCGCTCGCCTTTGCGATATCCAATGTTCCATAGCGACTCGTGCATATTGATGCACGTTTTATTTCAATTGTTCTAACTTAGTGTTCGACACACACACTATCGTTTATCTTCCGATCGGACCACGCCCGTGGCGTCGATAGGTTAACTTTTAGCATACAGTAATATATTTGACTTATCGAATGAAGGAGTAAAAAGAAGTCAATCCTCCCACCTTGAGTCGATACGCCTTCGTCGTTTCGCCGAGCCGATGCGGCTCGATTTCCTAACTTTGTTGCACGGCTACTCTCCTGACTTAGCCATTCGAGCACTTCGTGCTTCATTGAATTATTCATCCGATTTGTCTTAGCGTGCCCAAGTCTCGGCCCGTCGTAAGACGACGATTTGATTTCGCGGACCCCTTACTAAATATTGCAAAAGATCGACCTCTAATATTTTCCCGTCAAAGTATGACCTGCACACGAAACCAACTAAAATCAATACTTGCATCGATTCGGACTTGCGCCTTGGTCGATTCGATTTCTTAGAATCTTCGAGCCGATTCAACGCACTTATCCTTCGGGGCAACGCGGCGCTTCGCATCGATTCACTCGATGCATTCTTCGGGACAAGGCAACACTTCGCATCGACTTAGTTCGATGCGTTGCTTGGGACAACTTAACTCTCGTATCGTTTTGCATCGATACATTCTTTTGGGTCAACGCGACTCGCTGAGTCAACGTTTCAGCGTAATACACCGTACGGAGCGGGGCATTACAGTCCAGCTCGCAAGTGTCGTCTAGGGCTGCTCCATAGTATGTGGGACAGAAATCCTCGGCGTCATCTGTAATATTTTTAACAGGTCCAGTCAGGACATGAACGAGCACAATACATCTCATACAATTCATATCATGGCAGGAAGGTAAAAACATGCAGAAGAGTAAGATACATGAACTGTAAGAAGATGTACACGAAAACAAGAGATATATTTGTAAACTGGAAATATATATATGATAAGTAAGAACTGTAAGTGACTAGTGATTCAGAGCACAAGACGGTTATGTAAACAGCACGATATTGCACACGATATAATATAGAGAGGTTCACACGATTTGGATTGATCACATAACCACTTCTACTCCCCCGTCCCTAATCAATACACAAGGATCCAATCGAGTTATGTTATTGCACACGAAGTATAGATGCACACGATGATCATGTGGGCACATGAGAGTACACAAGTTCACACGATTCACACGATATGCACACGAATAACACGAACACAAGGAGTACACGATGCCCATGATAAAGTACACGAACATGAAATACCCGATGTATCCGTAAAGGGGATAACATCGCACAACAAGATCCATATAGTACTAATCCGTGATAACATGTGTCAGTATTAAGTAAAGTAATCTAGAGCATGAAAGTAGGTCCTAGCAAGTATGAAAAGATCAGAGAATGTACTCGCCTGAGATCCGAATGTCCCTGAGAAAAATAAAGTCCGAAGTGAGGTAACTGAGTCCTATTTAGAGCAACACAAGTCATGATGTATACAAGAGAATTATAATTGAAGAATACAATGCATCTACATGTTTCTAGGTCAGTCTGGACCAAAGTCAACTCTTGGTCAACTCTGGTCAACTCTAAAAGTCAACTCTAGTCAAATTAGGTCAAACTAGTTAGGGTTTGGTAAATCTTGGTCAACTGGTCTAATCTAGGCTTAGTAAGTCATTTTTAGGTTTAACAAGTCAATTCTAGGTATAAACATATAGCCTAGGCAACTAACTACACTCTAGGCCTATACACCATTATCAATACTCAATATAATTTACTAACTAGCATTCTCTTCTTGCATTATACTACACATGTACACTCTATGTATAGCATAGGCTATACTAGCCATCAACATACAATTTTTACCTATAGCTACATTATGATGAATATATATATATATATCACATATAGATATGTATATAGTAATAGGGAAGGACACATGTGTGTTTGTGTATATGGTGTAGTGGTAGGTTGTGAGAGTGTGTGTGGGGCCTATAGATACCTGTGTGTGTGTAACAAGAGAATAGGAAAAACATAACATACAAAACAGTGTGGTATATGTAAATCTGGAAAACATGATATGGCAATGTTGTGTATAGGAATGTATGGGATGTGGGTGATATAGGGTTAATAGGAAAATGGTGTAAATACATGTGAGGGTGTGTGTTACATGGAATTGAAACTGAAAACAGTGAACACACAACCCAATTCGAAAATCTAAGAACCAGGGTCAGTTTTCAATCCCATTTTCAGGAATCTCAGGTTTCAACTAACAGCCTATATCAGGAATTCCTGAACTTCCCATTCTCAGGAATCACTGACATTCCTATGACAGTTTAATATATCAGTTTATAGGTTTAGTTTCAGGTTTACATCTAAACTAACTAACCAACCTATATCTCAGGAATACAACAACTAAGATCTAAATAAAACATATGAAAGTTCAGTTTTAATATTCCTATATCAGTTAACATATGTATACCTCATTTCCACATTTCAACTTAGTTAATTATTGGTTTAACTCAGGAATTCGTAGGGGTGCACATGTTTAACATCTCTATTTCAATCCATTGTAAAATCCTAGATATCAACTACCACTCCAGTTTATATTTCCAACAGTTTCCTGGGTTTGATTCTCAGGTTTTCTAGACAGGGATTTCTCAGGAATCCCAGTGGCTTATTCAGTTCACTTATATTTTCGATCTTAGGAACATAATTTCAAATCTCAACATGGCAGTGACAGTCATTGAGTGAATCCTGGGCAAAACAGTAAAGTATAACATGTTTAGAAATAGGAATTCAAGTGACAATTTACTTAACAAATCCCAACACCAATTCAACCAATTTTCGAAATCTCAGTTCAGTTTATACTTACATTCCTGTTAACCCAGTTATGCAACTAATCCCTGACATGTATTCATGTCTACACATCATCAAATGAACCTTAATTACTTAGATTAACATTTCATTTCGTTTAAAACTCTGAAACTAGAACTGTACACAGTATCATGCAACCTTTGAAAAATCCCAATTGAATATTAATCAATATGGAAACCTATAACAGTCGTGTACAGTGGTGTCAGGTACGTGTGTGCACATGTGGAAAGTGTCCACGTGTCCTAGAACTAGACACAAGTGTCAAGAAATGAAATACAAGAAGTATCAGTAAACTCTCAGAACACAGCCTCGTGCTGCCAGTCCCCAAACGATTGGACACGACACAAAGCAAATGATACCTTGTGCACTTGGACACGGGTAGTCCAGCTATAGGGCTACCAGGTCGATACAACACGACGTGTCCTAATTGTGTCAGCACGCAATACGAATGCCGTAACAGTAGCCTCTGCTCGCGCGAGTGTGTGTGTGTGTGTGCGACAGTGCAAGACTAGTATGAGTCGATTTTCGTGTCCGACACGACACGAGGAGTCATGAAATTTTGGGAGTGACTTGTCAGTCACTGCCCCGACCTCCACACCAATTTTGGTGGTTCCAAATGGTCTGTGCAGTGAGCACGACTCATGTGGTAGCAGGGCACTGCTGCCGTGTCTGCACGTATGTGTGCGTGTCCGATTTGGACACGAAGAACACCAAATCTTCGACTCAGTCCTCAGGAACATTAATATATATATTAAAACTTAATTTTTTGTTTATTTAGTTTCTAAAATTTACACTATTTAATTCTCACAGACATTACATCGAACACCTTCTTAAAACCATTGATACGTGTCCGATACGGACACGAAATGGACACTACCTAGTACCAAACTATTCCTACAGCTAGGGTATACCTACATGCATGCATCTATGGAATTAAAACATAATTTACAAGGGTTTCATGGGATTTACCTATTGAGATTGAATCTCAATGAAAAAGGGTAAGGATGAGGTTTCTCCTTGAACTCAAATTCACCCAAGCACTTCAAACCCTAGCTAGCAAGCCCCAACTAGCCTCCACTATGGTAGAGGGTGATGTTGCAATTGATTAGAATCAATTTGGGCTTGATTTGGATATTAGGGAAGGAATTTTGAGGAGGAACTATTAGGGTTCTAAAGGGTTGTAAAAAGAGGCTAAGGTTTTTAATATGAATGTTTTATAGGAAGGGGGGGATCATTTTGTGGCTGCCATTAGATGTGTTAGGGTTAATTTTTAGGTCTAGATGAGTGGCTAAGAGTTGTCCACCAAATTCTAGGCCTTCTTATTGGTTCAAATTGTCATAGGCTAACTTTATTACAAATATCTTAGGGTTAAATATCTTACCTATAAATATCTAGATATTAGTAATCATGTCATGATTAAGTTAACCTAATCAATCAAGGCTAATCTAGATTAGGCTAAGTTTCTAGGCCAAGTCTCAACTTAACATTTAACACATAATTAATTAATAAAAATTTAAAAATCACCAAAAAGTCAAAATGACCAAAATACCCTCAAACCTAAAATGTGGTAGTGACAACTTGCAGGGTATTGTTCTACTTTTTGGGCCAGAGTTCGGAATATTAGCTGAGCAGGATGACTTAGCTTGAGGTTTCAGGTTTAGACTATTTAGCTTTACTACTAGATGTTGTACATTTCATTCCTGATGATTAGTTCATTTTTGATATATGGATTTGTGGAGTATGGTGATCATTCTGGGTACGTTATATTAGATGCTGTGATTACTTTCATTCATGTATCTTGATTCATAGTTTATCCCTAGATATTGGTACAGCTTACTTCATTATGTCTAACAATGAAGGCTGGGCGTGTCTGTAACGCCCCAGTCACAAAATACGTAGGAGTAGGAACATAGACATGCCAGCTGTATACATACGATATATACTCCAATATATGAAAAACTCGTATGAATACATAAGCTATAAAATACAGTAGAACCATAACTAATCTCATCCACACAAAAATAAATGAATAAAAGATGTCATATAAAGATAATGAATTGTCTTGATACAATATGTTGGGCGGAGACAAATCCACTACCAACAAAATAAGGAAAAGTACATAGAAAATAAAATAAGTGGCGAGCGAAGTGAAGACGATCCAAGTGCAATCATCCTCGAAAAAAATAACGATGATCACGGCTAAAGCTAGAACACCTGCGAAAGACAATAGCACACACCTGGGGAGATAACCAGGTCCTCAGAGGGACGTAACAAGATACATAATATCATGCCATATAAACCGAATAAATATTGTTCAAATAAATAAGTCAATCAAATTATAACATGGTCCAATACGCACCTACTGAACGAGCGTACCATCCTCCCCAACCAAACAAGGACAGGAGATGGTAAACTAATTCACGGTGACGTATCTTTCCATGCCATGAATCTAATATGGTATCCGGACCCCAACAAGATCCAATACCTTCTCATCGAAGTAGTAAGTCACACCTACAACCAAACAAGAACAAGATGTGACGAACTAATCCGCGAAAAGTTATTGTTCCAAGCCACGGTCAGATACAAGTACCCAAACCAAAAGTACTCGTACCTAACGGATAAAGGTAGCATACCGTTCTAAGTGATATGTAGTTAAGAACAATCCTTTCTACGCATGGGCCCTGGCTAAATAGGATCGGCGTAGTCCCCTTTGGGCACCAGAGACCCCATCAGTAAGAGCATGACGTTCCGTAGAATCGTCAGTGGCCGTCAGTAATCATGGGTCATCAACCCCGTATCTCCAGCGGAGAGTCCGGGTCACAAGGGAAGTACATCGAAGCCCATACGCTAAGGAATTGTCCTCCCCGCCCAATACCTACTCTGTTGTATCCACAACAGTAAACCTCTATAACCGCTAAGTCAAACTAAGCATGCAACCTCTATTAGTGGTTATTCCTATCGCACGGCTTGTACGTACTGGTGGCCAGCCAATTACGTACTTTCGTGTCCTACATGCGACACACAACTTCGTGTTATAACGTGTCAAGGCCAATGAATGCAACACACAAGATGGTCCCTTAAATCTAGGTTTAATGTAAGAAAAATAATACATAGCAGGAAACATAAATGAACAATAAGTTCTAACAGTTATGCCATGTATCACAGTTTATTTTGCATAAAGAAAATAAATAATGCATAAAATATGAGCTAAAATAAATAAACAGCAAATGGCAAGGTGTCTTGCCTGGTAGGACGCCCGCGGTGGTACAATGATCATGCTAGCACAAAATCTGCATTCGATGTCACAACTACACAAGGAGACCTCTGATGGTGGCACGGACAGTTCCATTGGGTCCAGAAGGGTCAAATTAGTTAGGTTGGACACAAGATAGTCTCGAAATGGGCGAAGAAATAGAAATAATATGACCAGTCCCGGACAGGAGGATAATCAAAGAAAACATGATAATATATATATATATATATATATATATATATATATATATATATATATATATATATATATATATATATATATATATATATATATATATATATATATATATATATATATATATATATCTACGAGTTTCGAAAACTATTTATAATATTCAAAAGTTTTATAGCCTTTTTATTAGGGCAATAATGTAGACAATATTTGAAAATAGCGAAATAAATCCATCTAGATTGAATCCAAAAAATATGCTTATAGATAATAGCTACACTTATATACAAAAATGTCTTAAATAAATATCGTAAATATTTATAACTCGTTTAGGTCAAAGCATATAAAATAACCTTGTAAAGGATTTCGCATATATAACAATACTTTGAAACTAGTGTTAATTTTACTAATAATAATATCACCAAAAATGATAATAATCATCATTATTATTATATACCATGTGAATCCTATATAACTAGTTTTCGAAAAACAACACTATAATAAAAAGTAAACAATAAAAATTTCATAAAAATAACATTAATAATAATAATATTAATAATAATATTAAAATAAATCAACTAAGGAAACACAAAATTATAACAACAGAATAAAAATGATAGTAATAATAATAATAATAATGATAATAATAATAATAATAATAATAATAATAATAATAAAATTGTCACTCCCCGTTTTCGGAATACGTAAATTTTTGATTTTTCATGTATATGGTATCTGGCACCTGTATCTTTATTGCATTTATCCTGTATTTGTAACTGGCCATGACATAGAACAGTATCTCGTCGCGGATTAGTGTGCCATCCTTTGTCCTTGTCTGGTTGTAGGCGTGGTTCATTGTTTCGATGATAATATTTCTGAACCGTGTTGTGGTTAGGATTTTATTTAATTAATTTAATTAGTTGTATCATGTAGCATTTAACATGTCATTAGTCATGTGGTTAAGAGCATGCTTAAGCGTAGGGTTTCTTTGAGTCAACCCAACCCCTATATATATTCTCTTCCTCACTCTCTCTCCTCATTCACTCTTTTTATTTCTTTTCCTTCCAACCAATAGGCAAGTACATCTTGCACCAAATGGAGAGATTATTGTATTTTTATTTCTTGATTTTTTTTTATATTATTTGTCTATATTGTTCTTCTCTTCATTCTCTACAAGTTTAGTTCTTGGAGTTTTTGATTTTAATGGCTAGTTCGGTGTAGATCTAAGTTTCTAAAACTAGGGTTCTATGGGTTTTCATGGTTTTGATCTATTAAACTTGGTTGTTTTTGAAAACTAATGGTCCTATGTTGTAGGAAATTCAATTCTACCCAATTTTGACCTTTGAAAAGTTAGATTTCGACTTGTTTTGAGGAAGTTATGGCCAAAACAATTTTGGTCAAACTTCTATGTTCATCTGTCCTGATTCTGGCAGGGACGATGAATAGTACCGAGCCGCATAAGGATGATGCATAGTGCTGCATAGTGCCGAGCCGCATAAGGATGATGCATAGTGCTATATAGTGCCGAGTCGCATAAGGATGATGCATAGTGCTGCATAGTGCCGAGCCGCATAAGGATGATGCATAGTGCTGCATAGTATCGAGCCGCATAAGGATGCTGCATAGTGTCGAGCCGCATAAGGATGATGCATAGTACCGAGCCGCATAAGGATGATGCATAGTGCCGCATAGTACCAAGCCGCATAAGGATGCTGCATAGTGCCGCATAGTGTCCAGCTGCATAAGGATGCTGAATAGTGCCGCATAGTGCTGAATAGTGCCGCATAGTGCCTATTTTGGCTGTTTTTGGCTATTTTAAGTCCTATTTGGCTGAATTATGGCCAGAATTTCTCCTAACTCCCAACATGAAAGTTGTAGATCTTTGTCTTGGCTTCAAGGACCTTCATGTCTCACTTTAACCAGAATTTACATGTGACTTTTATGTCACGAGGGGTCCACACGACTTCCTGACTTGACCATGTTCCTGACCTGATTACCTGTATACGTGCCGGTACCTATTCTAAGTGTGTATTGAGATACAATATTAGTATGCACTGCGGTGCCATTTTAACGAGTGCACTGAGGTGTGACTCTACGTGCTAAGTGATCATTCGTGTTATATGTCAATACATGTGTACCGTCCAGCACAGTCATGGTAATTGATCAGTAATAATATCGTGGTAAAATGATTGTTGTTTGATGCATTACACTAAGCATGGATCTAGATTGAGCCGATGTGGATTCATATTTAGGGTACACGTACTATGGTACGACATATAAGAGGATGACCATATGACCACGACATGTAATTCCAATATCGAGATAGGGTTAATCTAAGCAACTTAAATTGGTAGAAGCATTGGGAGGGAACAGAATCTCGAGATCGTACGTCACCAGCCGCCCTGGGTCCCGTCCTGGCGCGTCGGGTTGGCTGCCTCGGATACTGTATAGTCATCCGCACTAGTGGAGTGCAGTATCTGATTTGTGACTGCCGAGCCAGCTCTTCCTATAGGAGAGCTGGAACCGTTACTGCTTATTCTAGCGCGGTGGCCTTTCGAGGGACCGGTGCATTTCGTGCTTGCTTGTATATAATGGTTTGGCTAGCCCTGCTGGAATGCGATACGATCTGAGGATTCCTATATATATATATTGCATTACTGGGATAATCCAGACAAATCATAGAAAGCCGTAGGATTGATTGGCCGATTGTAAGCTGACTTGTTTGTGATATATTTTCTTCTGTTAGCTACCGAGGAACATGGACTATCGTGGTGCGTAGTCCAACCCATGTCCTTGTTTGGTTGTTGGGTTGGGCTATTGTGCTGCGATAGGCTGTGGACCAAAGTCGCGATCAGAAGCTCTTTTTTACCTGTCCATGGTTATAGGATATATCTTATCTCGGCACGATATTGGCACCGTTTGTCCTTGTTTGGTTGTAAGGGTGTCGTATCGTCTCGATGATATGGTATAAGCCTATAACTCGTGAATCAGGTCTTATTTAACTCATTGGATTTATCTCACTCTTTTGTGCTCCCTTGTGGTACTTGCTATTCGGGGCCTGACCCCGCTGGTTTTGTTTGGCCAGATCTCGTAGCAGTTCCAGAGGATCCAGCCTTCCACCCGAACAATGGTGCACACCAGGAGTATGGGCGCCAGGGACCATGAGTGGGTTTCTTCTTCACCGCTCTGATATCTTCTATTTTGTACTTGGCGTTTAGCCACCGGCACTTGTTTAGCCGGCAGTTCTGGACACTAGTTTCCTTTGCATAATTGTAATTAAATCAGACTGCAGCTGACTATAGTTATGTACTATTGACTCTCGGAACTAGCTCATCATTTTGTATAGCTAGACTCATGAATCATTCTGATGAAGCGTCGGGGACGCCTTACTGCTTTGTCTTATATGATCATTATTTACTGCTTCTTGTTTTGATTGATTGAGACATAGATGCTCTGTGGGACCATAGGAGACCTGATTGTAGCATGCACCCCCTAGTCTCTTGACAGTCACGATCGCCGTATGACGTTTATATACCTCATATGGTATAGCTGGCCTAGTCCGTCTCAGTATTTCGGTACAGGGGCGTGACAAGGTTTTAGTGGTGGCCCATGCAGGTCTGTTTTTCAGACTTGTGGGGTGTTGAGATTATAGGAGTCTCAATCAAAACATGTTCTCCTTGATCTCCTGATTCGTTTTCTCTTTCTCCCACCTTGATTGCTAACTTGATTATCATCTTCGATTCTTTTCCGTCCTGTCTTTTGATACCTTGTATCCTTTCCTTTAGGGGCACATCATTCTCGGCTATTGGAGGAGCCGGTATGGAAGAGAATCCAGTAGATCAGGGACCAGTTGGAGATCAGCAAGGGGTAGCCCCTCTACCTGGACAGATTTCCATCGAGAACGTTACCGAGTATGATCCAGTTGAGCTACAGAGGCCAGAGGATCCCGTACCTCCAGTGATACCGGTAGTACCAGTAGCATTAGATGCGTCGACACTATTGCAGATTATTAGAGGGTTATTGGTGACCTAGCAACGCCAGACTGCAGCCCAACAGCAACAACAAACCCGACAGCAAGAACAGAATGTGCTACAAAATCAGGGGTTGCAATTAGCCCTTGAGAGAAGTCTCAGAAATGATTCAGGAGCATCCGGAAGGTTTTGTCGACTTAACCCGAGATATTTTGACGGCACGGAGGATGCCATCACGACGGATGCTTGGCTTCAGGATACAGAGGCCATATTAATCGCAGCAAAGGTTCCAGCAGAAGAGAAGGTTGACCAGGTCAGACTGTTACTTCAGGATCTCGCCCGCGACTGGTGGGCATCGGAAGAGGTTAGAATGAGGCATCCTGTTCCTTGGGATAGCTTCAGTACCAGATTCAAGGCCAAGTACTTTGGCGTGGTAGCACGGCATGAGCTACAACAGAGGTTTATCAGTCTCAAGCAGGCTGGTAAGACGGTGGATGGATATGCAGCGGAGTTCTGCAGACTGAGTCGGTTTGCACCAACGATGGTGGCTACAGAGCCAGAGAGAGCAATGAGGTTCCAGCAGGGACTTCACCTAGAGATTTTACAGCTGGTCGAGGGGCACGACTACCAGACATTCGATGCAGTATTGACGGCGGCTCGGAGGCACGAGCTTACTATTCAAAGGTTATCAGCAAGGACTGGGGGCCAGAAGAGGTCTCATACGCAGAGTGCTGGGGGAGGAGCAGTACCTCGGACGTTAGCACCAGCTCCTGGCGTTCGTATTCGTGATACAGCACCAGTCACGACAATTGTAACTGCACCAGTTCGACAGCAGCAACAGAGGAACCAGCAGCAGCGTCAGGAAGCACCAGTGGGTTGCACTTACTGTGGTAAGGGAGGGCACACTAGGGATGTGTGTCGTTCAGCTAATGGATTATGCTTGAGGTGTGGCAGTCCATACCATAGGATTGCCAATTGTCCTATGATACAGAGGCCAGGAGGGCCAGCTCAACGGTTTCCAGCGTTGCCAGCTCCAGAGGTAGCACCGTATCAAGGGCCAGTACTAGCAGTGAGGCCACTAGCCCAGCGCCCATTACTGACGCAAGCTCAGATGTACCGACAAGCGCAACATCAGGTTGGACAGCAGGGCCAGGGAAGGCAGGGACAACGGCAAGAAGAATTTGGAGTATTAGAGCAGAGGTTGGCCGAAGGCGGTCAGATTGTGGGTAAGATTTCAGTATTATTCATTTTAATTCCTTGAGTTCTATATTCGAAGAGTGAAGGCGACTTTCTCGTCTCACTCATCCGCTCTCGTATCATGTGATACGTGATATTCATCATGTGTCTTGATTACGAGAGTGCATCCTGGGCAGAGTCTCGTTCTTGATTTAGTCATTGGTACCGACTTATCTCAAGCGTTGACCCTTGTCCACTTTGGGAGTCAGTGTAGGACCTCGAGGACGAATTCCTACCTGACTTGAGAGGCATATTTCATTCGTATGTCTCCAATAATTTCCTTCTAGGGTATGATTATTGTTTGTGCTCTTACTTAATTATTCTTGCTTTCTTAAAACTGTTCATGTGCCATGTGTTGTTTGATAATTGTGCTTGCTATATGTCATGAGTGTATTTCATGATCTGAGAGCGTGCTTAACTAGCCTTATCGAAATTCCGAGGACGGAATTTTTCTAAGGAGGGTAGAGATGTCACTCCCCGTTTTCGAAATACGTAAATTTTTGATTTTTCATGTATATGGTATCTGGCACCTGTATCTTTATTACATTTATCCTGTATTTGTAACTGGCCATGGCATGGAACAGTATCTCATCGCGGATTAGTGTGCCACCCCTTGTCCTTGTCTGGTTGTAGGCGTGGTTCATTGTTTCGATGATAAGATTTCTGAACCGTGTTGTGGTTAGGATTTTATTTAATTAATTTAATTAGTTGTATCATGTAGCATTTAACATGTCATTAGTCATGTGGTTAAGAGCATGCTTAAGCTTAGGGTTTCTTTGAGTCAACCCAACCCCTATATATATTCTCTTCCTCACTCTCTCTCCTCATTCACTCTTTTCATTTCTTTTCCTCCCAACCAATAGGCAAGTACATCTTGCACCAAATGGAGAGATTATTGTATTTTTATTTCTTGATTTTTCTTTGATATTATTTGTCTATATTGTTCTTCTCTTCATTCTCTACAAGTTTAGTTCTTGGAGTTTTTGATTTTAATGGCTAGTTTGGTGTAGATCTAAGTTTCTAAAACTAGGGTTCTATGGGTTTTTATGGTTTTGATCTATTAAACTTGGTTGTTTTTGAAAACTAATGGTCCTATGTTGTAGGAAATTCAATTCGACCCAATTTTGACCTTTGAAAAGTTAGATTTCGACTTGTTTTGAGGAAGTTATGGCCAAAATAATTTTGGTCAAACTTCTATGTTCATCTGTCCTGATTCTGGCAGGGACGATGAATAGTGCCGAGCTGCATAAGGATGATGCATAGTGCTGCATAGTGCCGAGCCGCATAAGGATGATGCATAGTGCTATATAGTGCCGAGTCGCATAAGGATGATGCATAGTGCTGTATAGTGCCGAGCCGCATAAGGATGATGCATAGTGCTGTATAGTGTCGAGCCGCATAAGGATGCTGCATAGTGCCGAGCCGCATAAGGATAATGCATAGTGCCAAGCCGCATAAGGATGATGCATAGTGCCGCATAGTACCAAGCCGCATAAGGATGCTGCATAGTACCGCATAGTATCCAGCCGCATAAGGATGCTGAATAGTGCCGCATAGTGCTGAATAGTGCCGCATAGTGCCTATTTTGGCTGTTTTTTGCTATTTTAAGTCCTATTTGGCTGAATTATGGCTAGAATTTCTCCTAACTCCCAACATGAAAGTTGTAGATCTTTGTCTTGGCTTCAAGGACCTTCATGTCTCACTTTAACCAGAATTTACATATGACTTTTATGTCACGAGGGATCTACACGACTTCCTGACTTGACCATGTTCCTGACCTGATTACCTGTATACGTGCCGGTACCTATTCTAAGTGTGTATTGAGATACAATATTAGTATGCACTGCGGTGCCATTTTAACGAGTGTACTGAGGTGTGACTCTACGTGCTAAGTGATCATTCGTGTTATATGTCAATACATGTGTACCGTCCAGCACAGTCATGGTAATTGATCAGTAATAGTATCGTGGTAAAATAATTGTTGTTTGATGCATTACACTAAGCATGGATCTAGATTGAGCCGATGTGGATTCATACTTAGGGTACACGTACTATGGTACGACATATAGGAGGATGACCATGTGACCACGACTTGTAATTCCAATATCGAGATAGGGTTAATCTAAGCAACTTAAATTGGTAGAAGCATTGGGAGGGAACAGAATCTCGAGATCGTACGTCACCAGCCGCCCTGGGTCCCGTCCTGGCGCGTCGGGTTGGCTGCCTCGGATACTGTATAGTCATCCGCACTAGTGGAGTGCAGTATCTGATTTGTGACTGTCGAGCCAGCTCATCCTATAGGAGAGCTGGAACCGTTACTGCTTATTCTAGCGCGGTGGCCTTTCAAGGGACCGGTGCATTTCGTGCTTGCTTGTATATAATGGTTTGGCTAGCCCTGCTGGAATGCGATACGATCTGAGGATTCCTATATATATATATATTGCATTACTGGGATATTCCAGACAAATTATAGAAAGCCGTAGGATTGATTGGCCAATTGTAAGCTGACTTGTTTGTGATATGTTTTCTTCTGTTAGCTACCGAGGAACATGGACTATCGTGGTGCGTGGTCCAACCCATGTCCTTGTTTGGTTGTTGGGTTGGGCTATTGTGCTGCGATAGGCTATGGACCAATGTCGCGATCAGAAGCCCTTTTTTTACCTGTCCATGGTTATAGGATATATCTTATCTCGGCACGATATTGGCACCGTTTGTCCTTATTTGGTTGTAAGGGTGTCGTATCGTCTCGATGATATGGTATAAGCCTATAACTCGTGAATCAGGTCTTATTTAACTCATTGGATTTATCTCACTCTTTTGTGCTCCCTTGTGGTACTTGCTATTCGGGGCCTGACCCCGCTGGTTTTGTTTGGCCAGATCTCGTAGCAGCTCCAGAGGATCCAGCCTTCCACCCGAACAATGGTGCACACCAGGAGTTTGGGCGCCAGGGACCATGAGTGGGTTTCTTCTTTACCGCTCTGATATCTTCTATTTTGTACTTGGCGTTTAGCCACCGGCACTTGTTTAGCCGGCAGTTCTGTACACTAGTTTCCTTTGCATAATTGTAATTAAATCAGACTGCAGCTGACTATAGTTATGTACTATTGACTCTCGGAACTAGCTCATCATTTTGTATAGCTAGACTCATGAATCATTCTGATGAAGCGTCGGGGACGCCTTACTGCTTTGTCTTATATGATCATTATTTACTGCTTCTTGTTTTGATTGATTGAGACATAGATGCTCTGTAGGACCATAGGAGACCTGATTGTAGCATGCACCCCCTAGTCTCTTGACAGCCACGATCGTCATATGACATTTATATACCTCATATGGTGTAGCTGGCCTAGTCCGTCTCAGTATTTCGGTACTGGGGCGTGACAAAAATCAACAGTCGCAAATAAAGAAAGAAGAAAAGAAAAAAAAAATAAACTAAATAATACTCCAAAATACTTAAAATCAACAGTTGCAAATACGCTTATTAATAATTCATACTTATTAATAATTCATACTCCAAAAATGCTCTGCTCTCCCAGAGTAACAAAACCAAAGATATTTGTAGAGAGAGAGAGAGCTGGTGAGAACGAGAGAAGCGAAATTAGAGGAAGAATAGAGAGAAGAAGAGATCGGAGAGGGAAAAAGAGGCGCGAGAGCGGAGAGAGTAGCGGGGAGCGGCTCAGCCGGCGGATGAACGGCGTCGGGGCTGTGGAAGAGGAAACGAGCGGCTGGGGTCCGGCGCAAGGAGGCGGTCGTCGGAGCTCGGGAAGGAGGGAAGGGCGGCGCAGCGCTCCGGCGCGAGGGGAAAGGGTACGGTCGGTAGAGGCGTCAGCCCGGCGGCGGACGCGGATCAGGTCGGAAGTGGAGGGCAGCGCCGGGGATCAGTGGCTGTGGGAGGTGGCGGAGGCCGATCGGCTTGGTCGGGGAAAGGCGGGTGGCGCGGATCTGGGAGGTCGGGACAGGGCGCTGGGTCGGCGCGAGCGAGGGTGCGGCGCCGGCGACAAAAGGGGTTTCCGGCAGGGCTTGAAGTGCAGGCATGGCCCAGGCGGGGCGACGAGTCACGGGAAGAGGGCGCAGGCACCTCCGGCACGGTGGCGACGGCGGTGCTTGCCGCGTCGGGGTCGGAAGACGGTTGGCTGGGTGTCGGAAGGAAGACGGAGGGGGTTCGGCTAATCTACGGCGGAGCTCACGGCAACGTCAGTCTAGGGTTAGGGTTTAATTTTCTTTTAATTGAGTTTTCCTGGGTGGTGGCGCCGGCGTTGGCCGTGGCAGCGGTGGTTTGGGTGGCTGAAGTCAGGTGGAGGATTTATGGCGGTGGTGGTATTGTTGGGTTGCCGGTTGACGGGATCACCGGCGGGTGGCGACGTTGATGGCGCGGGTGATGGTCTGTGATGGCAGAGGAGGGGGTGTGGTAATGATGATGGTGATGCCGGCAGGGTGCTGTGGCAGGAGCGGGGTCTGGTTGTGTCGGGACGGCCGGGCGAGGTGGCCGTGAGGGTGGTTTGGGACAGTGGTCGGGTTTGGCTGGCTATTGGCGGGGCGGAGTATGGCCATTAGAATAGGATTAGGGTTTTGAGTTTAGATGAGTCGTGTCGGGTGTGTCCGACACGACGGGGACGGAGGTTCGGATCTGTCGGACCCGGGGTGGGGAAATGTATTTGTACAATGAAATACATAGTGGATGGGACACGGACACGGTCATGGACACGATGCACTCACTTTTGTGGTGGAAAATTTTGGAGAAATAATGACTGATGAAAATTGGAGGAGTACCTGCCTATTTATAGGATGTGGGAATTTCCAATTGGATATGAATTAGGAATATTTAAAACCCAAAGTAGATAATTCTCTACTTAATTTAAAACAATGAAATTAAATCCAAATCCAATACAAATCCAATTTAAATCTAATTAAATTTCTAGTATAAAATTAATGAGATAAATCAAATTTCAAATATTTAACTATCTAAATAAATCCAAAATTAAATCAAGATTTAAATGGCCACAATAACTTCCAAAAATATTTTTTTAAATACCAATAATAATAATTTTGAAAATAATAAATATTTTTAAATATCTTTTTGAACAATAAAATATTAATAATAATAAATCTCAAAAATTATACTTTTATTCCAAAAGTAGACTATAAATAATTACCAAATATATGTATGCACGAATAATGCATACATGATTATGCTTTTCCTAGTAAAATAAAATATTATTTATGATTAATAACTGCTAAAAACAAAAGGTCTTATATAGCAAGAATAATAATTATATAATATTTTGAAAGTGTATAATAAAATAGAAAAAAAAATTGTTTTTCTAAAATATGTACGCTCGCACGTATTCGTACTTGACGAGCAAGAAAATAAAATTTCGTGCGCGACGTACGATACGACTACGCGACGTACAATACAAAATTTTAAATCGGTACCAAATTTAATATATAAAAAAGTAGAAATTTAGGGGTTTTACATCCTACCCAACTTAAAAGAATTTCGTCCTCGAAATTAAGAATTAGTAGGGGGTGAGAGGACACAAGGGGGTATCAATGGGGATCCAACGATAACAATATTTTCACAAAATCATGTCGTAAGAAAATCGCAATCTAGATCGTAGAGTTTAATACGGGTATGGTTACGAGGGTCGCGAGTTAAGGCACGAGTAGAAGATTAAGGGTTTGAAGTTTAATCAAGGGTAGCATGCAATAGAGAATGATATGGTATCAAGAGAAATAAGTTAGAGACCTAGTAGGTTGAGGCACGAATAAGAGATCGATTAGGTTCATGCCTAAATTAAGTGACTTGGAAGGTTCATGATAGCAAATATAGGGCCAAGAAAAGGACGAGTGGTTTATGGTCATAGTCGATAGGAAGGCTATAGTATAACGCCTTCGTCCCTCTAAAATTGGTGAAGGCGAAAGCAATATAGAGTTCGAAGGAGGCGTTATCGAATACGAATACGTGATTCAAAGACGATCGAATAATTTTAAAAAAATTGTCAAGGCAGTCGTGGATGGGACTCTAGAGGATAAGCTTAACTATGTCCCCATCCACGTAGAATAATAGGCAAAAGTGAACCAAAGTGCACTCGGTTGATCAGACCATCCTGCACCGGTTCTGATTAGACAATATGTTAGTAGGAATTCTTCCAATAACATATGTCATGAACAAGCCTGATAAAGATTTGAGCTTGCAAAAACTAGGCTACATTAGCATCATTAGTCTAGATAGTAAAAATATAGGCACGAGATTAAGATTGAAATAAAGAACAAATATGAATAGTCTAAGAGTCATAAGGATCTAAGTCTTGTTTATTCCTATACCATCATTCTATGGTTTTATTTACCAAGGCTTGGTTGACCAAATGAGTTAAATTCCTCTAATCTCTATGGTCTAGTTAATACTATTTGTATTCCCTTAATGATCAAGGGTGTGTCAAGTCGTGGGGTATTCTACCCAACTTAAAGAATTAAGCTAAGGGTGTTTTGGGACAATGTCTAACTAGTAGGGTCAATCTCTAGCAAGCACGAAGGGAAGATAAGAATAGTGATAGGAGGAATCAAGTAAGATGCAATCGATGAGTCGATCGAATATGGAATCGAGGAAAAAGGTCAAGGATGCGGATGAGATCCTAGACTTCTAATCCTATTTGTAGGCTTGCTTGGTACGGTAACGTAACCAAACAATTTATCTGACCCGCATGGGCCACCACAAAAACATGTAACGTCCAAGTCCCAAAATACGTAGGATTAGGAACGTAGACATGCCAGCTGTATACATACGTATATACTCCAATATATGGAAAACTCGTATAAATACATAAGCTGTAAAATACAGTAGAACCATAACTAATCTCATCCACACAAAAATAAATGAATACAAGATGTCATATAAAGATAATGAATTGTCTTGATACAATATGTTGGGCGGAGACAAATCCACTACCAACAAAATAAGGAAAAGTACATAAAAATAAAATGAGTGGCGAGCGAAGCGAAGACGATCCAAGTGCAATCATCCTCGAAGAAAATAACGATGATCACGGCTAGAGCTAGAACACCTGCGAAAGACAATAGCACACACCTGGGGAGATAACCAGGTCCTCAGAGGGACGTAACAAGACACGTAATATCATGCCATATAAACTGAATAAATATTGCTCAAATAAATAAGTCAATCGAATTATAACATGGTCCAATACGCACCTACTAAACGAGCGTACCATCTCTCCCAACCAAACAAGGACAGGAGATGGTAAACTAATTCACGGTGACGTATCTTTCCATGCCATGAATCCAATATGGTATCCGGACCCCAACAAGGTTCAATACCTTCTCATCGAAGTAGTAAGTCACACCTACAACCAAACAAGGACAAGATGTGACAAACTAATCCGCGACAAGTTATTGTTCCAAGCCACGGTCAGATACAAGTACCCAAACCAAAAGTACTCGTACCTAACGGATAAAGGTAGCCTACCGTTCTAAGTGATATGTAGTTAAGAACAATCCTTTCTACGCATGGGCCCTGGCTAAATAGGATCGGCGTAGTCCCCCTTGGGCACCAGAGGCCCCATCAGTAAGAGCATGACGTTCCGCAGAATCGTCAGTGGCCGTCAGTAATCATGGGTCATCAACCCCGTATCTCCAGTGGAGAGTCCGGATCACAAGGGAAGTGCATCGAAGCCCATACGCTAAGGAATTGTCCTTCCCGTCCGATGCCTACTCTGTTGTATCCACAATAGTAAACCTCTATAACCGCTAAGTCAAACTAAGCATGCAACCTCTATTAGCGGTTATTCCTATCGCACGGCTTGTACGTACTGGTGGCCAGCCAATCACGTACTTCTGTGTCCTACATGCGACACACAACTTCGTGTTATAACGTGTCAAGGCCAATGAATACAACACACAAGGTGGTCCCTTAAATCTAGGTTTAATGTGAGAAAAATAATACATAGCAGAAAACATAAATGAACAGTAAGTTCTAACAGTTATGCCATGTATCACAGTTTATTTTGCATAAAGAAAATAAATAATGCATGAAATATGATCTAAAATAAATAAACAGCAAATGGCAAGGTGTCTTGTCTGGTAGGACGCCCGCGGTGGTGCAATGATTATGCTGGCACAAAATTTGTATTCGATGTCACAACTACACAAGGAGACCTCTGATGGTGGCACGGACAGTTCCATTGGGTCCAGAAGGGTCAAATTAGTTAGGTTGGACACAAGGTAGTCTCGAAATGGACGAAAGAATAGGAATAATAGGACCAGTCCCGGACAGGAGGATAATCAAAGAAAACATGATAATAATATATATATATATATATATATATCTACGAGTTTCGAAAACTATTTATAATATTCAAAAGTTTTATAGCCTTTTTATTAGGGCAATAATGTAGACAATATTTGAAAATAGCGAAATAAATCCATCTAGATTGAATCCCAAAAATATGCTTATAGATAATAGCTACACTTATATACAAAAATGTCTTAAATAAATATCGTAAATATTTATAACTCGTTTAGGTCAAAGCATATAAAATAACCTTGTAAAGGATTCCGCATATATAACAATACTTTGAAACTAGTGTTAATTTTACTAATAATAATATCACCAAAAATGATAATAATCATCATTATTATTATATACCATGTGAATCCTATATAACTAGTTTTCGAAAAACAACACTATAATAAAAAGTAAACAATAAAAATTTCATAAAAATAACATTAATAATAATAATATTAATAATAATATTAAAATAAATCAACTAAGGAAACACAAAATTATAACAACAGAATAAAAATGATAGTAATAATAATAATAATAATGATGATAATAATAATAATAATAATAATAATAATAATAAAATCAACAGTTGCAAATAAAGAAAGAAGAAAAGAAAAATAATAATAAACTAAATAATACTCCAAAATACTTAAAATCAACAGTTGCAAATACGCTTATTAATAATTCATACTTATTAATAATTCATACTCCAAAAATGCTCTGCTCTCCCAGAGTAACAAAACCAAAGATATTTGTAGAGAGAGAGAGAGAGCTGGTGAGAACGAGAGAAGAGAAATCAGAGGAAGAAGAGCGAGGAGAAGAGATCGGAGAGGGAAAGAGAGGCGCGAAAGCGGAGAGAGTAGCGGGGAGCGGCTCAGCCGGCGGATGAACGGCGTCGGGGCTGTGGAAGAGGAAACGAGCGGCTGGAGTCCGGCGCAAGGAGGCGGTCGTCGGAGCTCGGGAAGGAGAGAAGGGCGGCGCGGCGCTCCGGCGCGAGGGGAAAGGGTGCGGTCGGAAGAGGTGTCAGCCCAGCGGCGGACGAGGATCTGGTCGGAAGTGGAGGGCAGCGCCGGGGATCAGTGGCTGTGGGAGGTGGCGGAGGCCGATCGGCTTAGTCGGGGAAAGACGGGTGGCGCGGATCTGGGAGGTCGAAAGACGGGTGGCGCGGATCTGGGAGGTCGGGACAGGGCGCTGGGTCGGCGCGAGCGAGGGTGCGGCGCCGGCGACAAAGGGGGTTTCCGGTGGGGCTTGAAGTGCGGGCGCGGCCCAGGCGGGGCGACGAGTCACGGGAAGAGGGCGCACGCGTCTCCGGCGCGGTGGCGACGGCGGTGCTTGCCGCGTCGGGATCGGAAAACGGTTGGCTGGGCGTCGGGAGGAAGACGGAGGGGGTTCGGCTAATCTACGGCGGAGCTCTCGGCAAGGTCAGTCTAGGGTTAGGGTTTAATTTTCTTTTAATTGGGTTTTCCTGGGTGGTGGTGCCGGCGTTGGCCGTGACGGCGGTGGTTTGGGTGGCTGAAGTCAGGTGGAGGATTTATGGCGGTGGTGGTATTGTTGGGTTGTCGGTTGACGGTATCGCCGGCGGGTGGCGACGTTGATGGCGCGGGTGATGGTCTGTGATGGCAGAGGAGGAGGTGTGGTGATGATGATGGTGATGCCGGCGGGGTGCTGTGGCAGGAGTGGGGTCTGGTTGCGTCGGGACGGCCGGGCGAGGTGGTCGTGAGGGTGGTTTGGGACAGTGGTCAGGTTTGGCTGGCTATTGGCGGGGCGGAGTATGGCCATTAGAATAGGATTAGGGTTTTGAGTTTAGATGAGTCGTGTCGGGTGTGTCCGACACGACGGGGACGGAGGTTCGGATCTGTCGGACCCGGGGTGGGGAAATGTATTTGTACAATGAAATACATAGTGGATGGGACACGGACACGGTCATGGACACGATGCACTCACTTTTGTGGTGGAAAATTTTGGAGAAATAATGACTGATGAAAATTGGAGGAGTACCTGCCTATTTATAGGATGTGGGAATTCCCAATTGGATATGAATTAGGAATATTTAAAACCCAAAGTAGATAATTCTCTACTTAATTTAAAACAATGAAATTAAATCCAAATCCAATACAAATCCAATTTAAATCTAATTAAATTTCTAGTATAAAATTAATGAGATAAATCAAATTTCAAATATTTAACTATCTAAATAAATCCAAAATTAAATCAAGATTTAAATGGCCACAATAACTTCCAAAAATATCTTTCAAAATACCAATAATAATAATTTCGAAAATAATAAATATTTTTAAATATCTTTTTGAACAATAAAATATTAATAATAATAAATCTCAAAAATTATACTTTTATTCCAAAAATAGACTAATAAATAATTGGAAAAATTTGAGTGGCACCCCACATTTGTTACGCTTATTTAAGGTGCACCCCACATAATTACATTAATGCATAACACCCCCCACTTCCAACGTTTTCCGTCGGAGACTAACGGTTGACCTATTTTTTGTGTTATTTGAGACAAAAATAACCCTCACGTGATCCAGGTGAGTTCAGGTGAGTGAAACTTAAATGTGAACTACCTAAATTGCCCTTTCTTCTTGCCTACATTAGGAATAACGTTCTCTCTCTTCTCTCCTTCATCTCTGACCTAAACCCGAAGCTTTCCTCCCCCTTTCAAATCCGAGCTCCATGGCCGACTTTGGAAGCAAGGTAATATAAAATTGACCTAATTTTTTTCCGTTAATGTATGAAAGCCTTTGCTTCTGTGGTTTCGCTGTCTCAATTCGTGAGATTTTCAATTTTGTTTAGGACAAATGTCAAATATGCTCGATGAATACCCATCTTGCAGACGAATGTGCTTATTTGAGCTCACCATGCAAGATCGGAGGTTGCAAGGGGATTAGGTACGTTTCGAAGTCCAGAACCGAAGGCAATCCCGGTCGAAAATTTTTGAAATGCCCCATCTGCTCGGATTTTCAATGGCTGGATGTTGCACTGTTGTGTTCAAGCTCAGGAATTTCATCTTCAACCACTCAAAGAGAAGGTTGTTTCAGCTGTGGTGAGTTAGGTCATTGGAGAAAAAATTGTCCTTGGAGGGAAACCATTTGCCCTAATCCAAATTGTGGAGGAAGAAGAGTCATCTTAATGTCGAAGAGGAGTCACAGCAAGGGAAGAAGATTCTTGCAATGCACGAAGTGTAACAATGCATTCCAATGGTTGAACGAGGCTACAAGTAGTGATAGTAACTCTGAAATTCCTGTACAAATTGTATTGAACACAACTTTAGAAGAGTTGTGTAGAAAATTTGGAAAAAATGTTGGTATGTAATATGTTGCTTGTAATTAATTATGAAATTCTTGCTATGAATTGTTTGTTGAAAGTATCTTTGGAAAATTTGTTTGTTGAAAGTAACTTTTGAAATTCTTGCTATGAATCTGGAAAATTGGTGCTATGAATTGTTTGGTGAAAGAAACTTTGGAAAAATGTTGCTTGTATTTAAATATGAAATTCTTGCATGTTGAAAGAAGTAGATATGTAACTTTACAAAAGAGGAGATTACAATCTGTAAATATGTAACAAAATAGTATATTTGAAGTGCAAAGAACTGCACAAGAGGAAAGAACTGCATTTGAAGATTAACAAGATCAACTGGACTGCAGCTTAACAAGATTAACAAGATCAACTGCACAATAGGAAAGAAGAGGAAAGAACTGCATTTGAAGATTAACAAGATCAACTGGACTGCAGCTTAACAAGATTAACAAGATCAACTGCACAAGAGGAAAGAACTGTAAATATGTAACAAAACAGTATATTTGAAGTACAATCTGTAAATATGCAATTCAACTGCATTCTTACTTCAGCAAACAACTGTATTCTTACTTCAGAAAATGCAGCTCACTTCAGAAAATGTTCAAGTAAACAATCTGTAGATATGAAAGAACTGCATTTGAAACAATTGCATTCTTACTTCAGCAAACAATATGTAGATATGAAAGAACTGCATTTCAAGACAAAACAACTGCATTCTTACTTCAGAAAATGTTCAAGTAGCTTTGCAGATTACAAAAGATTACATCACATTACATCAGAAAATGTTCAAGTAGGTTTGCAGATTACAGAAAATGTTCAAGTAGCTTTTCTTACTTCAGAAAATGTTCAAGTTAACTGCACATTACATCACTAAGATGACTTGTTCTTTTCACAAAATGTTCACTGCATAAACTGTTGAAACTACATTAATGTGCTATTGCTGCACATTACTGCTGCTGCTATTGACTCTCCATGGTGGTCTAAAAACTGAGTTGTTTGTTCCCCTTGGTGGTAGACATCCTATAATGCCATCAGCCCTTCCAGGTACATTGACTAAATTGGCTTGTATCAAATCTTCCACTGGAACTCCTTGGTTTGCATTGGAATCACTTGATTGCTGTGGTGCCTTCCTCCTTCCCCTTGAAACCTTTGGTCTCTTGTAAACATGGTTTGTATTCCTTGGTAGCTTTGCAGGTCTTGGTTCTTTCTGTGGTCTTGGTGGACATGGTGCCCTTGGTTTTTTAGTGTTTCCCCCAACTGGTCCTCCTTGGCACCCTCTTGCATTATGATGAGCTGGTAGCTTGCATCTCCCATAAATTCTTTGCTTCTTGGCAGGTCTTGGTGCCTCATCTGCTTCCTTCCTTCTAACAGTCTTTGGTCTCCCAGGTTGCCTATGTCTACCTGGTGGACCAACCTCATATGGTGGCTGCAACATACAGAATAGTGAAAGTAAAGATAAGCCTACATAAGGGACATTTTAGTTAAAGAGAAACATAAGGAGAAGCCTACATAAGGAGAAGCCTACATAAGGAGAAGGCCTACAGATTAGTTAAAGTACAGAGAAGCCTACATAAGGGACATTTCAGTTAAAGAAACATAAGGAGAAGCCTACATAAGGAGAAGCCTACACAAGGGACATTCAAATTAAGAGAAACTTACAGAGCCCCATAGGCTTTGTTCAGGCAAAGGAACAATCTTTCCAGCATAAGCCTCCATGTAGGTTTTGGCATGATAGTAGGGGCTTGTGAACCTGCAGCAAGAAAAACTCTGATTAGTGTATAAGTAAGAAAAACTATGAAATATGATATTAGACAAACTCTGAAATGTGATACTTACATTGACCATGTAGGCCTGCTAGGTAGGAGTGCAGCAACAGCATGCACACAGGGGATCCCAGTTAAATCCCATACACAACAGTCACATTTTCTTTCATTGACATCAACAGTCCATCTGTTCTCAATGGAGAAGACACTAGTGACACAAAACAGCCCATCATCAGCACCATTGACCTGATACTTGTTGACTTGCTTTGACCTCTCCTGGATGATCTTTATAGTCCTTGGAGTCAAGTCATGCTCACCCCATGCTCTTGAAGTAATCTTCCTTTCATAAATCAATTTCATCACCATCAAGTGAAACATTTCCACAATCATTGTAATTGGCTGACCTCTAATTTCTCCTATCCAGTTATTGAAGCTCTCAGAAAAATTGTTGGTGATATGCTCACACTTTGTTGTCTTTTCAAAGTAGGCTCTGCACCATCTGCCCAAGTGCTCTTTCATCAAATACTGAAGCCCATCTGGACATTGTTGACCTATTGCTTCAATCCACTTAGCATTGTCTACTACCCTATATGCTCTAGCTGCACCCCATGTTAGATGCCTCATCTGTAGGCTACCACTGATGTGGGACTTGGAGTTTTTGTAAAAATGTCTAAAGCAGAACCTGTGGGGATGCCCATAGAATTCTTTGTCAATTGCATTGCCTAGGCCTTTCTGCCTATCAGAGATGAATGAAATCTCTCCTGGATGTTGCAGCAGCTTCTGCTTGATCATACTAAGAAAATGGACCCATGTAGCTTCACTTTCTGATGTGCAGATGTAAATGGCAAGTGGGAACAACCCATTGTTGCCATCTAAAGCTGTTGCAGATAAACATACCCCACCATACTTCCCTTTCAAATAACACCCATCTAAACCAACTAAAGGTCTACACCCATTTCTGAATCCAGTGAAGCTTGCCTCATACCCTATGCATAAATAAGCAAACTCTGTTGTCCCAGGAACATTCCCACAATAGGCTACACTACCAGGGTTGGTTCTCAATACCTGCTTTGCAACTTCAGGGGTTTTTCTGTAACTCTCATCATAACCCCCAAACATCATTTTCTTGACTCTGAATAAGGCCTTGTGTGCATTCCAATAGGAGACTTTCACTGTAAACCTAGCCCACATCTGCTTTTGAACATCCTTTGCTTTCCATGAACTGTGGTGTGCCTTAATGTCCTCTTCTAAGACCTGAGAGATGAATTTGCTATTTGCCATCTTGTTCTGCAGCTTGGAGGAGTGCTTGCAAGTGTGTTCTTCATTAAGTTGTCTCAGTGTACAGGTAGTCTTATCTGGTGAGATCCTCACCCTGCACATCCATGGACAGGTTTCCTCTTGACACATACCCCATATCCTCACCCCTTCATTCTTAACATATTTAATTTCAAACCTCTTCTTTATAGCATATGACCTTAAATACTGTCTACATTCACTTGGATTCATCCACTGCTGGCCTAGGTAGAGATCATTCACCCCAGGAACTCTGTACTCCTCCTCACCCATCTCCTCATCATTGTACAAGTCATCAAATTCATCCCCAACTTGTTCAGAATCAGTTGAGTCACAGCTTTGGTATTCTTCTTCATCATCAAGTTCATCAATTGCAACTGTTCTTCTTCTCTGCAGCTCTTCCCTCTGGAACTCTGTTTCTTCCCCCCATTCTTCCACATCTGGTTCTGGAATGTGAACATTATTTGACATTACTTCATCATCTGAAATTGATGGTACATACTCCTCATCATCTGTTTCTTCAATCTCTACTCCTTCCTCACCCTGCCTGCCTACTCCTTCCTCACCCTGTGTGTCAAAGTCTTCCTCAGCCTGGGGTTCATCTCCATGAAGTTGTGTCTCAGCCTGTGTGCCATATTCTTCCTGACCATCTGTCTGTGTAGGAGCTACTTGGTCAGACCCTCCAGCAACTACATCTAAGCCACCAGTTAAGAGCCTTGTGGGCATTTGATCCAACTCCTCCTCAGGAAGGTCCAAATCACTGTCATTAGGTAGTGGACCCAACTGCTCCTCATGAAGACCCTGGTCATGTTTTCTAACCCTGTGGGCTAATTTCTTAATCCTCCTAGTCTTTCTTGGTGTTAATAACTCACTAGGCTGTTGCTCTTCAATTGCAGGGTTGTCATATTCTTCTAAGAATAGGTGTATCTCCCCATTCTTGTCAGGAAGTTGTTTGTTAAACATGTCCAACAACCCAGAATCATTGAGGAGCTCCACTGTCTCCCCATTCTTCAAGTCATCAATCCAATAGTACTTATAAACCCCCTCTAAATGGTTACTTTCAACTATATAGGGTAAATCCAGCAGGCTAATAAAGTCTGGATCCACTTCAACTGCAATTGAACTACCCTTATAATGGACCCTAAGCATGTACTTCCTGTATAATCAAATATGAACACTACATATGAACACTACATACAAATATGAACACTACATTTAATATTTCAACCCTAATTTCACATGTGAACACTACATATGAACACTACATACAGATATGAACACTACATTTCACAAATGAACCCTAATTTCATATATGAACACTACATGTTGAACACTACATACAGTTATGAACACTACATTTATCATTTGAACCCTAATTACCCTAATTTCACATGTGAACACTACATATGAACACTACATACAGATATGAACACTAAATTTCATAATTGAACCCTAATTTCACATATGAACACTACAAACAGATATGAACACTACATTTATCATTTCTTAACACTACATTTCACATTTGAACCCTAAATTCACATATGAACACTACATTTCACACTGTTATAGACAAACAATACATTTGAACCCTAATTTCAGATATACAAAAATTACTTACATACAGTGTACAATTTAAGGGAAATAACCCCTAATACGTAACCTAAAAATCCTAACAGTGCACAAATTTAGGGAAAACCCTAATCACTTTCATACAATAACGAAATACAAATAATTTCGAGTGTGCAAGTTATGAAAAATCCTGAAAGACAAAAATAATCGAATAAAAAGATGGAAAACCTATGCATAAAGAAACCCTAAATCGTAACCTAAAAACGCTTCCAGTGCACAATTTTTGGGAAAACCGTAATCACTATAACAAATGTAAAACAATTACAAATATTTTCCAGTGTACAATTTATGGAAAATCATGAAAAACGAAAGATAATCGACTAAAAAGATGGAAAAGAAAGGGAAAGATAGGGTTCGCCATGGGTGTACCTGGGTGTTTGGTTCGCCATGGACTCTCCTGGACGTTTCGACTGACAGAATTCTGAAAGAAAGGAAAACGATCGGCATTTGAGCGTGGTTATGCGAAAGAGAAAGAAGGGAGAGAAGAGCGAGGTCGGTTTCATACCTGGGTCTTTGCTACGACCACGGCGTGCGGTGACGGGGGAAATTTCGACGGAAGAGAAGAGGGAGTGGAAGAGAGAGAGGTGGGTTTTGGAATGAGAGGGTTTCTGTTGGGAAGAGAGAGGGAGGGAAGAGAGAGGGTCATTCAAAGAAGAGAGGGTAGTTTAGGGTTTTCCCATTTAATGTCACTACCTGGATCACGTGAGGGTTATTTTCGTCTCAAATAACACAAAAAATAGGTCAACCGTTAGTCTCCGACGAAAAATGTTGGAAGTGGGGGGTGTTATGCATTAATGTAATCATGTGGGGTGCACCTTAAATAAGCGTAACAAATGTGGGGTGCCACTCAAATTTTTCCTAAATAATTTCCAAATATATGTATGCACGAATAATGCATACATGATTATGCTTTTCCTAGTATAATAAAATATTATTTATGATTAATAACTGCTAAAAACAAAAGGTCTTTTATAGCAAGAATAATAATTATATAATATTTTGAAAGTGTATAATAAAATAGAAAAAAATTGTTTTTCTAAAATATGTACGCTCGCACGTATTCGTACTCGACGAGCAAGAAAATAAAATTTCGTGCGCGACGTACGATACGACTATGCGACGTACAATACAAAATTTTAAATTGGTACTAAATTTAATATAAAAAAAGTAGAAATTTAGGGGTTTTACAGTGTCTGACTCGTGCCTGATTATTCGGGAGCGAGTCGTGTGTGTTTTTAGTGGTTGATCCGGCCAAGGTACTGGATCAGGTCAAATTGGTTCAACCACCAGTGGTTCAACCACTGGGTTAACTTAAGTGGTCCAAATTAATCCCCCATTAATTTTTTACAAAAAGTACTAACTTTTAAACAAAATCGAATCAATACTGAACCGGACCAAAAAATGACCGGTTCACGGGTGAACCGGTTGAACCGACCGATCCGGTCCGATTTTTAAAACATTGATCCGTCATTGACATGCATGCATGCATGCATGTTTGTTAAAAGTATCAGCTCCCTGCCTATGCAAAGTGGGCCACGTAGTAGAATATCACAAGACCATGCTACTGGGGCCATCCATTCATTACCGTCTTCAGTAACAATTCATGAAGACCCCCACCCCAAGAAAATGAATGTCCTTTCCAAGAAAACAACAACACACCACGTACGTACGTAGCTAGGCTAGAGTGCTAGACTGGACTGGCTACTGTCCGTTCCCTCCCTCCCATTGATTATGCAATTAACTACATGCCACTGCGTTGCCCGCCCCATGCCATGCATGCATTCAAGTAGTTTGTACGACGAGACGACCTGCCTGCTTGCAGGCGGTGGAAGCAATTGGAATTAGAGCTGAGAGGATTTGAAATTAGTATATTTTTGTTCACCCAATAAAACTGGAATAATTGTTCACCCTTCAATAAAAAATTGACACGTGTCAAATTCTTTAGTGATCAAAACAACTTTTAACGCTTACAAAACAACTTACAAAGTAATTTATGTTGAATGTATGTGACTATCACACCCCAGAACCAGAATACTGGAGAGCGGGGGCAGACATAGCCAGCTACGTATATGAAATGGATTCCATCTCGCTATACGGTCAAGACTGTCTAGATACATGAGGGTTTACTACAAGCCAACAGTCTCCTATGGTCATGAACAAGCCTAGTGTCTCAATCACAAGCAAGTAAGTAAAGTCACAAGATGTATGATCATTAAATATACAATAATAAGGCGTCCCAAATATTACATATTCAGCTGATCATGAAGCTAGTCGTTACAAAGTGTTAGGACTAGCAAGAGTTTAGTCATACATGATCAACCCTAGGATCTGTTAACCATGTTACAGCCCGTAGGCAGATAGTAAGTAAATACAATCGAGCTAAATAGGTGCTCGTCGGCTAAACGCCTCAAAAGAATATTTTTACAATAGAGTGGGAGAGCCAAAAATAACCCACTCGTTGCCCTGGTTACGTCTGGTGTTCACCATCGGGCTGAAAAGTTGGTAGATCCTCGGGAGCTGCTCCAAAATCTGGCCATACAAAACCAGCTGGGTCAGATCCCAAAAAGAGCAAGTGCCACAAAGGAAGCTTCACTTAGGAACTAAAACCAGCAATTAGCACAATAGTAATAAAGTAGTAAATAAGACAGGGTTAAGAAAAGCATCACAGGGTGATATACGATGAGATAACCATGGAACTATTCAGATAGCCAGGTTACAACCCGTAAACCAAACAAGGACTGGGGTTGTAACCCTTCGTCTGAACCGAACTTAGAATTTTCACCATTTATCGGTAAAATAAATACAGGCATTCAGGTCATGCAGTAATCTGGAACAGAATCAGGACAAGACTAGACTGGTTAGACTCCATCCAATCAATTTACGGCCAAGCAAGAATTATGGCTTGATACTTTAACTAACTAGGGTTATCACAAGCCTAGTTACTAGCAAGATCCAGTGAGAATCATCCACAGCCACAAGCCCTGCAGTCCATCCAGGTTACCTGGGTTAAAAGATTAGGGTTGAATTCAGGTGGGTACATCGTCCAGGAAACGCATGTACCCTTAGGTAGCTTGAAGGGTACAACACATGACAGTGTGCTGGAAATGTGCCCTACTCGACGGCAGGCTACAGATCCCAAGGCGCGCCCAGGTAACGGAATTGCCTGTAGCTAGGAGATCTCTTTATGACTAATGTATTAATCTACTTATTTAGCCTTAGTCCATTTCAGTAGGTACTCCTAACCGTGGTACTCAGGAGTCCCCTCCTAGACATGATGTAAGACAGGACTGGATTATTTGTCCAAGCACAATCGCCCACGGTGTCTGGGTTAATTATACAGGTCATGTCATGTCAGATAGCCGTCGCAACAGCTTATCAGATATATCATGTCAGGTTTTTCATGTCAAGTGTACTGGTCAAGAGTGCGCCACGACGGGCCACTATCAGGTCATGTTATGTTTACTTGTCAGGAGTGCACCACTACGGGTCACTGTCGTGTCATGCTAGTTCCTTGTCACACCATGTCATATACAATTGTCATTTCAATCAAATCAATCAAATCGTGATTTATCACGTTCAGGACAAAAGGCGTAAGGATATAAAATGGACATAAAATATACCACAGGAGTTCCAAAGCATGGGCAAAAATAATAATAAAAATAACAGTACAGAGCTATAGGAGAGTCATGCGGTTCAGGAATATGCGGCCAGGAATAATCTCATGCGGCTGAGAGAAGCCTATGCGGCTGAATAGGGTCAGGCGCATGTGGCTGATAAAGGAAGCCTATGCGGCTAAGGATATCAGTCCGCATACGGCCAGCGGGATAAGAGGGCGCATGCAACCATGCAGCTGAGATGAATTTGGTTCATGCGGCTGAGAGAAAGACAAGCTCATGCGGCAGGAGAAGAGCAGTCCATGCGGCTACGGAAAGAGAAAAGCGCATACGGCTGAGGCAACAATCCATGCGGCAGGGACAGGAGCGGAGCCATGCGCCTATGCGGCTACAAGTGGACCAAGTTCATGCGGCTCGGGAAGAAGTTCTCATGCGGCTGGGTCAAGTAAAGTCCCATGCGGCTGGAAGAAGCGGGAAGAGAGGGCGCATGGGACTAAGTCAGAGCATCCATGCGGCTGGAAGGAGCGGGTCCTCATACGGCCAGGGAGAGCGCATACGGCCAAACGGGTAACGTCTCATGCGGCTCAAGAAGTGCAGAGCATATGCGGCTGGGGATTGAGCGAGTCATACGGCTAGATGAGTTCGGCCCTCATGCGGCTCAAGTACTTCCAGTCATGCGGCTGAATAGAACACTTGCCGCATGAAATATTCATGCGGTCAAGTCAGCACAGTTTATCTTCTCCAAATTTCAGAGAAGAACACCATGAGAGCCAAATTCTCAAGCTTCATAACTCCATCATCCGGAGCCCAAATTCGAACTTCTATAGGTCAAAATGGGGTAGAACGAAAGCCTTTACAACATGGAACCATCAAAACTCAGAAATAACAAGATTAAGTACATCAAAACCCAAGATTTCCGAAAATAAAGTAAACTTAGATCTACAAGAATCTAGCCATGAAAAGAGGAAATTCCAAGTACTAAAGTAAGTTAAAATATTGTAAGAAAGAGAATAAAGCAATAAAATTTGAGTTCCTCCATGAAGCAAGTTGCACTTGCCTAGACCTCTCTCTCTCTCTCTCTCGTAGGTGAAGAAGTAAATGGAAGAAGAAGAGGTTTAATGAAGAGAGAGAAGGAAGAATGGTTAATAAATGGTAGTGGTGGTGGTAGGTAGGGGGTTCATACTTTGGTCCATGATGAGCCAAAAGCAAATCCCAAACCGAACCAAGCCAACCCGAACCAAGAATAACCCAAGCCATGAAAAAAACTAAGCAAGAAATCATGCAATACAAGATAAAATACGTACACGTATTCCAAAATACGTAATACGGACAACAGGCATTACAACTCTACCCACCTTAAAAGAATTCTATCCTCGGAATTTAATTAAGAGGCTAGAGAGACGAGGACAAGCTATATTAATCACGAGCAAGCTACAACTAGGCAGGCAATCACTCATTCAAGCAAGGAATCGAAGGCATGAGGCATAAGGAAGACATTATACCTCACGAGTCAAACAAGTCGGGATACCGCGATCGGATGTCATCCTCACGCTCCCACGTTGACTCCCCCAAAGAGTGATGACCCCAAGAAACTCGGACTAGCTTGATAGTCATGTTCTTGAGTGTCTTCTCTCTTCTGTCCAATATAGACACGGGCCTCTCCTCATACGAAAGGTTGGTGCCAACAACCAATTTCGAATGATCCAGGACGTGGCTCGGGTCCGGGATATACCGTCGTAATTGGGATACATGGAACACGTCATGCACCTCGCTTAACGACGACGAAAGAGCGAGACGATAGGACATATCTCCTACTCGCTCCAGAATATCGAACGGCCCTATATACCTAGGACTAAGCTTTTCTCGTGCGCCGAAACAAATGACGCCACGGTTAGGCAAAATCCTCAGAAATATATGGTCACCGACCGAGAATTCAAGGGATCGTCGATGAGAATCGGCCCAATGACGCTGGCAATCTTGGGCAACTTGAAGATGATCTCTGACTCTCCTGACCATTTCAACGGTCTGAGCAATCATTTCCGGACCAAGCATCTGTCTCTCTCCGACATCGTCCCATGCAAGCGGGGATCGGCACTTCCTACCATATAGTGCCTCGAACGGTGCCATCTGGAGACTGGCTTGGAAGATGTTGTTGTACGAGAACTCCACCAGGTGCAGGCGATCTTCCCACGAACCACCGAAGTCGAGTGTACATGACCGTAATATATCTTCAAGAGTCTGGATAGTATGCTCCGACTGACCATCTGTCTGCGGATGATATGCTGAACTGAACTGGAGACGAGTTTCCAAACTCTCCTGCAGGCTACGCCAAAAGTATGACGTAAATCTAGAATCTCTATCCGAGGTGATACTGACTGGTACACCGTGCAATCTGACAATTTGCCGGAGATACATCTCTGCTAACTGAGCCGTCGACTGACCAACTCGGAATGGGAGAAAGTGAGCTACCTTCGTGAGCCGATCAACTATAACCCAAATAGCATCTCGACCAGCTGGGGATCTAGGCAATCCGGTCACAAAATCCATGGTCACATGTTTCCACTTCCATTCTCGAATCGACAAGGGCTGAAGAAGTCCAGCGGGCCTCTGATGTTCAGCTTTAACCTGTTGGCAGACTAAACAACGAGAGACAAACCGGGCTATCTCCCTCTTCATGCCATTCCACCAAAAGTACTGACGGATATCACGGTACATCTTCGTACCGCCCGGATGAATGGAATACTGAGAACTGTGAGCCTCTGCCATGATTTTCTGTCTGATATCTCCACTGGGTACACAAAGATGCTTACCATGTCGAAGTGTACCATCCTCATGAATGTATAACTCGGGTCGCCGGCCTACCTCACACTCTGCTCTGAGTCGCTGAAGCTTGGAATCTGTTGACTGCGCCATCCGGATCCTCTCGACTATAGTGGACTGAACTTGCATGCTGGCCATCAATGCCACACTGGAAGGGAGGACAAATTCGATACCCATCTTCTAGAGATCTTCTAACAACTCTGGTTGCGCTGTTAGGAAATAAGCTCCGGCTCTCCTGCTCAATGCATCTGCAACGACGTTGGCCTTCCCAGGATGATACTGCAGGTTGACGTCATAATCCACAAGAAGCTCCTGTAGTGCCCCGTCCCTACATCGTGCCCCGTTGTCCGTCCACAGGGTGCGCGAGAAAGGAACACTGTCGCTATCGACTCGGTCGGGACCGATAGGTCGGGATCGATCGAATCGATCGAACGGGAACGGTTGAATTAAGATCCATTCCACGTTATGGAATGGCTTCTTCGGAACCAAGTCCCACATTCAGCGGGTAGCGCCTCGAGGATTGACTCTGCGGCTGAGTCGGGAGAGACCTCCCGTTGCTCTGCTTTTCACGCCGCTTGCGTTGGTTTTGGCTTTGGTTTTCTGAATGCGTTTTCGTGAATGTTTTCGATGGTTTTCATGGTTACATTTCGAGCTCGCATTTTCTATCGAACTCTTGCATAATACAGTGTTCTAATCGGTTGCTTGTGCGATTTCAGGTGATCGCGTAGGCGACGTCTAGCGCAGCCAATAAGTCCCTCGCCTCAAGCAAAACTCAAGGTGAGTGGCTGACCTCCTTCGTCTCGACCCTCTATTTCAAAAATGTGAACCCAGGTAATGATATCGTAATTGAATGAATTGCTTAAAGAATACAAGTCTTATGGGTTAGAGGAGAAAAAGATGTGTTGCGTAGAAAAGATATAGATTTATTACAAGCCTGCAAAACAACAAGTAAATGAATCGATTTCGGTCTTGGACAACTTGTCGACAAGGGCGATGGTTTCTTCGAGCGGCAACCCGGGGCCACGGGACCGACTCGGCCTAGGAAGAAACAGGTTATAGCCGAGCTGGGTATGAAGCAACCGGTAAGACGGGGACTTGCATCGGAGCTCGCTACTTGCGCTGCAAGGGTCCCGTATTACCAGGCTATGTCCAAATGGCTAGTTATTGCCAGTGACCTTCACGACAAACACTTGGTATAATTGTTAACAATGTGCATGGAAGGTAACGATAATGTCAAAATGCTTTGTATAAAATGTTTAGGGTGGCTAGAAAGATCATCAAAAAGGAAGTCATATGATTTTTATCTATTCTTGAACCAAATGAGAGCCCGGAAACTAATTAGTCACTCGCCAGTACATGTTGATTGTACTGATCCTCGCTCTCTCCACAGGTACGCTAAATCAGGAGGAGCGTGCCACGTGAAAGACAGGAAACGCTCGTGTGTTTTGAAGCTTCGTTCGTGCGGTCGAAGCTTGGATCCAATCTCTTTTGAAGACTCCGCTGTTGAAGACTAGAAGACAGATGGAGCGACTGCCCACTATCCCAGGTGGTTTTGAAATGCTGGTTGTAATCAGGGATGGAATGTATGGAATGGCTATCTCATCGGCCTTCATTTTGTAATGGAGTCAGTTTGTAAAAAGCCCGCGCGGCGTCCTTATATCGAGTCTGTAACATGATGTTCATTATCAATAAAGCTTGAGTTTTTTTTCCTTCTATAAGAATGTGTTCAATTTCTCTGCGTACTCGTATATGTATATGCTGTTGTATCGGATGACCTTATGAACCGCCTTGTGCAAGCGCAACTTAGGCTTGCACGACATCACGCCCGGGGGACGACTATCGATTCTACCGAATCGGGGCGTGACATAATGGTATCAGAGCACGGCTTTACGTCCTTGGCCTCCAGTGTCGAGTTTCTAGTCTCAAAACCGTTGGTCTCGTGTCGATGAGATATGTCATTCCATACGAGTGAGTCCGTGATAAGTATTATGACTAATGTATTTTTGCCTTCAAATTTCCAGAAAGTGCGGCGGTGAACGAAGGAAGTGCTTCGAGCGGCTCGAGTAGCTCGAGGCCCGGACCCTCTAACGATGCCATGGAGCGGATGTTGCGCATGCTGGAAGCGCAACAACAACAAGCTCAGGAAAATCAACGCCTGAATGAGCAACATCGACGGGAGACTGAGGCACATCGACGGGAGGTAGAGGCACGCCAGACCCAGTTCGAGGCCCGATTCGATGCACAATTCAAGTTGCAGCAGAAGCAGCTTGATACTCTTCAGCAGATTGTACAGACCGTGGTGGCCAACAACAACAACAACTCTGCGACGACTCCTGCCGTGATCGAGCCTGCGGCCAGACAAAGCAAAATCGAACCGGAGGTACCCGAGCTTATGCCTGCGGCACCGAGGAGTTCCAACTTCGACGTGTCAAAATTCACAAAAAGCTTCCGTACTTCCTTTTACGGTACTGAAGACCCTTCGTTGGCAATCGATTGGCTGGAGGAGTTGGAAGACCGGTTCGAGCTTCTGGGCGTCGATGAGTCCAAGAAAGTCGCTTGCGCTCAACTTCTACTCCGATTGAACGCGCACGACTGGTGGGCCGTGCAAAAGCGAGCAATCAGACACGACAACGAGACAGCGACGATATCCTGGGCTACCTTCCGAGAGGCGTTCGAGATCGAGTACCTTCCCGATGCCATTCGACAAGAGAAGGAGAATGAATTTATGCAGCTAAAGCAAGGAAATATGACGGTGCGGCAGTATGCAGCAGAGTTCAACAAGTTAGCCAAGTTTGCTGGACAATACCTGCCTTCCCTGGCGAGTCGTGCACGACGGTTCGAAGTGGGCCTACGACCATCTATCGCCGCCCATGTGTCTGTTCCCAAATACCAAACGATGGGAGAGTCTCTCAACCACGCCCTCCGCCTTGAAAGCCAATACCCTCCAAGTGCTGCCGGCGCTGTGCATACCTACAATCACAAACGCCCTAGCCACGCGGGAGGAAACAATGGGACCAAGCGTCCAAACACTGGGCAACAAGGCGGGTACCAAGGGCGTAACCCATGGCCATATTGCATTCGCTGCCGCCGGAACGGTCACACTATCGTCGATTGTCCGATACCAGTGGATGGATGCTGGAACTGTGGCAAGAAGGGCCACATTCGTGCTGAGTGTCCAAGCAGAAGGCCGAACCCAACGGTGCCCCAACAACACCGTCCAGCGGTGCCTCAGCAACACCGCCCAGGGAATCAAGTTCCAGCGCCTCGAACCCAGCAACCTGTACCGCAAAATGGCCAAGACCGTCGCCCCAATGCCCAGGGCCGCGTCTATGCCATGACTCGAGATGAAGTGCTTGCATCAGACACGGTCGTGACAGGTATACTTAGTTTTAATAATGTGCCTGCTCGCGTACTATTTGATTCAGGTGCTTCGCATAGTTTTATAGCGGCAGACTTTGTCGCCGAGCACAAATTTCCATTAGTATCATTAGACCTCGACCTTAGCGTGAGCACGCCTTCGGGCACACCTATACTCACTAATTCAGCCTGCACCGACGGGATTATCTGTATCGGCGGTCAAAAGATCGGTCTGGACGTGATGGTCCTAGACATGAATGACTTCGATATCATTCTGGGAATGGATTGGCTCGGGCCGTGCAACGCAACCATAGACTGTGCCAGGAGGACGGTCACTTTTCGCATACCAGGAGTGCCTGAATTCTGCTTTTCGTGTGGTGAGGCGTCGTCGACCTGCATGTTGATCTCGGCAATCTCTGCTCGGAGGATGCTGCATTCTGGGTGCGAAGGCTACTTGGCATCCGTCCGAGACATGCGACAAGATGGTGCAAACGTAGGTCAGACCGACGTTGTGGCAGAATTCCCCGATGTGTTTCCGGACGAGCTACCCGGCATGCCCCCCGACCGAGAGATCGAGTTCAGCATCGATACATTTCCCGATACTCGACCGATTTCTAAGGCCCCGTACAGAATGGCTCCTGCCGAGCTGAAGGAACTCAAGGTCCAGCTACAAGAGTTACTCGATAAAGGGTTTATTCGGCCTAGCGTTTCACCGTGGGGAGCGCCCGTATTGTTCGTAAAGAAGAAGGATGGGTCCCTACGTCTGTGCGTCGATTACCGGGAGCTGAACAAAGCCACCATCCGGAACAAGTACCCATTGCCCCGCATAGACGACTTATTCGATCAACTACAAGGCGCCTCGGTATTTTCGAAGATTGATCTCCGCTCAGGTTATCATCAACTCAAGATCAAGTCAGACGACGTGCAAAAGTCTGCCTTTCGCACTCGTTACGGCCACTACGAGTTCCTGGTGATGCCATTCGGCCTGACGAACGCCCCTGCCGCCTTCATGGATCTGATGAATCGGGTATTTCGACCCTTTCTTGATAAATTTGTCGTAGTCTTTATTGACGATATTCTGGTCTACTCGAAAGACAGGGCGCAGCATGCAGAACATCTGCGGACCGTGCTCCAGACACTTCGAGAGAATCAGCTATATGCAAAGCAGAGTAAGTGCGAATTTTGGCTCAGCAGCGTATCATTTCTGGGTCACATCATTTCTTCCGAAGGCATTGCAGTCGACCCGAAGAAAGTGGAAGCTGTTGCTGATTGGAAGAGGCCTGCGTCTGCTAGCGAGATTAGAAGCTTTCTTGGTTTGGCGGGATACTATCGACGCTTCGTGAAAGACTTCGCGAAGATTGCATCGCCACTGACTCGCCTCACTCAAAAGGGAGTCGCGTATGAGTGGTCGGATGACTGTGAAGCTTCATTCCAGGAGCTAAAACAGCGGCTGATTTCGGCACCCATACTCGCACTTCCGGATGGGCCAGAGGGTTTTCAGATATTCAGCGATGCTTCAGGCCAGGGCTTGGGATGTGTGCTCATGCAGCGGAACAAGGTGATATCCTTCGCCTCCAGACAGTTGAAGCCGCACGAGAAGAACTATCCTACGCACGACTTGGAGTTAGCGGCGATTGTGTTCGCGTTGAAATTGTGGCGTCACTATCTATATGGCGTGGCGTGCGCAATCTATACCGACCACAAGAGCCTCAAGTATCTCTTCACCCAGAAGGAACTGAACTTACGACAGCGGCGCTGGCTCGAACTGATCAAAGACTATGACTTGACGATCGACTACACTCCGGGCAAGGGAAATGTTGTGGCGGACGCTCTCAGTCGGAAATATCTTGCCTCGCTATCCATCAACCGCAGACTACTACAAGATCTAGAAGAAATGGGCATCGAGCTCCGAGTTCGATTCAGGGATATACGGTTGGCGCAGCTGCAGTTAGAGCCGAGTTTGCTGGAAAAGATCATGGCCGCTCAGAAGGATGATCCGTACCTGAAGAAAGTGCGCGAGCGAATTTCGACAGGTAGTGCGACCGACTTTGCGGAAGACAAGACCGGCGTGCTGAGATTGAATGGCCGACTATGTGTTCCGGATGATTCAGAACTGCGAAAGGAAATAATGTCGGAGGCGCATCACGCGAAATATACTTTGCATCCAGGCAGTACCAAGATGTACAAGGACCTCCGCACGACCTTCTGGTGGCACGGGATGAAGAGAGATGTGGCGCTCTTCGTGTCACAATGCATGGCCTGTCAGCAGGTGAAAGCTGAGCATCAGCGACCGGGCGGGGAGATGCAGAACCTTGCCATCCCGGAGTGGAAATGGGATCATGTCACGATGGACTTTATTGTTGGCCTGCCGAAGACACCACGGGGGAACGACGCTATCTGGGTCATCGTCGATCGACTAACCAAGTCAGCGCACTTCATTGCCATCAAAGTTACTTGGAGCGTTGATCGCCTGGCACAGATTTATCTTGACGAGATAGTACGGCTGCACGGAGTTCCAGTATCCATCGTCTCTGATCGGGATTCACGGTTCATGTCGCGATTCTGGAGTAGCCTTCAGTCGGCGCTAGGTACCAAGTTGCAGTTCAGCTCAGCTTACCATCCTCAGACCGACGGCCAAACGGAGCGCGTTAATCAGATTCTCGAAGACATGCTACGGCTCTGCGCAATTGACTTCAAATCAAGCTGGGACGTCCACCTACCGTTGGCAAAATTTGCATACAACAATAGCTACCAGTCCAGCATCCAAATGGCGCCGTATGAAGCTTTGTACGGCCGGAAGTGCAGATCGCCCATTTGCTGGGATGAAGTCGGGGAACGGCAGATACTCGGCCCGGAACTGGTGGAACAGACTGTGGAGAAGGTCAAGCTCATTCGGGAAAGACTGAAGATTGCACAGAGTCGGCAAAAGAGCTACGCCGATACCCATCGAAGACCGCTTGAGTTCTAGGTGGGCGATCATATGTTCCTGAAGGTGTCGCCGATGCGAGGAGTCACTCGGTTCGGCGCGAAAGGGAAGCTGAGTCCGAGATTCGTTGGGCCGTTTGAAATACTCGAGCGGGTCGCCCCAGTGGCCTATAAAATTGCCCTACCACCGGCGCTCGAAGGTGTGCACAACGTCTTCCACGTCTCCCAGCTGCGGAAGTACGTGCACGACCCTAGCCACGTGGTGGATTTTGGCCAGCTGGAGCTAAAGTCCGACTTATCCTACGTCGAAGTGCCAGTTCAAATCTTAGAACGCAAGGATAAGCTGCTGCAGAATCGGACGATCCCTCTCGTTCGCGTACTTTGGAGGAACCATGCGGCAGAAGAGTCGACATGGGAACTCGAGTCTGAGATGAAGGAAAAGTTCCCTTCATTATTTTCATAGAGGTAGGTTCTGTTCTTAAGTTTCGAGGACGAAACTTATTTTTAGTTGGTTATGGTGTAGTGCCCCGTCCCTACATCGTGCCCCGTTGTCCGTCCACGGGGTGCGCGAGAAAGGAACACTGTCGCTATCGACTCGGTCGGGACCGATAGGTCGGGATCGATCGAATCGATCGAACGGGAACGGTTGAATTAAGATCCATTCCACGTTATGGAATGGCTTCTTCGGAACCAAGTCCCACATTCAGCGGGTAGCGCCTCGAGGATTGACTCTGCGGCTGAGTCGGGAGAGACCTCCCGTTGCTCTGCTTTTCACGCCGCTTGCGTTGGTTTTGGCTTTGGTTTTCTGAATGCGTTTTCGTGAATATTTTCGATGGTTTTCATGGTTACATTTCGAGCTCGCATTTTCTATCGAACTCTTGCATAATACAGTGTTCTAATCGGTTGCTTGTGCGATTTCAGGTGATCGCGTAGGCGACGTCTAGCGCAGCCAACAAGTCCCTCGCCTCAAGCAAAACTCAAGGTGAGTGGCTGACCTCCTTCGTCTCGACCCTCTATTTCAAAAATGTGAACCCAGGTAATGATATCGTAATTGAATGAATTGCTTAAAGAATACAAGTCTTATGGGTTAGAGGAGAAAAAGATGTGTTGCGTAGAAAAGAGATAGATTTATTACAAGCCTGCAAAACAACAAGTAAATGAATCGATTTCGGTCTTGGACAACTTGTCGACAAGGGCGATGGTTTCTTCGAGCGGCAACCCGGGGCCACGGGACCGACTCGGCCTAGGAAGAAACAGGTTATAGCCGAGCTGGGTATGAAGCAACCGGTAAGACGGGGACTTGCATCGGAGCTCGCTACTTGCGCTGCAAGGGTCCCGTATTACCAGGCTATGTCCAAATGGCTAGTTATTGCCAGTGACCTTCACGACAAACACTTGGTATAATTGTTAACAATGTGCATGGAAGGTAACGATAATGTCAAAATGCTTTGTATAAAATGTTTAGGGTGGCTAGAAAGATCATCAAAAAGGAAGTCATATGATTTTTATCTATTCTTGAACCAAATGAGAGCCCGGAAACTAATTAGTCACTCGCCAGTACATGTTGATTGTACTGATCCTCGCTCTCTCCACAGGTACGCTAAATCAGGAGGAGCGTGCCACGTAAAAGACAGGAAACGCTCGTGTGTTTTGAAGCTTCGTTCGTGCGGTCGAAGCTTGGATCCAATCTCTTTTGAAGACTCCGCTGTTGAAGACTAGAAGACAGATGGAGCGACTGCCCACTATCCCAGGTGGTTTTGAAATGCTGGTTGTAATCAGGGATGGAATGTATGGAATGGCTATCTCATCGGCCTTCATTTTGTAATGGAGTCAGTTTGTAAAAAGCCCGCGCGGCGTCCTTATATCGAGTCTGTAACATGATGTTCATTATCAATAAAGCTTGAGTTTTTTTTCCTTCTATAAGAATGTGTTCAATTTCTCTGCGTACTCGTATATGTATATGCTGTTGTATCGGATGACCTTATGAACCGCCTTGTGCAAGCGCAACTTAGGCTTGCACGGCATCACGCCCGGGGGACGACTATCGATTCTACCGAATCGGGGCGTGACAGCTCCAGCCACCTCCTCTGACGCATGTTAAGATCCTTCTGGGTGAAAACATACTTCAGGCTCTTGTGGTCGGTGAAAATCTCCACCCTATCTCCGTACAGGTAGTGCCTCCACAACTTAAGTGCAAATACTACTGCTGCAAGCTCCAAGTCATGGGTTGGGTAATTCCTCTTATGATCACGAAGTTGCCGTGAAGCATAAGCTATTATCTTCCCATGCTGCATCAGAACACACCCTAGGCCTCTGTCCGAAGCATCACAATACACGGAGAATCCTTCGGTTCCATCAGGAAGCGCGAGAATGGGAGCCGTCATCAAATCTCGCTTCAACTTCTCAAAAGAATCCTGGCACTCTGCTGTCCAAGCAAATTGCGCATCCTTGCGGGTCAATTGGGTCAATGGTGCTAAAATCTGAGCAAAATCTAAAACAAACCGTCGGTAATAGCCGGCCAATCCAAGAAAACTACGAACTTCTGTAACTGTGCTGGGCATCGGCCATGACTCAATGGCCACAATCTTCTGGGGATCGACTTCTACTCCTCCTCTGGTGATGATGTGACCCAAGTACGAAATGTGATCGAGCCAGAACTCGCATTTACTGAATTTGACATACAACTGGTGCTCCCTGAGAATCTGAAGAACCACACGGAGATGCTGCTCATGCTCTGCCTCACTCCTGCTATAAACCAGGATGTCATCCAAAAATACAATCACGAACTGATCCAAATAGGGCATGAAAATGCGATTCATGAGATCCATGAACACCGTCGGCGCATTGGTTGCTCCAAATGGCATAACAAGGAACTCCTAATGCCCATACCTAGATCTGAAAGCTGTCTTCGGGATGTCCTGCTCTCTGACTCTGATCTGATGGTATCCTGACCTCAAGTCGATCTTCGAGAATACTGCTGCCCCTTTGAGTTGATCAAACAAGTCATCTATCCTCGGGAGAGGATATCTATTCTTGATTGTCACTGAGTTCAAGGTACGATAATCTACACATAATCTGGACGTACCATCCTTCTTTTTCACAAGAAGCATCGGGGCTCCCCAAGGCGATCCACTAGCACGAATGAATCCCTTGGTTCTGAGTTCTTCAATCATCTTGTACAAGATCTCCAATTCTGACGGCGCCATTCTGTAGACTCTCTCTGACACTGGGGCTGTCCCGAGAATCAAGTCGATAGTGAACTCGATCTCCCGCTCTGGCGGCATACCTGGAAGCTCTTCTAGGAAAATATCTGAAAACTCTTCGACTATCCGGGGCAACTGCACTGCTGCTACGGCCATCCGCAACACTGGGGGAGAAGGCTCAACTGCGCCTCTGGAAAATAAAAACTCTGGCTCTCCTGGAATGCTAAAAACAATCCTACCAATATGGCAGTCTATTCTAGCATACTGGTTCCTCAACCAATCCATCCCAAAGACCACATCATAATCGGCCATCGGAAATTCTATCAATCTAGCGAGAAACTCTCTACCGCTAACCATGATCTGACACGAGAAAAACACCCTATCGACTCCCACAAGTCCGTTACCAGTAAGTATATTGAGCCTTACTGATAATGACTCGGGCTCCAATCCTATCCGTGTCGCAAATCGTGCAGACATAAAAGAATGCGATGTACCAGAATCAAATAAAGCTGAAACTGGAAAGGAGTTGACGAGAATAGTACCTGCCACTACCTTACCTGGTGCCAATCCTTCCTCTGCGGTCATCACCATAGCATGACCATGCCCTCGGGGTGCTGGTCCCCTCTGCTGAAATCCTCGCTGCCTATTCTGACTCTGGGCCTGGGCTTGAACATGCTGCTAGGGGTTCTGCTGCTGGAATACCTGGGACTGAGGCGGCAAGGGCCTCGGCAATGGATACTGCTGCTGCTGGACCGGAGCTGGTCCTCTCACCGAAGAGCTAGAAAGGTTGGACGATGATGAACCACCCCTATTCGGGCAGGATCCAACCCTATGGTCTGCTACTCCACAAGCCAGACACAATTCCTGTGCCCTGCGATACTCTGCCACTACATGGCCTGGCTTCCCACAATGAGAACATCCCACTGCGGAAGACTGCTTCTGCTTCTGCTGCTGCGGGTACGTCGGGACTGAATGCTGAACCGACGTCACTGAGGCCGCCCGCCTTGGAGCTCCAATAGTCAAAGCCCTGGCTGCCGGGGCTGGGACTGAAGACTGATTCATCTGACCGTGGGATCTCTTCCGACCTCCAGCCCTATCCACAATCCTCTGGAAGGTATACTCATGCCTCCTAGCTGCTCTCAAGACTGCATCAAAAGTCTGATGCTCAAACTGCTCAACCGCCAATAGAATCTCCAGGTGAAGCCCCTGCTGAAATCGCTGGGCTCTATCATACTCGGTTGCCACCAAGGTAGGAGCAAACCGACTGAGTCTCGAAAACTCGGCCGCATATCCATCGACCGTCCTGCCCATCTGCTTCAGATTGGTGAACCTCGTCTGTAGATCATACCGAGCTACAGCATCAAAATACTTGGTCTGGAATCTCTCTCTGAATACTGCCCAAGCAATGGGTGCTGCTAATCCAACGGCCTGAGCCGCCCACCAGCTGTGGGCAAGATCTAATAACTTCAGGCGCACCACGGCTACCTTCTCGATCTCTGGGGTCCTGGCTGCTTCTAGAATCACCTCTGAGTCCTGAAGCCAGGCATCTGCAGCGATAGCAACTTCACTATCGTCGAAGAAGGGAGGGTTCAAGCGCTTGAAGCTGTTGGCCGCGCTGTTACCCTGATGACCTCCTCGGGTCAGAGCATCCGTCACTGTCTGGTGCAAGACATCTCCACGACGATCTTGGGAAGCTATCAAGGTCCTGACGAGTCCTACCAAAGTGCCATCATCAGGCTCGGCAGGCGGAACTGGCTGGACTGGTGGCTCCCCGTCAGAAGGCACGACTCTGGAGGCTACTCCGAAATGCTGGGCTTGATCTCCAGGTTGCTGATCCGCGGAAAGTGCTCCGCCTTGCTGACCGGCAGGTCCAGGAACAATACCGCTGAAAAAGACGATATGGGGAACAATAAGGAAGGACCAGGACAGATCAACGATACAAGCATATGATCAGGACAAGAATCTAGGAATTCAGAAGATATGAGCAGAGATCAAGGGCGAATACTGATTGAGACATCTATTCGGTAAACCCTCACATATCTTGATTTACAAGACCTGCATGGGCCACCACTTAAACCATGTCACTCCCCAGAACCAGAATACTGGAGAGCGGGGGAAGACATAGCCAGCTACGTATATGAAATAGATTCCATCTCGCTATACGGTCACGACTGTCTAGATACATGAGGGTTTACTACAAGCCAGCAGTCTCCTATGGTCATGAACAAGCCTAGTGTCTCAATCACAAGCAAGTAAGTAAAGTCACAAGATGTATGATCATTAAATATACAATAATAAGGCGTCCTAAATATTACATATTCAGCTGATCATGAAGCTAGTCGTTACAAAATATTAGGACTAGCAAGAGTTTAGTCATACATGATCAACCCTAGGATCTGTTAATCATGTTACAGCCCGTAGGCAGACAGTAAGTAAATACAATCGAGCTAAATAGGTGCTCGTCGGCTAAACGCCTCAAAAGAATATTTTTACAATAAAGTGGGAGAGCCAAAAATAATCCACTCGTTGCCCTGGTTACGTCTGGTGTTCACCATCGGGCTGGAAAGTTGGTAGATCCTCGGGAGCTGCTCCGAAATCTGGCCATACAAAACCAGCTGGGTCAGATCCCAGAAAGAGCAAGTGCCACAAAAGAAGCTTCACTTAGGAACTAAAACCAGCAATTAGCATAATAGTAATAAAGTAGTAAATAAGACAGGGTTAAGAAAAGCATCACAAGGTGATATACGATGAGATAACCATGGAACTATTCAGATAGCCAGGTTACAACCCGTAAACCAAACAAGGACCGGGGTTGTAACCCTTCGTCTGAACCGAACTTAGAATTCTCACCATTTATCGGTAAAATAAATACAGGCATTCAGGTCATGCAGTAATCTGGAACAGAATCAGGACAAGACTAGACTGGTTAGACTCCATCCAATCAATTCACGGCCAAGCAAGAATTACGGCTTGATACTTTAACTAACTAGGGTTATCACAGGCCTAGTTACTAGCAAGATGCAGTGAGAATCATCCACAGCCACAAGCCCTGCAGTCCATCCAGGTTACCCGGGTTAAAAGATTAGGGTTGAATTCAGGTAGGTACATCGTCCAGGAAATGCATGTACCCTTAGGTAGCTTAAAGGGTGCAACACATGACAGTGTGCTGGAAATGTGCCCTACTCGACGGCAGGCTACAGATCCCAAGGCGCGCCCAGGTAACGGAATTGTCTGTAGCTGGGAGATCTCTTTATGACTAATGTATTAATCTAGTTATTTAGCCTTAGTCCATTTCAGTAGGTACTCCTGACCGTGGTACTCAGGAGTCCCCTCCTAGACATGATGCAAGACAGGACTGGATTATTTGTCCAAGCACAATCGTCCACGGTGTCTGGGTTAATTATACAGGTCATGTCATGTCAGGTAGCCGTCGCAACAGCTTATCAGATATATCATGTCAGGTTTTTCATGTCAAGTGTACTGGTCAAGAGTGCGCCACGACGGGCCACTATCAGGTCATATCATGTTTACTTGTCAGGAGTACACCACTATGGGTCACTGTCGTGTCATGCTAGTTCCTTGCCATACCATGTCATGTACAATTGTCATTTCAATCATATCAATCAAATCGTGATTTATCACGTTCAGGACAAAAGGCGTAAGGATATAAAATGGGCATAAAATATACCACAGGAGTTCCAAAGCATGGGCAAAAATAATAATAAAAATAACAGTACAGAGCTATAGGAGAGTCATGCGGTTCAGGAATATGCGGCCAGGAATAATCTCATACGGCTGAGAAAAGAACAGCCCATGCGGCTGAATAGGGTCAGGCGCATGCGGCTGATAAAGGAAGCCTATGCGACTAAGGATATCAGTCCGCATGCGGCCAGCGGGATAAGAGGGCGCATGCAACCATACGGCTGAGATGAATTTGGTTCATGCGGCTGAGAGAAAGACAAGCTCATGCGGCAGGAGAAGAACAGTCCATGCAACTACGGAAAGAGGGAAGCGCATACGGCTGAGGCAATAATCCATGCGGCAGGGACAGGAGCGAAGCCATGCGCTTATGTGGTTAGCGGGGTCATGCGCCTATGCGACTACAAGTAGACCAAGTTCATGCGACTCGGGAAGAAGTTCTCATGCGGCTGGGTCAAGTAAAGTCCCATGCGGCTGAAAAAAGCGGGAAGAGAGGGCGCATGGGACTAAGTCAGAGCATCCATGCGGCTGGAAGGAGCGGGTCCTCATGCGGCCAGGGAGAGCGCATGCGGCCAAACGGGTAACGTCTCATGCGGCTCAAGAAGTACAGAGCATATGCGGCTGGAGATTGAGCGAGTCATGCAGCTAGATGAGTTCGGCCCTCATGCGGCTCAAGTACTTCCAATTATGCGGCTGAATAGAACACTTGCTGCATGAAATATTCATGCGGTCAAGTCAGCACAGTTCATCTTCTCCAAATTTCAGAGAAGAACACCATGAGAGCCAAATTCTCAAGCTTCATAACTCCATCATCCGGATCCCAAATCCGAACTTCCATAGGTCAAAATGGGGTAGAACGAAAGCCTCTACAACATGGAACCATCAAAACTCAGAAATAACAAGATTAAGTACATAAAAACCCAAGATTTCTAAAAATAAAGTAAACTTAGATCTACAAGAATCTAACCATGAAAAGAGGAAATTCCAAGTACTAAAGTAAGTTAAAATATTGTAAGGAAGAGAATGAAGCAATAAAATTTGAGTTCCTCCATGAAGCAAGTTGCACTTGCCTAGACCTCTCTCTCTCTCTCTCTCTCGTAGGTGAAGAAGTAAATGGAAGAAGAAGAGGTTTAATGAAGAGAGAGAAGGAAGAATGGTTAATAAATGGTAGTGGTGGTGGTAGGTAGGGGGTTCATCCTTTGGTCCATGATGAACCAAAAGCAAATCCCAAACCGAACCAAGCCAACCCGAACCAAGAATAACCCAAGCCATGAAGAAAACTAAGCAAGAAATCATGCAATACAAGATAAAATACGTACACGTATTCTAAAATACGTAATACGGACAACAGGCATTACAGTGACACATGTCAATTTTTGGTTGGAGTATAAACAAACATCCTAGTTATAGTGGGTGAACAAAAATATACTCATTTGGAATCAAATGGTCTCTTCAAGTTGAAGCTAGCATTCATTGGTTTTGGTGGCAGCATCCCATGCGCAATGGATGGGCAATCTTCAAACGAGGAGGGGAGGACCTGCTAGCTGCAGGTAGTATAAAACTTTGATACAGAAGGAGGTATCAAAATTTTGATACCTCATTTGTATGACAAGTGGACCCGCTCACTTAGTAAAACGTGTGGGCATAAAGTTAGTGTATGAGTCCACTTGTCATACAAAGGAGGTATCAAAAAATTTAATACCTTCTTCTGTATCAAAGTTTTTATACTCGCTGTAGGTATATATTAAACATGCATGGAATTAATTCGAGATCAAGTCCATGGACGGAACTAATGTAGTATCTCGTCCCGCTCAGTCAATCGGAGGAATAGGAACGCCGACGGCGTTCGGACTTAGCCTTACAACGGCTGCTCGAAGACATCGCTCGGTCGAGACGACCGCTCGCTCAGGTAGGATAGTTTCGGTGAACTTGCCTCATCTTAGCCTTCACATAATAAATCGCATGTTTTCAACTTGCACAAGTAGACTTGATAATAAAAGAGACGAATCCACATAGCTAAAGGGAGTAATCCCGAAGGATCAAATTGAGTTAGAATATAGAAAGGTCCAACGGTTGGCTTAGAGTTGGTACACGACGTGCTTTCAAAATGACACTCGGTTCTTCGTCCCGTGACTTGGGAGAAGGAAAAGTTGGTCTTCGACACAAACTATGAATTAGCCTAAGTCATAGGCGTCGTCCGCGTAAATGCTCGATAAAGTATGCACGCTTCCACGATGCAAGGCTTGACATAGCCTTTGCTCGTCCCTTGGGTTAAGTTGTAGGCTTGATTAAGTTAGGCAAAGTGATGGTGGTCGACCTAAGTCATTCCAAGCACGGTCCTATGAGTTCTACGGCTGGGTACAACCATATAGTCTCACGATCGTAAGGCCCGTCATATAGAGTATGTCTTGGGCGATGGTATCACATAGAGTTTCAAGTTGGTTTAAGACACGATGTCACGAACTTAGTATTTTAAGGCACGGACCACGGTTGATTCATTGAGTTTGGAAAGTGCTTCAAATAGTTATTCTTGAGTTGGGTGAAATGATAGGATAAGAAAGAAGAATGCTTGCGACTGGGTCGTCGAGGCAAGAAAGAAGAATGCTTACGACTACGGGTCGTCGAGGCGGTCTCAGATTTGAGAAGTATTGAACTTGGCCCTGAAAGAGATGGTAACACTAGAGGTAGAATGACTGTATGAGACGTCAGTTTGAGTCGAGTCTTGCATGGTCTTGGACAACTTGTCGACAAGGTAGAGTTTTCTCGAACGGTGACCCAAGCGGATGGGGACCGATTCTTGAAAAGCAGGATTATCCGTGCTGGATGACCGCACAGGTTAGCACAGAGTCTTGCAGCGGAGCTCGCTACTTGCGCTGGCAAGGGCGGCCGCCTAACAAGCTAAAGGAGTCCACGATGGCTCTGGGAGTCAGTGACCAAATTTATATAGATGAGTCGACATGGTGGCAAACCGCATGTGTGCCTAAGGATTGAGTTGAGTTGAATGTGTGTGTACAGTTAGAACACAATATTGGGCCTAAGATTTGGTTGCAACATAGGTGACGTGCTTCGGCACGAGATGTGGCTTCGAGTCTTATATTGTCGGCATATAAGTTGCATAGTTATGATTGAGTTATCTTGAGTTTAAGTCAAGAAATGCCGCGAGTCAAAGTCGGTCGGGTGACACTTAGCCACAAGTCTTGATTTGGGTAAGTTGGTGATCAAAGTAGCAAGGGCCGCGATACGGCGATATGGTTAAGTCATATTGAGTTGCGAGGCACGGCACGGTAGATTTGTAGCACGGTCACAAGGAATTGGGTACTATCGCGTAGTACGTCTCTGATATTGGTACCGAAAGGCAAGCACGACTTTGTAGGTTAACGTTGTTGGTGCAAGCACGGGATGGTCTAGAGACACAAAATAGGCCTAGGTGTCTGTCCTAAAACTGATCCTAAGACAAGAGTAGAAAGACAATTGATAAGAAGGGACTATGTTGCACAAAGTAAATCAAACGTGTCGATTTTGTATGGGTGGACGAGGAGCTCATTCCACCAATACAGTTGAGTACTGACACCCACATAGTTTTTATGTGCAGGCACAGGTAGAAGCTCATGGTGCGGAGCTCACTTGGATGCGTCGAGGCACAGAGTTCCTTGGCGATTCGAAGTGTACGGCCGTATAGATTCAAGACTTATACGGGACATAATGTATGGACGTCACCTTACAAAGCATCCGCTGGTTCATGACATGTATTGAGAGATGAGAGAGCTGAGTGACTTGTAATGTGAGATGAGTGAGCTTGAGTGAGTTTGAGAGACTTGTAATCTTGGCCTTGCGCCCCATTGTAACCTTTGTTTCAATATCAATAAAAGAGTGTTTTGTAATGACTTGTGTTTTGCTTTCAAATTTCTGCTGCTATTATTCAATGTCTATGCTTGGGACTTCTGTGCGACGACCCCGTCGCAGCCGCTGAAATCGGCCGTTGTGGAACCCATCTTGCACGAGCGCAATATAGGCTCGTACGGCATCACGCCTTAGCGAGGACGATCGCTCCTACGGGGGCGGAGCGTGACATAAATGGTATCAGAGCACGACTTTACGTCCTTGGACTATCGATTGAATTATTTAACTCTGTTGTTTCCGTAAACTCTGAATTGTTGCTTCCGCAAAGTTGAAATCATTGGTGCGCTCTCTCTCAAATGTCCCACGAGATGTCCATACAATAAGTCTAAATAATTTGCAAAAACATAGGAGAACAGTTTTTGTTAAAACAAAAAGATGGTTCGCGTAAACACGGTTGGCTAAGTCGGGCTGGACATATGCACCAAAGTTGCGTCGACCTTAGAAGAGTCGAGTGCGGGATTTGTAATGTTTCGAGTATGAAATGAGTTGGACTCAAGTGAGTAAATGAGAGGACTATCGATAGGGGTGCTATCGAGCGACGATAACGTCGGTGCGATATAGATGAGCATGCTTGGAAGTAGAGGAATGGTTCGAACGGGATTCGAAGAAGTCGACTTTGATTCGAATGATAGTTTTGAGAATTTGTTGAATGACTTCATTCCTGAGTGGTGTATGCGATAGCCTCAGGAATGTCGATCGGTCGATTAAGGATTCGGGTATCGGTGAGTCTATCAGCATGCATCGCGTTATGCAAAGCCTTAGATTGAGTGTCGTTGAACAAGTTGTAGTCTTGAAGATTTGAATGAGTTGATTCGAACAACTTAGAATTGACGCGCACGAATCGTGCACGGAATTGAGGATTGCGCGAGTATGAAACGCGAAAATGATTGAGTAGGTGAAACTAAATCGAAGAAAGTTAAAGTGTACGAATGGATGACTTGATCGAGGAAATTGATACTGATCGTATACGAAAAGTTAGCACGACGGGAAGATAGCGTGCATGAAATATTGAATTTTGAAGTTACACAATGACTCTAAGGATTGGATTGAATGTTGTTCGATGATTTGAGTTAGCAAAGGAATGATGCAAATTGAGAAAATATATTGGTCGATCACTTAAGATAAACGGATGAACAATACATGAAATTGGTTTGAGAAAATTGATGTTGTGAATGATTCGAGGGATAATGATCGAACTTGAGTTTAAATGTTGAGGAGATTATCCAGTCGGACGATAGCACCATTCGCACGACTCAGAATTTGTTGCAAAGAAAGATCGTCAGGTTACGCATATTGTCGTTGGTATTGAGGCGTATCAAAGATCGATATACGATAACTCGGGGGTACTCTGACTCGACAAATGACGATCGTGCAAGTGTTATTGTTCGGTTGGATGTAATACTTAGGATTTTGATCAAGATGAATGTTGGATGAAAATGATTGTGTCTTGATGGTTATGTTGATAACCACAACGTCGACGATCTTGTCTTGTGCGAGCGCAACTCCAGCCTCGCACATGCGTCGCGTCAGATTTGGGGCGATCGTTCTGCGTGCACGTTGACATGGTGATTCATGTCGCGGGAATGATCGAACTCAGAAAATTAGGACACGACAACTTTGATTATCTTGACTTGTCGGTTTGAAACGAAGGAAAATTTAAGGATGTTAGGACTGCAATTGATGAATGAAATAAACTTGAGGATTGAGTAGGTCTAATCCGCGCATCGAGAATGAATTAGTCTAGACTCGAACAAGAGTTACGTCCCGATGAGGATGATTATCCCGCGGAAGCGTGCATGGTGATTCATGTCCATCGTGGATTATCTGACTCACGTGAGATCGGAGCGCAACGTATTATTAAGTCAGATGACCTTGTGATCGATTTCGTGAATTAGGATAAATGACTTAGGGAGTATGAAATGTAAATTATGGTTTAGCGATGAATTGTGTTGTAGCGTGCTTGACTTGGAAGGATTGATAGGCGTATTATGTCGAACGTGTTCGAAGAAATAGACTATGCGAAATGGCTTGATGAACGAAGTGATATTGATATGTCAAGAAATTGGTTGAAATGTGAGTTATCGTAGGATGACTTTGCTGAATGACTCGGACCCCGTTTACGACAAATGTTGGGATGTGTGTAGGCAATCTATGCTCGAAGTTTAGAAATCGGAGTGATGCGAGCTTGGGTAAAAAATTCTGTACTATCAATTTGGTTTGACCTTAGGATGGGGTCAGTATTGATATTGTTATTTGGGAACTATGATTCCAATACTGACGAAAAGACGTAGCCTAGCGGTTAGGCAGACGTCCGAGTGCGAAGTTGTAGGATTTATGGAGGCACCACTCGCGAGTATCGGTTGACATGCATGTATATCAGGGACGCTCGAATATGTGCACGATCTGACTCGAGTGGTGATGGTGGATTCTCTATCACGAGGCTTGGCTGAAATACATGTATTTTGGGGACGCCTAGAATATGTGCACGATCCAAAACTAAGTGATACGTTGAATCAAGTAGGACTTGAGGAACGGAGAAGTGTCGAGGATTTTGAGATCGTAAGTTTTGAAAAAAGGATTGAGGGTAGCACGAGCGTGGCTCGGATTTGAGAAACGCATAGGAGAAGTGTGTGCGAGAGTCCTTGAATATTGAGTAAAGTGATAAGTCGATAAGTGTACTCAGTTAGTTTCGAGGACGAAACTTTTTCTGAGTGGTGTATGATGTAGTGCCCCGTCCCGCTCAGTCAATCGGAGGAATAGGAACGTCGACGGCATTCGGACTTAGCCTTACAACGTCTGCTCGAAGACATCGCTCGATCGAGGCGACCGCTCGCTCAGGTGGGATAGTTTCGGTGAACTTGTCTCATCTTAGCCTTCACATAATAAATCGCATATTTTCAACTTGCACAAGTAGGCTTGATAATAAAAGAGACAAATCCACATAGCTAAAGGGAGTAATCCCGAAGGGTCAAATTGAGTTAGAATATGGAAAGGTCCAACGGTTGGCTTAGAGTTGGTGTACGACGTGCTTTGAAAATGACACTCGGTCCTTCGTCTCGTGGCTTGGGAGAAGAAAAAGTTGGTCTTCGACACAAACTATGAATTAGCCTAAGTCATAGGCATCGCCCGCGTAAATGCTCGATAAAGCATGCACGCTTCCACAATGCAAGGCTTGACGTAGCCTTTGCTCGTCCCTTGGTGTCACTTCCCGTTCCCAGAATACATATTTTAATACGTGTACTGCTTAAATATATTTATTTAATATTTATCATGTATTGTTCTGTATTTAAATTCCTTTAATTTTATGCTAACTATTTTCTGTATTTTACTTTCTGCTTTTACCTTGCTTTTTGGGTTCGGCCTGAGTTGGTTTATTTTCCAGCCTTGGGTGGTTCAACATGAATCCACCTACCACCCCTCTTCATTTAAAATCCTAAAACCCTTCTCTCTCTTCATTTACTCCTTCTCCATTACTCTTCTTCTTCATCCTCCATAACTCTCCCCACCTACCCAGTCGCATAGGCAAGTGCCAGCTTGTTTTATGATGGAACCCCAGTATTATTGTTCCATCATCTTCCTTACTTGATCTTAAGTCTCTTTAGTATTTAGTATTTGCAATTTTTATGGCTCATTTTGTGTAGATCTGAACTTGTTTGTATTTTTAGATTTTTTGGGTTTTAATCTAGTAACTTTGTTATTTTTTCAAGTTTTGATGGTTCCATGTTGTAGAGAATTTCGTTCTACCCTATTTTAACCTATGGAAGTCCAGAGTTGGGCTTGGAATGAAGGATTTAGAGAGCTTGGAAACAATGGCTTCCATGTTTCTGTTCTCGAAAATTGGAGAAGAAGAACAGTGTTGGCCGCATGAAGTATCCTGGCCGCATGAAGTGCTGGCCGCAGGGAGTCCTGGCCATGTGGCATTGACTTATTTTCCAGCCGCATAAGCGCTTATTAGTTCTCAGCTGCATAGGCTTGGTGATTCGCAGCCGCATATGCATTCAGTCATTTCTCAGCCACATGAGAACATGATCTCTCTGCCGCATAAGCTCGTGTTATTTCAGCCGCATGAGACTTTATAGTTCTTAGTCGCATAGGGCATGACATTCCCAGCCGCATAAGGATAAGTTCCTTCAGCCGCATAGACCTGATGTTAATCAGCCGCACGGCCGCATGTTATTTCTAGTCGCATGAAGCTCATTAGCCGCATGAGAACATGATTTTCTCAGCCGCATAAGCGCTTAGCTTTCTCAGCCGTATAAGGGTTTGTTAATTCTGAGCCGTATGTGACTTGTTATTCTCAGCCGCATGTGACTTGTCATTCTCAGCCGTATGTGACTTGAATTCCAGCCGCATGAGTTCGAGACCCGAGCTGTATAGGGCCCCTATCCCCAGCCGCATAGACTTGTTATTTCTTAGCCGCATATGCATGTTTTAATCAGCCGCATGAACCAATAATTTCTCGACCGCATAAATTCTAGCCCATAAGGCCTTTTGGCTGATTCTGTCTCGAGTTGACATTAATTAACATTGATTGTTATCTTGGCATTAATTAACATTTATTGTTATCTTGGCATTAATTAACATTGATTGTTATCTTGACATTAATTAACATTGATTGTTATTAGTAATTGATCATGCATTCCTAGTTGGAACTAAGAGACTGGCTAGTCGTCTTATTGAATTGAATGAATGAGATACGTTCATATTAACTATGAACTATTGTAACCGACTGGCTGATCCCGAATATTGGCATACAGGCACATGCAGGCTTCAATTTATTTATTTCTTACAAAAGCAGCATGTGGACTTTATGGTTAAGGCATGATTATTCCGTGGTTAGTTTTGATTGTTGCATTACGCTATGTAAGACCTACAACTTAACCGCACGAGTATCGTTGTAGAGTTGTGCATACCGTACCCCGTAAGAAAGTACTCATTCTGAATGACCATGATCCACGGCATGGGATTTCACTTAACATAGATGCTACTAAGTTAAATAAAATAATAATTGCATGGAGAGAATGGATTCCCGAGTTCTTACATGACAGCCCTCTTTGGGACTATTAGTACCCGACAGGCCGGCTGGTTCCCGTAGATACTGCAAATCTGCCACACGGGCAGGGAGCGGTATCTGCTTATATTATTTATTGTATATTGATGACGGGAGTCCCGCTGGGACTCGTCTAATTCATGATTGGCGCAATTGATTGATTGGGTAGACTAGCCTTACTTACTCATAGTAAGAATTGAGGAATCCTTATTGCATAATTCCAAGATAACTTGGAACTCACAGTAGCAAGCCATAGTAGTTGCATGGCTGTTTAAATTGATTTGTTCGTGTACTGTACCTACTCTGTTGACTACTGAGATGATCAGAGTATCAGGACATGACGAGTCAACTTCTGTTCTTGTTTGGTTGGGAAGTTGGTTCGAAGTGTCGTGATGTTATGTGAATCCTAGTAGCAAGCAGAGGTCTATATATCATATTCTCTTATTACTGGTTTTAATTCCTCATATCGTGCTTCCTTGCGGTACTTGCTATTAGAGGTCTAACCTCTCTGGTTTTGCATGGCCAGATTTAGAGCCGGTCCCTGAGGACCCAGCTTACTTCTACCTCCAAGATGGTCAATACTAGAGGGATGATCGCAGGAGGACTCGAGTGGGTCCCTTACTTCCCCGCTCGTTTTGATACTTACCTTATACTTTGTCGTTTGGCACCGACATGTTAGTCGGATTATCTTGTAATTACTTTTGCATAATTGTAACTAAGTCAGACTGTAGCTGATGACAATTGTGTATACTTTGCTACATCATCTGGCTATGTTTTGTAAAGCCAGATATCAAGAACATTTTGACTAAGCGTCTGGGATGCCTTACTGCTTTATCTTACATGTTCTCTATTACGGTTTCTTGTTTGAATGATTGAGATAATAGATGCAAAGTGACCATAGTGAGACTTTCATGTAGTATGCACCCCCTTGTCTTTTAGACAACATTGATCGTATTATACGGTATTCCTCTACCCGTAATACGTAGCTGGCTGATTCACCCCCCGCTCTCCAGTATTCTGGTTCTGGGGCGCGACACTTGGGTTAAGTTGTAGGCTTGATTAAGTTATATACACTACAAGAAATTGCATTTTTAGCAACATATTTTAGCGACATAGGGCCTTTTATGTCTCCAAAAGCTAATTTTTTTTTACATGTTTGGCGACATGAGTTTTAGTATGTCGCGAAATTCCCTTAAATTTTACTAGAGGAAAACCAAATAACAATCCCGCGAAAAATCCTCTACATATGGCAACATCAACATGTCACAGAATGGTGCCATACATTTGACGACATTTGCCTATGTGTCGCAGAACGATACCATATATTTGACGACATGTGTCTGTGTGTTGCAGAACGACACCATACATTTAACAACATGTGTCTGTGTGTCGCAAAACGATACCATAATTATTTAATATGAAATAAATAAATATTGAGGATTTCTCTTCTCTCCCTCCAGACACAAAAGAGAGATTTGGGCCCTCTCTCAATCGTTAACAGCAAATTTCCCTCTTTGTCAAATCCCATGTACTCTCTCTCCTCCTCCTCATCTTCTTCTTCTTCTTCATAACCGTAGATCCCAACCCACCTCTCCAAACCCTAGCCCTAGAAATCCCAAACCCCTCCCCCACCCTTCGAACCCTACATCAACCCCCACCCACACTGTAAATCGTAGACAAGCCCCTCATCTCCGTCGGCACCCACAGCGAGACCGAACGCGACGCCTCTGGCAGCGAGGAGAAGGACACCAGTTCCAGCCATCGCAACCGTGACTCTTGGGTTGGCGATCGGCAAGGCCGGAGAATTGAAACTCAAATTTGGAGGTAGAATAGTATCTAGTGTTTCTTGATTTTAAGTTTCAGTATTTATTGTATAATGTATATCTTTTGGTATTGGAATTGCATGTGGAAATAGCTGGATATCGGAGTTAGTTTTAATAATTATGCTATTTTAAGAAGAATTAATTCAACCAAATTTGTATCAGAAAGCAATAATTTAGTTGTTTATGTATAATGCAGTTTGGGGACCTTTTCTCAGAGAGGTGTCACATATCGACAACAATGGAGCGTTTAAGAATCATATTTGTATCTTTTAGCTTTATTTTACTTTAAGAACACATCCTTCCATTTAAGTACGGCTCTACATCATTTGTGGTGCAATCATGCAAGTCTTAACTATTCCAAATATATGTAGCACATGTAGAGACAATTAGCAAAAGGATGTAATTCCATCATTCTGACTTAGCGACAATTTTTGCTAAGTGTAGTACTTGTATCTGGATACTATGGCCCCTATATGAGGACTAACTGCCACGAATCTTCTTATGCACACAAACTCGAAAAGAGACTTGAACTAATTGTTTATGTAGATGCCTAAGTACTGTTCAGTAAAGAAGGTAGATACATGGCAAGTAAACGATCATCTTGTTGTTTTTTTCCCTTTATTTCTTCTACCTGTTATAGCTCAACCATGAGGAAATTTTTGAGGAAACATTTCTTAGAATCAGTTCATTAGGATATTTCTCATAAAAAGTTATACCGTGCTTTTGAAATATAGTTTTGATTTTTATATACTATCTCATCATTTATAGAATAACTTAAATTTTGAATCATATACATGGTAGGGATCATTCACTAGGTACTTACTAACATCCTACGTCCCAGGACCCTTAAATGCTCTAATAGAACTCTTTTGAGTCTTGACTGAGACTAACAATGGATTTTATGTTGACTGACTCCACAATCAAGGAGTCGACGCTGAATCATAAAACAAGCTCCGGTCACGCCAGCGATAGGTTCAGAACAATGCATGAGCCAGCTTGAGAAATCCCATATGGGTTGTAACTCACATCAACATCAAGTAGACGAGTACACCAATTGGTATGCTTTTCAACTCCATCTCTTCTCACTACAAGAGATCTCATTAGATAATCAATTATAGAAATCTACAAGTACATTGCAGAGATGATAGGATTATAATTTAAAGAAAGTAATATTTAAGAACCATTAATGAAGTGAAATGAAATGTAATACCTGACAGTGAGACCTCCACTTCAGTCTTCAACCTATATTATAACTGGTGATTTGATTACTCATAACATTGCATTAGTAAATTTGCAGCTCCAATGCAAATCAATTGTTTGATTTTTTTTTTTTTTTTTTGAGGCATCAATTGTTGGGTATGTTGGTTTTGGGACTTAACATTCCTATTGTTTATATTATAGTTTGATTCTTTTCTGATACATGGGTTGTGATGTAATACTAAATTTATCAAGTTGTATGCTTTCCCTTTTGTCTGCATTCCTTTGTTTCTTTTTAACTTTAATTTGTCATCCCTAAGCAGATGAATACTTCTTTCGGGTTGCAGTAATACTGTTTTGCTCTCATTCATACCGTTTCCTTTTGGTACATGATATACATTAGAAACATTTTGAAAACCCCAACTTATCATTCTATTGTGTTTCTTCTTCATCTACGATGGTCATATTATCCATTATCCTGCTTGTACCATAATGAATTCTATCAAACAATATATTTTTGTTGACTTGTGTAAGAGAATGCTTTTCCTCTAACTAGAACTAACAAGAAATGTCTGTTTGCAGTACATTTAGTCTAATAGATCCGGAAGGGAAAATAGTCTTAGGATTTAGGAAGGCTTTCGGTATCTCAACTGAGGCTCTTGACACGTGGTTTCAAGGATAGCTCTTGTACGAAAGCTACTTCCACATACCTGAATAATTTTGTCAAGAATATTTAAATAGTTTTAGAGTAACATTTCTGATAGCATTTATTCTATAAGCTATTGCTAAAACCAAAAAATTTATTTAAATAATATTTACGTACTCAAGTAAAAATGCTTTATGGCAATGATGGTTTCAGAACTGAAGAATTGTTATATGGTGTAGAAATGAATAATGGGGTGATTTTATTGATGGGCTACTACTTGCTACTTATAGAGGTTCCAACTCCTATTCATACTACATATTCCAATGTGGGACTAAAGTTCCTTATTGGTTCTCAACACTCCCCCTCAAGATGGACGATAGATATTAATCATCCCCATCTTGTTACATAGCTTTGACAAACTCAATGAACTAAGACCTTTAGTCAGACAGTCTGCAACTTGTTCTTCTGAGCGAACATGGTCAATCTTCAGTATCCCTTGTTCCAGCTTCTCCTTGATGAAGAATCGATCGATCTCGATGTGCTTCGTTCTGTCGTGCTAAACCGGATTGTTGGCTATACTTATTGCAGCTTGACTATCGCTCAGAAGATGTAACGGTGCTCCCTTATCCAGCTTCAACTCTGTCAGCAGTGCTTTCACCCACAGTAACTCTGACACTCCCAGAGCCATTGCTCTGTATTCTGCTTCAGCTGACGACCGTGCTACCACTGACTGTTTCTTGCTTCTCTATGAGACCAGGTTTTCTCCTACAAAGACACAGTACCCCATGGTAGACCTTTTGTCGTCTATGCAACTCGTCCAATCTGCATCGCAGTATCCCTCAACTTCTATGCGTCCATTCTTCTTGAACCATAGTCCTTTTTCCGACGTCTCTTTCAGATATCTCAAGATCTGAAACACTACTTCCATATGACCCGTTCTTGGATCATGCATGTAGCGACTCACTACACTCACCGCAAATGAGATATCAGGACGAGTGTGCCCCAGATAAATCAATCTCCGTACAAGTCTTTGATACCTTTCACGATCAACTGGCTCTCCTGCTTCTGCTCCCAACTTGCACTTCTGGTCAATTGGAGTGACTGCTGCTTTGCATCCCAGCATCCCTGTCTCCTTTAGCAGATCTAGTGCGTATTTTCTTTATGAGAGAACAATTCCTTGTTCGCCGTCACACACCTCGATACCCAGAAAGTACCTCATCGCTCCTAAATTCTTCACCTCAAACTCTTTCGCGAGTTTTGATTTCAGCTTAGTGATCTCGACCTCATCATCACCTGTGATTACTATATCATCCACATATACAGCAAGTATAGTAATGTGGCCTCTTGCATGCTGAAAAAAGACTGTATGATCTGCATATGTTTGATGGTATTCCATGCCAGTAACAACCTTTCGGAATCTGTCGAACCAGGCTCGAGGAGATTGCTTTAGCCCGTATAGCGACTTCTTTAGTTTACACACTTTTTTACGCGACGTCCCTCCGTCTGATTCTGTCGCGTAGCATCCTGGCGGGAGCTCCATGTACACTTCTTCTTGCAGGTCCCCGTGGAGAAAGGCATTCTTTACATATAATTGGTATAGTTTCCACTCATAGTTTGCTGCAATGGAGACCAAAGTTCTTACCGTGCTAATTTTCGCTACTGGGGCAAACGTCTCATCATAGTCGATGCCATATGATTGTGTGTATCCTTTTGCAACCAACCTCGCCTTGTACCGCTCTACTTTTCCTTCTGGTGTCTCCTTCACTGTGTACACCAATTTGCATCCCACAATTTTCTTCCCTTTGGGTAATGGAACCAGCTCCTATGTCTTATTTTTCTCTAGTGTTCCAAGTTCTTCCATCATTGCAGCTTTCCACCTTGAATCTTTCTTTGCTTTCTGCCAACACTTAGGCAAAGAAGTAGAGTCTAACGATGCAATGAAGGCTCGATAATTCGGAGAAATGTTAGCATAAGACAAGAAATTGGCAATATCATGTTCATAATCATCATAGCGACTAGGAGCCTTACCCGCATTGATGCGAGAAGATCTCCTTAAGGGAGCAATAGGTGGTGGAGAGATCATACCATCCAAGTCAGAGAGATCCGCATCAGAATCAGAGTGATTCAGTGCGGGGACAACATCTTCAAGAGTTGGGGCAGGAGTAGACGAGGGACTTGGTACAGTAGGCAATGGGCACGGCACAGTACTGGACTTCTGTTGTCTCCTTCTGTAGATTTGGAGCTCCTTTTTCCTTGTCTCCCCCTGCGTAACATATGTATCTTCTTCTTCATTCAACGTATCAGAGTCACTGCTATCTCCCCCTTTCGTCCAATTTTTTACGACCGGACACGAGACCAATCCGACTACCACGTTTGGACTTATTATCTCTCCCTTACGTCTAACACCCTCTGTCTTAGGTGTGTCACCAAACGCTGAACCTGCATCCGAACCATAGTATGGTTCCAGTTCTCTGAATGTAACGTCCATGCTAACAAACATCTTTCGCTCAACTGGGCTCCAACATGCGTATCCATTCTGAGTCGCTGTGTACCCGACAAATACACACTTAACCGCTCTAGGATCCAGTTTGCCAACTCCTGGCCTATTATCTTGGACAAAATATACACACCCAAATACTTTCGGGAGAACGGTGTATGTAGTTGCACCAGTAAGCATCTCCAACGGTGTCTTCCAGTCCAATACCTGAGAAGGCATTCGGTTGATGAGATAAGAGGCCGTCAAGACAGCATGCCCCCATAAGTGTTTTGTGACATTCATAGTTAGCATCATCGTCCGTGCGACCTCCAGCATGTGTCTGTTCTTTCGTTTGGCCACATCATTTTGTGTCGGTGTATAGGCACATGAGGTTTGATGTAGTATTCCATGAGTGGATAAATACTCAGCAAACTGCTTATTTGTGTACTCCGTCCCATTGTCAGACCGAAAATACTTAATTTTAGCCCTATATTGTGTTATCACCCGTCGATAAAAATTCTGAAAAGCCTCAAAGACGTCGCTTTTATTCTTCATAAGGTAGACCCATGTCACGCGGATATAACAGTCAATAAAAGTGACGAACAATCGAAATTCGTTAATACTTGTTGTAGGACAAGGATCCTATACATCCGAATGTATCATATCAAAAACAGCGGAACTTTTATTTCCAGAGCTCACGTAGGAGCTTCTGGTATGTTTGCCCAGCTCACATGCATTACAAACTAACTTTTCTTTATTAGCTCTTTGATATAAGGACAGATACATTCGACTAATAACTTTAAAGGAAGAATGTCCGACACGCTGGTGGTGGAGTAACAATTCGTCTTCTATACTGCGACGTGAAGCGTCCGGTTGTGCGCTTGCGACCAGAGATGCCAGTGATGTGTCTAGTCCGGTCCTGTCCAAGTACCATAGTCCCTTATGCCATGTGCCAGTCCCTAGTCGTCGTCCTGTCCCCTTCTCCTGAAAAATTACCGTACAAATGTCAAAGGAAACAGTAAAGTTAAGATCAAGGATAATGGCACTAATAGAGATAAGATTGACAGGAAAAGACGGAGCATGTAAGACATTGGTGAGAGTGAGGGAAGGGGTGCATGCAACAGTGCCTTTACCCATTACAGGTCTGGAGGTACCATCAGCAGTCTGAATGCTCTCCGGCGTCGGTAGGTGAGTATAGTCCTGGAATTCACCGCGGGACCCCGTGTCATGACGAGATGTCCCAGAGTCCATAATCCAACCTAGCTGATTGTCAGATACAAGAGCATGCGCAGGTATACCTGTGCTGGTTTGGGCAAAGCAAGTGATGTGATTCTCCGAGGTCGATGATGCCGCATGAGGGTCGAGACTGTCGTCTGATCCCTGCTTCGAGCCGCGTAACCTCGCGAGGAACTCCCTCTCAAGAGGGGTTATTTCAGCCAGATGCTTTTCTTCCCCTTCTTCCGCCAGATTCGCTTTGTGTCCTTCAGAAGAATTTCTCCTTCGACCAACATATCCTCCTCTACCACCACGACGTACTCCACGGCCCCGTCCGCGATTACTCGATTGACTTCGCAGGAGTTTTGGACAAAATCTGATGTAATGTCCGGAGTCACCACAGTTGTGACAAACACCGCCCGCAGAGGGAGGCGGATTGAAGGCGGTAAGAGCAGACTTTTCAACAGCGGCTTGCTCCCCCTGGAAGTAGCCCTTGTTGGACATCAACTTCAACCGAGCTTCTTCCTGTGCCATGGCGGCTATAGCCCCTTCTAAGTTTGGAAGATGGGATTGGGCTAGGAGTACATTTCTTCTCTGCTCAAACACTGGGTTGAGCCCCTTCAAAAACTTCATCATTTGCTGCCGCGAAATATACTCCAGGAATGCCTGAAAATATTTCGCAAATGCAGGTTCAACCCGTGCATCTTTCATCCCAAGAGGATCATAGTGATCCAGATCAGACCAGTACTTCTTCAACAGGGCTGCATACTCAGAGATGGTACGTTCGTCTTGGGTCACCCTATCGAGTTCATCCTGCAGTTGGAAGACCCGCATAGGGTTGTCCGAACCGGAGTACATATCCTTCAAATTCTGCCATATATTAGCAGCATCCTCCATCGCCTCAACATTGCCCGACACCTGGTCGGTCAATGAGGCTGTCAACCACCCCGCCACTACGTTGTTGACAATCTCCCAAATAGTAAACTCCTTTGAGGAGGGATCGGCTGGTGCCTTGGTTTGGCCATTGACATAGCCTACCAAGCCACGTCCCTTCAGTGTTCGCATCGTCTGCCGCGACCATTTCAAGTAGTTGGAAGTTCCTTCCAACTTCGTCTCTAGCTTTTCCAACTTTCCCATCTTGTAAGGTGACGGATCCACATCAGTATGGGTCACACGTGTGGTCGTCTCGGTCAATCTCTTGGACAAGATATCATCAACCAAGGCCTGCATCTCCTGTGCCGTCAGTTTTCCACTGATTGCATCCATGACGTCGTCAATTTGTGTGAGGTCCTGTTGTATCCCAAGTCGTCGTTTTCGTCGTTTGTCGTTTAACTGCTTTGTGTCCCGATACCTTGTGTCTTCGTAGTCAACTGTTGAGAACGGGGGGGGGGGGGGGGGGACAACAAGGAGCCGCCTCACAGATATTCTTCAGGTATACGAGCAACTAGAACAACATTACATCGAACAAGGGGAACAACGACGTGGGTCGTTTACTCCTTGCATGATCGATTGTTCCAGCACTCCAAGTATAAACAAGGAGGGGAGGGGAACCGACACTCCAAGTAAAAACAAGAAAGCGGTAGGGAAGATCCGACACATCAAGTAAAAACAAGGAGGCGGGAAGGGGGGGGGGGATCCGGCACACCAAGTAAAAACAAGGAGGCGGGGGGGGGGGTAGGGGGGATCCGGCAGCAGCGAGAAAGGGGGGGGACGGGGGGTGGGGGGTAATCCGGCAGGGGGGGTTGGTGATCTCTCTATGGGATCAGCAACGGGGTGGGGGGGGTGGCAGCGGGGGGGGGGGGGGGGGGGGGGGGGGGTCGACAGCAGCGGGGAAAGGGGGGGGGGGGGCGGGAGGGGGGTCGGGAGCGGGAGGGGAATTATTATTATTTATTTATTTATTATTTATTTTATTTTGTGTGGAGAGAGAGGAGAGGATGAGTTATGGCTCTGATACCATGTAGAAATGAATAATGGGGTGATTTTATTGATGGGCTACTACTTGCTACTTATAGAGGTTCCAACTCCTCTTCATACTACATATTCCAATGTGGGACTAAAGTCCCTTATTGGTTCTCAACATATGGTCTTCTTTGTTTTGATTGTATGCACAAGTGGCATAAATGTGTTCTCTTAAGGCTTAGAATAACTAGGCTATTGCCATTTCTCTCACACATATATATGAAATCCTAAAGAGACGCAATACAAGTGCAGGGTTAACTAGGCTATTGCTTATTGACATGTTTTGCTAATAAATATAATGATTTTTTTAATTTCGTTATTACAATTACATAAACAAAACATGACTATTGCTTTTAAGATTTCTGCAATTGAAACATTTTCATTAGCTCTGTTCTCTGTTCCGTACAACTTACTAAGACATGGAGCATTTTGTACTGTTGTGATACCATATAGAAATAAGAAGGGTTGGGTAGTACATTGAGTTGTGTACTGTTGTCAATAGTGTGAACACTCTTGTATTTGTAGGTACAATTAGTTAACTTGAAGGAAGTTCTTCCATCTTTAGATAATATTCACTGAATTTTTATCAGAGGACATAGACAATCAAATGTTAGAGGCAAGACCTAGAAGTTACTTAGATTGTTCCACCCATCCAGGAGCCAGGACCTTCACTGTGAATTGATGTGGTCATGTTACTATCCTGGTGATATTCATCTACAGGGATTTAATATATTTTATATTATTTGAAATAACATACGTGGCACTCTTATAGAATACTGATATCGACAAATATGGTGTAATATATAGACATATATGGCAACAACATGGCAATGTATGATAAACAAGCATATAATATAGAAAGGAAGAATCAGTGCACATACATATTTTCTCACTTGTGAATATTCAGAACTGGCTATTTGATTCTGGGTCACCTATGTTTATGTTGGAAAATGAATATTCATGGAATTTATGCAGTGCCAGTTATTGGAGAATACGTCTTTATGAACAAAGGACAACTAACTTTCCAGGAGGCTTTAACTAGGTAATGCACATACTAAAGGTTCTATTTTCATATTCATACATACATAATGCAGTTTGAAAAATTGGTATCCTGTAGCTATTTGACTTTGCCTAAAACTATCAGAGTGATATTTGTTATTTTTTTATGATCATATGTTCCAAAATAATAATTTTGGGTCTAGTCAGATAAGTTGTCCCAGGCAAATCTAGCTGTGCAACAGTCATACCAGTCTTATGGTTTGACAAAAGGAACAAAGTGCTAGTATATATATAGGTCATAGAGCACCCTTGTACCCACATCCAAACTCATAGACATACACCCACAAGATACTCTAGTATCCTAATCAGTATCCCCTAGACACTGGGATATTCATCCCAATTACCTAGGATATCATGCTATTATAGATACCTATGTAATTTCCCCTAAACTAGACACTAGCATATACTCTATAGTCTATACCTGATTTTGTGTTATCATATATTCTTCATGTCCTTACATGATTCTGTGATATCATTCCCTTTTATGCTAAAGATATTTGCTCACTTCCATACTCTATACCTGATTTTATGCAAATGTGTACATGTTCGAGTCCTTACTTGATTCTGTGATATGGTATTGTTTCAAATTTTCATTGGAGATGAAAACCATTTATTTAGACTTGAATGGTTACTTTTAATTTTTTAGACTGAAAGACACCATTAAAACAATCCAGTGTAAAAAGTTGCACAAGGACCTTTTCACTTGTAAGCTTGGGTTTCTCATCATTATTTACTGCTTGGTAAAAGGATAACATGTAAATATACATTCCTTCATGCATGTTCTTATTTGCTTTTCATATATCTCAAAAGGAGCATTCCTAGTTTGTAGTCTTATCTCAATTTAAAATAAAGTTGTCTTATTTTCAGATTACTTATTCCTGGATTATTTTTTTTTTTTTTTTTTTTTTTTTGACTTCTCTTGTAGAATACAAGGTGCATGCTTACAACAGAAATGGTCTTTGTGCATTGGCATTCATGGATGATCATTATCCTCTCAGAAGCGCATTTTCTCTTCTAAATAAGGTGAATTCATTAGTTTTACGCCACAAATAGTTGCAAAACTTTACTGTTATAACAATTAGAAGAATTTTGATAAAGTTACCTTTAGTCGTGCATTGAGTTTATTTGGAAAGTTATTGCCTTTTGGATTAAGCTGTTACTTTTATTGCCTATCGCCTTAATGCACCTTTAGCTCCTTCTATTTTCTCTGAATCTATGATATGTAGGACACTTGTACCTACTTAAGATCCTCATGTCCATCTGTATCTAACACGACACATGTTTCTTCCGTGTTTTACACTCATTTGCACATGTACAAACTTATCCACCTTTGGGTACCTATAAATTTGCATAGACTGGAGAGTTTACACCCTTATCATGTGAAACTAATTTGAAAACAATTTTACTTCCGGAAATGATAAATGGCCCCCGGGGGGTGACCGCATGCATGTCACCACACCACAGCCCCCCTGCTGCCTTCGCCCCCCACCCAATCAAAGGATGACACGTGGCCCGCGGGACAGGACTGCGGTCCAGACCCGCGGGCAACGTTGTGGACAAGTTAATTTATGGAATGGAAAGTTGTTTCTTTCATTTCTTGCTCTCTTTATTTTTTCCAGTGTACTACCTACTACTTAACAGTTCTACAGAACTGCGTGCAAAAGCGACTTTTCCAATTTGCTGTAGCTTTTCCAATGCAGTTTGTGTTCCAATTTTAGCTCAAGAGTTCATCATAGAGAGCACCAGGTACCACTTGGAATGGTGGGGGTTCTTGCCATGTTGTCCGCCAAAAGCAAGGCTATGCTTTGTTTTCTATTGATCCCTTACTTTTCAAGAACCAGTTATGAATATTTAACAAGTTGCTTATTAATTTTTATGTGTAGATTATAGACTAATGGTGTTTATATATTGAAGATGTAACATTGTGCTATTTGTGTACATATGTAATACCAACATGTATGTACATTGTCCATACCAGTAATTATGTTAGATAGCATCTACTCTCTTTAGGTTACTTACAATTTTTTTTTTTTAATTTTTGTTTGCAGGAACGCATAGACAATAAGCCAATTTTGGAGGGAAGACATTCATATCATGGGATCTATTGAAGGCTATTGTTTGGGAAGGCATTCAATTCATATGTTTTGTTCTATATTGTAGTTGTCTAGCTAGAATATAGTACATTTGTGGAATACAATATGTTTTTTCTTGAATGGATTACTTGAAGTTGTTAAATATTGCATTATTGGATTATTTTATGAAGAGATGTTTGAAGACATTATATTGGATATCATGTTGTGATTATGACAACTTGTTGCTCTTTGTTCTTAAGTTCTTTGAATGCAAATTTCAATGGTTATAAGTTATTTTTGAAATAAAAATTTATATTTATGTCAAAAAATATATGCAAAAAAAAAATAATAATATTAAAAATATAAATTGGTTTCTGCGACATCAAATTGTGTAGCAGGAAGTGTTTTTATATTTGGCTACAGTAGCTTTCGCGACATCAAATTGTCAAGCAGGAAGCATTTTTATAATAATAAAAAATAAACTAGACTTTTGGCGACATGTATTATGTTGCCAATGTATCACATTTCTGCGACATATAAGACACATGTCGCCAAAGGTTATTTTAAATATGAAATATAATATGTCACCAAAACTGGTTACATTTCGCGACATGGGTGATTTCGTGTCGCCAAATACTTTTCCAGACAAGGCTACAACGACATAGCCAAATATGTCGCAGAAACGCTTTTGCGACACAAATCTAACTTTGCGCTACATATTGCTTATGTCGCTAAACATGCATTTTCTTGTAGTAATTAGGCAAAGTGATGGTGGTCGACCTAAGTCATTCCAAGCACGGTCCTATGAGTTCTACGGCTGGGTACAACCATATAGTCTCACGATCGTAAGGCCCGTCATATAGAGTATGTCTTGGGCGGTGGTGTCACATAGAGTTTTAAGTTGGTTTAAGACACGATGTCGCGGACTTAGTGTTTTAAGGCACGGGCCACGGTAAGTGCTTCAAATAGTTATTCTTGAGTTGGATGAAATGATAGGACAAGAAAGAAGAATGCTCGCGACTGGGTCGTCGAGCCAAGAAAGAAGAATGCTCGCAACTACGGGTCGTCGAGGCGGTCTCAGATTTGAGAAGTTTTGAACTTGGCCCTGAAAGACATGGTAACACTAGAGGTAGAATGACTGTGTGAGACGTCAGTTTGAGTCGAGTCTTGCATGGTCATGGACAACTTGTCGACAAGGTAGAGTTGCCTCGAACGGTGACCCAAGTGGACGAGGACCGATTCTTGAGAAGCAGGATTAGCCGTGCTGGATGACCGCACAGGTTAGTGCAGAGTCTTGCAGCGGAGCTCGCTACTCGCGCTGGCAAGGACGGCCGCCTAACAAGCTAAAGGAGTCAACGATGGCTCTGGGAGTCAGTGACCAAATTCATATAGATGAGTCGACAGGGCGGCAAATCGCATGTGTGCCTAAGGATTAAGTTGAGTTGAATGTGTGTGTACAGTTAGAACACAATGTTGGGCCTAAGATTTGGTTGTAATATAGGCGACGTGCTTCGGCACGAGATGTGGCGTCGAGTCTTATGTTGTCGGCATATAAGTTGCATAGTTATGATTGAGTTGTCTTGAGTTTAAGTCAAGAAATGCCGCGAGGCAAAGTCGGTCGGGTGACACTTAGCCACAAGTCTTGATTTGGGTCAGTTGGTGATCAAAGTAGCAAGGGTCGCGATGCGACGATATGGTTAAGTCATATTGAGTTGCGAGGCACGGCACGGTAGATTTGTAGCACGGTCACAAGGAATTGGGTACTATCGCGTAGTGCATCTCTGATGTTGGTGCCGAAAGGCAAGCACGACTTGGTAGGTTAACGTTGTTGGTGCAAGAACAGGATGATCTAGAGACACAAAATAGGCCTAGGTGTCTGTCCTAAAACTGATCCTAAGGCAAGGATAGAAAGACAATTGATAAGAAAGGACTATGTTGCACAAAGTAAATCAAACGTATCAGTTTTATATGGGTGGGCGAGGAGCTCATTCCACCAGTACAGTTGAGTACTGACACCCACATAGTTTTCATGTGCAGGCACATGTAGAAGCTCGTGGTGCGGAGCTCGCTTGGATGCGTCGAGGCACGGAGTTCCTTGGCGATTCGAAGCGTACGGCCGCATAGATTCAAGACTTATACGGGACATAATGTATTGACGTCGCCTTACAAAGCATCCGCTGGTTCAAGACATGTATTGAGAGATGAGAGAGAGCCGAGTGACTTGTAATGTGAGATGAGTGAGCTTGAGTGATCTTGAGAGACTTGTAATCTTGGCCTTGCGCCCCATTGTAACCTTTGTTTCAATATCAATAAAAGAGTGTTTTGCAATGACTTGTGTTTTGCTTTCAAATTTTCGCTGCTATTATTCAATGTCTCTGCTTGGGACTTCTGTGCGACGATCCCGTCGCAGCCGCTGAAATCGACCGTTATGGAACCCGCCTTGCACGAGCGCAATATAGGCTCGTGCGGCATCACGCCTTAGCGAGGACGATCGCTCCTATGGGAGCGGAGCGTGACAACTAAATTACGACAAGCGGGGTCATATGACCCCACTCAAAAAACAAAAATTATATGTGTGTGTGTGTGTTATAGACACTCTAAAGATGGGCTCTCTTTTCATGTTGTTCTTCTATGTGAGTCTCTCTCTCTCTCTCTCTCTCTCTCTCTTCTGTCGTGTCGCACATCTCTCTCCTGTCGCCTCTCTCTACATCATTTATTATATAACACTTCTAAATATATTTAATTTTTCTCCTAGTTTTCTTAATAATTCATCCCCTAATTGATTCATGTCATAATTGATTTCCTCCTTATTTGTTCTTAGATGACAAGATTTAATTTGGACTTAGATAGAATGCAATTTTTTTGCTAGTATAATAGTCTTCGATTAGGAAAATATGTAGAATATGAAGTCAAAGTAAATTAGTGGTTGGAAATGAAATATCTTTAGTCTTCCTTTTATTTAAGGGGAAAAATAATATTTAATCATCACAAGATCCTAGGATGACAATGTTCATGACTAAAATTATAGGATTCAAGTATAGATTTTAGGATACACTGAATTTCCTCGATCTAGTGGTCAAAATTGATTAAAAAGACCTTGTATGACCTGACTAGAATGACATTAAAGTTTAAGGTTCTGATTATATTATGTTATAAATGTTTACTTTAATGTCAGTGGTATTTTGAAATGAATGGAAAAAAAGTGAACAACTATAAAAGGAAAACTAGGATAGACAGCCAAGATTATGTATAGAAAACAGATTTTTGTGATTAATTTGTAATTTTTTCTTTATACTTCTATATTTTTTTGGATTAAAAATTTACTAGTCGATTTTTACTCCGCTATACCTAAATCCTGGCTATGCATCGACAACCAACTTAGTTTAGTACGCCCACACACAGATGCATAATCATGCCTGCAGCCAAAACCAATTATAGAAGCATATTAATTACTGCACCCTATGGAAATTATTCATCACTATGGCAGTATGCACAGGCGGACCCAAGGCAAGGGCTGGTTGGGCTCCATCCCACTCCCTTTTTTTTGCCTTTTTTCCATATGAATTTTTCCTTTGGTATTTTTTTTGTGAGTTTGTCCATACCTAGCCCACCCTAATTCACTCCAGTCCACCCCAATTCAAATTTCTGGTTTTCGGAGGTCTTTCATAAACTGAAGCCCCACTACTTGTAGGTAGATTAGTCAGATTTTTGGTCTTGGTGAATGGGGGCAGCGATCAAGGCAAAAATTTGTCTTTATAAGGTTGTTGAATTGTATCTCGTTTCTGGTTGAGCTCTTAAAAGGGAATAACAATGGAGTTAGTAATTTAGTCCCACATTGGATAGTATGTGGGATCATGGGGTTTAGATAATTGGGATTTGTTCAGGCCTTATATGGAATTTAAGATATGTTGATGTGCTCTTGGTGAAAGGTAGTGATAAATGATAATGGTATTTTGCCCGGGCTCACCACGTGGAGTTGATGAATGGTGAGCCCGGCCACTAATTTCTTGACACTTGGCATAATCCATTATATCACTACATTTTTCTGATTTTTTAGGTCATTTTTAAATGTTTTTGAAATAAATATATATATATATTTCTCTAATTATATGCCAAGTGAATTTTTATATATTTTATATTTTTCTACATTTTTTTGAAATTTGTTATGCCAAATATTATACCAAGTGCCAAAAAATTAGTGGCCGGGTCACCATTCATCATCTCCACGTGGTGAAAAATTATTGTGTGGTCCGGCCTCACCACGTGGTAATGATGAATGGTGAGCCCGGCCACTCATTTCTTGACACTTGGCATAATATTTAGCATAAAAAATTTCAAAAAATTGTAAAAAATATATTTAATATATAAAAATTCACTTGGCATATAATTAAAAAAAATAATAACTTTATTTCTTTCAAAAACATTAAAAAAAAATTAACATAGAAAATAAGAGAAATAAAGTGATATAATATATTATGCCAAGTGTCAAGAAATGAGTGGCCGGGCTCACCATTCATCATTGCCACCTGGTGAGACCGGACCACCCAATAACTTTTACACGTGTGAGTCCGGATCATCCAATAATTTCTCCATCATTAGGTGGCCTTAGATTTTGCCCCTGGGGATCCCTTGTGGCATGATGACAATTATTGAGGAGATCGAACATCACAAATACTCAATCATGTTGGATATCAAAGATGAGTCTGCTTAACCGTCTGGCACATTTAGACGGAGAGAAAGTAAACAGAGAGCTTGGACACTTCTATTGTGGGGCTCATATTGTATTGTTTTGATTCTTTTGGCCTTTATAATACTTACTTACCTTCTTCAAAACACTCGGCTAGTGCTCCAACCTTTTCGAATTTTCAAATAGGAAGAAATAGTTACGAGAATTTTGCCATAGCAAACCTGTGTTATCTATCTAAGATTGCAACTTTGATTTGTTCACAAATACAAATAGAACTGTCTAACCAAACTAAATAGGAGTACATGATTTGCACTCTTCTTTCACTTTTTTTTTCAAGTTTATTTCCCTCTGCTACAAGACTAAGAATAAGATGTCAACACGCTCACCATAGAAATCAAAGAGGGCCCAAAGTATGTATGACTATGAACTTCCAGTCAACTCTTTTTTTTTTGGTACTGATCTATGAGTCCATTCTAAAATGGTCTTCAACCATTTCAAGTCTTAATTGTCTGCAGTACATTGTTTCAGGAAAATAAAACTAATTTATGGTCAGAGACAAAGATAGGCATCAAAAGAATTCATTAGTCTTCTTCACATTGATCATATATACCTAGAACAAAACAATGGCCTAAACTTACTAGTTAACATTAATTCCCTCACTGGCATGACCATGCATCCCATCAATTCATGGCACGCCAAAAGAACAAAAGAAGAATTTCAATTTGAACAAATCAAAGTATAAAAAGAAGAAAAAATGTAAATGAGTTGCAAGCAATATCTATGTTATCCAATGTGCAGTTCTTCCCCTTGGCTCAGTGTTTGTGCGAGCCGCATCAATGCCTCTTCGACTTGGGGAGAGTGAGGTTGACTGTGGGTGTAGGAAAGCCCATGTAAGCAAGCCTCGGAGAGAGCCTGACTTTGGGGCTGGGCCGAGGGGACGGGATCGGCACTCTGCAGCTCCCCATAGGCGAAGGGGTGACCCTCGGCGAGAGGTTGACTTGCTCGAGCGCCTTGAACTGGAGGTCGGCTGGATAGTCTCTTACGCAACCGATACGAGGGCCGGCCCCTGTAGACCACTTGCACGATAGCCGCCTCTGCATCTCGAAAGCACCTGCCTTCTTCGGAGCCTCCGCAGGAGGAGGAGGAGGAGGAGGAGGTAGTTGTTCCTCTTCTTCTGCTTCCGGTGCCTTGGCTTTCATGGCTAGTTCTACCACCTTAGCCATCTCGGGTGCTGGCTCACTAGTCTTTGAGAGCAAAGGATACTCATCTTCATCAATCGAACACCTCTGGAATATCAGAACAAATAGTTTGAAATTGTTAGAATCCATAATATGATGGTTATGAATTCCTTGAAATTCCTTGAAATTGATATTAGTAGGTAATTCACCTTGACATTGGTGAGGTCTACATTGTGATCCTGGAGGAAGCTTATGAATTCCTTGAAATTTTCTTCGGTCGGGAGATAATGTCCACTGTATGGCCATATAGCCTGAAGAAGAAATGCCGATAATCAGAACAAATTAAGCTTATAATACACAATATAGCAAAGGAAAATGTTATGTATAAATTGTGGTCTTGTGCAAACTAACCAACCTGTAGAACACCTTCTTCGACGACCATTCTTCCTGCAGCTGTCGTGGCTCCCCCGGCTAGAAAGCTTGAATGTTGGAATGAACCTTTCTTCTTCTGTTCACATATATATATAATTGAAATGGAGAAAATTGAATAACTATGATGAATAAAACTAGGAAATTAATAAGTATATTCAACAACATATAGAGGACTGAGAGAATTTAATTACCTGACCAACATATAACGTTCTTGTTGTGCTGAGAACAAATATCAACTTTGAACCTTGAACATTATTGACGAGCACTTCACTCTGCTTGTACATAAGCTTCCCATTTTCCACAATGACTTCGTATGCCGCTCTTTCGTTCTGAAAGTAGAGATGAAGGAGATTAATTTCAGAAGAAATCACCGAATTTACATATATATTTTGGCATTTGTCATGAAAAATGAACTTACGGGTCCGAGATATTTGATGCACTGCTGCTGAAGATTGCTTCTCGGGCACTTCTCAATGTTCACTTCTCTTCCATCTCCCACATCCAACCTTCATTTTAGCAAACACACAAAGGTTAGTACAATGAAGAAGAAGAAGAAAAATTAGTATCATAACAAATTAATACTAACCAGTAGAAAAATGGTTGAGTGCTCTCGCAATCGAACCAGACATCATAGTATAGGTGCAAATTGTGCCCATATCTGTGTCTTGGGTCTATCTGCAGATGTTAACAACATAAAAAGGAAAAAAAATCTAATTAACATCAGGAAAATATTCTTGAACAACTGACAAGAGGATATATATATTGATGAACTTGTGATGACGTACGTACCGCTTCGAGCCAATGTTGCAGTGCTAGCTTTTGAGCCTTCTCATCTTTGGACAAGCCTTTGCCGACCTGAATTGGGTGAAATAATAAAAAAAAAATTAGATTAATTGATACAAAATAGAAAGTCCATGACTGAAATCCCAAATTAAGCTCAAATTTGTGTACCTTGGCTGCCCTTGTTCGAGCTCTAGCCCAACGAGAAACTGCGGTCTCCGGCTTCTCGACATCGAAGAAAGATATCGAGCTATGCTTCAAAGAAGCAAAATCCAATGCCTTCCACCTATGATACCGAAACCGATTAGAATTTCCCGAAGATATTGTAGACGTAAATTATTTAACGAACAAGTTTGGTGTATATATAGGACTAATTACCAGAGCTCCTCAACAACCACAGCACAATCGGCCAGATTTCTCCGGGTCCGGTAACTCTTGTAGACCTTCTGCAGCTTAACTGCGGCCGCATCGAGCTCGCACCGTGGCCTTGGCGAGCTGAACAGTACTTCATCGTGCCTCTTGCTGTGGAAAGTAATTGCTTCGTGATGATCATTGGAAGGTTGGTTCTTGAACGGAACGGTGTTCTCGGTCTTGACCATCTCTTCGGCAGGTCCCCAGTTCTTGAAGCTCAACGATCTCTCCATGGCCATGTTGTTGTTGTTGGTACCTCTAGGTGTCAGTATCTTAGCCCCTGAATTTCTTGTAAAGCTGAGCGACGATCTCGGGGTCATCGACTTGATTTCGTTCTCCTTAAAACTGAGGGATTTTGCCAGAACTGTTTCAACATCCTTCAGGCCTAACAACTTGTTCCTCATGACCACAGTTGTAAGTATATATGTTCAATTCCTGCCAAGGAAAAATATTCAACAACTAATAAGTCTCTGTTACATGTGATGTGAGCATATATGTAAGAGTTCCATAATTACTAGACTAAAAAATTTGTCATTTGATTCAATATTCCATACAAAAGAACATTTGACAAGAGTTTCCTTGATCAAAGCAAGCAAAACCCAAGAAGAAAAGCAAACAATTTATGAAGTTGGTACCTCGTAGATTTGGAGATGATATATGAAGAAGAAGTGCAAGAGTTCTTGAAGAAGAGGAAGAGAAGTAGTGAAAATATTAAATCAGTTCTCGAGTCCGAGAAATGAAGGATACTACTAGCAACTGACCACCTGTGCTGCTTATATATACATATATTAAAAACGAGTGAAATTTTAGTAGTATCTGCCCTTCAAATACGAAACGAGACACAATCAAGACTTACTATTATTGTTATTATTATTTTCTTTGTTGAATTCAAATGTCTGCGTGTTCTGGAAGTTGGAAAATATAGGACAAAAAGTGGCTGTCAATGTAATATTTGTTTTTACTGTGTTTTTCTTCTACTCGTGCATGGAGGGAGGAGAATTGACAGGAAATTCCTTGATTTGGAAAATTTGAAGGTTTCAACTTTCAAAGCGTCAAATCCAAAATCCAATTTCTCTTGTAATATTTTGAAGAGAGACCGAGAGAGAGAGAGAGGGGGAGAAAGGGGGAGGGGTCAACAAAGTGTGGTAGTTGGTTGTGTTAATTGGAACTTTCCAAGAAGCTTAGCTGTCCTTGTTAAAACAGTCAGCATGGTCCCTAGTGTTGGATTGAATTGAATTGAATATTTTGCAGTCATGTTCCAACTTCTTATACAAACAAGACTCCTTCTTGATTTACTTTTTATTAGTGAGATAATAATAATAATAATATAAATCATCTTGATTTGATTACGATCTGCTCGGTGTCATATACTTATCCCCTGGCTCTGATATTTGCGAACAGATCCGTTGTTTCTAGTTTTAATGTATCAAATCAGTTTATCTTTTATAAAAATGTAGGTCCCATAAGTTTTGAATGTTATTTTTACACAGCCAATAAAATCTACATTTTTATAGGAGAGGGAACTGAATTGCTACACCAAAAATAAAAACAACAGATGTGTTCTCCTGAGATTTGCTCACTGTATGTCAGTTGTGTGTAGATTATTTATGAAGATTTATTGTTTCTATGACAGTACTGCCAATGTTGAAATATAGTATATATAGAGGTGTGGTATCAGAACCAAATGTATAATTAATTGTTGGTATCAGTTTAGTCTATTTGGTACTGATACTTCCAATGGGGTCAAGTGTGTAGATACTCTTCACACAATAATTGTGGCCCTTGCTTGTCCTTAATATCCAAGAGAGAAAAAAATGAATGCCATGTGAGTAATGTTGATATACTAATCCAATTTTATACTTGGCTTAAAAAATGTAAAACTGCTGAAGAGACTTTGTTGTTAACAGACTATAGACTACTAATTAAGGAGCCACTGGTACTTAGATGTGGGTCGGAACGAAATGGAATTAAAGTTGCAAAAAAATGATATAATCTTTATTAGTGCTAACATGATCCTTATTAGTGCTAAAATGATATAATCTTTATTAGTGCTAACATGATCCTTAACAGAGTTGAATGAAAGAAAATGATTCAAATTAATGTTAATTTACAGTAAAATAGATGCTCATGTATGGCTGGTATATATATTGATGGATCAATTAAGAATGACGAGTAACTAATAATATATAGGAATAGCAAAGATATTTTGGAGAATATTCTCATTAGTTATTTTTATTTTTATTTTGGAGAATATTCTCATTAGTTGGAAATATATATATATATATATATATATATATATATATATATATATATATATATATATTCAGCAAACAAGTTGTACTGGAGCCGTGACTAATTACTTACTTGGCTAACTAATGAGGATTTACCTACAACCTAATTATTAGGTTCTTCTGGACCTCAACATAACACCAATGTAATTGATCAGAGGCCACTTCATAGTTCCTAATTGTTGGAAATTTTCTTCAAAACTTCGGATTAAAATCTGCAAGAAAATAAATTAAATTAAAGTTACCGGCCTCCGGGAAAGTCGCGCACGAAGCACTGCCCTAAGAGTTAGTTCGGGTCTATGTGCAGACTGAATCCGAACGACCCTAGTGGTAAAATTCCCGCTCCACCGGAATCTCGTTGCCGCACACGACGTCGAGAGAATGACCCCGACTTAGCTCCGCCCAGAGCAACAAATGAAGAACAGTATTTCAAGAGGGAAGAGAATTTGAGAGATAGAGCTTTCGCAATGATAATTTTTTTTTTCATGTAAAAGAAAGGAGGAGGAAACCTCATTATATAGGCTATTTGCCAAAGGATGGAATAATGAGGATATTAAAATAGTCTATTAAATTTTAACGTTACAAAAATTGTAGCACATGATAAAAATGTGATACATTGAATCTGGACATGATTCAAACATTCAAAAGTTATAGAATTGTAACGATTGAAAATAAATGATGAGGAAATTTGTTTTTTGTAATTAGTAGCAATAGCTACAACAATCCCCCCCCCCCCCCCCCCCCCCCCCCCCCCCCCCAAAAAAAAAAAAAAAAAACCAAGTTCCGAAATAATAGAGGAAAGAAACGAAAGAGGAAAGTTAAAGGTGAGAGGAAAGTTAAAGGTGAGAAAGATTTCTGGACAGTTGAATACTATGCATAAATGAGATGGACTACAGCCTTGAATCTCACGTAGTGACTATTGTCTTTGTCTGAAGAAGAACTTGATGGACTACGCCTTGAATCAGTCTTCTTGAACCAGACTCAGAAATTAGCACACATAGTACGCTAGAGGTACTTGGGTCTATCGGGTGGCGCGTTTGGTTGGCCATGCGCACTTTTACACATTCATGAGAGTTGTCTAGGATCGCCCTGTCCTATAGTCGTTGCCATCACGACCTCTCATATAGGTAAGTCCTCAATGGTTGGTGATAGGAATCAACCTTGCATATCATGCTTGGACTTATTAAGAGTTTTAAAACTCACCCTATCCATATCACAAAATGAACACTGTCACCATAGGGATGGGGTATGAATGTACACATGTACAGCCTCCTGGGCTTTTATTTTAAAGAGAATTTAATCTCAGGTCAGTGTTCCATAATAGTCACCTAGTCCAGCTTGTTCCTACCCATTGAACCGGCTTCTTGGGATCTCCAGTCAGACTCGGTTGGGTTGCCACTGCTGGTGACTATACTATGGGCTTAACCCCATCCCCCTCGATGATTCTAGGATCAATGTCCTAGACAGACCCTTCGTCAATTGGTCTGCAAGGTTCTTCTCTGACTTTATATAGTCAAGAACCACATATTTGCCCAATAGGCTCTTTATTGACTTGAAGCGCAGCTGCAGGTGCCTGTTCATCTTAGCATTCACAGAGTCATGCTTTAGTAGTTCTATAACAGATTTATTATCACAGTTTATAGAAATTACAAGAACATGATGAACAGAAATAGGTATATGCATAATAAGATTTCTAAGCCATTCAGCCTCTGTACATGTAGTATCCAAAGCTATCATTTCAGAGTCCATTGTACTTCTGGCTATGATAGTTTGTTTACATGATCCCCAGGAGATTGCAGCTCCTGCTAGGGTAAAAACATATCCAGTAGTGGATTTCACATCATGTGAATCAGTTACCCAATTTGCATCGGAATAATCTTCTATGATATCAGGGTGTCTAGTATAATGAAGTTTATAATCTAGAGTACCCTTAAGATATCTAAATACTCTGTCCAGTGCAGTCCAATGCGACTGATTTGGGTTACTAGTATATCTACTTAGTCTCCCAATAGCAAATGCAATATCAGGTTTGATCCTATTTGTTATGTACATAAGGGACCCTATCATCTGTGAATATCTATGTTGTTCTATAGGAGATCCTTCATTCTTCTTGAGAACAACATTACTATCATATGGAGTAAGGGCAGGTTTTTTGTCAAAATACTCAAACTTCCTTAGCATTTTCTCAATTGAATGTGCTAAAGATAGAGTATACCCCTCATTGCATTTGGACACTTGCATTTCTAGGATCAGGTTTGCCTCATCTAGGTCTTTCATATCAAACTGGTTAGATAAATAATTTTTAGTATTATTTATCAATTCCAGTGAAGATCCTAAAATAAAGATATCATCAACATACAAGCATAAAATAACACAACTTTTATTTGTATTTTTGGAATACAAACACTTGTCATATTCATTTGGTACAAAACCAAATTCTATAATGACTTTATCAAATTTGTTGTGCCATTGCTTGGGAGCTTGCTTTAGGCCATAAAGAGATTTTACTAATCTGCAAATCTTCTTTTCTTGACCTTTAGCAATAAAACCTTCAGGTTGCTCCATATATATCTCTTCTTCTAAATTTCCATTTAGAAATGCTGTCTTTACATCCATTTGATGAATCAGCAAATCATAAATGGAAGCTAAGGCTAGGAGGATTCTAATAGAAAAAATCCTAGCAACAGGAGAATAGGTATCAAAGTAATCTAATCCCTTTTTCTGGGTAAAACCTTTGGCCACTAATCTAGTCTTATATTTTTCTATGGTACCATCGGCTCTAAGTTTCTTCTTAAAGATCCACTTACAACCTATTGGTTTGCTGCCTAAAGGAAGGTTTGCTAAAAAACCAAGTATTGTTCTCCATGATGGAGTTGTACTCATTGTTAATAGCTTCTTTCCAGTAAGGGGCATCGGGAGAGGATATGGCTTCTTCATAAGTTGAGGGATAACCTTCTATCAAAAATGTGAAGAATCATTCTCCTAAGTTCTTTTCAATCCTTTCTCTTTTACTCCTTCTAGGTTCTATGACTTGTTCAGGTTGAGAATTATGCATTTGGTTATGAGAACTAGTAGACGGAGTAATAGAAGGGTTAGAGGAAGATTAAGGAGTTCTATCCTTGAAGGGAAAAATATTCTCAAAGTAAACTGCATCTCTAGCTTCAATGATTGTGTTATTAGAGATTTTATTTACTTCAGAATGGGTTACAAGAAATCTATTGGCATTACTATCTAGGGCATATCCTATGAATATAGCATCTACAGTCTTAGGTCCTATCTTCCTCTTTTTGGGTTCAGGAATTCCTACTTTAGCTAGACATCCCCAAACTTTGAGGTAATTAATCGTAGGGGTCCGACCTTTCCATAATTCATATGGGGTCTTATCATTAGTCTTACTGGGTATCCTATTAAGAATATAACAGGCTGACAATAAGGCTTCTCTCCAAAGATTATCAGGGGCACCTGAGCTGAGAAGCATAGCATTAACCATATCTAACAGAGTACGATTCTTCCTTTCAGCAACTCCATTGGATTGTGGTGAATAAGGAGCAGTTACCTCATGAATAATTCCGTGCTCTTCACAGAAGTTAGTCATTTCATTTGAGGTATACCCTCCACCACAATCTGATCTAAGGATCTTAATCTTTCTATCTAATTGGTTCTCAGCTTCAGATTTATAGACCTTGAATCTGTCTAGAACTTCATCTTTGGTCTTAAGGAGGTAGGTATAACAATACTTTGAATGATCATCAATAAAAGTAACAAAGTATTTCCTACCGCCTCGGATCAAAACCCTATTAGAATCACAAACATCACTATGGATAAGTTCTAGGAGTTCAGAATCCCTATAGACAGATTTGAAAGGCAATCTAGTGTGTTTGGCTTGAACACAAATCTCACATTTGTGTTCATCATCTATAGGAGTCTTAGGGATAAGATCTAAGTTCATCATCCTTTTGATAGATCCTAAGTTCACATGACCTAGTCTACCATGTCAAACATTTGATGATTCAACATTTGCAACAAAAGAAAGATTAGAACTTTTATTCATAGTACTTAAAATAAAGAGTCCATCTTTCACAAATCCTTTTCCCACAAACAAATCATTCTTAGAGAAAACTATTTTATTGGCCTCCATTACAATTTTGTATCCTGAGGCTACAAGGAGGGATCCACTAACAAGGTTTCTTCTAACAGACGGCACATGAAGCACATCATGGAGAGGTAACATTTTTCCTGATGTCATCTTCAGATCTATTTTTCCTCTTTCTACGATTTGTGCCGTTGAGCCATCTCCTAGGGTCACACCTCCTCCACCCGATTCCTGATAGTTTGAAAAACTAGAGCGATCAAAAGAAACATGAACATTTGCTCCAGAATCCAACCACCAATCATCAGAGTGATAAGAAATGTTTATTATAGATTGATGGCTTACAGATCCGAAGGAGCTAGAAGACCCATTCAGAATCATGTTAGCCTCTGGCTTGTTAGAGCCTTTCCCTTTGAAGGAGGTCTCTATGGTGATAAGGCTTGGGTTTGCCATGGATTTGTAAAAGGTTTACTCAATGAAGATGGTTTAAGCTAAAAATTAACGGTTTAAATGATTTTAGTAATTTACCTTTAAATTTTTGTTTTTCAAGTTTTGATAAGGTTGGGTTAGCTGTAGGGGCCGGATCCCAGCAAGCGGAGGTTCACTAGGAACACTTAAGTACCGGTCGCTTAGACGATTTTTCGCCTTGTTGACAGAAGGGCCCTTTTGGCTTGTACCCAAACAAATCTCTACTTTAGAACTTTTAAAAATTAAAAGAATTTTGCTAAATCAATAAACTGTTTACTTTAGCCTAAATTAAAATATTGAGTAGGGAAAGAACTGGTATTGACAAAAATAATAAGACAATAATTAGTCTAAGGTGTCAAACTATGAAAAGATAAATAATAAATGATAGTAGATGTCTCAGTTATATGTAATAACAAATGTTATTAAGCAATAATTTAATGAGTGTTTAAAGGCTAAGCAATTTGAATTGGCAATAAAATAATTTTTAATGATAGCAATTTATAATGAATATTTTGTGTAAAATATAACAATAAAATATTAAAGCAAATTTGTAAGCACAGTTACAAAAATTTGTGAAAGCTTCCAAACTAAATGGATACACAAACTTTGTAAGCACAGTTACTAAATAACTAACGTAAATGGATTAACTAATGAAATAATTAGCAAATGTTTAATTTAAAAGCTGTAAACAGAAGACAAATAATTGTTCTCAAGGCAATTGTAATAAATGGACAAATAAATGGATTAACAGAAGCTTTTCAAAGACAAATAATTGTTTTCAAGACAAATAAATGGATTAACAGAAGCTTTTCAAAGACAAATAATTGTTTTCAAGACAAATAAATGGATTAACAGAAGCTTTCCAGAGCAAACAGAAGCTTTGAAGAAAAATACTAATAAGCAAAAGCTTTGAACAAACAGAAGCTTTGAACAGTAAATATGTGTAAGCAAAAGCTTTGATCAAACAGAAGCTTTGAACAAACAGAAGCTTTCTGTAAGAAAAATACTAATAAGCAAATATGTGTAAGCAAAAGCTTTGAACAAACAGAAGCTTTCTGTAAGAAAAATACTAATAAGCAAATATGTGTAAGCAAAAGCTTTGAACAAACAGAACCTTTTAATAATTGTTAACAGAAGCTTTCTTTTGTCTTTAACAAAAGCTTTGAAAGCATGTGGAAATTGTAAACAGTAACAAAATTTTTATTTTTGTTTTTTATTATTATTATTTATTATTGTTATTCCGTATGAACAGTAACAAACAGGAAAAACAAATAATAAATTTGTAGAATTAAACTAACTCTTAGATTGTTGGAAATTTTTTTCAAAACTTCGGATTAAAATCTGCAAGAAAATAAATTAAATTAAAGTTACCGGCCTCCAGGAAAGTCGCGCACGAAGCACTGCCCTAAGAGTTAGTTCGAGTCTATGTGCAGACTGAATCTGAACGCCCCTAGTGGTAAAATCTCCGCTCCACCGGAATCTCGTTGCCGCACACGACGTCGAGAGAATGACCCCGACTTAGCTCCGCCCAGAGCAACAAATGAAGAACAGTATTTCAAGAGGGAAGAGAATTTGAGAGATAGAGCTTTCGCAATGATAATTTTTTTTTTTCATGTAAAAGAAAGGAGGAGGAAACCTCATTATATAGGCTATTTGCCAAAGGATGGAATAATGAGGATATTAAAATAGTCTATTAAATTTTAACGTTACAAAAATTGTAGCACATGATAAAAATGTGATACATTGAATCTGGACATGATTCAAACATTCAAAAGTTATAGAATTGTAACGGTTGAAAATAAATGATGAGAAAATTTGTTTTTTGTAATTAGTAGCAATAGCTACAACACTAATGTCTAGATGTGATCATATAACCACTTCATAGTTCTTATTAATTGTATAATATGGTTGGAAAATATAATATGGTTGGCTAGCTAATAATTAAGACTAATTGTTTGGTTCGCGGAATGGAAGGAAAAGGAAATCAATTTCTTGTCATTTCCTTTCCTTTGGAAAACTTAATTCCTATTGATTTTCTTTTCCGATGTTTGGCAATGCCAAGGAATTTGGAAAGGAAAGTGAATACTTCAATGTGGGAAAGTGATTCCTTCCTTGGATGGATGGAATCACTTTTCCCCCTAATTTCCCTTCCATTGGGAATCACTTTCCTTTCCTTCTCAATTCCTTAGGCCAAAGTATTTGGGGAGTATCTTATCAATTTAAACATACAGAGTTAGTTATAACTATTACTGAAAATTTATATTAACATAACTAGTCCAAGTCTGGGGGCTTTCTATCACATGATCTCTCAGAAGAAACATTTAATGCTCCTCAGTGCCACATACCCTTCTTAATACCTCTCATCGTGGCCAAGTGGTAGTGGAGTGGACACCCGGAGGGGCCGAGGCCGACAGGGTTTGAGCCTCCCAATTGTATGTATATATGGTATTTCAAAAATAAAATAAAATACCTGTCATCGTCATTATCTGTCACGCCCCGCTCCCGTAGGAGCGATCGTCCTCGCTAAGGCGTGATGCCGCACGAGCCTAGATTGCGCTCGTGCAAGGCAGTTCCATAACGGCCGATTACATCGGCGGCGACGGGGTCGTCGCACAGAAGTCCCAAGCAGATACATTGAATACATTGCAGCGGAATTTAAAGAGGAACACATGAACAGAAGTCATTCAAAAGAAAATCTTTATTGATATTGAACACAAGATTACATTTGTGGGCGCAAGGCCAATTTACAATTCTCTCGTGCTCATTTTTCTCTCGTTTACAAAGTCACTCTCTGCTCTTCTCTCTTGATTACAATGCTTGAGTCAGCGGAAGCTTCGGAAGGCGATGTCCATACATTATGCCCTGTATAAGTCTTCAATCAACACGGCCGCACGCTTCGACTCGCCAAGGAACTCCGAGCCTCGACGCATCCAAGCGAGCTCCGCGCCACGAGCTTCTACCTGTGCCTGCACATGAAATACTGTGTGGGTGTCAGTACCACTGTACTGGTGGAGTGAGCTTCTCGCCCACCCATAAATAACCGACACGTTTCATTTACTTTGTGCAGCTTAAACCCTTTCAATTGTCTTTCTAGTCTTGCCTTAGGATGCATTTTAAACAAGACGTCTCGGCCTATACTTAGCGATGCAATGATAAGGTCGTGCATCGACGGAGTCGTGCTATAATGCCAACGTGTATTACGATCGAGGCAGTGCCTCATCGCCTAGGTACTTGACCAAACTTCAACTCGGGACGGCAGGGTCGTGCCACATTCTATTTGCAACTTAGACATATTCAAGACGATGCTATGCCGAGGAACAACTCATGCGAACTCGGCCGTGCCAAGACCTTTACTTAAACTTTAGCGCCACTAGACCAATTCTCGTGCCAACGATTCAAGTGTCAAGGACGGCAATGGGATGACTCGTGCAGGCCGTGCCTCTAGACCTTTCTTAGACTTGTCTGTGCTTCAAGATGAGGCCACGCCTTGCAAGTTATCAAGATTTTATCGTGCTACCGCCTTGCAGCCTTCCTGTTAGACCCAATTGCTAACTTAGACAAGACTTGTGGACCATAGTATCACTTTCATGAACATCCCGACGCCATCTATCGTGCCAAGCACGGTGCCTATGCTGCAGCCCAATCTTAGGCCCAGACATTGTGTTCCCAACTAGACAAGCAATCAAGTTCTAGACTCAATCCAAAGGCATACATGCGGTGTGTCGCTATTGCCGACGCATCTACATGAGGTGGTCACTAACAATTTCAAGCTATCTTGGACTGGCTCGACGGGGGTATCGGTCAGCCCTTCTAAGGGTAGCTAGCCCCGGAAGCGCCGATACTCCCATGCGGTTATCCGGCATGCAGGTTGAGCCACACTCGCTTCCCCCGGGACGAATGATTCCGGCGCCCCGGTAATCATTCGAGAAGACTACACCTTGTCGACAAGTTGTCCATGACCATGCAAGTCTAAACTCGATCTACCAGTCTTTTCTTAACATGAACATGCTTTTCCTTCTTTCTATCAAGACTTAACGAGACTCCCAAGCCGCGGGACCGATCTCGTGTGCGGGACATATCAAGACTTAGCGAGACTCCCAAGCCAGGGGACCAATCTCGTGTGCGGGACATATCAAGACATGGCGAGACTCCCAAGTAGCGGGACCGATCTCGGCGACAACAAGTCGCATGGACTTCCTATGTTCGTGGCAAGCTTTTCACTAAACCGACCGTAATTCGTGCCTTAGACAGGCCTGGTTCTCTAGGCGACGCTAACGCTCAAGTCATATACTTTACACGACGAGCCTTGTTCTCAAGAGACTACGCGACTTGACAACCGCAGATAGAGCGGGACAGTGCTAGTAATGGCTTCGATAGCCCAGCACAACTCTTGTCTAACTTATTCGGCAATGACTTGACGAGCAAAGGCTACGCCGAGCTATGCGTCTAGGGGACGTGCTAGGCACGGGATCGACTTGGACAACCAACATTTCGGGTGCCTAGACTTAAGCCAACGAGTCGTACGAGACAACTTAACTTGCGGAACGTGCGAAGGCTATGCCAAGCCTTGCGGGACAAGACCGTACATGCTTTATTAAGCATTCATGCGGGCGGCGCCTATGACTTAGGCTAATTCGAGTGTCGGGACGAATCGACGGGACCAACGGGACATGCAGAGGCTATTCCAAGCCGTGCGGGACATGCGAAGGCTATGCCAAGCCTTGCACAACGGGACCGTGCCTGCTTTAACCAGCATTTAGGTAGGCAACGCCTAAGACTTAGGCTAAATCAAGTGTCGGGGCAACTTAGCAACTTTTGCCAACATCCTTCTCCCAAGCCACGGGAACGAAGGATCGAGTATCATTTTAAAGCACGCTGAGCCGACTTCTATGTTGACCGTGGGACCATTTTCCATGTTCTAAGACATTCCGACGGGACGGGATTATTCCCTTAGCTATGTTGGTGCGTCACTTTTATAATCAAGCCTAACTTGTGCAAGTTGAAAACACGATTTATTATGCAGGCTAAGATGGAGCAAGTTCACCGAAACTACCCCACCTGTGCGAGGAGTCGCCTCGGACGAGCGAGCCTTCGAGTAGCCGTTGCAAGGCTAAGTTCCCACGCCGTCGGCGTTTCGATTCCTCCGATTGACTTTGCGGGTCGGGGCACTACAACATACACCACTCAGAACAAGTCTCGTCCTCGAGACTTTCTCGAAGGCAAGCCATCCTACAATTTCTATGGCCAAGACTTATTCGCACACATTTCGCCTACGCGTTCCTTCGATTCCGAGCCACGCTCGTACTATTATCAAGTTTTCCTTAAACACGATTCCAAGTTCTCGACACTCTTCCATTCCCCAAGTCTCATTTCAATTCAATGTATCACTTGGCTGGATCGTGCACGCATTCTAGGCGTCCCCAAGATACATACATTCAGCCAAGCCGCATGATAGAGAATTTGTCATTCTCACTCGAGTCGTATCGTGCACATACCCAAGCGTCCCTGAAATATATGCATGTCAGCCGAGTCTCGTGAGCGGGGTTTCCTACGTTCGTGATTCATGCTATCCATTTAAACCAATCCTCAAGATCAATCCTTCGATCGATAACACTTGCGACAAGGGCGTTTCGCCTAACCGCTAGGCCAATCTTTGCGAGGCTAAGTCAATGTCAGGATTGGAATCATAGTTCCCCAATAATAATGCCAATACTGACCCCAATCCTAGGGTCAAACCATAGTCAGTAGTACGGGGTTTTCTACCCAAGCTCGCATCACTCAAATTTCTAAACATCGAGCATGATCACCTATTTCGTATCAAGACGTTCGTTGCGCAGCGTAATAAATTCGAATCCATTCAAATCACCCATTCTAACCAATTCATGTATTCGATCACGAGTTCATCTAGCTCGACAATACGTTGTGCCCCAATCTCACGCGAGTCCGATTATCCACGGTGGTGCGTGAATCACCACGCAACGTTCCCGCGGAATAATCATTCTCATCGGGGCGTAACTCTTGTTTGAGTATAGACTAATTCGTTCTCGATACACGGATTGGGCCTAATCAATCCTCAAGTTCAATTCTTCAAGCACACAATTCATTCTCGCGTCAAACCACAACTCGAAGCATACAGATTGCCACGCCATGCTAGTTTGATCACCCCCGCTGTATGAATCAGCATACCAGCGCTCATGTGGAGTGATCGCCCTAATCGGCGCGACGTATGTGCGAGGCTGGAGTTGCGCTCGCATAAGACAAGAATGTCGACGTTGGGGTTATCGTCGAAGTAAATTCAAGCATTTCATTTTCATCCAAGCCAAGTTCGATAGTCCGACCGTCATTCATTCAACTAGAAAATCCTCGAGCCAAGTTTTTATCTTTTCTTCGACACATTTTAACATTTCGATTATAGCATCCGTCGGAACAATGACATTTGCACGATCGTCATTCGTCGAGTCAGAGTACCCCCGAGTTATCGTATATCGATCTTTGATACGCCTCAATACCATCGACGATATGCGTAACCTGACGATCTTCCTTTGCAACCAATTTCGAGTCGTGCGACCGATGTTATTGTTCGGACTGGATATCCCATAATTTCCTCGATATTCAAGATCAAGTTCGATAGCAATTCCTCAAGTTTGTTTCAAGATCGTTGTTCAAAACTCAAGTCACATTTTATTTGTATCAATCCGAAATCGTACGTGCGATCCTCTAAGTTTCCTCGATCAAGACCATTCATTTTCATTCATCGTTCCGAATCATTTTCTAACTCGCGTTGCCCGTTCACAAGTTGTTCGAACGATATCTCGTTCGGGACAATCGAAGTCACGACCGACTAAGCGTGACGCGTTCTAAGGCTTTGCGCGATCGCATCGCCTCGCCGACATACTCGTAATCCTCAACTTTCGCTCGAATGATCTCCAAGAAAATCCATACACCACTCAGATTCGAGCCATCCGATCTAGTCCTCAATCACGTTCGCGTCGTTCGCTAAGACGTCCTTCGGATTCGTTCGACGAATCCCTAGCGTAATCGCTTACGTCGCATCGACGTACTAAGTTATTTGCACTATTTCCTCGAAATCCAAGTCAATCCTCCGCGTACGCCTAAGCGTTAACTCGATAGCGTTCCTATCGATAGACACTCTAAGTGTAGCTTCGTTCCCGACCGAGCGGTACTTGATATCGCTCGTAACTCGTTTGCACCAAAAGTCGAGGTGCGCGATACGCGACGCAACTTAGCCAAAAGGCCGTGTGCATAGCCATCCCGTACGGACTATATTCGAGTTTGCACGCTCAATTGCTAGGATCAACACATGACTAGTTAGGCACGCATGCGACATATTAACTTAGCAGGTGTTTTCTATCAAGTAAAGTTGACACCGTTCGGCACAAAGGCCCTATCGAGGCATTCAGCGATAGCCTACCAATGCGTTTCGAGTGAACGCTTGTACGAGCTTTTGAAAATTATTTAGACTTATTGTATGGACATGCCGAGGGACATTCGAGAGAGTGCGCGCACTTCTTTTTCCAATGACGAGCTTTCAAAACTGAGAATTTCGACGTGAAGTCCAAGGACGTAAAGCCGTGCTCTGATACCATTATGTCACGCCCCGCTCCCGTAGGAGCGATCATCCTCGCTAAGGCGTGATGCCGCACGAGCCTAGATTGCGCTCGTGCAAGGCAGTTCCATAACGGCCGATTACATCGGCGGCGACGGGGTCATCGCACAGAAGTCCCAAGCAGATACATTGAATACATTACAGCGAAATTTAAAGAGGAACACATGAACACAAGTCATTCAAAAGAAAATCTTTATTGATATTGAACACAAGATTACATTTGTGGGCGCAAGGCCAATTTATAATTCTCTCGTGCTCACTTTTCTCTCGTTTACAAAGTCACTCTCTGCTCTTCTCTCTTGATTACAATGCTTGAGTCAGCGGAAGCTTCGGAAGGCGATGTCCATACATTATGCCCTGTATAAGTCTTCAATCAATACGGCCGCACGCTTCGACTCGCTAAGGAACTCCGAGCCTCGACGCATCCAAGCGAGCTCCGCGCCACGAGCTTCTACCTGTGCCTGCACATGAAACACTGTGTAGGTGTCAGTACCACTGTACTGGTGGAGTGAGCTTCTCGCCCACCCATAAATAACCGACACGTTTCATTTACTTTGTGCAGCTTAAACCCTTTCAATTGTCTTTCTAGTCTTGCCTTAGGATGCATTTTAAACAAGACGTCTCGACCTATACTTAGCGATGCAACGACAAGGTCGTGCATCGACGGGGTCGTGCTATAATGCCAACGTGTATTACGATCGAGGCAGTGCCTCATCGCCTAGGTACTTGACCAAACTTCAACTCGGGACGGCAGGGTCGTGCCACATTCTATTTACAACTTAGACATATTCAAGACGATGCTATGCCGAGGAGCAACTCATGCGAACTCGGCCGTGCCAAGACCTTTACTTAAACTTTAGCGCCACTAGACCAATTCTCGTGCCAACGATTCAAGTGCCAAGGACGGCAATGGGATGACTCGTGCAGGCCGTGCCTCTAGACCTTTCTTAGACTTGTCTGTGCTTCAAGATGAGGCCACGCCTTGCAAGTTATCAAGATTTTATCGTGCTACCGCCTTGCGGCCTTCCTGTTAGACCCAATTGCTAACTTAGACAAGACTTGTGGACCATAGTATCACTTTCATGAACATCCCGACGCCATCTATCGTGCCAAGCACGGTGCCTATGCTGCAGCCCAATCTTAGGCCCAGACATTGTGTTCCCAACTAGACAAGCAATCAAGTTCTAGACTCAATCCAAAGGCATACATGCGGTGTGCCGCTATTGCCGACGCATCTACATGAGGTGGTCACTAGCAATTTCAAGCTATCTTGGACTGGCTCGGCGGGGGTATCGGTCCGCCCTTCTAAGGGTAGCTAGCTCCGGAAGCGCCGATACTCCCATGCGGTTATCCGGCATGCAGGTTGAGCCACACTCGCTTCCCCCGGGACGAATGATTCCGGCGCCCCGGTAATCATTCGAGAAGACTACACCTTGTCGACAAGTTGTCCATGACCATGCAAGTCTAAACTCGATCTACCAGTCTTTTTTTAACATGAACATGCTTTTCCTTCTTTCTATCAAGACTTAACGAGACTCCCAAGCCGCGGGACCGATCTCGTGTGCGGGACATATCAAGACTTAGCGAGACTCCCAAGCCAGGGGACCGATCTCGTGTGCGGGACATATCAAGACATGGCGAGACTCCCAAGTAGCGGGACCGATCTCGGCGACAACAAGTCGCGTGGACTTCCTCTGTTCGTGGCAAGCTTTTCACTAAACCGACCGTAATTCGTGCCTTAGACAGACCTGGTTCTCTAGGCGACGCTAACGCTCAAGTCATATACTTTACACGACGAGCCTTGTTCTCAAGGGACTACGCGACTTGACAACCACAGATAGAGCGGGACAGTGCTAGTAATGGCTTCGATAGCCCAGCACAACTCTTGTCTAACTTATTCGGCAATGACTTGACAAGCAAAGGCTACGCCGAGCTATGCGTCTAGGGGACGTGCTAGGCACGGGATCGACTTGGACAACCAACATTTCGGGTGCCTAGACTTAAGCCAGCGAGTCGTACGAGACAACTTAACTTGCGGGACGTGCGAAGGCTATGCCAAGCCTTGCGGGACAAGACCGTACATGCTTTATTAAGCATTCATGCGGGCGGCGCCTATGACTTAGGCTAATTCGAGTGTCGGGACGAATCGACGGGACCAACGGGACATGCAGAGGCTATTCCAAGCCGTGCGGGACATGCGAAGGCTATGCCAAGCCTTGCACAACGGGACCGTGCCTGCTTTAACCAGCATTTAGGTAGGCAACGCCTAAGACTTAGGCTAAATCAAGTGTCGGGGCAACTTAGCAACTTGAGCCAACATCCTTCTCCCAAGCCACGGGAACGAAGGATCGAGTATCATTTTAAAGCACGCTGAGCCGACTTCTATGTTGACCGTGGGACCATTTTCCATGTTCTAAGACATTCCGACGGGACGGGATTATTCCCTTAGCTATGTTGGTGCGTCACTTTTATAATCAAGCCTAACTTGTGCAAGTTGAAAACACGATTTATTATGCGAAGGCTAAGATGGAGCAAGTTCACCGAAACTACCCCACCTGTGCGAGGAGTCGCCTCGGACGAGCGAGCCTTCGAGTAGCCGTTGCAAGGCTAAGTTCCCACGCCGTCGGCGTTTCGATTCCTCCGATTGACTTTGCGGGTCGGGGGCACTACATTATCAAGCTAAATTCCACAAAATAAATACGTCCGTAATTTGACCTCTTATTGATTACACTTAACCTTGTAGGGATAGTTTAGTTTGTTGGATTTGGACGAAGAGGTTAAGATAGAAATGCTCATCTTCAAATCAACAACATTTGGGTCAAATTTAGTTTGCGGAGACAGGGTATTCATTTTTCTGTATTTAGATGCCAAAAGAAATGAAGAATATAAAAAGAAAAATGATTCTCAAGGGAAAAAGAAATAGGAAGAAAATGATTCCTCCCTCTACTCACCACATGGATTTTTTCCACTTCCAATTATTCACTTTTTCTTACAATATTTTGGACATTTCCAACAATGAAAAGAATATAAATTGTAAATTAATTTCAATGGAAAAAAATAGCAAAAAAATAATTTTATTTCCTTTCCGCCAAGGAACTATTTGTTATTCATAATTATTTGTTATAAAAGAATCGAAAGTCATACTCGTAATAATTTAGCGCCAACAAGAGTTGACAACAACTAGAAACCAAATAATCGTAAGAAATGTAATCAATTACAAAAATGCTATTTGGCTCCCAAAAAATTTGGGTGATACATCTTTCCTTATGTGGCATATGACATGGCTGATGATATGACAATTGACATGACAGAATTAAACATTAAAATTAAAATTAATATTAATATTAATATCAAATTAACATGAACATGAACATTAATATTAAAATTAACATTAGCATTAATATTAACTTTAACATTAACATTAATATTAACATTAAATTAAAATTAACATTAACTTTAACATTAAATTTAATATTAATATCAAATTATTATGAATATTAATATTGACATTAACATTAAAAGTAACATTAATTTTAACATTAAAATTAACATTAACATTAAATTAAAATTAGCATAAGCATTAACATTAACAATAAATTGTTTTTGGATAATTAATTTTTTGGGTTAAAATATGCGGAAATTTTCACTCAGAGCATCCAATTTTTTGAAAATTCCGAGAAAAGCATCAAAAATTTTCAAATTCTAAAAAAAGCACCAAAACGCCCATACGAAGGGCGTTTTTCATTTTTTAATATTTTTTCATTTTTTAATATTTTTTTATCTGTCGTTTTTTTTTTCTGTTAACGACGTTAAAACGAAAAAATAATAAAAAATAGAAAACGCCCTTAGGAAGGGCGTTTTCCTTAGAATTTTTTTTTGTTAAACGAAATTTTTTTTTGTTAATCGACAAATAGAAAGTAACACAAAAAATAAAAAAAAAGGAAAAATAAAAAAGGAAAGAAAGAATGCAAATATGTTAACCATTATTTGCAGACGAGTGTAATTAATGTTTTTTTTCTGTTTCTTCTTTGCTCTCCCTCTAATTTAGTTATATTAATAATAATGAAATGATTGTTTTATTAACATATTTGCAGCCGAGTGTAATTAATGCTTTCTTTTTTCTGTTTCTTTTTTTGCTCTCCCTCTACTTTAATTATATTACTAATAATGGAATTGTTGAATTATTAACATATTTGCAGTCAATTGTAATTAATGCTTCCTTCTTCTTTTTTCCTTCTTTGCTCTCCCTCTAATTTAGTAACATTAATAATAATGGAATGGTTGCATTAATGACATATTTGCATTCCTTTTTTTCCTTTTTGCTTTTTTTTTTACTTTCAGTTTCCTTCTTTGCATTCCTTCTTTCCTGTTTGCTTTTTTTTTTACTTTCAATTTTCTTCGTTTAAACCAAAAAAATAAAAAAATAATAAAAAAGTAGAATACGAAAACGCCCTTCCTAAGGGCGTTTTCTATTTTTTATTATTTTTTTATTTTTTCGGTTTAACGGCGTTAACAGAGAAATAAAAAAAAATATTAAAAATGGAAAACGTCCTTCCTAAGGGCGTTTTAGTGCTTTTTTTAGAATTTGAAATTTTTTGATGCTTTTCTCGGAATTTTCAAAAAATTGGATGCTCTGAGTGAAAATTTCCGTAAAATATGATATATGCTGTTTTGTTAGATGCCATATAATGGGAGATTGGATCACCCAATTTTTTTGGAGTCAAATAGCATAATTGAATCAATTAATTTCCTAAGAAAACTTGGCAGACATGGTACCGTTGCTTGTAGCACACACCATTCTTTAGGGGAGGTAACATATGAGATATTACTTGCAATATCGCATGTGTTATTGACTTGTTAGTTTTTTTTAAGGTCAAGTGGAGTCTAAATAATTTCAAAGGTCGGGATTTGAAGTCATATTAAGCTCATTAGTTTACATAATAGCTCATTCAACTCCAATAATATCCATTGCTTACGTAAGCGATGAGATAGTAATTTGTACGGTTCAGTCTTGCCGACCCTTGCATTGTTGAGAGAAGGAAGTAAATTGTCTTTTTGTTTGCATAAAATATTATAATTATAGTTTACACTTTCAGTTCTGATAAAACAGAATTTGGGCCGTTGGATGTAGATGCAAGCAGGTGAACAACGGTCTGATCCCGGTTACTTGGACAGGATTGACCAGAGCTTGCTTGGCAATCCACTTACTTTGGTCAACTTGTGATATAAAATGCAATTTGAGAGTTTAATGGGGACCGGAGACACGGGGACACCTCTAATAATGCAAAACGATTAGGACAACCCTTTTTTGTCCGCGAGAAGGGACACCTCCTCCCCCCTCTCCTATTGGCTCCACAACCACCCAAGCGCCGGGTCCGCTACCGCCAATGGGCGGCCGCCAGTTGGCATGCGAGTCAGTGGCGATCACAAAAACTACAGACAACGATTAATTGTGAGGTTCGTTTATTCATGTTTCTTGACGATGACACGATGTAGCAAAAATTATCGTCTTGAAACGATCTCATGAATTGTAACATCTCTAAAAGAAATTCAAAATCATGCAATTTCTTTATTTTCCTCTATTTTTTTAAAAAGTTAACTTGAGTCTCCCATTTCTCATAAATTTTGTCCAAACTTAAGTCTTAATTAATATGGATTTATAGTTCACTTGTATGATTTTGAGCTATTTTTTCAAATATTTTTATGTGTATTTAATTTTGTGTTTTTAAATTACTCAACGTTAGTACTAAAATGAAAACATTAGGAAGGGTTTAAAACAACTCTGGATAGGAAGATCAAATTAGGAAACGTCTAAAACAAAGAAAGTAACCCATTAAAGTCCTTGTTTGGTTATTGTTGTACCGAATTAGAAGCTATATATAATCATAGTTAATTATAATGTTTATGTTTAGTAACCCATTAAAGTCCTTGTTTGGTTATTGTTGTACCAAATTAGTAGGTATTACCTACCTGTGGCTTGAATTAAGGCCTAGCTAGCTAATTAATTTTTCAAAGGCATGCACTTAAGGGAATTATTAGAGGCACTAATATGAGTCAATTTTTGTTCACCCACCAAAACTAGCTTGGATGTTCAACCCCTCCCCCCCAGCCAAACTAAAATAATGACACGTGGCATTTTCATTCCACACAAACCTATTTGTAAGTAGTTTTGTTCACTTGGTGGGTGAACAAAAATGGACTCCACTATATATATTTTTATAGGGGTATCATAATTTTGGCAGTCCTCGATATGTGCAAGAATGTCAAAATTTTGACCATTCTTACTATATTTGGACTGTCAAAATTTTGACAGTCATATCCATGATTGTCAAAATGGTAGTTCCCTAGAAAAAAAAAAACTATTTTTAGTACTGCCAAAATTTTGATAGTCTTAAATATGCATGAAACCTCCAACTGCAAAAATTAAAATAACCTCTATCAAAAAATATAGTATCCCTGATAATCTTCTTAAATTAGGAGAGGAGAAGAAAAGAGAAGAGACTAGAGGTACATATATCATTCAAAAAGCGAATTAAGCTTCATTAGGTAAGGTTACTCCTTTTCAAGTTACTAGTAGTATCAAGAATCTAAGCCCTAAATAATTAAATTAATAACAAGTTTGGTGCTACTCTAGATTTTTTTTTTCTTTAAAATGTTGCTTACAACCCCAATATATTCGCCCATTAAATAGTAATTAGTTATATATAAATTAGTAATTTATTAATAAAGATGATTAGTTACTAGTAGTAGTAGTCATGTTGCTAAAAAAAAGTTAAGATAACAAGTTGAAATTTTAAAGTAGTTGAGGGTATCAAGTTGAAATAAGACTTTTTTAAATTGAACGGTGCGTGGGTCGGATCGTACCTATCCCAGATTTAATTCGGATTCGATCCAGTCCGGCTCGGTCCAAAGCTACCTCGATCCGTGCTGGATTTGAAGGTTTGATTTAAAAGTCCGATCTCGTCTGCATTCCTAGCAGGACCGGTCCGACCCAACCCAAATCCAATCAAACTCTGACAACATTGGACCTCGGTCGATTCAATATGGTCGATACACACCTTGAACCAAACCACTCCTCTTAAAAATGTAAAAATAATTCTGAAATTGAGGATGGATTATAGAGTATTTTTTTTAGAATGAGATATTTGAGGAATGTGGTTGAAGATGGCCTAATTGTTTGACAAAAATAAAAAATCAAAAAATATGCCCACCCTATTTACGTCACATGGATAAAATGATAGGGCGAAAGAAAGACTGAAGAACAAGATAACGTTGCAATCATGCACGTGGATGAAATCATACAAATGAGAAGAGGAGTACTTATTTGTGCATGCATTAAAAAAAGAAGAAAAGGGCTTGTTAGAAAATCACACTTGGCTGCATAACTAATGTTCTTTCACAAAGTAAAGGAAGAAGAAGAAGAAGACATTAAAAAGGGAAGGAAAAACTATTTATGTGTTTGATAAAGGTTAACATAGCGTGTGGTCTTCATTACTGCTGCGTCAACTTCTGCGCCGGGGCGCTGCGCTGACGTTCAATTGTCACGTGCCTGAGTGCGTCCATCAAACTTTGAATAAAGAATTAAAAGATATATATATATATATATATATATATATATATATATATATATATATATATATATATATATATATATTCTTTTAATATATATATATATATATATATATATATATATATATATATATATATATATATATTAAAAGAATATAATATATATATATATATATATATATATATATATATATATATATATATATATTAAAAGAATATATATATATATATATATATATATATATATATATATATATATATATATTATATATATATATTAAAAGAATATATATATATATATATATATATATATATATATATATATATATTATATATATATATATATTAAAAGTTAAAAGAATATATATATATATATATATATATATATATATATATATATATATATATATATATATATATAATATATATATATATATATATATATATATATATATATATATATATATATATATTCTTTTAATATATATATATATATATATATATATATATATATATAGATATATATATATATATATATATATATATATATATTATATATACCACTACATAACGAGTTGTGAGTCGTCTAAGCCGTCATTATATTACGGTCTATTTTATTTTTTAAAAAAAAATATTTAAAAATTGTTGAAAAAAGTAAAAATTTGTCAAAAAATTGAACTATCCAAACAAGAAAAATAACTTACATCTTAACCACATTAGTTAGAAGAAATATTTAACTATAATTGGATAATTTTGTTATATATATATATATATATGTCCTGCAAGAGCGTCCCTCCCCACCCAATATATATATATATATATATATATATATATATATATATATATATATATATATATATATATATATATATATATATATATATAAAATAGGAAAACTTAGATGGTGAAACTTTTGAATTCCGAAAATATCCTTACATACTTATACTAATTAAAAATAGTTCATTAATTTTAATAAGGACAACTTAGTAATTAGGAAGACTACTCTTCGGTCTTCCTAAAGAGTCTTCCTAAACTAATTAAAAAATGTTAAAATACGTACAAATCACGTACACATATGCTAGTATATATATATATATATATATATATATATATATATATATATATATATATATATATATATATATATATATGGTACATACTTTCTCGTACCCAACTCATTCTTGTATTATAAAGTTAGGCAAATGTTAAGGGCACCCCCAAATTACTAAGGGCAACCAACTTAAAACTTCAAACAAATTACAAGTTTGACATTTTGAAAATACTAAGGGCCACCCACTTCTGTCAAAGACGGACTGCAGGCCTTGCCTGCAGTCCAAAGTGAATACATGACTGCAGTGCTTGCCTGCAGTCACCGAATGACGATTTTTTTTTTTTTTTTTTTAAACTTGCAGTGACTGCAGGCTCGCCTGCAGTCCAAATTGAAGACAGGACTGCAGGCAAGGCCTGCAGTCCGTCTCCATAGGGATCTGGGAAGGACAGGAGAAATCTAGGATTTCTTCCTTTTGGCGAGAGAGAAAGAGAACGAAAGAGAGGATGAGCCGTAGCCTTGGGATTCCGGTGAAGCTCCTCCATGAGGCTGCCGGCCACGTGGTGACGGTGGAGCTGAAGAGTGGGGAGCTCTACAGGGGCAGCATGATCGAGTGCGAGGACAACTGGAACTGCCAGCTCTCCTCCCTATCCTCCTGATCCCCTCTCCTCCCTCTCCTCCTGGGACCCCTCCCTTCCCAACTCCCCTCTCCTCCCTCTCCTCCGGCCCCATCCCCCCCTCACTCTCCTCCCTCACCGCCCTCACCAAGCTCTCCCTCCGCTCCGGCAGCAGCAGCTCCTAGCAGCAGCAGCAGCTGCTCGCAGGCTGCGGCGGGGGAGGGGGCGGGGCGGAGGGGGAGGGGGCTGCGGAGGGCTGCACGAAGGAGGGGGAGGGCTGCGCGAAGGAGGAGGAGGGTTGCCCTTAGTAATTTGGAGAGGGTGGTGGTTGCCCTTAGTAAAAATGGGAGAGGATGGTGGTTGTCCTTAGTAGGGTGGTTGCCCTTAGTAATTTGGAGGTGGCCCTTAACATTTGCCTAAAGTTATTGTACAAGTTATAGTAACCAACTCATTCTTTTAGTGGCTATTATATACACTGAGACCAAAATAAAATAGTGATCAAAGGACGGAATTCAAATTGGGATGGGTTGGACTTGAGCGGATGGGATGTGCACTGGCCAATATGAAGAGAAAAAATTAAAAAAAAAAAATGAAATAAAATTGGGGTGGGCTCGAGTCCACCCCAGCCCAAGGGTAGTTCCGCCCTTGTAGAGACCTAATGGCAAAGAGCGTGGTGATCCATAACTTGACATGGTTAGTTAAGGACAATAATCCCTAGCATATTGATTGCACACATCGTGCATCCAAGTATAATCTTCATCTACTTATTATTATTTATTTAGAAATAAGGACAAAAAAAGAAAAATCATGTTACAAACATTATATTGGGCTTGTTCTTGTGGGTTGGACTTAAAAAGAATATTCTAACTTATTAATTGGTCCAAGACCAGGAAACAAAAAGGCTCTTCTAATTTTAATCAAGGTCTTCCTTTTCCTTCCCTGACCATTTCAACTCTCCTCCTTTTGACCTCTCAAGTATTACTGAACCATATTAACATATTCTAAACATAGCAAAGCAGGTTTGTATATATGATAAAAGCACCTCCCTGTTCGAATTTCCCTTTTTCTGTCATTCTCGATAATATAACGAAGATGACTAGTAATAATAGGAAGGCAGCTGTAGCGGTTTTGATGAGCATGCTGCTTCTCCTGCTGTCGTCGCTGGAGACGAGCGAGGCCGGCGAGAACTGCTTCTGCGAGTGCTTGAAGAAGTGCGTTCCTCTCACGAACGGACCCTCGAGGAGATGCTCGTACCAGTGCAACAAAGCTTGCCTCGACGCCAGCTTCTCCGGGAGGCCGGCGGGAGGAGTCGACTTCTGCAAGAAGCGGGAGATTTTGAAGCACAGTATGGGGCTCTAAATATTATATGATATTGTGTTTATGTATAAATTAATTATGTAATTAATTCTTTGTTTTGTACAAAGGAAGCTTGTGTAACTTGTAATTACAAGTAATTTCCATTGTGCAATGCAAAATGGGAGGGGGGTGAGGATTTCTTTCATTCTGGAATCGCGGGTACTTAACTGTCATCTGCCATAAAAAAAAAAGACGAAATGTTAATTTTATTGCATATACATGATGATCATGAATTCGTCCACTCAAAGTATATCTCGGATCATCGCAAAATTCTGTTATATGATCAAGCAAAAATTAAGACAAATGAATATATATTGAGCAAATACTGCATTGTATGAAACTCATTGAAATAAAAAAAAACAATGAAAGAATCGGTCAGTCAAACGGATCGTCTTCCCTTAGCTAGTATGGTTGATTTATACATCACATGGTAGTATGACTGATTTATAGTGATTTTGTCCAAGTGGGAGATCAGGCATCCATACTATTGAGCTTAATTGAACAATGTTGTCAACCACATCCTGATAGAATTAACAAAATGGGGTAATGGCATATACGTACCTATTCAATGTTAAAAACAAGATGCATTAACAGACTGAAAGAAAGTTCTTCTTGTATGAACCAAAGAGACTAGTTCTCACAAGACACTCAAATCATCCAACTTATCCGACATGTTTCGGAAGACTACTAGCTAGGCTCATTCATGTATTTCGCCTTCTTCATACAAGTCTTCATAAGAAACTGGCAGTCTTATCCTATCCTGCACGGATAGGTGCCCTTTGCTGGAACCAGATGGTTCAAGTCCTTGCTGCATTTCTGCCACGTGCTCCGAACTGTGCAATACTTCCCCTCCTGTTGCCTCATCAGGAACACTCTGAGGACCCTTCGCACCATTCTTGTTAGTCATTTGTTTTTTCTTTGGTCGCCAGAGTTGTTTCTGCAAGAGTGGAAATAATAACATTATAATCCATACGAACAACTTGTAGTGTAGAGGCCAATTTATTCTGTCACAATTTCGCTTATACATAAGAACAACTTTACAAGCATATAAATATTGCCAACATAAATATTGCCAACATAAAAGGAACAAAATAGATGCAGCATGTCAATATAATATAGATGCACTCGTATATGTCTCAACTCGGTAAACTACACTTTTTGTTTAAAGGATGCAGATACTCATGAACATAACAAAGATGCATTATGCCGGGTGTTACATTTAATAATTCTACTGATTGAGACTAGCACAAAAAAGGTAAAAAGACAATGATGCAAGTCACTTATGACTACATACTGCAGCTAAAAGTACGATACAACGGTAATATGAACGCTGGCCAAACCCAGAATATATTACTATAACTGTTGATTTTAGGTAGGCTGCAAATTATTGATTCAGTGGTAAATTGCATATCAAAGTACACAATCAAAATGAATTGACACAAGCACAATATTCAAGATGAATCCATTACAGAGTTATACCAGGTTATTGTCCCAATTTTGTGACTTCTTTTTTTTATGTTTTTTTTTTCCAGTTTTACATGAAGTATGAACAAGCTCTAACCTACCAACAAGTTCCCATGAATCCTTTTCTGCCATTTGTTCTCGTCAATTGCTTCACTATAGCATATTTTTTTAGCCTCACATTTTGATATTAGATTTTCTGATGGTGCTTCTTCAAGTGTCAAATATAGATTGCAATGACCAATTTGGCACATATAATGATATAATTTTCTCTTCAAGTTCTAGTTTGTAACAAGTAAAAACTGTAAAATCAAGACATCTGAGTTGAGCATATAAGATCATGTCAATATAGTTCCGTCCCACTTGTTCTAGTCACCGATTACATTTGCCTCGAAAGTTCATAGTTCCACACAAATTGAACCAATATTTCTAGGTCCCCTCTATCTATCTGAGCCCCTTTTCCTAGTACCAATTATGCCATCACATATCACTATGGAAACCCTGGGTCTGCTTCAAACAATACAAGATGTATCTAAAGATTAAGATGACCATCTTGAACTGGTGTACCCTTTGATTTCGAAAGAGTATCTCACTCATGAAACTAAGCTTAGGTCCAATTCTCCAGTTAAAGAAAAATCTAGTAATTATCTTGAATTTTTTCACCTTTTTTCTATTGAATATCTTATCCATGAAACTTCTTAGACCCAAGTACAAATTCCTCTAGCATGTCAAGTGTACTAGAGTGACACGAAAAATATAGGTAAAAGAGCGAAGCCATAATTAAAATACGTAATCACTATATATATATATATATATGGTCCCCAAGACACTAGCCTAGTGGTAGTGCCCGGGGGGTTGGGGGTGGAACCATGGGTAAGGTCCTGGGTTCGAATCAACCCCCCGGCTGGGTGGCTTATATAGCCACGGTCCGGCCTGGAGAAAGGACACAATATATATATATATATATATATATATATATATATATATATATATATATATATATATATATATATATATATATATATGGGTCCTTCTACAATACATCCCATGAAAAATTTGTATCGATACATCCAAAATCTGAACCATTGGATGTTGATCCAATGGTTCAGATTGAGGTCAAAAGTCAAAATCAGCATTAAATGATGTTCCCTACTCTATTAAATCTGAATCAGCATTAATGCTGATTTTGACTTTTGATCTCAATCTGAACCATTGGATGAACATCCAATGGTCCTGATTTGGGATGTATCGATACAACTTTTTCCACGGGATGTATTGTAGAATTTTCCTATATATATACTAGCATATGTGGACGTGCCTTGTACGTATTTTAACATTCTTTTAATTAACTTAGGAAGACTCTTTAGGAAGACCAAAGGGTAGTCTTCGTAATTATTAAGTTGTCTTTATTAAAATTAATGAACAATTTTTAATTAGTATAGACATGTAAGGATATTTTCGGAATTCAAAAATTTCACCATCCAAGTTTTCCTATATATATATATATATATATATATATATATATATATATATATATATATATATATAATCGTCCGACGGCTCTAGCTCAAGTGGGAGATCTCGGGTTCGAGTCCCCTCTTGGGCGCCGACTGGGTGGCTATATGCCACGGGCGTGCCAAGCCTACTTGGATGGAGGAGGGGCTCCCTGTCGAGCACTTTGGATTGTAGACCTCCCTCTGCGGGGGGAGGGCTCCTTGTTGAGCACTCTGAGTTGTAGACCCCTCTTCGCTTGGGTTGGCTGGGTGGCCGTGCCACGAGCCTGAGGGAGCCAAGTAAGACACCATATATATATATATATATATATATATATATATATATATATATATATATATATATATGAAAACGATGGTGGCGGCTACTGTTCCCGGCTCTGCTAGGGCATCAGTTTTACGCGGCGTGGAGGCGGCTAACCGCCCCCCGGACCCCGGGAAAGGGAAGGGGGTGGCGGGGGCGGCCGGTGGCGACCGGCCAGCGGCGGTCGGCGGCGGCGGGCCGCCGGAAAACGGCGCGGCTACAGCGGCTCGCGTCCGCGGTGGCGTGGCAGGTCAGCACACGGCCCGGGGAGGTCCGGCGACCCCCCCCGGGGGGCGGGCGGCTGCCGGCGACCTCCCCCAGGCGGGGGGGGGGCGGCCGGGCGGGCTGCGGGCGGGAAATCCCCTCCCGGGCAAGGTTTTTGCTGGGTATTCGACGACGGCAACATCCGGGGGGTCCTCGATGGTGTTCGCCGCCCAAAGAACATCGTCGGGATTGGAGGATGAGGAGGGGGCATGGACCACGGTCCAGAATCGGAGGGTCCGACGCGGAGGAGGGCAAAGATCACAGATCCCTGAGGCTAGGAGGGGCACAACCTCTACGCAGGGATCGGACAGGAGGGCGGGGATAGCCAGGAGAGCGGGTACATCGGGGGGACAGGCACACTCGGGGGATCGGGAGAGACAAGCCAGGATTGTTTGGCGGCCTCGTGCGAAAGGGGCGACTGGGACGGCTGTCCCAGTTATCGGAGGGAGAGTTACTGCTGCGAGCACGAGTGCCAGGCCACCCCCGTCGTCCCCACCACGGAGTTCGGGCCCGCGGCCTGTATCCTGGGCGGAAGCATGCAAGGTGGGGGTCGCCAAGACGCCGGCATCGATGGAGTACGTTGCACCTATGGAGATTGGGGGTGAGCTCTGCGCCGACTTCCCGGCCGATGAAGTGGCGAAGGTGACGGCATTCTGGGAGAACACGTTAGTGCTATACGTGTTGGGGAGCAAGCCCTTCTACGGGCAGATCAGAGGATATGCGGACAGAGTCTGGCGACCGAAGGGGAGCATGGAGTTCTTCTCCAAGGAGAACGGCTTCTATTTCGTTAAATTTGGGCTGGCAGAAGATGTGACTCGGATTCTCCAGGGAGGGCCATGGACATTTGACGGCCGCCTCATCATTCTGAAGCAATGGACTCCCGACTTGAGGTGTGAGAAGGAGGTGCTCAATGCTGTGCCAGTGTGGGTTCGTTTCCCTGAGTTCCCGGTACGCTTCTGGAGTGTTCCACTGCTTATGAGACTTGCCAGCCTCATTGGCAAGCCGATTAAGGCGGATGAGGCCACCACCTTCAGGTCTAGACTGCTGTATGCTCGGGTCTTTGTGGAGATTGACGCCAGGTTGGACCTGCCTGAGCAGCTGAAGTACAGGACACCTGCTGGCCAGTTCGCTTGGCAGAAGGTGGAGTATGAGTGGGTTCCCCCAGATGTCCGGCATGTGCCTGCTTCGGGCATCTCCCGAGCGCGTGTAGACGTGGGGGAGCTTCTGAGGTGGTGCCGGAGGAGGCTGTGCGGGTGGCAGGTGGTGCAGATGACTCCCCCGTTGGGGACCAGGTGGGCGTGATGGAGGATGATATGGAGGCAGACTCCCCCCTCATCTCGGGGGAGGGTGAGGGGCCCCCGACGGAGGATCTTGCTGGAGCGTTGGTTGAGTATGTGGGGACGAGGACCATGACCACCAGGAGTATGGGACAGGAGGACAGGCGACAGGGAGATAAAGAAGCGCTTGCTATTCAGGTGTACAGTCGGAAGCGCCAGGCTACGGAGGCACATGGTGAGGACAGCGGACAGGGTGGGACAGAGAGAGTGTGGCAGGTCAACCCGAAATGGGTGGCAGTACTAGCACAGCCTCCCCCGCAGGGGGACCCACACGGGGCCACGGCCCCCCTCCTTCTACAGGGGGATAGAGATGAGGATACCAGTGATATGGAGGTTGCACTCTCCCCGGGTGGCCCTTCAGAGGATGTTCAGGGGACCCCACCAGTGATTTAGATGTCGGCCCTTGCCTGGAATGTCCGGGGGGGGTGTTCTCTGGGGAGATGGAAGGAGATTAGTGAGGTGCTGAGGAAGGAACAGTGTGAAATCTCGATACTACTTGAGACTAAGATCAGGGGGGCGAAAACTCTGACCCGTAGAACCCCTACGGATTGGGTCCAGCTTCACAACCTTGGTCTCTGTGATATGGCGAGGATCTGGGTTAGATGGAATGGAGCTAGTTGGGATGGTGAGGAGGTTTTCATGTCTGACCAGCTGGTGGCTATCTCCTTCACCAACAAGGGGGGATTCCACTTCTTACTGGGTGCCGTCTACGGGCACAATGACAGGAGGCGTCGGGAGACCTTGTGGCAGGACATCATCAGGTTGAGCTCACTAGCGAGGCATCGGCATCTCCCCCTTCTTATTATGGGAGACTTCAATGCTACGCTATACCGGGGAGAGAAGCTGGGGGGGAGGCCGGTGCCGGACCAGATTCTTTCTGATTTTCAGTCTTGTCTCCTCCAGTCCGGGCTCAGGGACCTGGAGAGGATAGGACACATATGGACCTGGCACAACAAGGCAGAGGTGAGCAGGGTGGCATGCCAGCTGGATCGGGCCCTGGGGAACAGTGACTGGTTCCGCCTATTCCCTTCTTCTGTGGCTGAGGGGCTCCCTGCGGGGACCAGTGACCACTCGCCGATTCTGGTGCGCTTCGTGGAGAGTCCCAGATGGAGAGCCCGCCCGTTCCGGTATGACAACAGTTGGTTCCTATCAGCTGGCTATGAGGAGACTGTGGCGGGAGGACTTGGCCAGGAGGTGGACGGCACTGCCCAGTTTTGCATGGTTCACAGGCTGAAGAGCGCTAAACGCGCCATCCGGGACTGGGTGAGGGCACTCCCCCGGACTTCCCTGCAGGAGAAGGAGGCGGAGCTGCGAGACCTGCAGGCAGAGCTTCAGGGCGACATGTTGAGTGGGGAGCTGGCGACTAGAGAGAAGAGTCTGGCTGCGGAGGTCAACACCTTGAGGCTTCAGCAGGAGATTAGTGCGGCCCAACGGGCCAAATGCTCCTGGCTCAAGGATGGGGACCGCTGCACCAAATTCTTCTACGATGTCATCCGGGCGCGACAGCACCGGAACCATATCCAGCGCCTGATTGGCAGAGACGGGCGCCTTGTGACTGACCAGGTTGCTATCCAGGATGAGGCTGTCCAGTTCTACTCTGAGCTTTATCATCAGACGGATTATCCATCGGTTTTTCCGCAGCTGATTACGAAGACGTTGATTACGGAGTACGGCAACAGTCTTCTTATGGCCCCTATCCGGATGGCGGAGGTGGAGACGATTGTGATGCAGGCTGATGCTTCCAAGGCTCCTGGGCCGGATGGGTTCTCCAGTGGTTTCTACAAACGCCATTGGAACTCCCTTAAGGCCCCGGTCCTTGCGGCTGTTCAGGAGTTCTTTGATACGGGCAAGCTCCTGAAGGAGCTGAACCACACTTTCCTGACGCTTGTGCCCAAGAAAGAGGGGGCGACATCTCTTGCTGACTTTCGACCGATTGCTTGCTGTAATTATTTGTATAAAATAATTACTCATCTTATGTGCAGGAGGATGGAGGAAGCTATGCAGGGTCTGGTGTCTCGGAATCAGGCGGCCTTCATTAAGGGGCGGTCTATTGCGGAGCATAGCCTGCTGGCTCATGAGCTGATTCGGGAGTTCCACAAGCCAGGAGGGATGAAGGCGTGTGTGAAGCTCGACCTGAGGAAAGCCTACGACACCGTCAACAGGAATTTTCTCTGTCATTTGATGGGTGCGATGGGCTTCTCCGAGACTTGGGTGGATAGAGTCAGAGAGTGCATCACTTCTCCTACCTTCTCGGTCCTCATCCAGGGTATCCCCTACGGGTTCTTCGGCAGCAGCAGGGGGCTTCGGCAGGGGGACCCACTTTCCCCCTACCTATTCACCCTTGTGATGGAGTATTTCACATGTCTGATGGACATCGCGGTACATCGGGAGAGGATTGTACCGATATACAGCAGGGTCTCTCCGGTGGTCTCTCATCTCATTTATGCAGATGACCTTTTGGTCCTGTTGAGGCCTTCCATGCGAGGGATGAGGGAGCTTGCGGCAGTGATGGAGGAGTTCGGACAGCTATCGGGCCTCCGGCTGAACAGGGACAAGAGTAAAGTATACTTCAGCAACTCTTGCACTTTGAAGGAGGAGCGGGCTATGGAGCTTGGGGTGGAAAAGGGGGACCTCCCGGTGAAATATCTGGGGGTGCCCCTTTCAGTCAACTACGCGAAGGATCGTGACTGTCAGAGTCTGGTGGATTTTGCACAGAGGAGGGTTGAGGGCTGGCAGGCGGCTGGCCTATCGTTTGGAGGGCGTATTGAGCTGGTTCGTTCGGTGATTTCTGCTATTGCTCTGTTCTGGCTCCAATCGATTATGGTCCCCTTGGCTACTATCAGAAAGATTGAGGGCATATGTGCCAAGTTCATTTGGCATGGGGGGATTCATGCCATCTCTTGGGAGCAGCTATGTCGGCCCAGGAAGGAGGGAGGTGTGGGTCTGCGATCTCTTGTCTCTGTCAGGGAGGCGGCGGGGATCAAGCTAGCATGGAGGTTCCTTCAGGGTGATTCTCTATGGTCGGCCTGGATGACTAGTCGGTATCTCCGGGGCAGGAACTTCTGGGTATGTGAAATTGACAACAACTTCTCTGTGTCTTTCAAGCATATCCTGAGGGCCCGTCCTGTTCTGCGGACGGCTTTGCGTAGGAGGATGAGGGAGGGAAGGGAGACGGATCTTTGGCTCGATCCGTGGATCTCAGGTCAGTCTCTCCTGGAGATTCTGGGCCCCCAGAGGGACGGCGTGGCATACAGAGGACTGACGTGTCGGCACATCATCCGTGGTGGGGTATGGAGGCCTGAGGAGTACCGGTTCACTGCTACGGTAGTTGAGGAGATCAGACAGGTGCAGATCACTCCTACGGCACTGTCTGATGTATGGATGTGGGCCCCTCCCGGCCGATCGGAGGGTGCTGGGGAGTTCCGATTTAGCAGCTGCTATGACCTTGTCCGCCCCCACTTCGATGATATTGAGGAGTACGACTTTGTCTGGGGGAAGGGGCTCGCCAGGAAGATGCAACTGTCCGCATACAAACTGGTGTTGGGCCGGTTGCTCACTCGGGACAGATTGCTTCGGTTCGGGGTTCCTGTCCCTGATCCTAAGTGTGTTTTGTGTGAGACAGAGCCTGAATCTATTGGGCACCTGTTCTTCCAGTGCCATATGGCGTGGAACATATGGGCAGAGCAAAGCCGGAGACACTTGGGAGGGGTTGGCAGGGAGCGGGACTTCAGAGAAATCCTTAAGTGGATTGGTGATCGCAGGGGCATGGAGCAGAGCTGGGCTAGGCGTGCTAGATTGAGACTTGCTGCGTCAGTTTGGCATGTCTGGCGGGAGAGGAACCGGCGCATTTATGAGGGACTATCCACCCCAGTGGTGGACATACTCCATAATATTGAGTCGGATGTACTAGTTATGTCCCCCTGAGTTGGGATTGTATCTTATGTTGTAACCTTATTGAGATGATGGAATAAAATTTACCCTTTTTCCAAAAAAAAAAAAATATATATATATATATATATATATATATATATATATATATATATATATATTCTTGAGAAATTATTACAAATTTACAATATATAACTTTCACCTAATTAAACTAATGCACAGTGATAGACCAAAGTCCACCAAACTGCTTCACAGTAAAACCTTTCAACTAAAGAACTAACTAAACCACTACCATCAAGCCAGCCAATAGAAAAGAAATTAGATCATTTGGTCAAGCATCAAGGCCTTTTCCTTGTTGATTCAGGACAATCATCAAGCCTTTTTTTCCTCTCAATGTTCGAGATGATTGGAAGTGGGAGAGAACCTTAGATATCTCTGAAAAAGGAGGTAAAGTGGATGATAGGAGGCTCAGGTACAGTTTTGATAGATCCAGTCACAACGGTGACACCAGTGGAGAATGGTGGTATGCTTATCGACTCACTGGTAAATCAGTTAGCTATAAGGAGTTCCATTAGAATGATGCCAGATTGGGAGAGGAGAGGGTGTAAATTAGGTAGGTGCTGCTGCTTGGTGTTGCTTCATCATGACTGACCATGATTGCAAAGTAAAATCATGTTGGGTGGTATGATTCAGCTGAGTTTACTTTGTGTCGAACAAAGACAGGCAAGAGCACATGCGCCTAGGAAGAAAAGGAGTTCTAGAAATGCATCCTTGATAACATGTTATAAAATGTATTAGGTCAGGTCTTTAATGAGTAAGAGACTGGTGTGCAGGATGGAACAGCTTACCCAAGAAACAAATGATGATGACAGTAGCAGAGACTACGACTTTCAACTGCAACCATATAATCCTTGAGATTAGCAAAGCAATAACATATGCACCCGGTCAAAAGCAGACGATAACCATATCCTGGGTAGGCAGCAAAATGTTGATTAAAATTAATGCATGAAATGTCTCAAAATATGTAACTATTTGATACATCGATAAAATAGTGAAATCAGATATTCATCCGATCACCCACAATTTGTAGTTGAAAATTCTCCACATTTTACATTGAGCAAGAGTTCTCAACCCAACCATGTCAGATTCTGTGATCCTTTCTCGCCATTTCTTCCGGTGAATGTTCAAATCTACTTCCATTAGTAACCTAGTGGCCCGGTTGCTCAGACATTAACGTGACCTGCAACATGGACAAGGCACCAAAATTGGCATACTTTTTTGGAGGGTCTGTATTGTGTCCAACATGGACACGGCACTGAATTTGGATTGTCTGTGCTTCCTAGCATACATGTTTCATTTCAAAAAACAGCTGACGCCTTCATAATAGCCTCCAACTGATCCTATAACCAAGTTTTTCTCAAGATCCTAAGGCCTTGATACATTAAAAAGAGCAAATTCAGATTGCAACCTCAATTTTAGTTAAGCCAAGCTGACAGACTCATACTTTGGTAGTCAATATCAAACCAAAGATTCAAGTAAGAGCAAATTCAAGAATCCATGTCCAATCATAAATTGCAGTATCCTGGATCAACCCACCCACATGCAAAGGCTAAGTAGAGGAAATGCTAAGTGGCTTAACCTATTTCCTCCTTCCCATAAGTCTCAACACCATTTATCCTCATAATTAAAAAAAAAAAAAAAATTATCCTCATAATTAACTAACCATCCACCAGAAGACAATCCTTAGTTTATCTCAGCATTATGTCAGTGTTGATGACCTTAAACCTCGTCAGGCATTAAAAGCTTTTTATATTTTAACTACTGATGAAATACAGCTTCTTTTGGACATCCTTTTACTGCATAGGTATCTCGCAATTATTGCATGTTATTGGCAACATTCAAATCTATGCAAGGATATGCAATTTTACAAACCAACTTACTAATTTAACTGTGCCTAATAATAATTAAAAAAAGGAACAAATTTCAACATTGAAAGGTCTACGTAGTGAGGAAAAAAAATGGTTGAGACTTGTACTTTGCAGACAAGTTAAGTTTACATGCTACGTATGGGCATAATTTACTATTAGAAAGCTTAAATATATGAAGATTTTAAAGGGAAGGTTAATTTGCACCAAACTAAGGCTTTCCGATATTCTTTCACGGGCTAATTAGGTCTCCTCCTTAAAACATAAATCTCTGTGATTTGAAGTTAAGAAAAGTTAGCAGATGTACATACATCAGTAATGCCCCATTTCAGCATCTAGTGACAAGTATACTGGACCAACAAATATAGTACAAAATCCATGTATACCAGAAGTGTATATGTGCTATTGAAATTTACAACATTTCACTACCAGAAGAGTATATGAGCTAGAGAAGTCACATGTTACACATGTATAAGCTGTAATTTGTTGCATACCTCAAACTCCTTTCCTTTGGCCATTATTTCATTGTAAGCCTTTGGCTCACGCGTTTTCAAAATATTCCACAGGATCCCACCGCCAGTACGATAGCGCTTGCCATCAGTAGTCTTCTGGCCCCCACAACCCTGAATAACATCCACCTGCATGGAAGCTAAAACTTAGTGACAACTCCAGAACACAGATATGCTGCAGTAAACAGTGGAGAATTTCTCTATCCAGATTAATACTATTCCTCTCTCTCTGTGGACCCACAGGGCAAGCCAGAGAAGCTAATGAGACCATTTAGTTTTATAGATTCAAAAAGAACCACATCACCATAAAATGTATCCTTGCCATCATGGACTCCACGTATCAACTGTTTCCACGAATAGATGCTTCACAAAAACAATTGTCTGTGTATTAAGTTAGTTTCTGCTGCCAGTTTCAGTAATTTTTTAGTTAAATATATCAATCAATAGCTTCGAACATAAAAATGAAAAAAAAAATTGAAAAAAATGAAAAAAAAAAATTTCATAAAAATGAAGGAAAAAAAGATGAAAAAAATGAAAAGAAACAAAAAAGAAAAAAGAAAAATTGCATGCCAGCACACTGAAACTGAATATATAACACTCATATAGTTAGTTATAAACAGATTAAGGAAAACTCTGCAAACCCTCTTAATCTTACAGACATGTTGGTTATTATGTTCTTTATCATTCACATAGCCCTCTTCAAGAGTTTTCTTCAACTACAAAAATGTTTCAGTGAGTTCATACAATATGTTAGAGATAAAACATATTGCTGAAAAATGAAAAGACAGCAAGAATACAGAAAATATAGGCAACCCAAAACAGCAAATTCCATTGTTTTCCATGTGATGTGTAGGGAAAACCAAACTAGGAGCCAAACAAACAAAAACGATATGTTTATTCAAGAAAGCAGATAACTCATCATAATTATATGTGAAGAGACTCTAATCAGAATCATTAGACAATTATTATGACTTTCTTTTCACCTTATTTTCTTTGTTTCTTCCTTTCGTCCCTATTCAAATTCCTGTTCTTCAAATATATATCCAACATCCTGGACAAAATCGTGTTTGAAATCATACAAATGAGAGCTAGGACAAGGTACTTCCTACTCTCCAAATGAGAAATAAAATGGCACCCCTGAGATTCCAAGGTGGGATTGTTCTATCAGAAGTGTGATTTCAAGGTCTATATTATCAGGGACCTCAACATGTATATACCTATAGGACATACTAACGAATGTCAATTATAAAGAAAATCTCTGAAGTCAACAAGTTTGAAGTCAACTAATTTGAGAGGTTTAATGTAATGATGCCACTTCAGGATAACTAATATTGTTCTTTTAATGATTATAGCCTTTGGTTCCACTTCGGGAGGCTATTGTTATTTAAATATATAGTTCATATGTTAGTTTGGCTGAACAGACAACAAAAGAGAAACGAATAACCTGTAAAACACTGCTCAAGTTTCATACAAGTCGTGCCTATCCAAAAGATGGGATAATGAGAAAATCAATATTACTCATGCTGACATAGATGAGTTTCCAATGCAAAATATGATCTTTACAATTGGAAGGAAAAAAAAGAAGAAGATAAACTCCTATGTGATACAGATGGGACATTGGAATTGGGAAGACATCAGGTTAGGAAGACAAACTTACAAGTAACAATTATTAGTTCTACTTCTACACCATGCCCGATGTTTGGACCTCAAATCTTATTAGTTGTTGAGAATAATTTTTTCAGAAGTCTGCATTGGCTATGCTGAGAATTTTCTTTCTTTTCACATGACTGTGTCACAGTAGGGTAAGGAATGGGATGGGGTTAGAACAGTTCAGAAAAAACTCTTACATAAACGCCAAGAAATAGCACATATTCCTGCATTGGACATGCGGTTCTCTTGCTACTTTTAACAAAATACTGGGAAATAAAAGCTCAAGTTACAAGAGTATTCTACTTCAAATGATATTCCTTTAATTTCAAAAGACAACTTTCCAGAATTTATACATGATACTATGTAGAAGTGACACATGAAAACAACCTTCCTCACCTGCAATGCATCCCAAATTCTCAAATCTCAATTATACGCAGAAGATAAATATATACCTCTTTGACAATATCGCTAAAAGCAGAAACACCAAGACAACCTACAGCGTTCCAAACTAAGTACGACTTTTTCTCCCTTAAACGCCTACATGTGTCTATGACGAACCTGCAAATATCAGATACAATATCAGTACCATACAAAAATATGTTAGCAGATGGAACGAAAAAATAAAGGAGAAATGAAACTCAAACAAAATAGTACAAATTGCTTGATCATCAAAGATATAGAAAAATGTACTTTAGATGGTACTCTTAACATTATACTCGATATTCTGACTTGAAAATGTGATGTTAAAATAACAAATGCCAATCACATCAGGCGATCATCCTATAAATAGATCATGCCTGAGTTACAAAGATATCTTTGATCATGTGTCGAACATTTTGATGGAAACTAACTGCTCGATCTCAGAATAGTTCAATTGGTTCCGGCACACGGTCAAATCTTAAGGAACATACAAAGAATAGGAACTATTATACAAATAGCTCAAGCTATTGAAGTTTATCACAACTCACAAGCCAAAAGCACAAATTGGTACATTAGGCTGAAAAAATAAGGGTTTGGTTTGGATGAGGTTAAAAGCCAGTGATCAACCAAATCCAGTAGTTTTCGAGATGTTGATTCTCACTTAAAGTAGAAAGAAAACATCTTGCATGTACAATTCATTGTTGTAGACATTGTAGAGTGAAGTGATCTTTATTTAGAGTCTATGAACCGCAAATGTAATATAAATTCAATCGATACCATATTATAAATATAGTTGGAGTATAAAGTTTGGGTGTGAGGTCTTCGATATTTCTTGGGTAAGAAAGGACCCTACTAGTTCTTGGTATTTTTTTTTCTGGTATGTTATATCCTTTACAGCTGACTTTTATTGGGGTTGGTTCTTGGTAGCTATGGCACATATTTTATTTATCTTGTCTTGTGAGACATATTGATACATGAGTTTTGGTCATTTTAATATTTCTCGGTGTTTGGTTGAATTGATGTTGGAATTTACATGCATTTGTGCTGTTTGTTTTGGTTGTATATAAGCTGAGTTAATATATGTATCAAAATCTTCTTCGTTCTATAGTTTGACGTAGTGTTGGATTTTTCCTCTATGTTTTAGATCTCTTTCCGTCCTAAGGTTTAGGAAAGAGATCTCAACATTTCTTAGGTAAGCAGAGATCCTACATGTTCTTGCTCCACTATAGTGGGTATATACCGTATATTGTTTGATCTTCTTTGTAATTGGATCTCGTAGTTAATCCCTTAACTATCTAGACATGATTGGACTGATTCCAGGCTGTTGTATTGTAAGTACATATCTTGGACCATCAAATTGACACTACCATTTCTTCTTCAACAGTGCTATTCACACGGGAACTTCTTTGTATTAATTGACATCAACTTTTGAGATTTCTTGCCTTGCTTCAAAATATTGGTTGCACAGTCAAAAGGCACATCTGCGACATGAAATCTGACACATATTATAATGTGTCCTAGTGTACTTTGATGTGTCTGTGTTGTGTCCAATACGTGTCTAACATGATGCAATGTGATACAGCACCCATATTGTTTTGGGTGTCGATGTTTCCTAGTTCTAGATGCAATTAATATCACTAATATTGGCTTAAAACTCTGGACTTAATAGCAAAAGAAATATATCAAAACCCTAGTCTCAAATTAACCCCAAACCCTGAAACAATAAACTTCCTTCAAACCCTAGTCTCGAGAGCGAATGAATCATTCAACATATAGTACCAAATCATGCCTCTCTCTTTTCGATCGAGGAATAACAAATAGATATTATTTTACGAAATTTAGGGTTTCTTAAGGAGAGCAATTTAACTAATTAATTACCGATTAATATCCGTAATATTGGGGGCATTAAAATCACCTCCCTTTCTCTTCCTACTACTACTACTACTACTCTTCTTCTTCTTCTTCCTCCTCCTCCTCTTCTTCTGATCCCCGCCCTCCGCTGCCGCTGCCGACGAATCGCCGCTTCCGATGCTCACTCCGGCGTCTTCGTCGGCGTCAAGCATATCGACGTCATCGTCGCAATCTAGGGTTTCGTCGAAAATGGGATCCAGAAGGCTAGCTTCCGTTCCCTCCATGGAAAGAAAGGGCTGTATTGTAGGCACTGTTGTGTGTATTTATAGACCAAAACCCGTTAACAGACCCATTAATGGGCTAACTCGGATTCGGGACTTGATGAATGTTGGAGTTTTTGGCTTTTCTTTAGAAATTTTAGTCTCACATAGGGGTGAGCATTATTCGGTTTTGGACCGAAAACCGAATCGAACCGAACCGAATAAGAGGTTCGGTTCGGTTTTAAAAAAATTCGGTTCGATTTCGATTTTGAAAGTACTAAATTTTCTTATTCGGTTTCGGTTTCGGTTTCGGTTTTGGATTTCGATTTCGGTCCAAAACCGAAAACCGAATAAGAAAATTTAATTAATTAATTTATATATATATATATATATATATATTTATATATATATATATATATATATATATATATATATATATATATATATGTGTGTGTGTGTGTGTGTGTGTGTGTGTGTGGTGTGTGTGTGTACTATATATATATGTATTAATATATATAGGTATATACTAAATATATATAGGTATATACTAAATATGTCTATGTATATTTAGTTACTATATATATTAACAAAAAAAGCTCAAAAAAATCAAAAATATATGAATAAACCGAAAATCGAACCGATTTAATTCGGTTCGGTTTGATTCGGTTTTGGGCCAATTCGATTCGGTTTCGGTTTTGCTTATGAAAAATTTTGAGTGGCACCCCACTTATATTACCCATATTCGTAGCGCACCCCACATTGTTCTACATATACATAAGTCACCCCACTTCTAACAGAAAACGTCAAATAATAACGTTGGTGGCCTTTAAAACACTTTCCATGACCGTAATACCCCTCCTCCCTTTCCTGTGGTGCTCTCGACCTATCCTGCCTCGGCCTCTCCGGCCATCGCCGGAGCCGACCCCTTTCTTCTATATGTGGAAATCGTTCGTACTGCTACCAAAGCCAACACCAGTTGCATGTTGCATCTCTCATGTTCATAGCCACCCTTCAGCCATATGATTCATGAGTCGATGAGAGATCGCATGGAGAGGTTCACGGCATTCCCGTTCTCCGTCGGCTGCATTTCTCATTCGAGCGTCAAGGTCGTCAAGAAGCAATCGAAGAAACCGCGAGCAGAGTCGAGTTCGGCCCTAACAAGTAAACATGCAGTTCTCTCCTTGTTGTTTTTTGCTCATTTGACTTCTTTCTCAGATACCTTCTTCTGCTCATATGCATATATGTACATGAATATGAAGTCCAATCCAATGGGAAGGCGAAGAGCTCAGTCCGGCGGCTCCTTCCTCTCCGGAAGCCCAACATCTCTGCAGGGATCCAGAAGGCTATCAAGAGCTTCAAAAGCTTGTCCTGTCTCTTCCGTTTCTACAACGAAGACGAGGACGACGACGAAGAGAGGGAGATGGAGATTGGTTTCCCGATCGACGTTCAGCACGTAGGCCACATAGGCTGCGATGGATTCAACAGCGGAAGCGCTGCCGCCATGAAGGACTGGGACAGAGGCCCAGACCATGCATGTCCTCCCCTTTCTTCTATATGTGGAAATCGTTCGTACTGCTACCAAAGCCAACACCAGTTGCATGTTGCATCTCTCATAATTATGGAGAGGCCGAGGCAGGACAGGTCGAGAGCACCACAGGAAAGGGGGAGGGGTATTACGGTCATGAAAAGTATTTTAAAGGCCACCAACATTATTATTTGACGTTTTCTGTTAGAAGTGGGGTGACTTATGTATATGTGGAACAATGTGGGGTGCACTACGAATATGGGTAATATAAGTGGGGTGCCACTCAAAATTTTTCTTTGCTTATTCGGTTTCGGTCCAATTCGATTTTGGGTTATTCGGTTCGGTTTAAACCGAATAAACCGAATGCTCACCCCTAGTCTCACATCGGATAGGCCAAAGAAGTTGTATCTCTATATATTAGCTATGCTAGTTTAGAGATGCACATGTGGTGTGGAGGTGCACATGGGTGTGCCATGTTGGTTTATTTTTTAATGGAAAAAGGCTAAATCAACAATTAAAAAAATTAATGCTTTCTGCTCTTGGAAAATTTATTTCCATGGGAGCTAAGCGACTCGGACTCGGGCTCGGGCGCATGGGCTCATGAGGCGTAATGTGACATTTTGTTGGCGCACTTTGCACTTAGCACGTCAGCATCGTCGCTAGGCGCATAGTGCGCTTTAGTTGCGCTCGTTGCGCGAGCCACTTGCGCGCGCGGCCAAGTTGCGTGCCACGTTGCGCGGCACAGGTTGTGCGGCCTATGTTGCACGACCAGGGTAGGCGTATAATGCGCTTTAGTTGCGTTCGTTGCGCGAGCCACTTGCGCGCGCGGCCAAGTTGTGTGCCACGATGCGCGGCACAGGATGCGCGCCAGGTTGCGCGCCAGGTCGTGCGCCAGGTCGCGCGCAGGTTGCGCACAGGTTGCGCCAGGCTGCACACAGGTTGGGCCAGGTTGTGCACAGGTTGCGCCAGGTTGCGCAAGTGGCGTAATGTGCGCGTTGTGCGTGTGGCGCAAGGTGTGCAAGACGTGCAAGGCATGTGGCGCAGTGTGGCGCAAGTGACTCTGTGCGCAAGGTGCAAGGCGCGCAGGTTGCTAGAGTAGCGTAACTTTCTTCAGATCGTGCGTGTGCAAGATCTGAGCGGTTACTGAACGTTCGGAGTGGTTATTACCACGTCCTAAATGTTGTGCTAACCGGGCAATTGCTACTCGGGCCTATATAAGGTCTCTTCTCTCTCACAGGCACAGGACACACAGAACATATTCAGAGAGTTACAAAAGTTTACAAGTATTTCTTAACACGAGTAAACAGAGCCTGTCAGAGAGAAGAGAAGCTTTGCACCAGCGTTGCTTTTGCACGGGAGTTCGTGTACAATCCGAGGAGTCAGAAGAGCAGAAGTGTTCCAAAGTTCTCCGACGAACTCGTTGGTTCCTGGAAGCTATTCGTGTGGGACGAATATAGCTTTGAGCAATGGTGATCATTCACCCCAGCAGGCCATCTTCCATCTTTCGCCTGTCATCTTCTTCGCTGTTTTGATTACAAAATCTTCTTAGATTCTCGTATATCATATGCTGTTGTGGATTACAAAATCTTTTTAGATTCTCGTAATATAATAACGAGAACTTCTTAGATCTTCGTTATACTTGCGCAACCTTCCTAGAAGTGTTGCGTTGGAATATTGTTCTTACAATTATTTCATATTCATAGTTTTCCATCGAAAAATTGTGCCCCGGCACTAACAATCTAAAAGCTATATTGCTATGATGGAAAACTTTAATGCTTCACTCCTCAATACTGACTTCTGTAAGTTGAAAAAGTTTGATGGAGAGCATTATCAAGTCTGGAAGAGGAAGGTTTATCTCACTCTTCAACTCAGAGACGTTGATCACGTGCTTCTTGAAGAGGAACCTACTGTTCCAGATACTGGGTCTGCTGCTGCAATCGCTGCGGCTACTAAACTTCAGGCCAAGTGGAAAAGGGAGAATAGCATTTGCAGGTTGCTTATCCTAAATGCTATGGAGGATTCTCTAGCAGAATCTTACAGTAAGAAGCCTATTGCCAGAGACATATGGGAGTCTCTGGAAAAACTGTACGAAGAAGATAAAAACAGGAGCAAGGTATTTGTGGTTGAAAAATATCACAAATGGCTCTTTGAGGACGAGAAGTCCATGCTGCCGCAGGTAAAGGAATTCCTGAAACTGCGACAGAAGTTGGAAGATGAGACGATGTCCCTCCCCGACAAGTTTGTTGTTGGAAGGATTGTCTCAAAGCTCCCACTGGGTGGAGTAAGTTCTATGCAAACATGCATAGGAAGAAGCTTGAGATCAGCCTTGAAGATCTCTTGCAGGAAATCTATGTTGAGGACCAGATGCGGGCTCAACTCAAGGTGGATGCACTGTCCAAGCAATTGGCTAACGCCAATATGGTTCATACCAAGGAACCAAGGGAAAAGCAGACGGCTTCCCACAGCAAGAAGAAGGACCCTAACAATCTAAACGTGAAGGGGACTTCCTTCAAGCGAAAGAAGGTAAAGTCTCAGATGCCTTGTTTCAAGTATGGCAAGAAGGGCCACTTCAAAAGTGAATGCAAAGCAAAGACCAAGCAATCAGAGCAAGGAGAGCCTAGCAAGGTATCTATGATTACTGACGTTGTTGCTATGATTGTGCAGGTTGATGCGGTAGGGACTGACTATGACTGGTGGGTAGACACTGGAGCCTCCTGCCATGTCTGCTCCAGCAAGGAGTGGTTCACCACCTACACACCTACTTCTGAAGTGGTTACGATGGCGAACCAGGCACAAGCTGAAGTGCTCAGGATTGGGACGGTGGTATTGAAGCTGACTTCTGGCAAGTCTCTGACGCTTCAAGACGTGAAGCACGTACCTGCTATCACCAAGAACCTGATCTCAGGAGGCCTACTCTGCAACGCAGGCCTCAGGATGGACATCAATGCTGGCCAGATGATGATGTCTATCAAGGGAACATATTTCGGGAAAGCTTTTTATACCGAAGGAATGTTCAAAATTCAGCTTGTAAATCAGTCCAATGTAATTAATGTAATTAATGCAATCACTCCTTCTGCTTATACTCTTGAGTTGTGACATAATAGGCTAGGACATGTTCATTGTAAACGAATAAGCAGAATGTCTAGTCTAGGACTTATCTCCAAATGTGGGGATAAGATAGAGAAATGTGAAGTTTGTGCTCAAATGAAGATCACAAAGAAACCATTTCCTCGGGTTAATCAAAGTACAGATCTTTTGGAGTTGGTACACTCCGATATCTGTGAATTCAAACAGTTCTCTACAAAGGCCGGGATGAAGTATTTTATAACCTTCATCGATGACTTCTCAAAGTATGCGTTCGTCTAATTGCTGAAGGCTAAAGATGAAGCATTCGAGAATTTCAAGGAGTTCAGAGCCGAAGCTGAGCGGCAGACTGGACAACAACTCAAAAGAATAAGAAGTGATCGAGGTAGGGAGTACAGGTCTCATGAATTTGTATCGTTCTGCAAAGAATATGGAATTGTCAATGAGACTACGGCTCCGTGTAGGCCTTAAAAATGAAAGTCACGCTGAGTTGATCAGGACAAAGTCCAAAAGTCACGCTGAGTTGATCAGGACAAAGTCCAAAAGTCACGCTGAGTTGATCAAGACAGAGTCTAAAAGTCACGCTGAGTTGATCAGGACAGTATTTAAAAGTTACGCTGGGAGACAGCTCATCATTTGTCAGAGTGTCATTATGACTGACAGTACGATAGTCGAAGAATGTCTCCTCATATGCCACATATGCACGAAACTCGAGAGATCACAGCCGACTATTGCGTGATTTTTTGAAATCTTCTTCAACAAGACTCAGCCTTCGTCAAGTTGGCGTACCAAAAAAGCTTCTTGTCATTTAATGCGACTGACAAAGCAATCACTGTCAGAGATTTTGTGTCAGTCGAGGTATGTCGAATCAAGACAGCTGGCAGTCCTTCCTCAAGTCTGCGTATATTTTGAGCCTTCTGTCTCAAGCTTGCGTGGATTCTGAAGTTTCCTTCCTCAAGTCTGCGTAGATTTTGAAGTTTTTTGTCCCAAGTCTGCGTGGATTCTGAAGCTTCCTGCCCCAAGTTTGCGTGGATTTTGAAGCTTTCTGACCTAAGTCTGCGTGGATTTCGTCTTCAACAAGCCTGCGTGGATTTCATCAAATTGGAGTACGTGGCAGCCATGCCACTGATCTCTCGCCTGCGTGTCCTGTAACTTGTACACGACTCATACATGATTGCCATGTGTCCAACAGTTACAGGCCACGTCCAGTAACTGCTCATAACCTTGCGTATGTTAAATCCTGCATGATTTTCAACTATGCACAGGCTGTGAAGACAGTTATCTTTTCAGTTATTTTTGACTCTATAAATAGAGTTTTTTTTTCTCATTTATTGGATAGATACACAGATATCTAAATTGCTGTTGAAATTTTGAGAGCTTTTCTTCTTCGCATCGTCCAAGGGATAAAGTGATCGTCTTCTAGATCAGATTCCTACAGTTATAATTTTCCTAGAAACACAATAAATAAAGTGAATTTATCTATGGAAAACAAATTGGCGACTCTGCTGGGGAAAACCATCTCCTCTTCTGAGATGGCAACAACTCAATGCGATACTTCGTCAGTCGGCTCGACGAAGAAGGTGATATCGATCCAATTCGATCAACTCGCCTACGAAGAAATGCAGCGGGCTAAGGGTGGCAAGCCCACTTCAGCCTCCATCACCACTGCCAAGTCGAAGGGACGATCTGTCTATGTCCCTAAGAATCAGTTGGCAACCAATGGTAAAGTTTCTGCCACAGTGTCTACTCTTAATACTGGCAAGGACTCTACTGCAAGCACGCACGCTCTTGTGTGCTCAAAGACGACATCAGTCAAAAGTCACGCTGGCAGTACTGGCTCCTTAGCCAAGCCTGTTCCAGCATGCAATTTTAAAGTCAAAAGTCACGCTGACAGCACTGGCTCCTTAGCCAAGTCTGTTCCAGCGTACAATCTCAAAGTCAAAAGTCACGCTGACAGTACTGGCTCCTTAGCCAAATCTTTTCCAGCATGTATTTCTAAATTCAAAAGTCACGCTAACAGTACTGGCTCATTAGCCAAATCTGTTCCAGCGTGTATTTCCAAGTCAATTCTTCCTGACTCAGTGTGCGTATCAAAATCTGGCTCTTTAGCCAAGACTTTATACGCTGACAGTACTGGCTCCTTAGCCAAATTGTCACCAGCATACTCTAAGAAGAATAGCTCTTTAGCTATCTCTTCTTCTTTGCCAAGTTCTACTAGAACTGGGGGTGGTCTTGATAGAACTCCTCCACACAAAGTCCCTTCGAAAAGAAATAACTCTTTAGTTATTTCTTCTGCTCCTGTAGTGCTTACTTCAGGAACAGCTTTGACTGACAATTTTGTTAGTCAAAGAAAAGGAGATGGTCTTTTGACTACTCTTCCTTCTGGACATTCTATGTCTCAAAACTTGAATAAGTCTAAGAAGAAACATTCCTTAATGTTTTCTTCTACGACTTCTTCGAATTGGGCACAGAATTTGTCTATAAAAGAAGGTCTGTTACCAACTCCTAATCAAGGGGATGGTTCAACTCTACCTTCTTTGCAAATATCCAGATCAATGGAAGGAAAACTCCAAGTTTCAAAAACCAATGTGTTACCTCCAACTGATCTAAGAACAAAACTTAATCAAATCCGTTTGGGAAGTACTTCTGGTGTCAAAAAATCATACCAATCGGGAACAAAAGCAAGAGATCCAGATGCAGAGTATTCTAGAAATTATGTGGCTCATATTAATCACTCTCTATATAATCAAGAGCCATCAAGACCCAAGAACCGGAAATATATTCCTAAAAATACACAAAGAATGTTCTCTGATGTACCTCAATCTTCACAGACAGATTTACGAGAACACCTTCAACAGAAGAGAAGGAATAATTCCATGTCAATGGATCATGCTGAATGTGACTTCCAGCCAAGAGTCATAATTCAATGCAGATGTCAATCAATGGATCAGGACCATGTTGATCATGAATGTGACTTCCAACCGAGAGTCACAATGCAATGCAGATGTCAAACTAAACGACAATCTGTCTTCAATCGGATTCAGTGTGAACCTATGCCTGATGAAGATGAACCTCTGTATGCTTCTGTCAACATGACCTCTCGGGATTCTGGGGGTAGAAATGATAGTCCAGATGGAGTATATAGAGGCACCAGATCAAGAGTCATGGCTTCTAATCAAAGGACTTTGATTTCTGAAGATAATTCTAAATTTCTTGGAGAATCTAACTTCCCACCTCTTCCTACTGGGGATAATTCTCTTACGAATGACTTTGATACACAAAGTAATAATTCAGAACAAACAACATCCACCAGTTCATCAATAATCCCTCGTACAGTCACGACTTATATGGTTGATGGGAATACTGATGAACCTTCTTCTTCCATGACTCCTCAAGAATAAAGAATTGTTTCTTTGGAACAGCAAATGAAGTCTATGGCTGATACTATGAAGTCGATGTATGAACTCATGGCAACCCAGCTGCAAAATCGATATACTGTACCAGATGCCATACCAATTGACACTGGTGTAAGTCCAGTACATGTTCCTCCAGCAGTACAATCCAATACTCCTGGACCAGCAGTACAATCCAATACTCCTTGGCAAGCTCAACCAGTTCCTAGTCTCTCTGGAGCTGGGGATAGTACTTATAATGCTGTTCCTCCTCCCAACTACTCTCTACAAGCTACAACTCCACAATCCTTTGGAGTTGTTACTGAAGAATTGAGGAATCTTCGAACTCAATTTGAGGCATTCAAGCAGAAGGATAGTTTACAAAGGTTAGGCATCAAGCAACCTTATCCGATAGAATGGAAGCAAGTATCGTATCCTCCTAAATACAAGCCTCCTACTATCTCATTCTATGATGGAACCACTTCTCCGAGTCAATTTATTAATCACTTTGAAGTGTTGACTGACCTGCTACAACCAAGTGACGCCCTCCTTACTCGGGTGTTTGTCGGATGTCTCAAAGGAACGGCTTATGAATGGTATAGAAGTCTCCCGGATGGGTGTATTACTTCATTTGCCGGTTTCAAACAGATGTTTCTTGAACGGTTCTATGAAGGGCTCAATGACATGACCATGTCTGCTCTTATAAGAATCAAGCAAAAAAATAATGAAACTACAGAGGATTTCATTGAACGGTTTCGAAGAGAAGCTCTGAAGATGCCTCTTGGAACTCCTGATGCTGTCACCATCGACACATGCAAATCAAATTTGTTGCCAATCATCAGCATGTGGACAGAATCTACTCAATTTCAAGATTGGCCTTCCTTCATAGTTAGTGCCAAAGCCGCAGAAATTAGTGCTGAAACTTTCAAAGGCTTAGGAGTGCAGATGACTCCCAAAGAAACAGGTCAAAGTACTAATAATAATGCTAAATCCAATACTCGCAAGGGAAAAGAAACCCTTGAAGTTAATCTTCAGAGTAAAGATGCATCGACTGTTCAAACTCCTGCTGCCTCTACAACTCAACAACCAAGAGCACCTCGCCCCAAAGAAGAATACTCTTTTGATGACGATGATGTCCTTGGTATCTTTGAATGTCTGCTGAAAGGTAATAAAATACAATTACCTGAAATCAAGAAACCTGATGAAGCTAGTAAGACAGATCATCCTAAATACTGTCCATACCACAGAATGTTGGGTCACACAATTCGTACATGTTATGTACTGAAAGGAAAGATCCAGGAAATGATTAAATCTGGAGCTATCTCTCTTACTCCGAAAGAGAAGACCGTTACCTCCAACGTCGTCTCTATGCAATTTGGAGATTTCCCTCCTCAACTCCTTGAAAGTGGGATCGTTCCTATTCCCAAGGCAACTCTTGAAATAGTGAATATTTCTCCTCCACAGTCTGAAGGATTAGTGTCAATCACTATAGAAACAGGAGAAATCATATGGATCTATCCTGATTTAGTGGCAGATTTTGAATCTCCTCCTCTTCAAAAGACTACTTCTCGCAAGTCTAAGAAGGCTGGAAAAACTAAGTCATGTCATATGACTTCTCTCGGATCTACTCCCGACATTTGGTCGAAAGATAAAGAAGAAGCACTTGCTGGTGCTACTCGAACAGGGAAACCTTATCTAAAGGATTATTCCAAGAATTCTGAGGATACTCCTGATATCCCTCCTGCTGACAAAGATGCTCCTGATGTTCCTCTTGAAGAAGAATTATCCACAGCACCTGTTCCTCCAACTGCACCGGTTGAACCTACTCCTTCCAAGCCTACAGCTCTTGAGAAAGGCAAACAACAGGCTCGATTTGATAAACCAATCAAGAAGTCTCCTCCTCTTGGGCTTCAGAAACCTTATAACTTCGACATTCTAGCTCAACTTGCTAACACTCTAGCTAGAATGTCACTCTTTGAACTTCTACGTCTTTCCAAAGAGACTCGGGAGACGTTAAGTGAAGCACTTATTCAGGCAGACTCTTGTCTTGTACAATTAAAGAAGCCAGGTGAAGAACCTGCCACTTGCTTACATTGCAACAGTGTATTGGAGATTATCCCAAATATCACTTTTACACAAGGCGACATGCTACTGGAGGATAATCGACATGATCGGCCTCTCTACTATACCGGTTATATCGATACGATGAAGATAGATCGTATCCTCATTGATCCAGGGTCTGCTATAAGTATAATGCCAAAGAGTCTGTTAGATAAAATAAAAATCCTCTTCACAAGCTTTCCAAGACGGTTACTACTATCCCGGGATTCAATCAGAGCCGAAGCGAGCCTTTGGGAAAGATTCACCTGAAACTTCAGATAGGCGATTTCAGATCCAAAGTCACTTTCTATGTGATTGAGATCGTGGGATCTTATAATCTTCTTCTGGGGAGGCCCTTTCTTCATGAAAATAATGTGGTGCCTTCTACTCTTCATCAGTGTTTTAAATACATTGACAGCAATGGAAGAGTACAAAAGGAAGTTGCTGATATAAATCCCTTCCATGGGGTTGAAGCTTATTTCAATGATTCCCGGATGTACAAAGAAGAGTATACAAGGGTGATACAAGCTATGGAGAAAGAGGATCCGCAAAGTGAGGCCTTGATAATTCCTGTTAAAGGTCGAACTACTCAGCAACAATCTCCCAAACCCTCTGGAGAAGGTTCTTTCATCATTCCAGTAAGTGGACGGATCTTTCCATTACCTCAGTCGTCTACTCAAGATACACTGATCATTCCTGTCAGTGGGCGTACTATAGTTCCTGTATCTTCACATATGAAACAGGATACTCTGGTAATCCCAGTTGGAGGGCGGACTACTCTTCCATCTCAAGCTTCAAGGGAGCTCACCTCTTCTGAGCCATTTGTTATCGATCTTAATCGAAACAAAACTTTCTCTCGTTCTTCTTCTCCCCCTTTAGTCATTGATTTGGCTAAGATCTCTAAGGCTCAGCCTTCTTCCAATGTAAATACTGCTACTTTTAAATTTAATGAAAAGTCTCCATCTTTGCAGTATATTGATGTGTGTAATCATGTTCATAGTTATTTGCATTTGTTAGATGACTTAAGAACAATAACCATAGGAGTTGTACAGAGTTTTCATACAGATGTATCCCTAGAATCAGTACAAACTTCATACTTTCTAGTTCCCAGCAGAAAGCCAGGAGACATTCCAATATTCTTCTACAAAGGGCCCCAAAATCCTTCAGATTTAGAAGATGATGATAAAAACGATGATACTGGAAGATTACAACTACGTCGTTATAGTCAGCAATCTAAAGACATCATTAAAAATATGGGCTATGACTTCAGAATTGGCCTCAATAATGGAAAAGGAAGAAAAATGTCTGTCCGGATTCCTCCTCTGAAATATGGAAGAACAAAATACGGATTGGTTTATATTGCTCCTACTCCTTTTATCAATACTGTTCATGAAGATCCCGAATCTGACGAAGATAGGAGATCTGATTCTTCTAGTACTACCTCTTGGGATTCTGATACAAGTATCGGTGACTTCCACTGCAACATTCTGTCTTCCAACATGGTTTCTATTGACCGTTCTGAAGAAAGTGATGAAAACGAAGACGAGTTTAAAATCTCACCTGAATCAGAACAATGGGCCCAAAGGTTAGATAATCAATGGGAATTCCGATTCGAGCAAAAAGAACCTCTGACTGAAGACAAACTTATTCAAATAGATGTTGGCGAAGAGGGATCCCCCAAACCAATATTCATTAGTGAAAGTCTTTCAGAAACTGATAAGCAAGACATGATCAAACTTATTCGTGAATACATCGACGTCTTCACTTGGAGTTATGAAGATATGCCAGGACTTGATCCACAAATCGCAACTCATAAACTCAATATCATGCCGAATGCTAAACCAGTCAAACAACAACAGCGACAATTTCGTCCAGACATTATGGATGCAATTGAAGCTGAAGTCAATAAACTCATGGCCTCTGGGTTTATTAGAGAGGAACAACATCCCGACTGGGTGGCTAATATAGTTCCTGTCCTTAAAAAGACTGGCAAGATCAGAGTATGCATAGACTTCCGCGATCTCAATGCGGCATATCCTAAAGACGAATTCCCTCTACCAATCACTGATGTTATGATCGATAATACCTGTGGGTTTGAACGGATGTCATTCATGGACGGGTATTCTGGGTACAATCAGATTAAAATGTTTTCAGATGACGAGAAACACACTTCTTTCAGAACGCCGATCGGTACATACTGTTATACAGTTATGCCATTCGGTCTCAAGAATGCAGGAGCAACTTATCAACGAGCTATGAGCACTATATTCTGTGAACATTTGCGGAAAACAGTCGAATGCTACGTTGATGATATTGTAGTCAAAAGTCGACAAAAAGAGGATCACATCCAAGATTTGAAGACTATTTTTGATCTAATACGTAAGCATCAATTAAAGATGAACCCTATTAAGTCCTTCTTAGGCGTCTCTAGTGGCAAATTTCTTGGCTTCGTCATTACCTCGAAAGGTATACACGTGGATCCTGAGAAGATCAAAGCCATCCAAGAGATGCATCCTCCACGCACCTTAAAAGAGCTACGAGGATTTCAAGAAAGGATCGCTTATATCAGGAGATTCATCTCTAATCTTTCAGGACGCTGCAGACCATTCAATAAACTTATGAAGAAAGATATTTCTTTAGTCTGGAATGATGAATGTCAGAAAGCATTCGATGATATAAAACAATATCTGATGAGCCCTCCAGTGTTGGTACCTCCTGTCTCAGGAATACCGTTCCTCCTGTATACCCGAGCAATGAGTCATTCATTGGGTGCATTGCTCGCTCAAAAGAATAAAAATGGTCATGAACAAGCCATTTACTATCTCAGTCGTACTATGACCGGAGCTGAACCTCGATATTCACCGATCGAAAAAGAATGTCTAGCCTTGATGTTCGCTGTCCAAAAGACACGACATTATATCATTGGCCAGACCATTCATGTCATTTCCAGTATCAATCCTATACGGGTCATGATGAAGAAACCCAGTATTTTGAATTCTCGATTGGCTAACTGGGGAATCTTACTTGCTCAGTATGATATGCGCTACATTCCTCAGAAATCAGTCAAAGGACAAGCTTTAGCTGATTTTCTGGCTGCTCATTCAATTCCAGAAAATTCAAAACTCTATGATGAAATCCCAGATGAAGTCCTAGATTCAAACCAAATTGCTGAAGAAGATCCTACTTGGCGTCTATTCTTTGACGGAGCTTCAAGAATAGGTCCTAATGGTGACATTGTCGCTGCAGTTGGAATCGTTCTTGTGTCGCCAGAAGGACTTGTTATCCAAAGAGCTTATTCTCTCGATCAACCATGTTCAAACAACGTAGCTGAGTACAATGCACTGCTTATTGGTCTTCAACTCGCTAAACATCTAAATATTCAACATTTGGAAGCATATGGAGATTCTAAACTCATTGTCAATCAGATAAGGGATACTTATGAAGTTCGCCATCAAGATCTGATTCCTTATCATAGATCGGCTATATCTATGGCTTCTTTATTTGAAGGGTTCTTCATTGAGCATGTTAGGCGAGCATGTAACACAGAAGGTGATGCTCTTGCTAATCTTGCAGCTGTGTTAGCTATTCCAATCAGACGTCAACAAATGATTATTGTTTGCAATCGAGAATTATTTCATCTCGAAAACAATCTAACTCTAGGACTTCCAGTTGACATTGAAGAATCAATATCTCATGATGTCAATGCAACAAGAGGATTTGGGATGAGTCGTAAATCATTATCATCTTCATCTGATTCTAGCATAGAATTCATCTTCAGTAATTCAGCTGAGACTCAGAATACGGATAAAGATTGGAGACTTCTTTTCTTAGATTTTGTATTGTATGATATTCTTCCAGATAATCCGAGTGAGGCGGCATCTATCAGATGACGATCACTCAGATTCTATAACAATCATACTACAAAAATCTTATATCGTCGAGCTTATGATGGTTTACTTCTTCGATGTGTTGTTGGTGATGAGGCTCAATAAATTATCTACGAAGCACATGATAGAATTTGTGGAGCATATCAGCCTGGACCAAAACTGCAAGACCGTATTTGACGTATGGGTTATTACTGGCCCACTATGGTATCAGATGCCATCGAATATGCGAGAAAGTATAAAGCTTGTCAAATCCATACGGATTTTATTCATCAACCCTCAGAATTTCTACATCCGACGACAGCATCATGGCCCTTCGAAGCTTGGGGCATGGATATTATCGGTCCAATCAATCCGCCGTCATCAAAAGGTCATCGGTTTATTCTCGCAATAACCGATTATTTCTCCAAATGGGCCGAAGCTATTCCGTTATCTGAAGTCAAAACTTCCAATGTCATTAACTTTATCAAGCATCATGTTATTTACAGATTTGGTGTTCCTCGACGCATTATTCATGATAATGGACCACAATTCGTCAGCCATAAATTTACTCGATTCTGTGACGATCATCGGATCAACAATGTGGCCTCTACAGCATACAATCCGTCAGCTAACGGATTAGCAGAAGCTTTCAACAAGACCATCATCAAACTCTTAAAGAAGTTTGTTTCTACTAACAAACGAAATTGGAGTGAGAAACTTGGTGAATGTTTGTGGGCTTACCGTACTACAGTTCGTAATGCTACTAAATGTACACCTTTCTCTCTGGTGTATGGATGCGAAGCTGTTCTTCTATTAGAGATTCAAATTCCTTCTTTAAGGATAGCAATCGCTAATGAACTTACCGCCGAGAATAATGATCGTCTTCGACTTCAGGAATTAGAAGCTCTGGATGAAAAGCGATTATCTGCTCAACAGAATATCGAATTCTATCAAGCTAGAATTTCAAGAGCTTTTAACAAGAAAGTCAGAGTTCGAGCATATCAAAAAGGAGAACTTGTTCTAACAGTCAGACGTCCTATGACCATGACTCATATGAGCAAAGGCAAATTCGACGCAAAATGGGAAGGTCCTTATGTTGTGAGCAGAGTTTTCTCAAATGGAGCTTATCAACTCTCAGAACTGGATGGTCGAAAAGTTGTGATGCCTATTAATGGCAAATTTCTTAAAAAGTATTATGTATAAATATAAATGCTTGTAAATCATCAGACAAGTTCATGTTTATAAATAAAATTTTATTTTATTTTAATCATGAATGATAGTACATGATATTAAGGAAGATCACTATCATCCTTCTCTACATTTGGATGCGGACCGCTACCGTCCTTCTCGAAAACGCGATCAGCAAAAGAGCTGAGAACTTCTTTGCTGGAACCCACGAGGAATTTACAAGCAGCCATCCTCATGGCTTCCTCTTCTTCAGTCCTTCCTGGATCAAGCAGAAAGTCCAGAATGTCTCGTGGTGGTTTGGGTGCAGACGAACCTTCGCCTGCTTCTACCTTCTTCGGCTGAACTGGATCGGCAGGGCATTCTTCAGTGCCCTTCTGAATCTTCGGGGCAATTTTAACCTTCTTGGATGCTTCTTCAGACGACATTTTTATGTTGAAGAATAGAAGTATTCGTTCTTGTCAGATTTCTGCTATATTTATAGGCAGAATTTCCTTAAATAACGAAGCGACACATTCATCTGATGGTTCGTCCGTTCATTAATGCCTAACGGTTCATCCGTTCATTTATTACATTCATCCGACGGTTCGCCCGTTCATTAATGCCTGACGGTTCACTCGTTCATTTATCACATTCATCCGACGGTTAACCCGTTCATTCATCATCATCTGACGGTTCATCTGTTCATTATCATTCATTTTTGACGGTTTATCCGTTCATTCCATCATTTGTCGGTTTTCCCGTTCATCCCACATACGTTTACGATTCACCATCGTTCATCATCCATATCAGTATCATATTATGATATCTAGTCTTTTGATTTTCGAGTCTAAAGATCATGAAAAAAATTGAGTTCAAAGATATTTTTATGTCTGAATTCTATTTTTTCCAATCAGTATTAAACTAAGATCATTTCTGGTTTAATATCATTTGATAGAATTACAAAGTTTGTTTGTATATTCTATTCTATTGAAATGTGTCATGTATTATTTACCTCTGAACATATTTTCTATGAATATATCATTACCAAAATAGCAAAACCAAAAATCAGATCAAGAATTCTCATTTGTTTTCATTCAGAATCAAAACATTGAATACAAGTGAAAATGAAAAAAATTCACTTATTAGGAGTTATTAGCTCCTTGATACGTTCAAGAACAGCATTCAGTTTCTCTTCATGAGCTTTTTGAACTCTTTCAGCTGCTTCAACTGTGACATTTTGTTCATCAAAAATGATGATAGCAGATTGGCGACGGTTGACTTCTTCAATCTGTTCCGCCTGCATCTGCTCTCGCTCCTTTTGAAGAGTTTCACAGCGTTCGGCTTCAGAAATATAAGCAGCAGTAACCTCAGCTTGCTCTGTTTCTATGACAGCAATTCGCTCTTGAAGGCGAGCCAACTCCTCTTTCAATTTCTTCAGCTCTTCAGTCTTGGATGCTTTATCTTTCTCCAGAAGCTCTACTCTTTGACGAGTAGCTAATATTTCTTCGCCCTTTTCTACTAATTTCTCAGAAGAAGAGGCAAGAAATGCTTCTAATACAGCTTGTTGGGACTGTGCTTCATGCTCTAGTTGACTGATCTCAGCCGCAGTTAAAGATTGAATGTCTTCCTTCTTAGTCTCCCAGTATTTTCGAATAGTTATTTCCAACTCATCCAGGAGATGTTCGAAGAAGATGCACTGAGATTCGCAACCAGCATGTCGCAACGCCATGAGCGAGAACTTGACCATAGTTCGAAGATCAGAAAAGGGCATAGCTTTATCCTTCAAGAAACGTCTGGAATATGTATCTAGATATGAGTAAATGATCTCTGAATACATTCTCAGAGTTTTTGCTAGTCCAGTCTCGAACCCAGGAGTCGCTGTCATCATTGAAGAAGAAGCTTGAATGTTCTCTGTCCTGGGAACGGAAGTGTGTGCTACTGGAGAAGTTGGCAAGTGCGAACTCCCTTCATCAACATCAGCCTGGATAAGCGGAGCATGAGTCGAACTCATTGCTGCAGCAGTTCCTACAGTCAAAAAAAAATAAAATAAAAAATAATCAGCATATAAAGAAAAATAAACAGCAGAAACAGAATTTGAAATAAAGTTCTACCAGGCTGAGGTTCATATTCGATATGTTGAGGGAGTCTTGCGTCTTCTCGTAGCCGATCCATGATAGTATCCGACACCTGCTTCATGTGGCTGCTTCCAGCTCCAGAATTACTGGGTGCTGGAGCGTTGTTCGGAGACTGAGCAGGTTCGGGGCTAAGTTCCATTCTGTTCCCCTGACTTTATCCTCATCATAAGGAGTAGAAGTGCCAGCATGCCACTCCTTTTCTCCTTCAGCTTCTTCTTTTTCTTCAGACTCTTTTTCATCCCCAGCTTCAGGATGAGTCTCTGATCCGGAGTCTATGATATTCACATCTTCATGAATCTCAGGAACAGTGATGACAGCAAGCTCAGTATTGACTGCCAGTTCAGTCTTCTCTGGAATATCAGTTCGAAGAATGATGTCTTGACAAATATTCTTCAACAAGTCATCAGCAGCTGATAGCTCGGACGCTGGCACGTCTTCATCGCCTCTGGCCAAAGAAATGTTTTCTTCAGCTTGAGTTTCAGGAACTTCTGGCTGTTCTGTAACTTCTGCCAGGGCTGGTTCTTCTTCAGAATAATCAATCTGGTCATCCAGTGCCTGGATGACGCCCTCTGTCCCATGCTCAAATGGGATCATCCTCATCTCTGAGGGTTCAATAGTTACTCCACTTGTTGTCGGAGCAGTTATTTCCTGAGCTTGAGCGGACTCTACCTCAGTCTGTTCAGTTGAAGCTGCCGAAAGGTGAACATCATCAGACTCTGTTTTCTCAGTAGAAGCCGTTTCATTGATTTCTGGCAAAACTCCTCCACTCATAATCGTTTCTAGGAGTTCATTGCCCTTCATTTTGCTGATGGTCTTCTTGACATACTTTCCTCTCGATCTCCTTATCAAAGGAGCGTCGTCTTCATCAGTCTCTTCGTCTTTATCTGCGGCGTCATCTTCGTCAACTTAGATGCCACCTAAAGATGAAGTAGCAGTTACTGAGACTCCTTTCTTCTTCTTCTTAGATGTCTGAGACTTAGTACTCTTTTTTGAGACAGTCTCAGATTCATCACTTCTCTTTCTCTTAGAAAGGGATACAAATATAGGAGGAAGAACTTCATCAGGAAAATTTCCCTCCTGAAATAATTCATATAGAGGCTCAACCTCCGCTGTCTCATCTACGGGTTCCGGAGAAAATTGTTGAATAACAGTCTTCTTCTTCGACCTCTTCGATGGAGCTGGGTCGTCTTCCGCCACAAAAGTCTTCAGATGGAAACTCGGCTTGAAGGTGCTCGACGAAACATAGAATCGAGCATATGTGTAAAGCATCTTCGTCCCCGTGCTAGATAAAGGATTAGGCATAGAGAATACAGCTTTTGTATCTCTAGCCGCAAAATATCTCCAAGCTCGAGCTCCGTCAATAAGCCCTCCACGAGCAGAAAGGCAAGTGGTGGCGTTTCCAACGTGAAGTTGGTCATATCCGAATTGCTTGACAAATCGGCTTGGTAGATACGGCTCCAGATACGTCATTTCTTCATGACGGTATACTAGATGAGAGGGCCGGATTCTTTGCAACCACTGAAAGGCTACATCATCTAGCCTGTTCCCCATATCTCCGTCCATCATATTCAAGGGCATGCTTTCATAACCCAATGGTGGAGGGACACATTGAATGGAGCAATGTGATGCTCGATTCAGAATATTTCTGTATTCTGGAAGGGTGTAAACCTTCCAGAACGTCTCTCCAGAGTACCTCTCCAAAAAGAGACTGCCACTCCCTCCTGCTCCTGGAGGTATCAGACCATCATGATGGAGGAGAAGCCAACCATATAGATATGTGAAGGGCATCTCTATCCTTGGGAATTCTTCAGTCATCCTACTCTGATCAGATAGCATGTTGGTTACAAAATTTCGAAGACCTGCATTCAGCCTACAGGTCATCGCTGATAATAAGTCTAGCTTGTAACCATACATAAGGCGCACCGCTGCAAAGATAACGCCTCTATGTATCCTGTCTAGAGAACTGGAGCCAGGGACGACAAATCTTCTTAACCATAGAGATAGGAATCCGGCCAAATGACCGTTCCTTGACAGAATCTTTCCGCTCTGTCTCACATACGAGCTGAAGGTGGTTCCAGCTTTGAACTCATACCAGTCTTCAGTGATCGTGAAATCCTTGCAGTCATATTTCTCCAGTAGATAAATAATTTTACTATCAGAGAGAGGCTTGAAGTTGCTAATCTGGTACCATCTCTTCTCGTTTATCTTCTTCTCATCCTTTTCACGGTTCATGAAAAGGTAGGACATCCATTTCTGAATGTGGTTGCCGGGTTCATCTTTAGAACTCTTGTAATACAGAGTACATGTGCCAAAATGGCACATCATCTCTTCAAATAGATGTACCATCTCTGGGTTCTTCTCTGACAGAAAATTCAGCTCTTCTGTCGTAGGCACATACTCTTCATACGGCAATGTGCCTGAAGGCAGTTGTGAGATGTATTCCATCTCATGAAGGGCAAAGCCCATCTCCCCTTTAGGAGTCATAAATGTCCCCGTCCTGTGGTTATACCTCTCAACCAAGGCCAGGAACAGGAAAGGGTTGGGCCTGAAGCCGTAGGATGAATTGACGACGACGTCATAAAGGTTTATCTTCTTCAGTTCACTCTCAAAATTCTCCAAAGCCCAGTGGACCAAAGTCCTCCACCTTACATTCTTCTGATTCATTAAGCCGTTCATCCTCGGCGTCGAATTGGTGGGATAGAATGCATTCTTGTTTGCCATGAATTCGTTTATGAAAATGGGCATCCTGAATGGCATCAATATTAATGAGTCTTCAGGTGGTATGCATCCAGGCTTTAAACCCCGAAATACAGATACATGATTCTCTGGGGCACTGAAGAATCCCTCCTTCCTGTAAATGATACGGCTCGCCTTCTGTCACGCCCCAGTACCAAAATACGGAGACGGACTAGGCCAGCTACTCCATATGAGGTACGTAACGTCATACGGCGATCGTGGCTGTCGAGAGACTAGGGGGTACATGCTACAATCAAGTCTCCTATGGTCCTACAGAGTTATATGTCTCAATCAATCAAGTCAAATCAGCAATTAAATGAACATTAAAGATAAAGCAGTAAGGCGTCCCTGACGCTTCATCAAAATGATCATGAGAGACTAGCTTTATAATTTAGCTATCTCATAGAGTCAGGAGTACAAAATTATACACAGCTGCAGTCTGTTTAATTACAATTATATACTGACACAAAATATCAAGTAATCCGGCTAACAGATGCCAGTGGCTAAACGCCGTAAAAGTATAAGCAGGAGTGGTAGAGAAGAAACCCACTCGAGTCCCCGAACTGCCATGCTCCTAGTATGCACCATGAATGTCAGGGAGGAAGATCGTGTCCTCAGGCTCTGCTACGGGATCTGGCCAAACAAAACCAGCGGGGTCAGCCCCGAATAGCAAGTACCGCCAAAGGGGCACAAGAGTTAAGACTAAAAACCCAGTTAATAGAATAATTGATAATAGTAATACTTATGCTACCATTATAGGGTAACGCCACATCCTCGAACCCATATGGCACCCTTACAACCAAACAAGGACAAAAGGTGCCGCATGGAGTCGGGACGCGTCGTACTCTATAACTTTCGCATAAGTTAAAGGATATAAACAATAAAATCTCCTGATCGTGACTTCGGTCGATAGCCTATCGCAGCACAATAACCAACCCAACAATCAAACAAGAACATGGGTTGGATCATGTACCATGATAGACCATGTTCCTCAGTCATTCACAGAAGTAGCACTTCACAACCAGAATAAGTCTTCCGTTCATAACTTCGGTCCACAGCCTATCATAGTACGATAACCAACCCAACAATCAAACAAGAACATGGGTTGGATCACGTACCATGACAGTCCGCTTCCCTCAGTTACTCACGGAAGGTAATAGGGTACAAGCAAGTCGTTTTCACGGCCAATCAAGTCTACGAGTTTCTAGTGGGACGAGGTTATCCTCGCATCATGTTAATAGGAAATCCTCAGATCGTATCTTTTCAGCAAGGCTAGCCAACCCAGGGGTTCGCGTAGACAGGTATGATTGAGCACAGGTCCCTTGCAAGGCCCAAAAACAGTGGCGCATATGCAGCTGGGTGCAAAAGACTCATGCGACTAAAAAGCTAGCCGCATGAAGATTCATGCGACTTAAGGTAACAGGGGCTCATGCGGCTCAATTACTTGCCGCATGAAGATTCATGCGGTCAAGTACTCAAGCAAGTCTTATGCGGCTAGGAAGAACCTTCCATGCGGCTGAGCTCGAACGAGTCTCATGCGGCTGGAAAGGCCATGCGGCCAGAGACTTACCGCATGAGGATTCATGCGGTCAAGTACTGCTCTTCTTCTCCACTTGTCCGAGAAGAGGAGCCAAGCAACCATGGCTTCCAAACTACACAAAACCTTCATCCGGAGCCCAAATCGGAACTTTCTTAGGTCAAAATGGGGTAGAACAAGATCCTCTACAACATGGAACCATCAAAACTAGGAAATAACAAGATTAAGTAGATCAAAACCCAAGAAATCCAAAAATAAAGTAAACCTAGATCTACAAAAATCAAAGCTTCAAAATGGAAACTTCCAAGTTCTAAACTAGTATAGGTTGAGGAGAAGAACATGTTTTGGCAAATAGTTTTGTAAGAAATCATTAACAAAATTATGGATCCATCTCTTGAGCAAGTTGGTACTTGCCTTGGTTGACGGAAGAAATATTTGGTTGGTGGAGGAAATATTTGGTTGGTGGAGGAAATAAATAAGAGGAAGTAAATGAGAGGAGAGAGAATGAGATGAGTTATATATATAGATCTTGGACCCATGGGTTCATGATGAACCAAAGGGTTCATGATGAACCATTGGTGAACCAAGAATAGGTTACCCAAATGAGCCAAAACTGTAGGCCCAAATGCAGAAAATAAATTAGAAAATAATATTTTGTCGAATATTTTGGAAAATGCATGAAGAAATACAGCATAATAAATACAGTATAAATATAAGGTAAATACGGTTTATCGGTTTACGTATTAAAATACGTATTCCAGGATCGGGGAGTGACATCTCTACCCTTCTTAGAAAAATTCCGTCCTCGGAATTCCAGCCAAGACAGGATAGTGAAATCAGGGCAAGCAAGGCTCAATCATATATAAGTTAACTATCATAGCAGTTATTATCATACATCACAAAGTGCAAAACAAGCAGGTACAGATAAGCATGGAATCGTGTCAATAAGGTGCAAAAATATACCTTATCAGTCAAACAAATGCGGATACCGAGATCTGATCTCGTCCTCGCGCTCCCAGGTTGACTCTCCCGGAGAGTGATGGTTCCAAGAAACACGGACAAGGCTTATCGTCCGATTCTTGAGTACCTTCTCTTGCCGGTCTAAAATAGATACGGGTTGTTCCTCGTAGGTTAGGTCGGTACCAACGACTAACTCAGAATGATCGAAGACATGACTCGGATCCGGGACATACCTACATAACTGGGACACATGAAACACATCATGTATGCCAGTTAACGAAGGCGGAAGGGCAAGTCGATAAGCCACATCGCCTACCCGAGCGAGAATCTTAAAAGGACCAACGTATCTTGGACTAAGCTTTCCTCGGGTTCCAAATCTGATGATACCCCGAATAGGTGAAATTTGCAGAAATACTTGGTCGCCAGCTCTGAACTCTAGAGGCCTACAATGCTGATCTGTCCAATGACGATGTCGGTCCTGTGTAACTCGAAGGCGTTCTCTGACCAACTTAACTATCTCCACAGTCTGTGTGATCATCTCTGGCCCCAACAACTTCCGTTCTCCGACGTCGTCCCATGCCAAAGGGGACCTGCACTTCCTTCCGTACAATGCTTCGAACGGGGCCATCTGAATGCTAGCCTGATAGCTATTGTTATAGGAGAACTCCACTAGATGAAGGTGATCCTCCCAAGATCCGCCAAAATCTAAGGTACACGCCCGTAGCATATCTTCTAACGTCTGAATGGTTCTTTCTGATTGCCCGTCAGTTTGTGGATGATAAGCAGTACTGAATCTTAACTTGGTTTCCAAACTTTGGTGTAAGCTCCGCCAAAAATGGGAAGTAAACCGCGTATCCCGATCTGATACTATACTAACTGGAACACCGTGTTGCCTTACTATCTGCTTCATGTACATTTCTGCTAACTGCTCAGTAGTCTGTCCAACTCGGAAGGGAAGAAAATGAGCGACCTTCGTGAGTCGATCTACTATTACCCAGACTGCATTCTTGCCAGCCGAGGATCTAGGTAGACCGGTCACGAAATCCATCGTGATGTGCTCCTATTTTCATTCTGGGATAGAAAGCGGCTGTAGCAACCCTGTTGGTCTCTGCTGCTCGGCTTTCACCTGCTGACATACCAGACACTTGGATACAAATCTCGCTATCTCACTTTTCATGCCATTCCACCAAAAGTACTGCCTGATATCTCGATACATCTTCGTTCCTCCTGGATGAATGGAGTAAATAGAACTATGAGCTTCGGACATAACTTCTTGCCGAAGGTCTCCACTCGGTACACAGAGTCTGTTTCTAAACCTGAGCGTACCATCTTCATGAATCACTAACTCCTTCCTACGGCCTGATTCACACTCCGACCGCAACTTCTAAATCTGTGGATCTCCTGCTTGTGCTGTCCTTATCCTCTATACTAAGGTTGACTGAATCTGCATACTGGTCATTCTTCCTATATCCCTCGGCAAAACTACTTCGATTCCCATACTCTGAAGGTCTTCTAAAATATGCTTCTGCGAGGTCAGGATAAAGGCACTGTCTCTCCTACTCAGTACATCTGCAACTATATTCGCCTTGCCTGGATGATACTGAAGATCTAAGTCAAAATCCTTCAGTAGTTCTAACCATCTTCTTTGCCTCATGTTCAAATCTCGCTGCGTGAACACGTATTTCAAACTCTTATGATCAGTATAGATCTCTACCCGATCCCCGTATAAATAGTGCCTCCATAACTTGAGTGAAAACACCACAGCTGCTAACTCCAAATCGTGAGTCGGGTAATTCTTCTCATGGTCTCGAAGCTGTCGAGACGCATATGCTATTACCTTTCCGTGCTGCATCAATACACATCCAAGACCCTTCCCAGATGCGTCACAATATACTGTAAAGCCTTCCGCTCCTACCGGAAGCGTCAAGATCGGGGCTGAGATCAACCTCTTCTTCAATTTCTCAAATGATGCCTGACAGCTAGCTGACCAAACAAACTCTACGTCCTTGTGCATCAAACGCGTTAAGGGCGCAGAGATCTTGGCAAAGTCCGCCACGAATCTTCTGTAGTAACCAGCTAACCCTAAGAAACTTCGCACTTCTGCAACCGTTCTCGGGACTGGCCAATGCTCTACGGCCTCTATCTTCTTCGGATCCACTGACACTCCTGCCCCAGAAATTATATGCCCCAGGAACGAAATGTGATCTAACCAGAATTCACACTTGTCGAGCTTCGCATAAAGTTGATGCTCCCTCAATGTCTGCAAGATAGTCCTAAGATGTTTCTCATGCTCCTCTTCACTGCTGGAATAGACAAGAATGTCATCTATGAACACCACCACAAATTTATCCAAATACGGCAGAAAGATGCGGTTCATTAAATCCATGAATACTGCGGGGGCGTTGGTTAGTCCAAAGGGCATTACTAAAAACTCATAATGCCCGTATCTAGATCTGAATGCTGTCTTCGGTATGTCTTGCTCCCGGACCCTTACTTGATAGTATCCTGACCGAAGATCGATCTTGGAAAAGACGCTGGCCTTGCTCAACTGGTCAAACAGGTCATCAATCCTTGGTAGTGGGTACTTATTCTTCACTGTTACTGCATTCAGCTTGCGGTAGTCGATGCACATCCTCGTCGACCTATCCTTCTTGGGAACTAGAATTACTGGCGCGGTCCAGAGCGATTTACTATCTCGGATGAATCCCTTAGACTTCAACTCTTCTTCATGTTGATACAACTTATCCTGTTCTGACGGCGACATTCTGTAAACTCTGTCTGCAATAGGCCTCGTTCCAGGATTCAACTCAATGCTAAATTCTACCTCTCTGACTGGGGGTATCCCTGGGAGCTCATTAGAGAAGACGTCGAGAAAATCTTCGACCACTCTCGGAATCTGTCCTGGCTCTGACACTGCTGCTGAGATGACGCATCCGGCCTGATTCTTCAAGGTTCGAGTAAAGATGAACTGCTCCATCCCAGGAACGCTGAATATGACCCTACCTCCTCTACAATCAATTATCGCATGACTGTCTCTCAACCAGTCCATGCCAAGAACGACATCAAAATTCCCCATAGGGAATTCAATCAATAATGCGGGCAGTAAATGCCCACACACCTCTATCGGACATGAAAAGCGCACTCTGCTAACTTCTACGAGCCCATTGCCGGTGAGTATATCCATCCTCTCTGGCAATGCCTCAAACTCTAATCCAATCCGTGTAGCATATTGTGCAGAGATGAATGAATGAGTAGCGCCTGAATCAAATAATGCTACAGCGGAAAATGAGGTGACGAGAATTTTACCTGCCACTAAGTCACTAGACGCTAGAGCCTCTCCCAAGGTCAAGGTGAGAGCCTGGCCCCGCGGAGCCCCTTGTTGCGGCCTTCCTCGACCATGCTGTTGCTGCCTCTGAGGGCCTTCGGCTTCCTGTGCCTGACGAAACATCTGAGCCTGCGTTGGTAGACGCTGGGCTAGGGGCCTTACTGCTAATACTGGCCCTCCCCTCGGGGTTACCACCGGAGCTGGCAATGCTGGAAACTGCTGAGCTGGCCCTCCTGGCCTCTGCATCATAGGACAAGTGGAGATACGGTGGTCTGAACTACCACACCTCAAGCATAAGCCATTCGCTGACCGACACACCTCCCTCGTGTGCCCTGCCTTCCCATAGAATGTACAGCCCTGGGGTGCTCCCTGACGCTGTTGCTGGTTTCTCGGCTGCTGATGCCGAACTAGCGCGGTATTAGTTGACACGGCCGTCCTCCGCGGTGCTCCTGCATCATGAATACGTACACCGGGTGCTGGTGCCGATGTTTGCTGCATTACTCCTCCTCCAACCTGGGAATGAGATCTCTTCTGACCTCCTGTCCTCGATGCCAACCTCTGCTGGGTAAGCTCGTGACTCCGAGCGGCCGTCAAAACAGCGTCAAACGTCTGGTAGTCGTGTCCCTCCACAAGCTATAGTAGTTCCAAATGAAGTCCCTGCTGGAACCTTATAGCTTTCTCTGGCTCCGTTGCCACCATTGATGGTGCGAAACGGCACAATCTGCAAAACTCTGCTGCATACCCATCTACGGTCTTGCCTGCTTGCTTGAGACTGATAAACTTCTGCTGGAGCTCATATCGAGCTACTACGCCAAAATACTTGGCCTTGAATCTGTCACTGAAGGTGGTCCAACGAACAGGGCGTCTTGTACCAACTTCTTCTGATGCCCACCAGTCGCGGGCAAGATCCTGAAGTACCAGTTTGACATGATCAACCTTCTCATCATCTGGAACCTTGGCTGCCACAAGAATGGCTTCGATGTCTTGAATCTATGCATCCGCAGTGATGGCATCCTCCGTGCCATCAAAATACCTCGGGTTCAAGCGACGGAACCTTCCTGATGCTCCCGAGTCAACCCCGACGCTCCTCTCAAGAGCTAACTGAATCCCTTGGTTCAGCAACACGTTCTGCTCCTGCTGCCGAGTCTGTTGTTGTGGGTTAGTGACAAAAAACCCCCGGATGATCTTCAGGAGTGCTACGGCGTCTGGTACTGCCGTCGCTGCTGGTGCTGCAGGAGTTTCAATAACCTGCAGCTGTACTGCCTCTGGTTCCATTTCTGCTCGTGCCTGCACTGGAGAAGGTTCTCTCCCCTGTTGCTGCCCAGTCGAGCCATGCTCTTGCTGCTCTTCCTCATGGGCCTCACCCGCTACTGAGAATGAAGCACCCCTATAGAGAAGAATATAGGATTATCAAGTTCGGACGAGGAAGATTTCGAGGATGCAAGTCAGGTTAGAGATTAAGGCAAGGACAGAGAATTCGAAACAAAATTTTAAGGGGAACAAGTCTTGATTGAGACTCCTAATAATTTGCAATACCCCATAAGTCTGAAAATCAGACCTGCATGGGCCACCACTAAAACCTTGTCACGCCCCAGTACCGAAATACGGAGACGGACTAGGCCAGCTACTCCATATGAGGTACGTAACGTCATACAGCGATCGTGGCTGTCGAGAGACTAGGGGGTACATGCTACAATCAAGTCTCCTATGGTCCCACAGAGTTCTATGTCTCAATCAATCAAGTCAAATCAACAATTAAATGAACATTAAAGATAAAGCAGTAAGGCGTCCCCGACGCTTCATCAAAATGATCATAAGAGACTAGCTTTATAATTTAGCTATCTCAGAGAGTCAGAAGTACAAAATTATACACAGCTGCAGTCTGTTTAATTACAATTATGTACTGACACAAAATATCAAGTAATCCGGCTAACAGATGCCGGTGGCTAAACGCCGTAAAAGTATAAGCAGGAGTGGTGGAGAAGAAACCCACTCGAGTCTCCGAACTGCCATGCTCCTAGTATGCACCATGGATGTTAGGGAGGAAGATCGTGTCCTCAGGCTCTGCTACGGGATCTGGCCAAACAAAACCAGCGGGGTCAGCCCCGAATAGCAAGTACCGCCAAAGGGGCACAAGAGTTAAGACTAAAAACCCAGTTAATAGAATGATTGATAATAGTAATACTTATGCTACCATTATAGGGTAACGCCACATCCTCGAACCCATATGGCACCCTTACAACCAAACAAGGACAAAAGATGCCGCATGGAGTCGGGACGCGTCGTACTCTATAACTTTCGCATAAGTTAAAGGATATAAACAATAAAATCTCCTGATCGTGACTTCGGTCGATAGCCTATCGCAGCACAATAACCAACCCAACAATCAAACAAGAACATGGGTTGGATCATGTACCATGATAGACCATGTTCCTCAGTCATTCACAGAAGTAGCACTTCACAACCAGAATAAGTCTTCCGTTCATAACTTCGGTCCACAGCCTATCATAGTACGATAACCAACCCAACAATCAAACAAGAACATGGGTTGGATCACGTACCATGACAGTCCGCTTCCCTCAGTTACTCATGGAAGATAATAGGGTACAAGCAAGTCGTTTTCACGGCCAATCAAGTCTACGAGTTTCTAGTGGGACGAGGTTATCCTCGCATCATGTTAATATGAAATCCTCAGATCGTATCTTTCCAGCAAGGCTAGCCAACACAGGGGTTCGCGTAGACAGGTATGATTGAGCACAGGTCCCTTGCAAGGCCACCTTGCTAAAACATATAATATATAGCAGGAATTAATCGGATACAGTCATCTACTCGTTGCAGATGACACAGTATCCGTGGAGACCAGCCGGCGCGTCAAGATAGTATCTCAAGGCGGCTGGTGTAACACAATCTCAGGATTTTGCCCTCCCCATGCATCTAGTATATTTAGTTGCCTAATTTAACCCTAGGTGAAATCTTGGACTTTCATACTGTGGCCTGCATGATTATCCTCCTAAAGTCGTACTTTAGTACGAGTACCCCAAAGAGGATCCATGTCAATCAGTATGTCAACATGTTCTACCCTCCTTAGTGTAATGCATCATTACAAATACGTCACGTGGAGTTACGAGTCATTTGTCGAGCGTGAACAAGAACTGGGACATTCAGGTACATATATTAGGAAGGAACACTTTGTTCTCCGGGGTCACATTAGTGCTCATATCATGCTCGGGACAAAAGGCGTAAGGATATAAAATGGGCATATAATATATATATATATTTATATATAATAATAATAATAATAATAATAATAATAAGGTAACAAGATAGGGCACAAAAGTCCATGCGGCTCAAAGGGAGTGAGTCCATGCGGCTGGGTTATTACGGGTTCATGCGGCTGGGACTGCACGCTCATGCGGCTCAAGGAGCCCAAGGCGCATGCGGCTGGAAAGGCGGGTTCATACGGACGAAGGGGGGTCAGCTTATGCGGCTGCGAAGGGAGCAATCGCCAGGCGGTCGGGGTTCAACAGCGTATGCGGCTATGATCAGACGAAGTCCTATGCGGCTGAGTATGGGCGATACATATGCGGCTGGATGATGAATGAGCTTTATGCGGCCCAAAAATAGTGGCACATATGTAGCTGGGTACAAAAGACTCATGCGGCTAAAAAGCTAGCCGCATGAAGATTCATGCGACTTAAGGTAACAGGGGCTCATGCGGCTCAATTACTTGCCGCATGAAGATTCATGCGGTCAAGTACTCAAGCAAGTCTTATGCGGCTAGGAAGAACCTTCCATGCGGCTGAGCTCGAACGAGTCTCATGCGGCTAGAAAGGCCATGCGGCCAGAGACTTGTCGCATGAGGATTCATGCGGTCAAGTACTGCTCTTCTTCTCCACTTGTCCGAGAAGAGGAGCCAAGCAACCATGGCTTCCAAACTACACAAAACCTTCATCCGGAGCCCAAATCGGAACTTCCTTAGGTCAAAATGGGGTAGAACGAGATTCTCTACAATATGGAACCATCAAAACTAGGAAATAATAAGATTAAGTAGATCAAAACCCAAGAAATCCAAAAATAAAGTAAACCTAGATCTACAAAAATCAAAGCTTCAAAATGGAAACTTCCAAGTTCTAAACTAGTATAGGTTGAGGAGAAGAACATGTTTTGGCAAATAGTTTTGTAAGAAATCATTGACAAAATTATGGATCCATCTCTTGAGCAAGTTGGTACTTGCCTTGGTTGATGGAAGAAATATTTGGTTGGTGGAGGAAATATTTGGTTGGTGGAGGAAATAAATGAGAGGAAGTAAATTAGAGGAGAGAGAATGAGATGAGTTATATATATAGATCTTGGACCCATGGGTTCATGATGAACCAAAGGGTTCATGATGAACCATTGGTGAACCAAGAATAGGTTACCCAAATGAGCCAAAACTGTAGGCCCAAATGCAGAAAATAAATTAGGAAATAATATTTTGTCGAATATTTTGGGAAATGCATGAAGAAATACAGCATAATAAATACAGTATAAATATAAGGTAAATACGGTTTATCGGTTTACGTATTAAAATACGTATTCCAGGATCGGGGAGTGACACCTTCGCCTGCTGATATTCTGTTAAATGCCAGGACATCTTTCTTGGATAACTGGCATGCATGAATCTCATGATAGACAAGCCCCTGGAAACCTTCGACCAGTACATGGGCTATTTTACATCACCTTTGAAGTAGAAGCACACCTTCTCTCTGATGCCCTTCGGTTGTGATTTCTGTGCTATGGCATCCCCGAACAAAAATGCTGGTTTCTTGTGGGACACCAAATCAAGACTCTGAAAGGGTTGACCATTCATCAAACAGAGTAAAGTGGTATGGTCTTGATTTGCCAACAATGACAGTCTGGCTTCTGGGAGGTCAAATTGAGGAAATTGCACATGAGATAAATCATGTTTAAATGAAAAACTCAAGTGCCCTTCATAATCTGCCTCCTCACTTCGGATGTTCACTGAAGAAAATAAAAGAAGACAAAGTCAGATATGTTTCAATAAAATCTATGTCTACGAGCCTTATGCGTGTATAGCAGTATTCGAAGGAAATTTCAAAATTCACGCAAAGTCCAGACAGATTAGGATGAAAGTCACGCATCATTACCAGAATCACATTTATGTAAAAATAACAAAAAAATACGCTGACAGATCAAGACTAATCTATCCAGAGGATGACTCTCAGAAGTCCGCGTGACTATTTCAACATGGACATTTCTGCCAAACATGTGAAAAAAATTACGCAGAGTCATCATAAAAGCTGCGTGAATAATTCAAACATTGATATCTCTATCAACATATGAAAAATCACGCAGAGTCATCATGAAAGCTGCGTGACTATTTCAACATCGACATTTCTGCCAACATGAAAAATCATGTAGAGTCATGAGAGTCATGCTTATTTGCGTGAAATACAGAGCTTCGTAAACACGAAGATGTGAAGTATGGCCGACCCTAAAGATGGGGCATACTTTATTAATATCCTTTGTCCTAAGAAGGGAGGATATATTTCTGAAATTCATTATTTGCTTTAAGATCTTAAAAATTCTATGTGGAGTTCATCTTCATCAAAGTCATCTTCATCTTCAACAGTTCGTATTCCCCATCACTTACGCTGCATAGGAGGATGCGTGACTTCGCGTCGAGGGAGTCTGTCAGTAGTGGCACGCGAGGAAGTCGCAGGGGCTTTTCCCTTGGCTTGAGAGTCGGCTTTCTTGGGAGCCATTGCTGCTGAGAAAGGAAAGAAGAAGTCGGAGAAGATGAAGTTCGTCGGGAAGTTGAAGTTTCTCTTCTGTGGATTCTCTCTCTCTAAAGCAAGTAAAGAAGGAAAGAAGTGATTTATGGCTTATTTATAGGCTCATAAAGAATTCCAAACGTCACATCATTATTTGCTTCGATTTAGGAGTTTGATACGGGATCCTAACTGTACAGAATCCCAACAGTCCAATCATTTTGGAGTAAATCTCTCTTTAAAGTCATCTCAGCGTGACTAAATTTATTTTATCATCTCGATTTCAAAGTATTTCGAAATAATTTATCATTTTTTGAAAACTTTGAAGGGGGTCACGCTGAGTTGATCAAAACAGAGTCTAAAAGTCACGCTGAGTTGATCAAAACAGAGTCTAAAAGTCCAAAAGTCACGCTGAGTTGATCAAAACAGAGTCTAATTGATCAGAACAAAGTCCAAAAGTCACGCTGAGTTGATCAAAACAGAGTCTAAAAGTCACGCTGAGTTGATCAAGACAATATTTAAAAGTTACGCTGGGAGACAGCTCATTATTTGTCAGAGTGTCATTATGACTGACAGCACAACAGTCGAAGAATGTCTCCTCGTATGCCACGTATGCACGGAACTCGAGAGATCACAGCCGACTATTGCGTGATTTTTGAAATCTTCTTCAGCAAGACTCAGCCTTCGTCAAGTTGGCGTACCAAAAGAGCTTCTTGTCATTTAATGCGACTGACAAAGCAATCACTGTCAGAGATTTTTTGTCAGTCGAGGCATGTCGAATCAAGACAACTGGCAGTCCTGCCTCAAGCTTGCGTGTATTTTGAACTTCTATGTTCCTTCCTCAAGTCTGCGTGTATTTTGAGCTTTCTGTCTCAAGTCTGCGTGGATTCTGAAGCTTTCTGTCCCAAGTCTGCATGGATTCTGAAGCTTTTTGTCCCAAGTTTGCGTGGATTCTGAAGCTTTTTGTCCCAAGTCTGCGTGGATTCTGAAGCTTCCTGCCCCAAGTTTGCGTGGATTTTGAAGCTTTCTAACCCAAGTCTGCGTGGATTTCGTCTTCAACAAAGTCTGCGTAGATTTTATTAAATTAGAGTACGTGGCAGCCATGCCGCTGATCTCTCGCCTGCGTGTCCTGTAACTTGCACACGACTCATGCATGATTGCCATGTGTCCAACAGTTACAGGCCATGTCCAGTAACTGCTCACAACCTTGCGTATGTTAAATCCTGCATGATTTTCAACTATGCACAGGCTGTGAAGACAGTTATCCTTTCAGTTATTTTTGACTCTATAAATAGAGTTTTTTTTTTCATTCATTGTACAGATATACAGATATCTAAATTGCTGTTGAAATTTTGAGAGCTTTTCTTCTTCGCATCGTCCAAGGGATAAAGTGATCGTCTTCTAGATCAGATTCCTACAGTTGTAATTTTCCCAGAAATATAATAAATAAAGTGAATTTATTTATGAAAACACTCCGTACTCTCCTCAATCAAACGGAGTAGCAGAGAGAAAGAACAGAATGTTAACAGAAATGATTAACTCAATGATTAACTCAATACTGTTGACTGCTGTTGAAGACAAATTTGCAAGGCACAAGAATATTGTTCTTACGGATGTACCGGAGAACAATGAGGGTGCACAGTAAACTGAAGTCTTCAATGAAGATGTGGTCCAAGAAGATGTTGTTGAAACAACGATTGAACCAGAACAAGCTGAGCCGTCAGCTAAGCGTGTGAGGAGGCCGAAGGACTTCGGAAGTGACTTTGTCACCTATCATGTGGATGTTGATCCGCTTACCTATGATGAGACGATGAAGACCAGAGACGCGATTTTCTGGAAGGAGACGATTGATAATAAAATTGATTCTATCACCTCAAATAGCACTTGGGTGTTGGTTGATCTTCCTGAAGAAGCGAAACCCATCGGATGCAAATGGATCTTTAAAAACAAGATGAAAGCAGACGGAACTATTGACAAGTTCAAGGCTAGGTTAGTAGCCAAGGGGTTTTCTCAGAAGCAGGAGATTGACTACTTTGACACGTATGCTCCAGTAGCCCGGATGACCACTATCAGAATGTTGATTGCTCTTGCAGTAATACATAAGATGGTGATACATCAGATGGATGTGAAAATAGCTTTCCTAAATGGCGAGCTGACCGAAGAGATATACATACAACAGCTAGAGGGATTTGTCGTCAAGGGTCTTGAAGACAAGGTCTGTAAGTTGGTGAAATCTTTGTACAATCTTAAACAGGATCCCAAGATGTGGCATGAGAAATTTGACAAAGTTATAAGGTCAACTGGCTACATGGTCAGCGAGACGGACAAGTATGTTTACACGAAGTTCGCTGATGAAAAAGGTGTGATCGTTTGTCTGTACATGGACGACATGCTTATCCTAGGCACGGATATGGGTTGTGTCACGGAGACAAAGAAATTTATCTCGAGCAAGTTCAATATGAAGGACTTGGGGAAAGCTGATGTGATCTTAGGGATCAAGATCATCCGGACAGACACAGGACTAGCACTATCACAGTCTCATTATATTGAAAAAATGATCATTCGTTATGGGTATCGGGATCTTCCAGGGATCGATACGCCGTACAGGTGTGATCTGAAGCTGAAGCCTAATTCAGGGGAAAGCGTCAGACAGCTGGAGTATGCAAGCGTAATAGGGAGTTTGATGTATGCTACTACTGCCACAAGGCCTGACATAGCTTTTGTCATGGGAATGCTGAGTCGTACGAGCAACCCAGGTGATGAACACTGGAAAGCTGTGAAACGGGTTATGAGATATCTCAAGAAGACTCAGACATATGTACTGTACTACAGCGGAGATCCGCCGATAGTAAAAGGCTTCAGTGATGTCAGCTGGTGCTCAGAGGTGGAGAGCGAGAGGTCCACAGGTGGATTCATTTTCTGTCACGACCCGCACCCGAATATACGGGTACGAATACGTGGGCCACGCCCAGCCTACACCGCAGTATCGGCGGTAGAGCGCTGTCAAGTACCCGATACTAACTACAACCTCTAAAGATCCATAACTATAAAGTACTCGTATCATATCACAAAAACTAAGGAAGATAAGACAAGAAATAATAGCAATATCACTAGAACAACTAGAATCTACAAGGTTCATATGAGACACGAATAAAACAGAGGGAAACAATAACAAACTAAATAACTACCAGACCTAGAACTCCTGAGAAACAACTCACGGTAAAGAATACCGAGAACTACCCCAGCTAGCAACATCCTGTAGTCCAATACTGAGGGCACAACTACTCCTGAAATATTGTCAACATATCCAGTCAGGATGGAACGAGCACAAATCTCAAATAACAATTTTAGTTAGACGATATTGAAAATATAGCAGTAAATAGAGAGAATATACAAGAAATTACGAAATGTACACGTGAGTATTATGGCAAGGTAAGCTGTAAATCTAGAGCTAGAACAAGGCAAGTAAAACTGATCATGGCATGTACAAGAATCAAGAATCACCTATCTAGGTGTGTGAGTACTAGCAAAAATACGTGGCCGGCTTGGAAACTTGTACAATAGTAACATGCATGGCTAACCATACGTGGGGTGTATGATCAACACTCACAATCAATAGGTGCATAATGGGTGTACAATAGGCTTTGACCACATATCTACACTAATACTCTCCGCCCCTGACTAGTATAGTGGATCCAACCATTACACATCATGATGCGCGAATCTCTGAGAGGGTAGCTAGCCTTCGCAGGAATCGTGTCTATACAATGCACAAGGAACAAGAAAGACTTTCACAATATATACCAAAGAATACCAGGAATAACATCTCATGACGGGATCCAGTGAAATACCAATCCGTGTAAACAATATGTCAAGAGAACAAGGATGTCTACACTAAATACAAGAAACATAGATGATATCATAAAACAGAAATATTATCAGAGAATGTACTCGCCTGCGATCTGGTGGAATATATCAACTGTGTAATCTGGCTCAGAGTGAAATCATAGACCTAAAGATGAGATATATATAATCTAATTAGGGTTCAACAGTGTTAGGCATGGTTATATAGTATAAGCTATGTAATCTAGGTCAATCTCAGTCCACTAAGTCAAACTAGGTCACACTGAGTCACACTAGGTCAAACTAGGTCAATGGTTGACTTACAGTTGACTTTCAGTCAAATGGTCAACTCTAGTCAACTCTGGTCAACTTTAGGTTAAACTAGGTCAAATATTGACTAACGTTGACTTTGGGTCAACTGGTCAACTTCGGTCAAGTTCTAGTCAATTTTAGGCTACGATTGACTTTTGGTTGACTTTCAGTCAAAATAGTCAACTGTGGTCAACCAAGGTCAAAACTATTCTAACCTAGGTCAAATGTTGACTCTACTTCGACGTTTAGTCAAAGTAGTCAACCATGGTCAAACGGGGTCAAAGCTAGTCTCTATAAACATCTACAGGGTCAACACATCAATTTTAATGGTCGTGAAATCACTGGAATCGATGGATCTCAAAATACAACAAAAGGAGAAAGATTATAATAATAGGGTAAAAACCTACAGATGTTGTCGGATGGTGAAACAATCATCAAAAACGTGTCCAAAATGGTCAAAATAGCTAGAATAGCCTGTCCATAAGTTTAATTTGGACACAGGAGCAAAAAGATAATTTCGAGTCAAAACGGTGTCCGTGTCGGACCCGCTTTGCACCAAAAAATGTGCCAAAATAAAAGTGCACTAAACCTAACAAATTATGTCCACGAATCCAGAATGACGATACGAACCCAACGGTATATCCAGAATTGGATTTCGTTGACCCGATCTCAAATTGGTCCGTTGACCAGGATATTAAAATTTTGATTTGCATGGAAAAGCATGTCGGAGCCAATGTCCAAAAAACTCAGCAAATTATATGTCAATGAGTCTAGAATGACTATACGAACTCAAGGTATATCCAAAATTGGATTCCGATGAGCCGGCGTCAAAAAGTTCCGTTGATTCGGACCGTGGGGCCCATGTTGCACCGAAATGCGTGCCAGGGCCCATGTCCTCCAAACTAAGCAAACTTTATATGAAAACATGCCAGAACGATGCCACGAGTCTATTGGTGGTGTCAGAAATTAAATTCGGAGTCCCGGGTTCAAAAATAAAATTTAACAACTTGGAAATTACGAATTCAGACGACCAACTTTGGCGTCAAATTCAACCAATCAAACGTGCTCACAATGAAACAAAACTCAAGGGGTAGGAAGAGGGTTATACCAGCTTCGTAAAGGAACCAGTAGCACGCCAGATGGAGCTGCGATGGAAGAGATACGAACCGACGAAGTTGGCTCCACAAAACTGTTCAAAAATAACACAATTTAAAGCGTCAACTTGGTAACCGGTTTTGATGTATCATACGATAAAATTAACGGACAAAAATTGAGGGAAGTGAAGAGCTATATACCGAGATTGAGACAGAGCAAATAAATCACCGATCCAACGGTCGGATTTCTCAAAAAATGTGCACAAAGTTGCTGCAACAAAATACGAATTCTGAAATTCATCCGCGCACGCGTCGACGGGATTCCGTGCAAAACGTACGAATCGCCTGCGTGGCACGTCGAGGAGGAAGACGGTGCACTCAGAAAGGTCGCCAGAGTGCTCGCCGGTGATGGCCGGCCATGCAACGGCCGTGCGGTGGCGCGCGTACGCGTGACGGCGGCACGCACACGTGCGCACTGTGCACGCTGCTGCTGCGTTCGCAACTGTTGTTGTTGTTGTTGTTGCAACTGCTACTGTATGGCGCACGCACGCGGTGTTACGGCGACGGCGATCACCGCGGTGGCGAAGGCCCGGTGGGGTTGGAGGAGAAGAAGGTGGAGGATGAGATGGTGGTGATGGTGTTCATGGAGGTGGTGGTGGCTGTGCTCGTGGTGGTGATGGTGGTAGAGCTCGTAGTGGTGATGGTGGTGGGGCTCGTGGTGGGTGGAGGAGAAGAGAGGTGGTGGTGTAGTGGTGGAGATGATGTTGAGGATGATGATGGTAATGGTGGAGATGACCATGGTGATGGTGTTGATGATATATAAGGAACCCATGAAGAAGAAAAAAATGGAGAAGTAGAAGGAGAGGAGGAAAAAGTGGACATGAAGAATGAAAGGAGGGGGGTGAGGTGATAGTGATGGGGGTGAGTGTAAGGAGAGGTGAGGGGTGAGTGAGAGAGAGTGTGGTAGATATATTTGTGTGTGTGTAGTATATATATATATATATATATATATATATATATATATATATATATATATATATATATATATATTATATAGAAAGAGAGAGAGAGAATGAGAGGTAAATATAGAGAGAGTAGGGGTGGTCGGATGCCAGGGGGAGAGGAGAGAGAGAGAGTGATTAAAGGAGGAGAAGAAAGATATATATATATATATATATATATATATATATATATATATATATATATATATATATATATTATGTATATAAATGGAGAGAGAGAGAGAGAGAGAGAGAAGAGAGAGAGAGAGAGAGAGAGAGAGAGAGAGAGAGAGAGAGAGAGAGAGAGAAAGAGATATTTATATAAAATAGAGATATTTTGAGTAGAGAAAATGCAAATACAATAGTGGGTGTATGGGTAGTCATGACAGGGGTCACACCTAATTGGGTTGGATGTTGGGACAAGTTTGGTTGAGTTGGGGCCAAGATTTAATTAAAATAACAAATTTAAACCAAATTAAATTATGGATGAATTGGGAGCACAAGGGGGCCCAATTTGGTGGCACGCAAGTGGCACGTGCATAGTAGACTCAAAACAGGCTAGGGCCATATATTGGGTCAACTGGATTGGACCGATGTCGGGCCCGGAAATTAAATTGGAAGTTAAGTCACGAATTACGGAAGACGATAAATTGGTCTAAATTGACCCGAAAGTTGTACGAAGTAAATGGGGGCACAAGGGAACAAGTTCGAGTGGGACACGATATATCAACATGAAGATAATCTCGTCTACTACAAACTTCAAGAAGAAAGTTTCCAGAGACTGGCATCCCTGACGCTCTAGAGATCCAAGTCACGGTAAAAAGCATTTAATGATCAAAATTAATCAAATAAAAATGAATTATCGAGAATAAATCATTTAGAAAATTCGAAAAATAAATCCTGAAATTCAGGGGGCTTACATCCTACCCACCTTATAAAAATTTCGTCCTCGAAATTAAAGGTTGGTAGTGGGGTTAAAACAGGATAGAAGATTTAGGCAATATTTTAGACACGATCCAAGAATGACGAGTTTTGCATGATCAAGATAATCAATTCAAAATTGTTCAGGCATGATGAGGCATTTTGGCACGATAGAATTATGATATGAACAAAATCATACGTGCATGATTTCAGAATAAGTCAAGTCATTGGGGCACGATTTTAGAGATGATTAGGAGATTCGAAGGTATAAATGAAGTTCAAGCACGAGGTGATCCGTAGGACTTAGGTTGATGGAAAATCAACCTGAAAGTCGCACAGGCTCGATCAAGATGAAAAGCTAACCATGACCAAAACAAGGTTTGGCATGGTTGAGATGAAAATTCAGACACAACAAAATCAAGGTCAAGGTCTTTTAGACCCGATGAAGGATTAAGGAGTATGATTAATAAAATTATGAAATACGATCCAAGTTCGGACGCATTTAAAATTGGAAATATTCTAAGTTCACTTGGCACGATTTAGATATGACAATAAAATTGGGACAAAACATCAATAAATAGGATCCAGGTCAATGAATTAAGATTTAGGGTTATTCATAGACACGATCAAGACGAAAATGACAAACCTAGTCATGATCAGGAATGAACCCTGAGCACGGGTGACTAGAGAATCAAAATTTAGGTGCGATAAAAGAGATGATCAAGTTGTTCGGTCGCGATCAAGAAAATTATGATTTAACGATATTGGAAACTCAAGGGATGATACAAAGATATGGAATAAGTCAAATTTCTCTTTAGTAGAAAATCAAAGACAAGGTTTCATAGGAAAGCCAAGTTAATCATCTCTCTCTGATACTATCAAGTTTATCTGGTCATCATTGGCCAATCACACCTTTAATCTCACAAGTCCAAATATTAAAAAAACCAATCTTGTACAACTACTACCAGAATTACCCTTCTGTCATGAAGATTGGACCTTGTCATGATACCATAGGCCTGATCCTAAATTCTAAAACCCTAATCAAGAAGTTGTAATGACCGTGGTTCGTATTACGTATTTGGAATACGTATACGTATCTTGACTCATATTTTATGTCTTCTGGCTTGGTCTATTTTGGGTTGGCTTGGTTTGGCTTGCGTTGTTTATTGGTTCATCGTGAACCAAGGGGATAACCCCTGTCCTACCACCACCATCACCATTTATTAACCTATTCCCTCATTCATTCTCTCTCTTCATTTATTCTTCTCCTTCACTTCTTCTTCTCCACCATTACTCTTCCACCTACCAGGGAAGAGAGCTAGGCAAGTGCAAACTTGCTTCATAATGCATCTCAAGTTTTATTGCTCCATTCTCTTCCTTACTTAATTCTAAGCCTCTATAGAACTTGACATTTTTGGATTTGATAGATGGAATCTTGTAGATCTAAGTTTGTAACTTTTCGGTTTTCTTAGTTTTGATCTCTAAAACTTGGTTATTTTCGAAAACTATTGGTTCTATGTTATAGAGAATTCAATTTTATGCGGTTTTGGCTTTTGTTTCGCTTGATTTCGACTTCAGATGAGGAAGTTATGGCCATGGCAAGTTTTTAGAACTTTATGGATGAACTTGCTATTTGGGGACGATGACCCCCATGCGCCCGGGAGGCCATGCGTTGTGAAGTCCCGGCAACGCATCCCTTAACTCCGAGTGTGTCATGCGCGTAGGTTCCCTGTACTGAAGATGAAACGTGAGTTTCCCACGCGCCGATTGTGCAGGAATCCACGCGCCGATTGTGCAGGAATCCCACGCGCCGATCGCGCAGGAATCCCACGTGTCGATTGTACAGGAATCCTACGCACCGATTGTGCAGGAATCCTACGCGCCGATTGCGCAGGAATCCCATGCGCCGATCGTGCAGGAATCCCACGCGCCGATTGTGCAGGAATCCCACGCGCCGATTGTGCAGGAATCCCACGCGCCGATTGTGCAGAAATTCCATGCGCCGATTGTACAGGAATCCCACGCGCCGATCGTGCAGGAATCCCATGCGCCGATCGTACAAGAATCCCACGCGCCAATGGTGCAGGAATCCCATGCGCCGGAATTACTCTATTTTACTATTTTTGCATATTTAAGTTATTTTGTAGCTAGAATCTTGAAAAACTCAAAACATGAAAGTTGTAGATCTTTTTCTTGGTTTCAAGAATATGTTACTAGTTATTTTATACAAGTTTCTTTCATTCATGATAAGGTAAGAATAGAACACGATAATGGCCCGCTGTGGCGCACTCTTGTCAAGCAAACTGACATGATATATCATGACATGCTGTTACGACAGCTAGCCTGACATGACAAGTATGAAAGACCTGGACATCGTAGACGATTGTATTTGTACAAATAAACTGGTACTGTCTTACATCATGTCTAGGATGGTGATCCCTGAGTACCACAGTCAGGGATACCTATTGAAATTGACTAAGGCTAATAAACTAGAATGATTCAGTAGTCATGAAGAGATTCCCAGCTACTGGCAATTCCGTTATCTGGGCGCATTCAGTGAACTTGTAGCCTACCGACGAGCAGGCCACATTTTTAGCACACAGTCACGTGTTGCATTCTTCATAAACGGACATTCGACCTGGATAACCGGATGGTCTGCAGGGCTTATGGCTGTTGGGATAATCTTATTGCATCTTACTAGTAACTAGGCCTGTGATAACCCTAGTTAGTTAAAAGTATCAAGCCGTACTCTTGATTGGCCGTGATTGATTGGATGGAGTTTATTCCAGCTTAGTCTTATCCTGATCCTGTGCAAGATTGTGACATGACATGATTATGGATGCTTGCCTTAACAATAACGATTGGGGGTCCAGTTCTGTTTAGGCGAAGGGTTACAATCTCGATCCTTGTTTGGTTTAAGGGTTGTAACCTGGCTCCTGGAGCAGTTCTGTGTACTCTCTTCGTTTATTGTCTTATTGTAACCCCAGGCCATGCTCGTCATGTTTTACTTATTTTAGCGGCATGATTATTTATACTGGCCTTAACAATAAAGATCGGGGGTCCAGTTCTGTTCAGGCGAAGGGTTACAATCCCGGTCCTTGTTTGGTTTAAGGGTTGTAACCTGGCTCCCGGAGCAGTTCTGTTTCCTCTCTTCGTTTATTGTCTTCACTGTACCAATAGTATTTGAGACAGGTTTCTATTCAGGTGATGGGATGCAACCCCGGTCCTTGTTTGATTTAAGGGTTGTGACCTGGCTACTTGAATGGTTTCCTCGTACTCAGTTTACTATTGTCATCTCTATTATTATCAGTTCTTTATTTATTGTCTATAATATTCTATTATGATTTGCTGGTTTTAGTTTCTAAGTGAAGCCTCCTTTGTAGCACTTGCTCTTTCTAGGGTCCGATCCAGCTGGTTTTGTGTGGCCAGATATCGGAGCAGCACCAGAGGATCTACCTGTCTTCCAGCCAGATGGTGACCACCAGGCGTAACCCTGGCAACGAGTGGGTTTCTTTTGTCCTCCCACTTAATTGTAAAATTATTCTTTTGAGGCGTTTAGCCGACGAGCACGTGTTAGCTCGTATTGCACCTTTATTTACTGTCTGCCTACGGGCTGTAACATGATTGACAGATCCTAGGGTTGATCATATATGACTGAACTCTTGCTAGTCTTAACATTTTGTACGACTAGCTTCATGATCATCCAATATGTAACGTATGGGACGCCTTGCTATTATATATTTGGTGCTCTGACATCTTATAACTATTATTGCTTGCTTGAGATTGAGACAATAGGCTTGTTCATGACCATAGGAGACTGTTGGCTTGTAATTAAACCCTCATGTATCTAGACAGCCGTGACCGTATAGCGAGGTGGGTTGCACTTCAATATACGTAGCTGGCTATGTACGCTTCCGCTCTCCAGTATTCTGGTTCTAGGACGTTACATGGTTTTAGTGGTGGCCCATGCAGGTTTTATAAATCAAGATATGTGAGAGTTTACCGAATAGATGTCTCAATCAGTACTCGCCCTTGATCTGTACTCGTATCCTCTGAATCTCTAAATTCTTGACCTGATCACATGCTTGTATTGTTGATCTGTCCTGGTCCTTCCTTATTGTTCCCTATGTCGTCTTCTTCAGCGATATTATTCTTGGACCTGCCGATCAGCAAGGTAGAGCACCCCCTGTGGACCAGCAACAACCTGGAGATCAGGCCCATCATTTAGGAGTAGCCTCTAGAGTCATGCCTACCGAAGGAGAGCCACCAGTCCAGCCAGTTCATTAGCTTCCCAGGATCGTCGGTGGTCTTAGGGATGGATTGGTTGAGGGACCAGTATGCTAGGATAGACTGCCATATCGGCAGGGTTGTTTTTAGCATTCCAGGCGAGCCAGAGTTTTCCTTTTCCCGAGGTGAAGTTGAACCTTCTCCTCCAGTGTTGCGGATGGCGGTAGCAGTTGTGCAGTTATCCCGGATAGTCGAGGAGTTTCCAGATGCTTTTCCCGAAGAGCTTCCAGGGATGCCGCCAGAGTGGGAGATCGAGTTTACCATCGACTTGATTCCCGGCATAGCCCCAGTGTCAGAGAGAGTCTACAGGATGGCGGTGTCAGAATTAGAGATATTGTACAAGATGATTGAAGAACTTAGAACCAAGGGATTCATTCGTGCTAGTGGATCGCCTTGGGAAGCCCCGATGCTTCTTGTGAAAAAAAAGATGGTACATCGAGATTATGTGTAGATTATCTTACCTTGAACTCAGTGACAATCAAGAACAGATACCCTCTCCCGAGGATAGATGACTTGTTTGATCAACTCAAGGGGGCAGCAGTATTCTCGAAGATCGACTTGCGGTCAGGATACCATCAGATCAGAGTCAAAGAGCAGGACATCCCGAAGACTGCTTTCAGATCTAGGTATGGGCATTGGGAGTTCCTTGTGATGCCATTTGGAGCAACCAATGCGCCAGCTGTATTCATGGACCTCATGAATCGTATCTCCATGCCTTATTTAGATCAGTTTGTGATTGTGTTCCTAGACGACATCCTGGTCTACAGCAAAAGTAAGGCGGAGCATGAGCAACATCTCAGAGTTGTTCTTCAGATTATCCGAGAGCACCAGTTGTATGCCAAGTTCAGTAAATACGAGTTTTGGCTCGATCGCATTTCGTACTTGGGTCATATCATCACCAGAGGAGGAGTGGAGGTGTATCCCCAGAAGATCGTGGCTATTGAGTCGTGACCAGTGCCCAACATAGTTGTAGAACTCTATAGTTTTCCTGGATTGGCCGGTTACTACCGGCAATTTGTTTCAGACTTTGCTCGGATTTCAGCACCATTGACCTAGTTGACCCGCAAGGATGTGCAGTTTGCTTGGATAGCAGAGTGCCAGGATTCTTTTGAGAAGTTGAAGCGTGGATTGATGACGACACCCATTCTCATGCTTCCAGATGGAACTGGAGGATTCTCAATATATTGCGATGCTTCAGGCAGAGGTTTAGGATGTGTTCTGATACAGTATGGGAAGGTAATAGCTTATGCGTTACGGCAACTTCATGATCATGAGAAAAATTATCCAACCCATGACTTGGAGCTGGCATGAAGTATATTTTTACCCAGAAGGACCTTAACATGCGTCAGAGGAGGTGGCTGGAGCTTCTTGTAGATTATGATGTCAACTTGCAGTATCATCCAGGGAAAGCCAACATCGTTGCAGATGCATTGAATAGGAGAGACGGAGTTTATTTTCTAACATCGCAGACGGAGTTGTTAGCGGATCTTCAGAAGATGGGTATAGAAGTTGTTTTCCCTTCCAGTGTGGCATTGATGGCCAGCATGCAAGTTCAGTCCACTATAGTCGAGAGGATCCGGATGGCATAGTCAGCAGATTCTACGCTTCAGCGACTCAGAACAGAGTGCGAGACAGGACGAAGGCCAGAGTTATACGTTCATGAGGACGGTACACTTAGGTATGGAAAGCATCTTTGTGTACCCAGCGGAGATATCATGCAGGAGATCATGACAGAGGCTCACAGTTCTCAATATTCCATCCATCTCGAAGGCACGAAGATGTACCGTGATATCCGTCAGCACTTTTGGTAGAATGGCATAAAGAGGGAGATAGCCCGGTTTGTTTTTCGATGTTTGGTTTGTCAACAAGTTAAAGCTGAACATCAGAGGCCAGCTGGACTTTTTCAGCCCTTGCCAATTCCAGAATGAAAGTGGGAGCATATAACCATGGATTTCGTGACTGGATTACCTAGATCCCCGGCTGGCAGAGATGCTATTTGGGTTATTATAGACAGGCTCACGAAGGTGGCTCATTTTCTCCGTTCAGAGTTGGTCAGTCGATGGCTCAGCTAGCAGAGATGTACCTCAGGCAGATCGTCAGACTTCATGGTGTACCAGTCAGTATTACCTCGGACAGAGATTTAAAATTTACGTCACACTTTTGGCGTAGCCTGCAAGAGAGTTTGAGAACTCACCTCCAGTTCAGCTCAGCTTATCATCCGCAGACAGATGGCCAGTCGGAACGCACGATCTAGACTCTTGAAGATATGTTGTGGTCATGTACACTTGACTTTGGTGGTTTATGGGAAGATCACCTACACCTGGTGGAGTTCTCGTACAACAACAGTTTCCAGGCCAGTATCCAGATAACACCGTTCGAGGCACTGTATGGTAGGAAGTGCCGATCCCCGCTAGCATGGGACAATATCGGAGAGAGACAGATGCTCGGTCCGAAAATGATTGCTCAGACCGTTGAAGTGGTCAGGAGAGTCAGAGATCATCTTTGAGTTGCCCAAGATCACCAGCGTTATTGGGCCGATTCCCATCGGCACCCTCTTGAGTTTTCTGTCGGCGACCATGTATTCCTGAGGATTTCACCTAATCGTGGCGTCATTTGTTTCGGCGTACGGAAAAAGCTTAGTCCTAGGTATATAGGGCCGTTCGACATTCTGGAGTGAGTAGGTGATGTATCCTATCGTCTCGCTCTTCCACCGTCGCTACGTGAGTGCATGACGTGTTCCATGTATCCCAACTACGATGGTATATCCTGGACCCGAGCCACATCCTGGATCATTCGGAATTGGTGGTTGGTACCAACCTTTCGTATGAGGAGAGGCCCGTGTCTATATTGGATCGGAGAAAGAAGGTACTCAAGAATAAGACTATTAGTTTAGTCCGTGTTGCTTGGGGTCATCACTCTTTGGGTGAGTCGACGTGGGAGCGTGAGGATGATATCCGATCGCGATATCCCGACCTGTTTGACTCGTAAGGTATAATGTCTTCCTTATGCCTTATGCTTTCAATTCCTTACTTGAATAAATGACTGCATGATAGACTGCTTGTTATAGCTTACAATTAGTATAGCTTGTCCTTGCCGCTCTAGCCTCTTAATTAAATTTCGAGGACGGAATTCTTTTAAGGTGGGTAGAGTTGTAATGACCGTGGTTCGTATTACGTATTTGGAATACGTATACGTATCTTGACTCGTATTTTATGTCTCCTGGCTTGGTCTATTTTGGGTTGGCTTGGTTCGGCTTGGGTTGTTTATTGGTTCATCATGAACCAAGGGGAGAACCCCTGCCTACCACCACCATCACCATTTATTAACCCATTCCCTCATTCTCTCTCTTCATTTATTCTTCTCCTTCACCTCTTCTTCTCCACCATTACTCTTCCACCTACCAGAAAAGAGAACTAGGCAAGTGCAAACTTGCTTCATGATGGATCTCAAGTTTTATTGTTCCATTCTCTTCCTTACTTGATTCTAAGCCTCTTTAGAACTTGACATTTTTAGATTTGATGGATGGATTCTTGTAGATCTAAGTTTGTAACTTTTCGATTTTTTTAGTTTTGATCTCTAAAACTTAGTTGTTTTTGAAAACTATTGGTTCTATGTTGTAGAGAATTAATTTCATGCGGTTTTGGCTTTTGTTTCGCTTGATTTCGACTTCGGATGAGGAAGTTATGGTCATGGCAAATTTTCGGAACTTCATAGCTGAACTTGCTGCTTGGGGACGATGACCCCCATGCGCCCGGGAGGCCATGCGCTGTGAAGTCCCAGAAATGCATCCCTTAACTCCGAGTGTGTCATACGCGTAGGTTCCCTACGCGCATGTACTGAAGACGCAACGTGAGTTTCCTACGCGCCGATTGTGCAGGAATTCCACGCGTCGATTGCGCAGGAATCCCACGCGCCGATCGCGCAGGAATCCCACGCGCCGATTGTGCAGGAATCCCACGCGCCGATCGCGCAGGAATCCCACACGTCGATTGTGCAGGAATCCCACGCGCCGATTGTGCAGGAATCCCACGCGCCGATTGCACAGAAATCCCATGCGCCGATCGTGCATGAATCCCACACGCCGAATATGCAGGAATTCCACGCGCCGTTTGTGCAGAAATCCTACGCGCCGATCACGCATGAATCCCACGCACCGATCACGCAGGAATCCCACGCGCCGATTGCACAGAAATCCCATGCACCGATCGTTCAGGAATCCCACGCGCCGATCGCACAGGAACCCCACGCGCCGATGGTGCAGGAATCCCATGCGCCAGAATTGCTCTATTTTACTGTTTTTGCCTGTTTAAGTTGTTTTGTAGCTAGAATCTTGAAAAACTCAAAATATGAAAGTTGTAGATCTTTTCCTTGGCTTCAAGAATATGTCACTAGTTATTTTATGCAAGTTTCTCTCATTCATGATAAGGTAAGAATAGAACACGATAATGGCCCGTTGTGGCGCACTCTTGACAAACAAACTGACATGATATATCATGACATACTGTTACGACAGCTAGCCTGACATGACAAGTATGAAAGACCTGGACACCGTGGGCGATTGTGTTTGTACAAATAAACTGGTACTGTCTTGCATCATGTCTAGGATGGGGATCCCTGAGTACCACGGTCAGGGGTACCTACTGAAATTGACTAAGGCTAATTAAGTAGAATGATTCAGTAGTCATGAAGAGATTCCCAGCTACAGGCAATTCCGTTATCTGGGCGCATTCAGTGGACTTGTAGCCTACCGACGAGTAGGGCACATTTCCAGCACACAGCCACGTGTTACATTCTTCATAAACGGACATTCGACCTGGATAACCGGATGGTGTGCAGGGCTTGTGGCTGTTGGGATAATCTCATTGCATCTTGCTAGTAACTAGGCCTGTGATAATCCTAGTTAGTTAAAAGTATCAAGCCGTACTCTTGACTGGCCGTGATTGATTGGATGGAGTTTATTCCAGCTTAGTCTTATCCTGATCCTGTGCAAGATTGTGACATGACATGATTATGGATGCTTGCCTTAACAATAATGATCGGGGGTCCAGTTCTGTTCAGGCGAAGGGTTACAACCCTGGTCATTGTTTGGTTTAAGGGTTATAACCTGGCTTCCGGAGCAGTTCTGTGTCCTCTCTTCGTTTATTGTCTTATTGTAACCCCAGGCCATGCTCGTCATGTTTTACTTATTTCAGCGGCATGATTATTTATACTGGCCTTAACAATAAAGATCGGGGGTCCAGTTCTGTTCAGACGAAGGGTTACAATCTCGGTCCTTGTTTGGTTTAAGGGTTGTAACCTGGCTCCCGGAGCATTTCTGTGTGCTCTCTTCGTTTATTATCTTCACTGTACCAATAGTATTTGAGACGAGTTTCTATTCAGGTGAAGGGCTGCAACCCCGGTCCTTGTTTGGTTTAAGGGTTGTGACCTGGCTACTTGAATGGTTTCCTCGTACTCAGTTTACTGTTGTCATCTCTATTATCATCTGTTCTTTATTTATTATTTATAATATTCTATTCTGATTTGCTAGTTTTACTTCCTAAGTGAAGCCTCCTTTGTGGCACTTGCTCTTTCTGGGGTCTGACCCAACTGGTTTTGTGTGGCCAGATATCGGAGCAGCACCAGAGGATCCACCTGTCTTCCAGCCAGATGGTGACCACCAGGCGTAACCCTGGCAACGAGTGGGTTTCTTTTGTCCTCCCACTTAATTATAAAATTATTCTTTTGAGGCGTTTAGTTGACGAGCACATGTTAGCTCGTATTGCACCTTTATTTACTGTCTGCCTACGGGCTGTAACATGATTGACAGATCCTAGGGTTGATCATGTATGACTGAACTCTTGCTAGTCTTGACATTTTGTACGACTAGCTTCATGATCATCCAATATGTAATGTATGGGACGCCTTGCTATTATATATTTGGTTCTCTGACATCTTGTAACTATTATTACTTGCTTGAGATTAAGACAATAGGCTTGTTCATGACCATAGGAGACTGTTGGCTTGTAGTTAAACCCTCATGTATCTAGACAGCCGTGACCGTATAGCGAGGTGGGTTGCACTTCAATATACGTAGCTGGCTATGTACGCCCTCGCTCTCCAGTATTCTGGTTCTGGGGCGTTACAGAAGTACACCCTTAACTAGAACTCCACACTATCCACTTAATCATCCTTAAATCTGAATTCTTCCACCTTGTCCTAAATTGATCCGAAACCTCTAATTCAAGTTCGTAAAAATCCTTGATATTGTTAAAATTATGCTCCCTGTGTTCTCTATCCTCTTACCGATGCCTTGTCCAGTTTTTACCTTCACCATATATAATTAAAATATATTATCCATTATTAAATTCCAAACTTCCATCATAACCTCAGTATGAAATACCTCGAGAACCAATAACCTAAAATTGTCCAAATTCAAAAATGTTTAAATCTCGGATATCCTTGTCAGGTTCTAAACTATATCCACGAAATATAATTTTTCATACCATTAATGTACATCATATTGTCCTTCTCATTTGAAATCCTTGAACTTTCTTTCCAAGTAATTCATCCTCGAAATACCCTAGTAACTCATTTCTAACCTGATTATATTGATCCTTTGGTTTCAGTTCCAACCTCAATCATACTTCTATCTCAAATTTCTACACTAGATCCAACATCCCATATTCCTACCAAAATACCACTTGATAATAAATCCGCCTTCCGAACGAGATAATTTACGATACTTCCTTAACCTTTCCAAGGTGAAAAGATACAAAATTTTAATGACTTCATAGTGTAGTTGACAGGAATGGATAAAAGACAATTGATTGGTGTAATCAAGACATAATTAATTAGGATGGATGAAGTAGTGACAAGATGAGAAAATCATCATATGATGAGAAAAGAAATGACGGAACAAGAAATAATGGTAGGAATTGTCCTTGATCAATAGTTAAAAAGAAGTGAATCAATTTAAGGTATGACCTGATAACCATACACGTCTATCCAGAATCATGTTGCCAAAATTTTCGCCACGCCAGTAAGCATAGCTGCAATAAATGATAGAGTCCATAACTATGGTATACACCCTATAATCATATCATCTAGATTCCTTACCACGCCAACCAGTATGGCTGCAAGAAAATCTAAATTCCATAACTAGGATAGTATATCAAAATCAGGCTCTATGTCCTTGTCATGCTAACTTCTATGACTGCGATAAATTCTAAACTCCATAAATAAAGTAGACATTTACCGTTCTCATCGTTCCCATCAAATATGTTTATCAGGATATCTTAACTCAATTCATAAAAACTGATCTTTGATACAAAGTCAAAGTCAACAATGAACGAACATCAAGATTCAAAATTCAACAACGAATCAAAGATAAGTAAATGGAAACTAACGGAAACAGATTCCGAGATAGGATTTAGGAAAAGTTCTCAGAAGAAGTCCCAAAGGTACTATCTAGGTCAAGATTGAAAGTTCTAGAATATAATCTAAAATAATCTCAACCTTGGTATAAGATTGGCAAATCATATTTGATTCTCAACCTAGATGATATATAAGTTTAACTTATACCTTCCCTCTGGGATCCACAAATCATCCCAAGAAAGAATAAAGTTTGATACGGATAAATATTTCAAAAATCAAGACGAACAGAAACAAGTGGAAAAAGATTTGAAAAGCTTTCGAAATAAGATTCTCAGGGATCATCTCTAGAATCTACCAAGAGTTCCTAATATGTGACTGAGTACCAAAATCCTAAAATATTCCATGACACAACCTTAATCCTAGGACATGCTCGCAGTAGTACAAATAAGCTCAAGCACTACCACGACTTCGCATTAACTGTAAAGACTGACCTGCATGGGCCACCACAAAAAACGTGTTACGACCCGCACCCGGATATACTGTCACGCCCTGCTCCCGTAGGAGCGATCTTCCTCGCTAAGGTGTGATGCCGCACGAGCCTAGATTGCGCTCGTACAAGGCAGTTTCATAACGGCCGATTACATCGACGGCGACGGGGTCGTCGCACAAAAGTTCCAAGCAGAAATATTGAACATGCAGCAGAAATTTAAAGGCAAAACACAAGTTATTCAAAAGAACTCTTTATTAATATTGAACAATCATATTACACTAGGCACAAGGCCATGATTACAAGTCTCTCGTGCTCACTTTTCTCTCATTATACAAGTTACTCTCCCCTTTCTCTCTCTCATCTCTTGATTACAATGTTTGAGCCAACGGAAGCTTCGGAAGGCGATGTCCATACATTATGTCCCGTATAAGTCTTGAGTTCACGCGGCCGCACGCTTCGACTCACCAAGGAACTCCGTACCTCGACGCATCCAAGCGAGCTCCGCGCCACGAGCTTCTACCTGTGCCTGCACATTGAAACTGTATGGGTGTCAGTACTCAACTGTACTGGTGGAGTAAGCTCCTTGTCCACCCATACAAAAACCGACACATTCATTTACTTTTGTGCAATATAAGTCCCTTTACGATTGTCTTTCTAGTCTTGCCTTAGGATCAGTTTTAAGACTTGACGTCTAACCAACTCGTTATGCGACGACATAGTCGTGCTATCATGTCAACGTATAATTCGATCGAGGCAGTGCCTTATCGCTTACGTACTCGACAAAACTTCAATTCGGGACGGCAGGGTTGTGCCATACTCTATTTGCGACTTCAACGTATTTGAGACAGTGCTTCGCGGAGAAGTAACTTATGTGAACTCGGCCGTGCCAAGACTTTCACTTAAACTCAAGTGCCTCTATACCGATTCTCGTGCCAACGACGTCAAGGGGATGAATCATTGTCACGACCTGCGCCCTAGAGTTAGGGCACGAGAACGTAACAACGCCCAGCCTACACCGCAGTGTCGGCGGTAGAACGCTGTCCTAGGTTTCAATACATCTAACAGTATAAGACTAAACAGTTTATACTCCCCGAATGGGGGTGACATAGCAGATACAGACTCAATCACATCTAAGGTAGAGCATGATAAGGATAGATAAAACATGAAATCCAAAAGAGATACAGGAGATAGAAGTCTAAGTGTCTAAGAATATAATCCCAGAAATACATCTCAAAACTCAAATACAGATATAATAATCCACAAAGTAAATACAACTCCAGACAAAATGAAATAACTACCTAAACAACCCCTACTGTGTCTCCTCTAGGCTAGCAGGCAATCCCAGGCCATCTGTAAAATTTATCAACAGGTCCAGTCAGGACAGGAGTGAGCACATTACATCTCAACAGTTCATAGCAGGTTAGAAAATATAATCATGCAGTAAATTAAGATACAGGTACTGAAAGAAATGTTGTATGTAAACAGAGAGAGAGAGCTGTAATAGAAATATCTACTATAAATAAAGAGCTACCAATGACAAGTGATTTAGAGTACAAAGTCGACATGTGAACGGCTTGATTGTACATGGCTATACTAAAGAGGCGTACATGGCTATTCTACTTTAGAATTGTTCACATGGCTATTTATACTCCCCCGTACCCCCAATCAATACACAAGGATCCAACCAGGTTATGTTATATGATGCTATGTAACAGCCCCCAAAGGGTGGTAGACCCCGAAGGTGATAAGACCCTGAAGGTAATAGACCCCGAAGGTAATAGTCCCCGAAGGTGATACATAGTAGTCCCATAAATGGGTTAAGGATTCTAGGAAGACTCTACGATCATAAGAGTATATGTCGTAAGTGATCAAAGAACCAATGAAGCATATGATACGCCATGTAAGTGAAACGCACAGAACATGTAATACCTGATGCTCCCTAAGGATAACATCTCAAGAAGGGATCCATATAGTACCAATCCGTGTGACCAACGCGACAGTACAAGTAAAGTAATCTACTGTAGGAAATAATTCTAAGCAGGATATAAAATAATCAGAGAATGTACTCGCCTCGATAACCTGAACAGCTGATAAGTATAGGGGGTCCCACTGAAGCCACAGAGTCCTATTTAAAGCAACACAGGTTACAAGGTGTTCAAGTTGTAATAAATGAATCTCTATAATCAATCTACATTATTCTAGGTTCTTCTAAGTCAAAACAACTCTAGGTCGACTCCGGTCAATAATCTAGTCAAACTAGGTCAAGTGTTGACTTACAGTTGACTTTGGGTCAACTGGTCAACTCTGGTCAAACAGGGTCAATTCTAGTCTAATATAAAGTGTACTTCGTTATTTGTACGTCGAAACTTACGACACGCAAATCGAGATAAGGAGATTATCGGTAAGGTTGATAATCTTATTATAGTGATCCACATGTCCAACTTGTCAATTTTAGCGATGTGAGATCACTGGAATTGGCTGATCTCAGTTTCGTTGTACTAATCCCGAAATACGAACATTATATGAATTAATTATTATTTAATTATAAAAAGGTTAAACTCAGAGAAATTATCAACAAACATTGTCGGACGATGAAATAAACATCGCCAACGTGTCCAGAATGGTCAAATTAGCTAGGATAGCCTACCCAACGGTCCAATTTGGACACAAGGGCAAAAAAGTAATTTTGGGTCAAAACGGTGTCCGTGTCGGAACCGTTTTGTACCGAAAAACGTACAAGAAATTAAGTCAATAAAATATAACAAATTATATGTCCACGAAACCAGAATGTCGATACAAATCCAACGGTATCTCCAGAATTGGATTCCGTAGACCCGATCTCCATTTGGCCCGTTGACCAGAACTTGGAATTCCGGTTTGCACGGAAATATGTGCCGGAGCCAAAATTCTCAAAACTCAGCAAACTACCTGTCAACGAGTCCAAAATGATGATACGAACTCAACGGTATCTCCGGAATTGGATTTCGATGAGCCGATCTCAAAAAGACCCGTTGACCCGGATATTGGTATCCGACTTGCACCGAAATACGTGCCGGACCCAATATCCACCAAAATCTAACAAATTATATGTCAACGAGTCCAGAATGACGATACGAACTCAACGGTATATCCAGAATTGGATTCCGATGAGCCGGCGTCAAAAAGTCCCGTTGACCTAGAATGTGGGACCCGCTTTGCACCGAAAAATGTGCCCGAGCCCACGTTCTCCAAATCTAACAAATTTTATATGAAAATATGCCAGAACGATGCCACAAGTCTATTGGTGGTATCAGAAATAAAATCTGGAGTCCCGTGTTCAAAAATGGAATTTTACAAGTTAGAAATTACGAATTCGGACGACCAACTTTGGCGTCGAATTCAACCAATCAAACAAGCTCACAATGAAACGAAACTGGAGGGGTAGTAAGAGGGTTATACCAGCTTCGCACCGGAACTGGTAGCACGCCAAACGGAGCTGCGGTGGAGGAGATACAAGCTGACGAAGTTGGCCCCGCGAAACTGTCCAAATTTAATACAATTTAAACGGTCAACTTGGTGGCCGGTTTTTATGTATCAAACGATAAAATTAACGGACGAAAATTGACATGAGCGAAGGTGGATATACCGAGATTGTAATGGAGCAAAGAAATCGAAGATCCAACGGTCGGATCTTCGGGAAAATGCGTGCGAAGTTGCTATGACGGAGCGTCAAAATGAACTCGATTCCGCGCGCGTCACGACGGGACGTCGTTCAAAACGCAGAAATCGCCTCGACGGCGCGTCCCGGAGGACGTTGGCCGTCAGGAGACTGCACGTCGGTGCTCGCCGGAGGGGGGGGGCTGTCCACGGAGGGGGCCACGGTGGCGCGTGGCCGGCCACGGCGGCGGTGGCCAGCGCCTCACGCGCGCGCGCGCCATGGTGGCTGCTGCCGCTGTCGCTGTTGCGCGTGCGTCGGCGCGCAGGGCGGCGGGGCGATGCACGGGGCAGCGTACGTGGGCTCGCCGTAGAGGTTGGAGGAGACTGGATGACGATGGTGGTGGTCGCGGCGATTGGATGATGGCGGTTGTGGCGGATGCATGGATGTGAGGAGGAAGGAGGAGATGGATAGTGGGGTAGTCGATGGTGAAGGCCGACGACCGGGCTGGCCAGAGTGGCCGGAGTAAGGGTATCGGCCATGGAGGAGGTGGCTCGGGGTGTGGTGCAATGGTGGTGGTGGTGGCTTGAGTGAATGGTGAGGGTGGTGGTGTTCTAATGAAGAGGAGGAGGAAGAAGGAGGAGAAGAGGGCTGAGCTCGGTGGTCGACGGCCATGGCCGGCCGAGCTTGGCCAGGAGCTCGGGAAGATGCAGTCGGGGAAAGGAAGCTGATGGTGGTGTTGTTGCATGCTGTGTTGATGCATGGGAGTGGGAGAGAGAGAGATGAGTGTTGTGAGGAAATAATTAGAAAGGGAGAGAGAGAATAATAATTGATGAGAGAAGAAGAGAGAGAAAAAGGGCCATTCCTAGAAGTTAGGGCCGGCTATATGGCTGCTATAGGGATGAAGGGGAATTAATGGTGAGGATTTAGTTAGAAGGAATCAATGGCTATGATTGAAAATAGAGAAAATAGGTAATTTCTATAGGATTTAATTCGAGGAAAATTCCAAATAAATATAGAAAAATATGTAAAATGAGTACTTGATATTTTTGGGCAAGAAATACGAGGATGTCATGATGGAGGGTAGCACGAAGCTGGGCTGGGCTCGGTGGAGCCGGATTGGGTCAAAATCGGACATTGTGCAAAAATCGAATTAAAAATAGGCGTTGATGATCATGGGCAAATAAGTAGCACATGGGGATTCCAATAAATGGGACACAAGTGGCAGACGGATAGTAGGCTCACTGTGGGCCATGTCTATAATTGGGGCGGACAGGTTTTGGTCGACAGGGGACCCACAAATCAAGTTGGAAGATGAATGTGACGCCGTGGAGTGAAATAAAATTGGGTCACGTGTCGGGAAAGTTGTGCGAATCAGATGGAGCACAAAATGACGTGAATGAGTGGGAAACGAAGGTCATGGGTGAAGAGCGTCTCGAGTAGATCATCAATGAGGAGTTGGTTTCAAGAAACTGACTGGTCTTGCGCTCCCAATTTAAAAGTCATGGTAACGCGCTGAAAATGATCAAGGAAAAGAGTGGGAAAATAAATAGCAATCAAATGGTCTAAACCGACCCGAAGTTCAGCAAAACAAAAAGAGCACAAGAGAACAAGTTTGGATGGGACACTATACACCATCATGAAGGTAATCCTGTCCACTCCAAAACTCGTGAAGAAGATTTCCAGAGTTGAACATCCCTGACACTCCAAATATCAAAGGCATGGGAAAGTACACTTAAGGAAAAATACAGAATAAATTATTTATCAAACCAATCAATCAGAAAATAAAATAAAATAAAATAAAATAAAAAAATCAGCCCAAAATTCAGGGTGCTCACATCCTACCCACCTTATAAAAATTTCGTCCTCGAAATTAAAATGTCCATACTCCCCCTAGGTCAAACCCCCACAATCAAAGTCCCAGATTAAAACAAATCATGTGATCAAATGGACGACGTACAGGGTCATGGCATACGGTGGTAGTGAAGTCTCATCTAGGTATAATAATCACGCTAACCGAAAGGGTCATAGGGTATCAAACACACAAGCAATCCAGGGTGCTAAAATAGAAAAGTTACAGAAATAACAAATCATCAAAACTGTAAGACAGTCTACCATCCTATATGAAAACTGGTACTTATCAAAAATAAAATAAAGGTAACTACCAATCATCCAAAAAATGTACTATCCCAAGAAAATCAAAATCATAAGTTAAAGAATTGAAAGTCACTTGCATTGAAATCCAATCACAATATATATACAGAGAGAGCGCTAGAGAGGGAAAACTAGCATCATGTGTATGGATACATGTTCATATGGTTAGATAGTAGGCGTGTGTGTACGTGAGTATACATGAAAGTGTATATGAGAAATTGGGTTCCAAAACAACAGCTATCAGGTTACACTAATCATGGCATATTGGTTAAACAATCTACAATACGCAACCTATTTAATCATAACATGCATGGCTAACCATATATATATAAAAAAAGAGACTTAGTTATGTATTTATATATATTATAACATGTACGTACAAACTCTATATATAACTATATGAAACATAACATAGAGAGGAGGGGTTAGGTTTACATGACAGGGTATACTAAGTTAGGGTGTGTGTGTGTCCTTGTACAGGGTTATAGCTTAGTATTGAAAGGTTAAACCAGGTTTTAGTTCAACATTTACATAAAAATATCTGAAAATAAGCTAATATTTAAACCAGTACAATATTAACATAATGCAATTTCAAAATTTAGGAGTTTAAAACATCACAACTAATTTCAATGCTCCCAATACATCCTAGCATGATAGAAATGAAACCCTAACATACTATCAATACATTTATCTACGCATACAGTTCAATATTACATGTTAAATCTGAAATCGAACTAAACATTAAAATCGATGTAAAAATGTTAACATGTAACTAGTTTTCAAGATTTTGGAGAAATTTGAACATTAAAACCAACTCAATGTTTATCACAAACAACATGTAAGAATATGAAACCTAACATTATATCCCTACATACAACAATGTACACAGCTTTGAATATTATATTTAAGAAAATAAAACAACAATTTAAACTAAACATTTGGAATTCAGTATTAAGGGTTAACATGCACACAGTCTCAGATTAAAACAATTTCAACACAAAACTCAACCAAAATTTTTGAATTGAAACCCTACGTATAGCATACATGTGCAGTAATGTAAACCTAAATAATAACATGAAATTTATATTTAAATTACGAATTTAAACATGGAAAAGAAGAGAACCAAAAATATTGGTTATGAAAATTTGGACATCAACAACATATCAATATGTATTCAGATAGGTGGAAAATCAAGTGTAGCATGCATACGTGTTAGGCAAAGTGTCCGCTATATATATTCATATACATATTCTCATGTCCCAATATAAAAAAATTAGTTCTACGTTAAGACTAACATTTAAATTCCTACCAAAATTACAGAGTAGGTGATTGACAAAATCAAGACAGTTTTATTATCATTATTATTCAATACAAGAATAATAGCAAGAAGAAATAACGAAAAAATCTGTTCTGCTTATCTGTTTAAAGAAGGAACCGTTTTGAAATCCAGAGTTAAAATATCGAATTCAAGATAAAGTCTAACAAAATCATCGATTCATTGTATTATGAAAAACTCATAGCAAGAAATTACACAAGGTTTATAAAACCAACTAAACTTACTCCTGAGTTAAATAATAGGAAACTAGACAAAACAAATAAATAAATAATAATTCTTTTTTTTGAATGACTGAAACAAAAATAGAGAAAACATGTTCAAAAATATTTAGGGCGCAATCTGATAATCATATGCGTCTATCCAAAATTATGGTACTCTAAATCCTCGTCATACTAGTAAGCAAGGCTACGATAATCACAGAGCCCTTGACTTATGCATATATCTCTAAAATCATGGTATTTAACATTTTCGCGGTGCCGCTAGCATGGCTGCGAAAACCTTAAATTCCCACACCCGAGAAATATATCTTGAGTTAGACTATATGTCCTCACCATGCTGGCTAATGTGACTATAAAAGACTAGATTCCATAACATAGATGACCTAGCCCATATAATTTTATCTTGCCAAAAATTAAATTAAATCAACAATGAATACCCAAAAATCAAATCAATTTATCAACGAACATCAAAATTCAAAAATGAACAAAAATCCATCAAAATACAAACTCGGATGCAATAGCTATCATCAAAATTCAAATTCGACAGTCATCCATCAAAATCAATAATTACAAACTCGAATTCAACAATAATCCATTAAAATCAAATTTAACAACAAAAAAGTAAAAATAAATCAAATCAAGGGAAAAAGAGAGTTTTCAAATCGAAGTTAAAATAAGATTCTCAAGGGTCGTCACAGGAATCTCTCAAGGGTTCCTATCTGTGATTGAGTACCTTCAAAATATATCATATTCCTAGTGCAGGCTGTAGTGGTACTCTAGTTCGAATACCACTACACTTTTAGTCTCGACCTGTATGGGCCACCACTAAAAACGTATCACGACCCGCGCCCTAGAGTTAGGGCACGAGAACGTAACAACGCCCAGCCTATGCCGCAATGTCGGCGGTAGAACGCTGTCATAGGTCTCAATGCATCTAACAGTATAAGACTAAACAGTTTATACTCCCCGAATGGGGGTGACATAGCAGATACAGACTCAATCACATCTAAGGTAGAGCATGATAAGGATAGATAAAACATGAAATCCAAAAGAGATACAGGAGATAGAAGTCTAAGTGTCTAAGATACATAATCCCAGAAATACATCTCAAAACTCAAATACAGATACAATAATCCACAAAGTAAATACAACTCCAGACAAAATAAAATAACTACCTAAACAACCCCTACTGTGTCTCCTCTAGGCTAGCAGGCAGTCCCAGGCCATCTGTAAAATTTATCAACAGGTCCAGTCAGGACAGGAGCGAGCACATTACATCTCAACAATTCATAGCAGGTTAGAAAATATAATCATGCAGTAAAGTAAGATACATGTACTGAAAGAAATGCTGTATGTAAACAGAGAGAGAGAGCTGTAATAGAAATATCTACTATAAATAAAGAGCTACCAGTAACTAGTGATTTAGAGCACAAAGTCGACATGTGAACGGCTTGATTGTACATGGCTATACTAAAGAGGCGTACATGGCTATTCTACTTTGGAATTGTTCACATGGCTATTTATACTCCCCCGTACCCCCAATCAATACGCAAGGATCCAACCAGGTTATGTTATATGATGCTATGTAACAGCCCCCGAAGGGTGGTAGATCCCGAAGGTGATAAGACCCCGAAGGTAATAGACCCCGAAGGTGATACATAGTAGTCCCATAAATGGGATAAGGATTCTAGGAAGACTCTACGATCATAAGAGTAAATGTCGTAAGTGATCAAAGAACCAATGAAGCATATGATACGCCATGTAAGTGAAACGCACAGAACATGTAATACCTGATGCTCCCTAAGGATAACATCTCAAGAAGGGATCCATATAGTACCAATCCGTGTGACCAACGTGACAGTACAAGTAAAGTAATCTACTGCAGGAAATAATTCTAAGCAGGATATGAAATGATCAGAGAATGTACTCGCCTCGATAACCTGAATAGCTGATAAGTATAGGGGGTCCCACTGAAGCCACAGAGTCCTATTTAAAGCAACACAGGTTACAAGGTGTTCAAGTTATAATAAATGAATCTCTATAATCAATCTACATTATTCTAGGTTCTTCTAAGTCAAAACAACTCTAGGTCGACTCCGGTCAATAATCTAGTCAAACTAGGTCAAGTGTTGACTTACAGTTGACTTTGGGTCAACTGGTCAACTCTGGTAAAACAGGGTCAATTTTAGTCTAATATAAAGTGTACTTCGTTATTTGTACGTCGAAACTTACGACACGTAAATCGAGATAAGAAGATTATCGGTAAGGTTGATAATCTTATTATAGTGATCCACGTATCCAACTTATCAATTTCAGCGATGTGAGATCACTGGAATTGGCTGATCTCAGTTTCGTTGTACTAATCCCGAAATACGAACATTATATGAATTAATTATTATTTAATTATAAAAAGGTTAAACTCAGAGAAATTATCAACAAATATTATCGGACGATGAAATAAACATCGCCAACGTGTCCAGAATGGTCAAATTAGCTGGGATAGCCTATCCAACGGTCTAATTTGGACACAAAGGCAAAAAGGTAATTTCGGGTCAAAACGGTGTCCGTGTCGGAGCCGTTTTGCACCGAAAAATGTGCAAGAAATCAAGTCAATAAAATATAACAAATTATATGTCCACGAAACCCGAATGTTGATACGAACCCAACAGTATCTCCAGAATTGGATTCCGTTGACCCGATCTCCATTTGGCCCGTTGACCAGAACTTGGAATTCCGGTTTGCACGAAAATGCGTGCCGGAGTCAAAGTTCTCAAAACTCAGCAAACTACCTGTCAACGAGTCCAGAATGATGATACGAACTCAACGGTATCTCCGGAATTGGATTTCGATGAGCCGATCTCAAAAAGACCCGTTGACCCGGATATTGGTATCCGACTTGCACCGAAATGCGTGTCGGACCCAATGTCCACCAAAACCTAACAAATTATATGTCAAAGAGTCCAGAATGACGATATGAACTCAACGGTATATTCGGAATTGGATTCCGATGAGCCGGCATCAAAAAGTCTCGTTGACCCAGAATGTGGGACCCGCTTTGCACCGAAAAATGTGCCCGGGCCCACGTTCTCCAAATCTAACAAATTTTATATGAAAACAAGCCAGAATGATGCCACAAATCTTCTGGTGGTGTCAGAAATGAAATCTGGAGTCCCGTGTTCAAAAATGGAATTTTACAAGTTGGAAATTACGAATTCGGACGACCAACTTTGGCGTCGAATTCAACCAATCAAACAAGCTCACAATGAAACAAAACTGGAGGGGTAGTAAGAGGGTTATACCAGCTTCGCACCGGAACTAGTAGCACACCAAACGGAGCTGCGGTGGAGGAGATACAAGCTGACGAAGTTGGCCCCGCAAAACTGTCCAAATTTAATACAATTTAAACGGTCAACTTGGTGGCCGATTTTCATGTATCAAACGATAAAATTAACGGACGAAAAGTGACATGAGCGAAGGTGGATATACCGAGATTATGACGGAGCAAAGAAATTTACGATCCAACAGTCGGATCTCCGGGAAAATGTGCGCGAAGTTGCTACGACGGAGCACCAAAATGAACTCGATTTCGCGCGCGTCACGACGAGACGTCGTTCAAAACGCAGAAATCGCCTCGACGGCGCGTCCCGGAGGACGTTGGCCGTCAGGGGACTGCACGTCGGTGCTCATCGGAGGGGGGGCTGTCCACGGAGGGGGCCACGGCGGGGGCCACGGTGGCGCGTGGCCGGCCACGGCGGCGGTGGCCAGCGCCTCACGCGCGCGCGTGCCATGGTGGCTGCTGCCGCTGTCGCTGTTGCGCGTGCGTCGGCGCGCAGGGCGGCGCAGCGACGCACGGGGCGGCATGCAGGGGCTCGCCGTGGAGGTTGGAGGAGACTGGATGACGATGGTGGTTGTCGCGGCGGTTGGATGATGGCGGTTGTGGCGGATGCGTGGATGTGAGGAGGAAGGAGGAGATGGATGGTGGGGTAGTCGATGGTGGAGGCCGATGACCGAGCTGGCCAGGGTGGCCGGAGTGAGGGTGTCGGCCATGGAGGAGGTGGCTCGGGGTGTGGTGCAATGGTGGTGGTGGTGGCTTGAGTGAATGGTGAGGGTGGTGGTGTTCTAATGAAGAGGAGGAGGAAGAAGGAGGAGAAGAGGGCTGAGCTCGGTGGTCGACGGCCATGGCCGGCCGAGCTTGGCCAGGAGCTCGGAAAGATAAGGTCGGGGAAAGGAAGCTGATGGTGGTGTTGTTGCATGCTGTGTTGATGCATGAGAGTGGGAGAGAGAGATGAGTGTTGTGAGGAAATAATTAGAAAGGGAGAGAGAGAATAATAATTGATGAGAGAGGAAGAGAGAGAAAAGGGCCATTCCTAGAAGTTAGGGCCGGCTACATGGCTGCTATAGGGATGGAGGGGAATTAATGGTGAGGATTTAGTTAGAGGGAATCAATGGCTATGATTGAAAATAGAGAAAATAGGTAATTTCTATAGGATTTAATTTGAGAAAAATTCTAAATAAATATAGAAAAATATGTAAAATGAGTACTTGATATTTTTGGGCAAGAAATACGAGGGTGTCATGATGGAGGGTAGCACGAAGATGGGCTGGGCTCGGTGGAGCCGGATTGGGTCAAAATCGGATATTGTGTAAAAATTAAATTAAAAATAGGCGTTGATAATCATGGGCAAATAAGTAACACATGGGGATTCCAATAAATGGGACACAAGTGGCGGACGGATAGTAGGCTCACTGTGAGCCATGTCCATAATTGGGGCGGACAGGTTTTGGTCGACAGGGGACCCACAAATCAAGTTGGAAGATGAATGTGACGCCGTGGAGTGAAATAAAATCGGGTCACGTGTCGAAAAAGTTGTGCGAATCAGATGGAGCACAAAATGACGTAAATAAGTGGAAAACGAAGGTCATGGGTGAAGAGCGTCTCAAGTAGATCATCAATGAGGAGTTGGTTTCAGGAAACTGACTGGTCTTGTGCTCCCAATTTAAAAGTCATGGTAACGCGCTGAAAAGGATCAAGGAAAAGAGTGGAAAAATAAATAACAATCAAATGGTCTAAACCAACCCAAAGTTCAGCGAAGCAAAAAGAGCACAAGAGAACAAGTTTGGATGGGACACTATACACCATCATGAAGGTAATCCTGTCCACTCCAAAACTCGTGAAAAAGATTTCCAGAGTTGAACATCCCTGACACTCCAAATATCAAAGGCATGGGAAAGTACACTTAAGGAAAAATACAGAATAAATTATTTATCAAACCAATCAATCAGAAAATAAAATAAAATAAAAAAATCAGCCTAAAATTCAGGGTGCTCACACTCATGCTGGTCGTGTCTCTAGACCTTGCTTAGACTTGTTCGTGCTTCAAGATTAAGGCCGCGCCTCACAACTTATCAAGACTTATCACGCTACCGTCTTGCGGCCCTTCCTGACTTAGACTCAAGACAACTCACATCCAAACTATGCAACTTATATGCCGACAACATAAGACTCGACGCCAAATCTTGTGCCGAAGCATGTAACCTACGTTGCAACCAAATCTTAGGCCCAACATTTTGTGTTCCAACTACACTCACACATTCAACTCGACTTTCTTGATATACTACACTCAATACTCGACTCAATCCAAAGGCATTTACGCGGATTGTCGCTCATGTCGACTCATCTATATGAGCTAGTCACTAGCGTCCAGCGCTATAATGGACTTGGCTCAGGGGATTCGGTCCGTCCTTCCACGGGTAGCTAGCCCCGGAAGCGCCGAATCTCCCATACGGTTATCCAGCATCCTTTTTTGAGCCAACTCGCTTCCCCCGGACCGACATGATCCCGGCGCCCCGGCGATCACTCGAGAAGACTTCCACCTTGTACAAGTTGTCCAATGACCATGCAAGACTCGACTCGAACTGACGTCTCACACAGTCAATCTACTTCTAGTGTTACCATCTCTTTCAGGGCTAAGTTCAACACTTCTCATATCTGAGACCTTGCCTCGACGACCCAGTCGCGAGCATTCTTCTTTCTTGCCTCGACGACCCAGTCGCGAGCATTCTTCTTTATTGCCCTATCATTTCACTCAACTCAAGAACAACTATTGAAACACTTTCCAAACCCAATGAATCAACTGTGGCCCGTGCCTTAAAACACTAAGTCCGTGACATCATGTCTTAAACTAACTTGAAACATTATGTGACACCACCGCCCAAGTCATACTCTATATAACGGGCCTTACAATCGTGAGACTATATGGTTATACCCAGCCGTAGAACTCATAGGACTGTGCCTGCTACTACTCCTGATAGCTTAACGTAACTTGCCTAACTTATTTTGCAACAACTTGACAAGCAAAGGCTGCGTCAAGCATTGCGTCGTAGGAACGAGCCGTGCACGCGTTCGACTTTGAACAACCAAATTACTTGAGGTGCCTAGACTCATGCCACAAGCCGTGCAATACAACTTAACCCATCGGGCGAGCAGAGGCTATGCCACGTCTTGGGCGATGAGACTGTGCATGCTTTATGAAGCATTCATGCGGGCGACGCCTATGACTTAGGCCAATTCGAGCGTTGGGGCAATATGACGGGACCGTGCATGCTTTATCAAGCATTCACGTGGGCGACGCCTATGACTTAGGCTAATTCGAGTGTTGAGGCGACTTAGCAACTTAGGCCAACTTCCTTCTCCCAAGCCACGGGACGAAAGACCGAGTGTCATTTGAAAGCGCGCTGAGCCGACTTCTAAGCAGACCGTGGGACCATTTTTCATGTTCTGAGACATTCTGACCCGTCGGGATTATTCCCTTGACTATGTGGATGTGTCTCTTTTATTATCAAGCCTAACTTGTGCAAGTTAAAAATCATGCGAGTTATTAAGTGAAGGCTAAGATGAGACAAGTTCACCGAAACTACCCCACCTGAGCGAGGAGTCACCTCGGCCGAGCGAGCCTTCGAGCAGCCGTTGCAAGGCTAAGTCCGAACGCCGTCGACGTTCCGATTCCTCCGATTGACTGAGCGGGACGGGGAACTACATCATACACCACTCAGAAAAAGTTTCGTCCTCAAAACTAACTGAGTATACTTATCGACTTATCACTTTACTCAACATTCAAGGACTGTCGCACACACTTCTCCTATGCGTTCCCTAAAATACATGCATTCAGCCAAGCCGCATGATAGAGAATTCGTCGTTCTCACTCGAGTCGCATCATGCACATACTCAGGCGTCCCTGAAATATATGTATGTTAGTCGAATCTCATGAGGGGTATTCCTATATTCATGATTCATACTATCCATCCATGCTAATCCTCAATATCACTCTTTTCGATTGCTAACTCATGAAACAGGGCGTCTCGCCTAACCGCTAGGCCATTTCTCGAGGCTAAGTCAATGTCAGGATTGGAATCATAGTTCCCCAACAATAATGCCAACACTGACCCCAATCCTAGGGTCAAACCAAGTTAGAAACACGGGATTTTTACCCAAGCTTGTGTCACTCAGATTTCTAAACATCGAGCACGATCACCTAGTTCGCATCAAGGCACTCGTTGCGTATATTCAAATCTATTTAAAATTATCAATTCTAACCAATTCATGTATTCGATCACGATGTCGTCTAGCTTTGACAATATGTTGCGCCCCAATCTCTTGCGAGTCCGATTATCTACGGTGGTTCTTGAATCACCATGCAATACTCCCGCAGAATAATCATTCTCATCGGGGCGTAACTATTGTTTGAATCTAGACTAATTCATTCTCGATACGCGGATTTGTCACGACCCGCACCCTAGAGTAAGGGCACGAGAAGTGGGTACGTCCAGCCCACGCCGCAGTGTCGGCGGTAGAACGCTGTCCTAGGTCACAACATCTAACAATATAATGCTAAGCAGTTTATACTCCCCGAATGGGGGTGACATAGTAGAATATAAACTCAATCACATCTAAGGTAGAGCATAATGGAAGATAGATAAAACATGAAATCCACAGAGAGATATATCAGATAGAAGTCTAAGTGTCTAAGATACATAGACACAACCCAGAAAACATCTCAAATCTCAAATACAGTAATCCATAAATACAACTCAAGACAACTGAAAATAAGCTATAAGCAAAACCTTAGCTATCTATGCAACCACTACTGTGTCTCCTCTAGGCTAGCAGGCAATCTCCAGGCTATCTGTAAAATTTATCAACAGGTCCAGTCAGGACAGGAGCGAGCACAAAATATCTCACGCAGTTCATATCAAGTTAGAAAATATAAAGCATGCAATAGAGTAAGGTACAAAAAACGCTGAAAGAGAATGTTTATGAAAAACAGCAGAGATTTGATAATAGAAAATATCTATATATGATAAGTAAGAACTGTAAGCAACATATGATTTAGAGCACAATATGGTTATGTAAACGGGTTAGATTATACAATAAAATGGGACTCCTTTGTACGTGGGTGTACAATGGACATATACAATTTCTTATACAATAGGATTGATCACATAACCATTTCTACTCTCCCTCCCCAATCAATACGCAAGGATCCAATTCAGTTACGTTACCTTATACAATGGCTTGTACAATGGCTCAATATGATAATGAGAGTACAATATGCACAATGAGTGTACAATGATAGGGTATTCAATAAATACAATATGTAAGTGAAACGCACATCACAATATATATTTAGTGAATACAAGGAGATAACATCTCAGAAGAAGATCCATATAGTACTAATCCGTGATAACGATTGTGTCAGCATCAAGTACAGTAATCTAGAGCAAGAATATAAATCCAGACAAGTATGAAACGGTCAGAGAATGTACTCGCCTGATAACTGAATGTCCGAAGAGGGTGTACTGCCTGAGAAGAGGTGTCTGTCTCCTAATCAGAGCAACACAAGTTACAACATGTCTAAAATAAGGAAATAGACCGCTACAATGCATCTACATGCTGTCTAGGTCAAACTAGGCTAAAGTCAACACTTGGTCAACTCTAGTCAACTATCTAGTCAAAGCTAGGTCAACTGGGTCAACTTAGACTCAATGAAGTCTCACTAGGCCTAACCAGTCTACCCTAGCTAGTACACACCATACAAATCCAAGGCTATACAAGCCAACACAAGTCACATATCAAGATACATCACATTCATGCATATTCAACATTATATATATATATATATATATATATATATATATATATATATATATATTATATATATATATACATTAGAGTAGAGACTATTTAAGTTATAACTAACATGCATCTATACTTTACATAAATCTATATATATTATAGAAATCATTTAGAGAAGGGTTACATGGCATGGTGGTTGATATAGAGTGGGATGTCCTTGTGCAGAGGGTGAAGTTCATTCTCAGTTTAGTTCCACATTTACATATAAAATAAAGTGAGCTATCCCATAAACTGGTGTAACTAACCACATAAAATGAACCATGTTATCTGAAATCTGCCATTAAGCCAACATCCCATATGCATACAGCTCATGCATTGTCTAATACTGAAATTAACTAACATTTCGAATTAAGGGGTTGAAGGTTAACATTACATTCATAGACATTCTACTATATTGAAAACTGAAATTGGCTTGGCAATAGAAAAAGGAAGGTATATATGCTTACATGGACAGTTCAGTGTTCGAACAACCTAAAATGAACTAACATTCAATCTAAATATCAGCTATGCATTGGTTCTATGTCTACATATGAAATCTGATATTGCATTTACAATATTTATACATTATGCATTCATATCTATCATTACATATATACCTTGCATTTATATCTAGCATTCATTATATACTTTCATGCATGCATTGTATATCATTCTTTCATTCATGCATTTATGCATTGCTTACATATATTACATTAATTGCATTCCTACATGCTTGCATTCAACCATATATATACATTAATGTAAATAGGATATATATCATATATATATCATTTCATTCATCTAACATATCATGCATTACATACTCTATATTCATTTAATAACCATACTACATAGGCTCATAGGTTACACAAAATGCATATATCGTATAGTCACTCTTCTACTTAAAATCAATACTGTACCAATTGGGACTTTACTAAATTCTAGGATTAACGTATGTTGTAGTACTTCATGTTAGCTTTCCAAAACTTCAAACGGATCGTATTTTCGTGTTCGGAAGCTCCCGGAATCGCGAAAACACCGAAACGCGTTCGTCTTTCGTACAGCTGACACTCAAACAATTCTACAGAAAGTTCTAAAATGAATTTGGCTTATTAAAATATATATTTGGAAAAGCTAACTTCGATACGCTTCTTTTAAAAAAAATAGAAGGTTAATTGGAGTTATGAGCTAAAAGTTATGGCATTTCTAAGTTGCTCTAGCTACTAAAAATGTGGATAAATATTATGACGAATTTAGGTAGTTTGAGACAAAAGAAACACAAGTATATAACATAATATATCAAGAACTCACTCTCTACACTAATATATATATATGAGACACTATAAAACACATCTCCAATACAAAAATATGAGATTAAACATGTAATAATTCATTCATACATAACAACAACACATAGTGTGTCCAAATTTGGGGTTTTCCCACATGGACACAACCACAACACAAAGGACACTCCTATGACCTCCAAATGGACACGAAATGGACACAAATGGAAATACAACCATGGGGGTCATTCCTATGGGTTCAAAATATTCCTATATGCATGTAGGGGTGGTTTAGAGGAGAGATTATACCTTCCGGGAGAGAGATTCAAAGGAAAAGCCTTCCGACACGGCACCGACACGTAGAGATTCCAAAAGGACACGAACGAGCTTTGAATCCTCCCAAACTTGGCTAGCATCCTCTAACCATGGAGTAGAAGAGAAATAAAGAAGATTTGGTGGAAGAAGGGATTGATTTGGAGATGAAATCAATGGAGGTTCATCTCTAAATTAATTTGGGGAAGAACAAGAAAGAGAAAGTGGATGAAAACAAATGAATGAAGGAGTGACTCACTCCTTATCCCCCCATAGGTGGCTGCCCAAAAATGGTGAGGTGTCCCCTATTTGAATGTCCAAAATGCCCTCCACTAATCTATTTGATTTAAATTAGGAATGGGTTAAAGGTTGAGGTCAATTTAGTCTAGTTTTAAGCCTCTAATTAAACTAAACCTATCCATAAATAATTAGTCTAACTACTAACTAAAATTAATATCATATGGACTAAAATTAATATCATATGGACCATGTCTAACTAGTGTGTGGGTCCCACTAGAGTCAAACTACCCCCCCGGGTCCCCGTTTTAAGTCGGATTGAGTTGAAATTCGAACCCGACTCAAATAACCCCAAAATAATATCATAAATAATAAAATAAATTTCAACCCCAAAATAATATCATAAATAATAAAATAAATTTTAAAAAATATTCAAAAATATAAAATGACAAAAATACCCCTGTTTCTGAAAACTGGGGGTGACAAGATTGGACCTACGCAATCCTCAAATTCGACCGTCACGCACGTTAAGTCATTCTCGAGTCCACCTTCGCATCAAACCACAAGTCGAAGCAACAAATTGCCACGCCATGCTAGTTCAATCAACCCCGCTGCATGAATCACCATACCAGTGCTCACGCGGAGTGATCGTCCTAATCGGCACGACGCATGTACGAGGCTAGAGTTGCGCTCGCATAAAACAAAGACGTCAACGTTGTGGTTGTCGATGAAGCAAATCCAACATTTCATTTTTATCCAATCCAAGTTCGATAGTCTGATCGTCATTCGTTCAACTAGAAAAATCCTCGAGCCAAGACTATCTTTTCCTCAACACATTTCAATATCCCGAGTATCGCATCCATCGGAACGTTGACATTTGCACGATCATCGTTTCTTGATTCATAGTACTCCCGAGTTATCGCACATCGATCTTTGATACGCCTCAATACCATCGATGATGTATGTAACCTGACGATCATCCTCTTGCAACAAACTCTAAGTCATGCAACTGATATTGTCGTCCGAGTTGGATATTCCACAATCTCTTTGATATTCAAGATCAAGTTCGATCGCTATTCCTCAAGCTAGTTTCAAGATCGTTGTCCAAAACTCAAGTCACATTTCATTTGACTCAATCCGAAATCGTACACGCGATCCTCTAAGTTTTCTCGATCGAGACATTCACTTGTTTCACCATTCCGAATCGTTTTCTAACTCGCGTTGCCCATTCACAAGTTATCCGAACGACATCTCATTCGGGATATTCGAAGTCACGACCAACTAAGCGTGACGCATTCTAAGGCTTTGCGCGATCTCATTGCCTCGCTGACATACTCGCCATTACTCGTAATCCTCAATTTTGCTCGAATGATTTCCAAGAAAATCCATACACCACTCAGGATTCGAGCCATCCGATCTAGTCCTCAATCGCGTTCGTATCATCCGATTTCTACAACTTGCAGATTCGTTCGACAAATCACAAGCATAATCGCTCACGTCGTCTCGACGTACTAAGTCGTTTGTACTATTCCTCAGAATCCAAACCAATCTTCCGTACACGCCGAAGCGTTAATTCGATAGCTTTTCTATCGATATACACTCTAAGTATATCTTCGTTCCCGATCGAGCGATACTTGATATTGCTCACGACTCGATTGCACCAAAAAGTCGGGGTGCGCGACACGCGGTACAACTTAGCCAAAAGACCATGTGCATAGCTATCCCGTATGGACTATATTCGAGTTTTCATGCTCGTTTGCTAATGTCGACGTAGGACTATTCGGGTACACGCACAACTTTGCTAACTTTACCACGAGTTTTCTATCAAATCACGTTTGACATCGTTCGGCATAAAGGCCTACCGATGCGTTCGATTGAACCCTTGAATGAGCTTTTAAAAATATTTAGACTTATTGTATGGACAGGCCGAGGGACATTCGAGAGAGAGCGCACACTTCTTTTTCTAACGACGAGCTTTCAAAACTAAGAGATCGACATGAAGTCCAAGGACGTAAAGCCGTGCTCTGATACCATTATGTCATGTCCCGCTCCTGTAGGAGAGATCGTTCTCGCTAAGGCGTGATGTCGCACGAGTCTAGATTGCGCTCGTGCAGGGCAGTTTCATAACGGCCGATTACATCAGCGGCGACGGGGTCGTCGCACAGAAGTCCCAAGCAGAAACATTGAACATGCAGCAAAAATTTAAAGACAAAATACAAGTTATTCAAAAGAACTCTTTATTAATATTGAACAATCATATTACAATAGGCACAAGGCCATGATTATAAGTCTCTCGTGCTCATTTTTCTCTTATTATACAAGTCACTATGCTCTCTCTCTCATCTCTTGATTACAATGCTTAAGCCAGCGGAAGCTTCGGAAGGCGATGTCCATATATTATGTCCCGTATAAGTCTTGAGTTCATGCGGTCGTACGCTTCGACTCGCCAAGGAACTCCGTGCCTCGACGCATCCAAGCGAGCTCCGCGCCACGAGCTTCTACCTGTGCCTGCGCATGGAAACTGTATGGGTGTCAGTAATTAACTGTACTGGTGGAGTGAGCTCCTCGCCCACCCATACAAAAATCGACACGTTCATTTACTTTTGTGCAATACAAGTCCCTTTACGATTGTCTTTCTAGTCTTGCCTTAGGATCTGTTTTAAGACTTGACGTCTAACCAACTCTTTATGCGACGACATAGTCGTGCTATCATGTCAACGTGTAATTCGATCGAGGCAGTGCCTTATCGCTTACGTACTCGACCAAACTTCAATTCGGGACGATAGGGTTGTGCCATACTCTATTCGCGACTTCAACGTATTCGAGATAGTGCTTCGCCGAGAAGTAACTTATGTGAACTCGACCGTGCCAAGACTTTTACTTAAACTCAAGTGCCTCTAGACCGATTCTCGTGCCAACGACGTCAAGGGGATGAATCGTGCTGGTCGTGCCTCTAGTCCTTGCTTAGACTTGTTCGTGCTTCAAGATTGAGGCCGCATCTCACAACTTATCAAGACTTATCATGCTACCGCCTTGCGGCCCTTCCTGACTTAGACTCAAGACAACTCACATCTAAACTATGCAACTTATATACCGACAACATAAGACTCGATGCCACATCTCGTACCGAAGCACGTCATCTACGTTGCAACCAAATCTTAGGCCCAATATTTTGTGTTCCAACTATACTCACACATTCAACTCGACTTCCTTGATATACTACACTCAATATTCGACTCAATCCAAAGGCATTTACGCGGATCGTCGCTCATGCCGACTCATCTATATGAACTAATCACTAGCGCCCAGCGCTATAATGGACTTGGCTCAGGGGATTCGGTCCGCCCTTCTACGGGTAGCTAGCCCCGGAAGCGCCGAATCTCCCATGCGGTTATCCAGCATCCTTCTTTGAGCAACTCGCTTCCCCCGGGCCGACATGATTGTCACCCCCAGTTTTCAGGAACAGGGGTATTTTTGTCATTTTTGTATTTTTAAATATTTTTGAAATTTATTTTATTAATTATGATATTGTTTTGGGGTTATTTGAGTCGGGTTCGAATTTCAGCTCATTCCGACTTGTATCGGGGACCCGGGGTAGCTTAGACTCTGATCGGGACCCAACTGGAACCGACCAACTTGTCATGACCAAACCTAGATATTTATATTTGACTAATTCCATTTGATTTTAGTGGGATTAGGGATTAGAATTAGATTTAGAACTTGAAATTAGGAGTTTTCAAGTTACCATTTTGACCCCAACTCAAACCACTCATTTCTTTGACTTGGAGGGCATTTTGGTAAATTGCCAAATGCCCCCAACCCTCTAGGATGTGGCCGGCTATGTATGGAGCACCCCCTCTCCTTTGCTTCACTCCAAAGCAACCTCTCTCTCTCTCTCCATTTCATTTCTATCTACAACTTTCTCTCTGTTGTTCTTCCCCAAATTTCTAGAGAGCAATTCTATTGATTTCATCTCCAAATCCACCATTTCTTTCACCAAATATTTTTCTTTTCTCTTCTACTCCATGAAAGGAAGGAGCTAGCCAAGTTTGGGAGGATTCGGAGCTCGTTCGTGTCCTTTTGGAATCTCTACGTGTCGGTGTCGAGTCGGAAAGCTTTTTTATTTGAATCTCTCTCCCAGAAGGAATAATCTCTCCTCTAATCCACCCCTACATGCATATAGGAATATTTTGAACTCGTAGGAATGACCCCCATGGTTGTATCTCCATTTGTGTCCATTTCGTATCCATTTGGAGGTCATAGGAGTGTCCTTTGTGTTGTGCTTTGTGTCCATGTCGGAAACCCCCAATTTTGGACACACTATGTGGTCAATATTGTGTGATTGATTATTCTTATTTTAATTTTAGATTTAGATGTTGTTCTTATGTGTCCCTATATATATAAATATTATTTTGTGTCCCTATGTATATTTTCATGTGTGTGTGTGTTTGAGTGTGTATGTGCCTATGTATATATGTATATAGATATATATATATATATATAGACATGTGTTTGTGTATGTATTTATATATAGAGTATATATATATGTATGTATATATAGATAGATAATTAGATAGATAATTAGATAGTTGAATATATATATATATATATATATATATATATATATATATATATATATAATGGGAAGGAGAATAGGAAGGAGAATGGAAAGGAGAATGGGAAGAAGAATGAGGAGGAGAATGAGAAGGAGAATGAGGAGGAGAATGGAAAGGAGAATGAGGAGGAGAATGAGAAGGAGAATGAGAAGGAGGAGAATGAGGAGGAGAATGAGAAGGAGGAGAATGAGGAGGAGAATGAGAAGGAGAATGAGGAGGAGAATGGAAAGGAGAATGAGGAGGAGAATGATAAGGAGAATGAGGAGGAGAATGGGAAGGAGAATGGAAAGGAGAATGAGGAGGAGAATGAGAAGGAGGAGAATGAGGAGGAGAATGAGAAGGAGAATGAGAAGGAGGAGAATGAGGAGGAGAATAAGGAGGAGAATAAGGAGGAGGAGAATGAGGAGGAGAATGAGGAGGAGAATGAGAAGGAGAATGAGAAGGAGGAGAATGAGGAGGAGAATAAGGAGGAGAATGCGAAGGGTAAATGTAGAAAATAGGGTATTGATGAGATATTGAGTTTGATTTCTAAGATGGGATTAGAAATAAGTTGCCTTGGTAGGTAATGACTATATGAGGGTAGTTTAGGCTAGTCTTGACCTCCGTTGACCAAGAGTTGACTTTTTGACCAAAAGTCAACTTCAAGTCAACACTTGACTTAGAATTGACCAAAACCAAACCAGAGTTGACCAGTTGACTGAAAATCAACTGTTAGTCAAAATTTGACTTGTTTGACCTAGGGTTGACTCAGTGTTGACCAGAGTTGACCAGAGTTGACTTTTTGACCAAAAGTCAACTATAAGTCAACCTTGACCCAAATTGACCTAGTTTGACTTGGATTGACTTTCTGTGACCTTGTTTGACCTTTGTTGTCCTAGTGTGACCTAGTTTAGCTTAGTGTAACTTAGTTTGACCTAGTTTTGACTTAGACTTGCATATCATGATTAGATTAGCTTTTCTTTCATTATTAAACTATGTTTTGACTTGTAGTATCTCATCTTTAGGTCTGTGACTACTCTGAGCGTCTGTTCACCTTATCAGCTCAGGACCACAGGCGAGTACATTCACTGATAGTTTTTATTGTCTTGATATCTACTATATCCGATTCAGTTATAGTGTCTTACTTGATTCTCGACACGATAGTTCACGGACTAGTATACGTCGGATCCTGTCATGAGATGTTATTCCCAGATTTTTCTTGGTATATTGGTGTGTGATATCCATGTTTCATGTACTTATATAGACATTGATTTGGGAGTGGGCTGATCACCTGCTTTTGAATCCGTGTCATGATGTGCCATGTCCGGATCCATGATACTATTCAGGGATGGGGAAATTATTAGGGGTTATATGATCAAAGCCCATCTTGTACAATCTTGTGATACTAGCGCCACCCTCACCTCACGTAGGGTGTAGCAGATACCCCTTTTCGGGTTATCCAGGTTGGCCGGCATGACACTTTCCAGAGATTTTCTTGTGATTGTCGGGCCAAGTAGATAACCCTACCATGACTCCCTAGTCGATCACATTTCGTCCTAATAATTCAAATCACATTTTATATTTATTGTCGTATCTTATATTCCAGTTCAGTTTTACTTTCTATACTTCTCACCATGCTATGATTTCATTTACTCACATGCTCTACCTGTCTTTATACTATACTATGATTTGAGACTAAGTCCTATTTGAAAGAAGGGTTACAACTCCGGTCCTTGTTTGGTTTAAGGGTTGTAACTCGGCTTTCGAATGGTTCCCAAGTCGCCTATATCTTTGTCTTGTATTTTATTATGCTGTCTCTTATAGTATTTGTCAATTCATATGGAACTGCTATTGGTGTTTGTACTTGCTCATTTTCCTGACAGGATACCGTTGACAAATTTTACAGATGTTTCTGAGACAGATGGAGACTCAGGCCAGGGCAGTGGCCTGATAGATTGGCCACTAGATTTTATACTCCCTGAGTAGTTAGCACTTGTTAGGCTTGACTGGACTGCGATCCAGCTTTGGATTTTAGAATATAGTATTATATATTATTCTGTGATATTATGTTTAGTTTTGGACTTGTGTGGATCTCGAACTTATTTCTTGCTTCATCTATCATATTTACTTTCCATGCTATCTACCTTAGTTTTACATTTGTGATTGAGACTGTATTGCTATGTCACCTCCATTCAGAGTGTATATACTGTACAGGTACCTTTATCTGTTTAGTTGTAGTATTTCTAGATGACCTAGACAGCGTTCTACCACCGATGCTACGGCGTAGGCTGGACGTACCCACTTCTCGTGCCCCTAATCAGGGTGCGGGTTATGACACATTTTTGTGGCGGCCCATGCAGGTCAGTGTCGCAATTAGTACGATCTCGTAATGGTGCTCGACTTAGAGTGCTAATTACGAGCCTGCGATTAGGACATAGGATCTAGGGTATGGTAGTAGTTACTCAATCACATTTTAGGAAATTTCTGATCTTTTGATTACCATGATAACTCTTCTTGCATTTGAATTCAATTGTCCTCCTTTGATAATATCTTATCTTGTGCCATATTGATCTCTTGTGTTCAATTCGTCTTTAGGATGACAGTGACTCGTTCTCAGGCAGGGTCTGGTGCAGTTCCAGAGAGGTCAGATTCGGGAGGTCTTCCACCTCCGGCTACAGGAGTAGCAGTCGAGAGAGTAGTAGCCTCAGTCCCTGCCCTTCAGGCAGGAGTAGCAGCGACAGTTTCCAGAGGTCTTCCACCTCCAGCAGAGGGAGCTGCAGTTCAGGGAGCTTCCACCTCAGTTCCTGCCCTTCAGACGGGAGCAGCAGCGACCGTTCCAGGAGGTCTTCCACCTCCAGCAGCGGGACCGTCCATGGTCGTTCCTGATATTCTTTCACCTTCGCCTCCGCTACCGACAGATACTCAGGGGATGATGGCCCTTCTACAGCGGATATTGCAGACTCAGAGCGTGCAGGCAGATCTGTTGCGACGAAGCATGGAGAACTCCCATCAGCTGGCGATGGCAGCACTTGAGAGGGTTGTACCGGGTACAGTTCATGATACCCCAGTTCAGTACCAGAGACCAGGCCAGAGACATGCTACTCGGTGCGCTTTCTGCAGGAGGCCATGGCACACTAGAGAGACTTGTAGGAAGAGGTTGGGCGTCTGCCTATACTGTGGGGCGCCCGATCACCAGCTGAAGGATTGCCACGCTAGTGGAATTCGAAGAGACCAGGACAGAGTACATCAGGCACCAGTATGTGACGACCAGCAGCAGGGTAAGGGCAAGAGACAGGCCGTCCAGTGTGCTTTCTGCAAGAAGATGGGGCACACCCGGGATGTTTGTAGGATGAAATTGGAAGTTTATTTATTTTGTGGAGCTCCAGGCCACCAGATGAAGAACTGTGCAGCCCGTGCAGCCAAACAGACAGGCCATGACAGAGTGCGGCAGGCTAGAGGAGGCCAGCAGGGGCAAGCTTTCGCCATGACAGTTGAGCCCACTCAGGCAGCAGCAGAGCAGAGTGCAGGTTCCAATCTTTTGATCTCATTTTCGCATTTGCTTCCTTAATTATAAACTGTTTGAAATTCGATTCTATCTGTTCTTGATCGATTGGATGAAATTGTTCTGTGATGTAATTTTCTTCTGAGATAAGTCGTACAGGCTAGGTTGCCTCGATTATGAGATTTTAGAATCCTCTAGGGTCATGCTAGCAGGCAGAGTGAGGACATATAGTCAAACTATGGACGTATTTCTCGGGTATGGGAATTTAAGGTTTTCGCTGCCAAGCTAGCGGCAATGCGAAAATTTTAAATACCATAATTCTAGAGGTATGTACCTTAGTTAAGGACTATGTAATTATCGTAGCCTTGCTCACTAGCATGACGGAGATTCTGAGTATCATGATGATTGGACAGACGCATACGATTATCGATTGCATGATTTTTGTGTTTACTTGTTTTAAAATTTTAAGGATGATTTTTTTAAGGTGGATAGACTTATAGCACCCAGTTTCTATTTAAGAGTAATTTTAAATTTTATAATTTTAGTCATTTAATTCATGCTTTGATTTTTGAGATTTTAAATCATTTTAAATTTTAAGCCATGATTTGTGATTTTAATGATTTGCTAGTGAAACCTTAGAGACTGTTTGACCTAGAGCCTAACCATGTGATTAGGATGTTTTCAGTATCATTTCTGGCCTAAGGGTATTTTGGTCATTGGACCTCTTTGATTTATTTTGATATTTTGTATTGGTGATTGTTGATTTGGCTTTTGATAGGTGAGATTTTGTGATGGTTTCGTGTCCGTGTCGGACACGTAACAGTTTTTATTTGCAAGTGTTGTTGTGTCTTAAGAGATTTTTATTTTGCAAATTTTTTTTTTCTTTTTGGAAGTATTCGAGAGGGATTGTTTTCTGCGTGTGTTTTTCTGTGATTGCTTTGTTTTAATTTCGAGGACGAAATTTTTTTAAGGTGGATAGATTTGTCACCCCCAATTTTCAGGAACAGGGGTATTTTTGTCATTTTTGTATTTTTAAATATTTTTGAAATTTATTTTATTAATTATGATATTGTTTTGGGATTATTTGAGTCGGGTTCGAATTTCAGCTCATTCCGACTTGTATCGGGGACCCGGGATAGCTTAGACTCTGATCGGGACCCAACTGGAACCGACCAACTTGTCATGACTAAACCCAGATATTTATATTTGACTAATCCCATTTGATTTTAGTGGGATTAGGGATTAGAATTAGATTTAGAACTTGAAATTAGGAGTTTTCAAGTTACCATTTTGACCCCAACTCAAACCACTCATTTCTTTTACTTGGAGGGCATTTTGGTAAATTGCCAAATGCCCCCAACCCTCTAGGATGTGGCCGGCTATGTATGGAGCACCCCCTCTCCTTTGCTTCACTCCAAAGCAACCTCTCTCTCTCCATTTCATTTCTATCTACAACTTTCTCTTTGTTGTTCTTCCCCAAATTTCTAGAGAGCAACTCTATTGATTTCATCCCCAAATCCACCATTTCTTTCACCAAATATTCTTCTTTTCTCTTCTTCTCCATGAAAGGAAGGAGCTAGCCAAGTTTGGGAGGATTCGGAGCTCGTTCGTGTCCTTTTGGAATCTCTACGTGTCGATGTCGAGTCGGAAAACTTTTTCATTTGAATCTCTCTCCCGGAAGGTATAATCTCTTCTCTAATCCACCCTTACATGCATATAGGAATATTTTGAACCCGTAGGAATGACCCCCATGGATGTATCTCCATTTGTGTCCATTTCGTGTCCATTTGGAGGTCATAGGAGTGTCATTTGTGTTGTGCTTTGTGTCCATATGGGAAACCCCCAATTTTGGACACACTATGTGGTTAATATTGTGTGATTGATTATTCTTATTTTAATTTTAGATTTAGATATTGTTCTTATGTGTCCCTATATATATAAATATTATTTTGTGTCCCTATGTATATTTTCATGTGTGTGTGTGTTTGAGTGTGTATGTGCCTATATATATATATATATATATATATATATATATATAAAAAAAAAAAAAAAAAAAAAAAAAAAAAAAAAAAAAATATATATATATATATATATATATAGACATGTGTGTGTATGTATTTATATATAGAGTATATATATGTGTATGTATATATATATATAGATAGATAATTAGATAGTTGAATATATATATATATATATATATATATATATATATATATATATATATATATATATATATATATACATATATATATATATATATATATATATATATATATATATATATATATATATATATATATAATGAGGAGGAGAATGAGGAGGAGAATGAGAAGGAGGAGAATGAGAAGGAGAATGAGGAGGAGAATGGAAAGAAGAATGAGGAGGAGAATGAGAAGGAGAATGAGGAGGAGAATAGAAAGGAGAATGAGGAGGAGAATGAGGAGAAGAATGAGAAGGAGAATGGGAAGGAGAATGAGGAGGAGAATGAGGAGGAGAATGAGGAGGAGAATGAGAAGGGGGAGAATGAGGAGGAGAATTAGAAGGAGGAGAATGAGGAGGAGAATAAGGAGGAGAATGAGGAGGAGAATGAGAAGGAGGAGAATGAGGAGGAGAATAAGGAGGAGAATAAGGAGGAGAATGAGGAGGAGGAGAATGAGGAGGAGAATGAGAAGGAGGAGAATGAGGAGGAGCATAAGGAGGAGAATGAGGAGGAGAATAAGGAGGAGAATGAGAAGGGTAAATGTAGGAAATAGGGTATTGATGGGATATTGAGTTTGATTTCTAAGATGGGATTAGAAATAAGTTGTCTTGGTAGGTAATGACTATATGAGGGTAGTTTAGGCTAGTCTTGACCTCCGTTGACCAAGAGTTGACTTTTTGACCAAAAGTCAACACTTGACTTAGAATTGACCAAAACCAAACCAGAGTTGACCAGTTGACTAAAAATTAACTATTAGTCAACATTTGACTTGTTTGACCTAGGGTTGACTCAGTGTTGACCAGAGTTGACCAGAGTTGACTTTTTGACCAAAGGTCAACTGTAAGTCAACCTTGACCCAAATTGACCTAGTTTGACTTGGATTGACTTCCTGTGACCTTGTTTGACCTTGGTTGTCCTAGTGTGACCTAGTTTAGCTTGGTGTAACTTAGTTTGACCTAGTTTTGACTTAGACTTGCATATCATGATTAGATTAGTTTTTCTTTCATTATTAAACCATGTTTTGACTTGTAGTATCTCATCTTTAGGTCTGTGACTACTCTGAGCGTCTGTTCACCTTATCAGCTCAGGATCATAAGCGAGTACATTCACTGATAGTTTTCATTGTCTTGATATCTACTATATCCAATTCAGTTGTAGTGTCTTACTTGATTCTCGATACGATAGTTCACGGACTAGTATACATCGGATCCTGTCATGAGATGTTATTCCCAGATTTTTCTTGGTATATTGGTGTGTGATATCCATGTTTCATGTACTTATATAGACATTGATTTGGGAGTGGGCTGATCACCTGTTTTTGAATCCGTGTCATGACGTGCCATGTCTGGATCCATGATACTATTCGAGGATGGAGGAATTATTAGGGGTTATGTGATCAAAGCCCATCTTGTACAATCTTTTGATACTAGCGCCACCCTCACCTCACATATGGTGTAGCAGATATCCCTTGCCGGGTTATCCAGGTTGGCCGGCATGACCCTTTTCAGAGATTTTCCTGTGATTGTCGGACCAAGTGGATAACCCTACCATGACTCCCTAGCCGATCACATTTCGTTCTAATAATTCAAATCATATTTTATATTTATTGTCGTATCTTATATTCCAGTTCAGTTTTACTTTCTATACTTTTCACCATGCTATGATTTCATTTACTCACATGCTCTACCTGCCTTTATACTGTACTATGATTTGAGACTAAGTCCTATTTGAAAGAAGGGTTACAACCCCGGTCCTTGTTTGGTTTAAGGGTTGCAACTCGGCTTTCGAATGGTTCCCAAGTCGCCTATATCTTTGTCTTGTATTTCATTATACTGTCTCTTATAGTATTTGTCAATTCACATGGAACTGCTGTTGGTGTTTGTACTTGCTCATTTCCTGACAGGATATTGTTGACAAATTTTACAGATGTTTATAAGACAGATGGAGACTCAGGCCAGGGCAGTGGCCTGATAGATTGGCCACTAGATTTTATACTCCCTAAGTAGTTAGCACTTGTTAGGCTTGACTGGACTGCGATCCACCTTTGGATTTTAGAATGTAGTATTATATATTATTCTGTGATGTTATGTTTAGTTTTGGACTTGTGTGGATCTCGAACTTATTTCTTGCTTCATCTATCATATTTTCTTTCCATGCTATCTACCTTAGTTTTACATTTGTGATTGAGACTGTATTGCTACGTCACCTCCATTCGGAGTGTATATACTGTACAGGTACCATTATCTGTTTAGTTATAGTATTTCTAGATGACCTAGACAACGTTCTACCGCCGATGCTGCGGCGTAGGCTGGACGTACCCACTTCTCGTGCCCCTAATCAGGGTGTGGGTCGTGACAATGATCCCGGCACCCCGACGATCACTCGAGAAGACTTCCACCTTGTACAAGTTGTCCAATGACCATGCAAGACTCGACTCGATCTGACGTCTCACACAGTCAATCTACTTCTAGTGTTACCATCTCTTTCAGGGCTAAGTTCAACACTTCTCACATCTGAGACTTTGCCTCGGCGACCCAGTCGCGAGCATTCTCCTTTCTTGCCTCGACGACCCAGTCACGAGGATTCTTCTTTCTTGCCCTATCATTTCACTCAACTCAAGAACAACTATTGAAACACTTTCTAAACTCAATGAATCAACCGTGGCCTGTGCCTTAAAATACTAAGTCCTTGACATCATGTCTTAAACCAACTTGAAACACTATGTGACACCACCGCCCAAGTCATACTCTATATGACGGGCCTTACAATCATGAGACTATATGGTTATACCCAGCCGTAGAACTCATAGGGCCGTGCCTGCTACTACTTCTGATAGCTTAACGTAACTTGCCTAACTTACTTTGCAACAACTTGACGGACAAAGGCAGCGTCAAGCATTGCGTCATGGGAACGAGCCGTGCACGCGTTTGTAATGCCTCGCTCCGCACGGTACATTACGTTGAGTCATTGACTCGAAGAGTTGTATTGACCCGAGGAAGTATCAATACAAGAGTTACGTTGGCCAAAGGTAAGCCTTGAGTCGATTGGAATCTATGAATCGAATCGATGCACCGTTTGAAGCAAGTGCTGATTTTAGTTGATCTGGTGTGTAGGCTATACTTTTATGCTGGACGATGAGAGGTCGACATTTTGCCTTATTCAGTGAAGTATCCGCGAAACCAAATCGTGGCCTTGCAACGGATTGTGGCATGGGCACGATAGGCCAAATCAACCGAGTAGTTCAAAGGAATGGCTAAGTCCGAGAGTTAGCTATGCGACCAAGTTATGGAAGCGAGCCGCTTCAGCTTGGCAAAATGACTAGGCGTATCGGCTTAAGGTGGGTGGGTTCTTGACCCTCTCTCCCTATTCCTTCACGTCTAATAAAACATATCATTTTATGCGTAAGTAGCTATTGAGTTAGCGAGCGTGGCTCGAACGGTTATGGGTCTAAGTATATGTTGAACATTAAGATAGAACATTGAACATTGAACAGTTGAAGCGACGTGCATCAAGTGTACGGGTCGCGGTAGGGCGGTGGTGGTAGGATATTGAAAGATAATATCGAGATGTGCACCACGTGTACGGCTCCGAGAACATTGAACACTAAGTCTAGAACATTGATTATGGCGTTAAGCGTGCCCTCGTGCATGAAAGCTACAAAATGACTAAGTAACAACAGAACCACGGTTATATGAAAAACTATGAATGGAACGTGCTGAGTATGAGTACGGGATGTCTAAGCCGTTGGGCGTCGTGCATCAATACAGATGTGTTGGGGCATAACGTCGAAGGGACTTAAGAAAGAGATGGATATATTTATGTTTATGGAACGTGAGATTGGTTGGAATGTATGAATTGTATGCTATGGCGCGTATTGCATGGTCAATAGACTCGGATGGCCCGTACACGGGTGCGGCTTCCCTCGGACGGTTATGACCGGGGCACCGGAACTGTTCGGCCTAAGAGGGAATTATGTATAATATTTATGGTGCACATCATTCAGGCAGTTTGTGACCGGCCAGTGTTGTGATAAGCTATGATATCAGTAAGTTTGGGATCCTTCGGATATTGGGCTCGCAACCCGTATCGAAGTGATCATAGGCTTACACATAAGAGATGCCAAGTCCATTACGGTGCGAAACACCGTGACCTTCATACAGATAGGGCTAGTGGGCTGAGATTAGAGTTGGGTGCAGGCGCAGGGCCTGCTACCCTTATGCATATAGCTATGTTTATGGTTGGTTGTGTGAATAGTATGATTTCTCATGTTAAGTTCTAACCATTGCAGGCTAGGCAAAAAAGGACGGAGAGGAGTACGTACTATGTTTATATTCATATTATGGCTAACTGTATCTGCCGCAGGGACACGGTATCAGACACATTTATGATAAGTTGCTATGCATTAATATTGCCATGAAATTGATCCTAAGGCTAAATAGAAAGATCACAAATTAAGATGCATGTTTCACTAAATATATTTAGTGTTTGGTTTGGGTGCGAGCGGGTCTTGATCAGTGCGAAGCGAGGACGAAAGCACTAATCCCCCACTAGTTTGTGTACAGGTTCAGGTATATTCGGCTCGGGGCGGAGCTTGGCTTGGACGTGCCGAGGCATGGAGTCCTTAGCATTCAAGAGGAGCTACCGCATAGGCGTTCGAACTTGCGACATGGAGATGTTCGACCGAAGGCTACTTGTTGGCTATAAAGAGGCATAATGTATAGAACAATGTAATCCTTTGTGAGCTAGAGAGATCATGAGCGTTGTAGCCAATTGGCTCCAGGCTCGTGCGGCATCACGCCCCAGCGAGGACGATGATTCGGGTGAAATCTAGCGTGGACGAGCAATTTCCCGGATCGAGGCGTGACAAGCTGGTATCAGAGCGGTTCCATCCACTGGACCGTACACGAATCTCTTTGACCCTCAGTTGCTTCGCTATCAAATTCAATTGACTCTAAGCTATTTCCGCAACCGCATGGCTCATGGATCTGCTCGACGCTACATTGGATATTCCATACAATAAGTCTATATTAAGTGCGTGCGTCTGCCATAAGTATGTCGTGACTATCACGCTATCTTCGAGTGCCGTCGGAGAATGTTGGTTGCACGAAGTCCAACAAGTTATGAAATGTTGGTCGCATGAAGTGCAATAAATACGGTGATATTGGTTGCATGAAGTGCAATGATATACGTATTGTTGATCGCACGAAATACGAGAAGTTATGTGTTGTTGGTTACACGAAGTGCAATGAGCCGATATATGAGGCGATGCGTGTTACGTGGCTATACGAATGGTTATATGTTGTTGGTTGCACGGAATGCAGCAAGTCGTGAGTCGTTCGTTGCATTAGTGCAACGAGTCGACATGGTAGGATGCGTGTTGTATGGCTATGCGTATGGATAGCAATATGTCGAACGAGATTGTGACCTTAAGTATCGAGAGTAAATTGTTGCACGAGTTGCAATGAGCGAGATTGGAAAATCGTGGATGCGATTTGAATGAGTCGAGTTGGTCGCTAAGTCGAGTTTGAGTAGACGAACGTTTATGTTGGCCGTATGTCGCGTTGAGCTTTGAATAAGCGAATGTTGCGTGTGCGATCGATACGATCGCCAAGGTACGGTTAGATTGAATGTATGTCAAACTTGGACGAACGACTATCATGTTGGTTCAGTTGCTATGCCAACTCGAGTAAGCAAACGCTAGAGCTGGGATCAGAAAGGATCGCCATACGGGATAGTTGATTGGAGATAGATGTCGGACCTATGCGGAGTGTAAAGTCGAGTAATGACTCAATTTTGAGTGGTATACGCAATACCGCTTGTGCGAGCAAGTGTAGCGAAGTATTTTATCGATAACGATAGGCTCGATCCTGAGTAGTATATGGAATACCACTTAACGATAGCTATGTTAAGCCGTTTGGTGACTTGCAATAGATTTCATCGAGACGATTATGTTGTTATGATATGTTTGTCCTCAACGGACGAAGTAGTGCCGAGACTCGAATAGGAATGACTCGATAAAAGTCGATACGAGTATGCCTCGATGAATTGAGTTGAATGATTATGTACAAAGTCGTACCTATAGATGATACGTCGGACAAGGATTCGTTAAGTGTAAGTCGAACGATAGGCAAAGCATAGCAAAAGAATGTTACGTTGAGGAAATGGTCGACCCGGTCAAAATTACGTTGAGTTAAGTTAGTACGAAAGCTTGTTCGGAACGTGTTGAGTAGGTACAAAGAAATCGTGCGAACGAATTTGGGTTAGTACGATGAGTCGGTAGTACGATTGGATGTACGAGTTAGGGATATGAGAATGGATACGTGAATTAGAAATTGTATCATAATGATGGTAGTTAGCTACAACGGAATGGATAGTAATGTGCGCCAGACTTGATTCGTATTCGAGTTCGGATGATAATAGTGATTGCAACGAATTGGAGCTTATGAGAAAGAAAGATGTTCAAGTTATGCATATCGACGATGGTATTGAGGCGTATCAAAGACGATATGCAATAACTCGGGGATACTCTGATCGAATGAACAAAAATTATGTTGAACATTGTTGTTGGATGAATAAGATGCAAGTTAAGTTGATGGCAATTTGGATGATAACGGTATGAACGCTTCGGAGAATTGGAAAATGGATGTGTATTACTTGGATAAAAACGAAAGTATCTGGATTGCTTCGTGGATCACCACTATGTTGACATTCTGGTCTTGAGTGAGCGTAACACCAGCCTCGTATATGCATCACGTCAAATTAGGACGATCATTCCACATGAGCGTTGGTATGGTGATTCGTCCAGCGGGGATGATCGAACTTACATGGCGTGGCAAATTGGATTTAGACTTGTGGTTTGATGCGAAAGTCGTTCGATGATGGTTTTGATGAGTATAGAATATGTTGAGCTATGATCACGAATAGGTAATCTTGGACTTGAGGCGAGTAGATGTCATACGACTAGTAAATATGGTCGACGGTAATGAATAAGCGATTCGAGTAGTTAACGGCGCATCAGTTGCACGGGGGGGGGGGTGGGGGGGGGGAAAGGGGGTAGAAAATTATGGGTTTGTAAGTTATGTCGAATTGGGTAAAATCCCATAGAAAGTGTCGGGAATTGATTTGGCTCCGCAATAGGATATAGCATGGTTCGTTGTAACTGTCCCTCGTTGATGATCTTCAATTTTTTAGCGTAGTTTCGGGGCAGATGACCCTAGAAGACTTGACCGCCAAATCAAGTGAATGTTGAAGCCCCATAGGATGACCCTAAAGAAGTCGCATAAGAAATTTTGTCGAGGAGAAAGATGATGTAGTGCATGTTAAGGATAAGTCTAAGCGAGTGACTATCGTGTTTCGTAAGTTAGCGAGTAGCCTTCGACTAGAACGATACGGTCAGGAAAGAAAATTTATGATCGATCGAATGAGTACGTAAGTAGACTTGGCTTATCGATGATCGAATAGATATCGAGGAACGTGCTTAGCATAGTGATGCGGTAAGGCAATTGCAAGAATTTTTGCAATACACGAGAGTGACGAATAGTAGAACGATCCTGAGAGTTGTGTCGTAGATCGGTTTGAGTGGCGGTTAGGCTATGTGTGTTGAGCGCACTATCTATGTTATGAAATGAACTATGTGAGATTGATTCAAAAATAGAGTATGGGATTCATATTCGATCGAGAATAGGAGATGGGCGTATCGTAAGAGACCTTGGGTCGGAAAGATTGTTGCCTTTGAGCATCGTAGACTAAAGTTGACCTCTTGTATCGGGAGAACGCAAGCATGATGTCTGGATAAGTTACCTAGCGGGGGTAGCCCCATACCCGATACGTAGATGGTTCGAGAATGTGGATCATGTTGGAATAGTTGTGTGCGAGACTTAGGGCAAATGGTAGGCAAAGGAATTTGAGACGTGTTGGACTTAGTCTATGTCGTTGAGGCCAAATGTGAACGATTTGATGAAAGACTTGAGTTATGTGAGAGATAGGCAAACGGTTGGGCGAATAGACGTTGCAGAGAATTGTTGCGATCGGATGCGCAATGACTCGATGTAATACGAGTGTTGAGTGGTCAGCGAGAGACTTATGAGATTGAAGTAATAGTTTGAGTTAAGTTATGTGTAGAGAAGTTTGAAAGATGATCGCATATTATGGAATAATACATACGAGGAGTATTTTGGGAATAGGCACTAAGATATGACTGAGTCGAGTACGGACTGATTGGTGCCTGAGGATTTAAGTTGAGCTTGTTAGTTGTCCCGATATCCTATAACTAAGCTTGGCTGAAATGCATATATTGGTGGGACGCCTAAAGTATGTGTATGATCCAAACTAAGTTGTATGATTCCAAAGATAGTAGCACGAGATCATGAAACGATCTAGCGAGACACTTGGATTAAGTGTTGGTTTCGGTTCGAGGATGAACCTTATTTTGAGTGGTATATTATGTAATGCCCCGCTCCGCATGGTGCATTACGTTGATTCGTTGACTCGAAGAGTTGCATTGACCCGAGGAAGTATTGATGCGAATCGATGTATGAGTTACGTTGGCCAAAGGTAAGCCTTGAGTCGATTGGAATCTATGAATCGAATCGATGCAAAAAGATAAGTCATGTTTAAAGCAAGTGCTGATTTTAGTTGATCTGGTATGTAGGCTATGCTTTTATGCTGGACGATAAGAGGTCGACATTTTGCTTTATTCAGTGAAGTGTTCGCGAAACCAAATTGTGGCCTTGCAACGGATTGTGGCATGGGCGCAATAGGCCAAATCAACCGAGTAGTTCAAAGGAATGGCTAAGTTCGAGAGTTAGCTATGCGACCAAGTTATGGAAGCGAGCCGCTTCAGCTCGGCGAAATGACAAGGCGTATCGGCTTAAGGTAGGCGAGTTCTTGACTCTCTCTCCCTATTCCTTCACGTCTAATAAAACATATCATTTTATACGCAAGTAGCTATTGAGTTAGCGAGCGTGGCTCGAACGGTTACGGGTCTAAGTATATATTGAACATTAAGATAGAACATTGAACATTGAACAGTTGAAGCGACGTACATTAAGTGTACGGGTCACGGAAGGGTGGTGGTGGTAGGACATTAAAAGACAATATCGAGATGTGCACCACGTGCACGGCTCCGAGAACATTGAACACTAAGTCTAGAATATTGATTATGGCGTTAAGTGTGCTCTCGTGCACGAAATCTACGAAATGACTAAGTAACAACGGAACCACGGTTATGTGAAAAACTATAAATGGAACACGTTGAGGATGAGTACGAGATGTCTAAGCCGTTGGGCGTCGTGCATCAATACGGATATGTTGGGGAATAACGCCGTAAGAAAGAGATGGATATGTTTATGTTTATAGAACGTGAGATTGGTTGGAATATACGAATTGTATGCTATGGTGCGTATTGCATGGTCAATAGACTCGGATGGCCCGTGCACGGGTGCGGCTTCCCTCGGACGGTTACGACCGGGGCACCAGGACCGTTCGGCCTAGGAGGGAATTATGTATGGTATTTATGGTGCACATCATTCGGACGGTTTACGACCGGCCAGTGTTGTGATAAGCTATGATATCAGTAAGTTTGGGATCCTTCGAATATTGGGCTCGCAACCCGTATCGAAGTGATCATAGGCTTACACATAAGAGATGCCAAGTCCATTACGGTACGAAACACCGTGACTTTCATACAGATAGGGCCGGTGGGCTGAGATTAGAGTTGGGTACAGGCGCAGGGCCTGCTACCCTTATGTATATGGCTATGTTTATGGTTGGTTGCTTGAATAGTATGATTTCTCAGGTTAAGTTCTAACCATTGCAGACTAGGCAAAATAGGACGGAGAGGAGCACGTACTATGTTTATATTCATATTATGGCTAACTGTATCTGCCATAGGGACACGGTATCGGACACATTTATGATAAGTTGCTATGCATGAATATTGCCATGAAATTGATCCTAATGCTAAATGGAAGATTACAAATTAAGATGCATGTTTCACTAAATATATTTAGTGTTTGGTTTGGATGCGAGCGGGTCTTGATCAGTGCGAAGCGAGGACGAAAGCACTAATCCTCTACTAGTTTGTGTGCAGGTTCAGGTATATTCGGCTCGGGGCGAAGCTTGGCTTGGACGTGCCGAGGCATAGAGTCCTTAGCGTTCAAGAGGAGCTACCGTATAGGCATTCAGACTTGCGACATAGAGATGTTCGGCCGAAGACTACTTGTTGGCTATAAAGAGGCATAATATATGGAACAATGTAATCCTTTATGAGCTAGAGAGAACATGAGCGTTGTAGCCAATTGGCATATATGTTGGGCTATTCAGAGCCTTTTTAATCTTCAATTTGTTATCAATAAAAGAGATTCTTATGTTATACTTTGTTTCCTTCCGCTGCTTATGTTATCAATTTGAGATAAACACTATATGAACCTGTTATCTTGCCTTGCACGAGCGCAACTCCAAGCTCGTGCGGCATCACGCCCCAGTGAGGACGATAATTCGGGTAAAATCTAGCGAGGACGAGCGATTTCCCGGATCGGGGCATGACATCGTTCGACTTTGAACAACCAAGTTACTTGAGGTGCCTGGACTCATGCCACAAGCCGTGCAATACAACTTAACCCATCGGGCGAGCAGAGGCTATGCCACGCCTTGGGCGATGAGACCGTGCATGCTTTATGAAGCATTCACACGGGCGACGCCTATAACTTAGGCCAATTCGAGCGTTGGGACAAAACGACGGAACCGTGCATGCTTTATCAAGCATTCACGTGGGCGACGCCTATGACTTAGGCTAATTTGAGTGTTGAGGCGACTTAGCAACTTAGGCCAACTTCCTTCTTCCAAGCCACGGGACGAAGGACCGAGTGTCATTTGAAAGCACGCTGAGCTGACTTCTAAGCAGACCATGGGACCATTTTCTATATTCTGAGATATTCCGACCCGTTGGGATTATTCCCTTAACTATGTGGATGCGTCTCTTTTATTATCAACCCAAACTTGTGCAAGTTGAAAACATGCGAGTTATTAAGTGAAGGCTAAGACGAGGCAAGTTCACCGAAACTACCCCACCTGAGCGAGGAGTCACCTCGGCCGAGCGAGCCTTCGAGCAGCCGATGAAAGGCTAAGTTCGAACGCCGTCGGTTCCGATTCCTCCGATTTACTGAGCGGGACGGGACACTACATCATACACCACTCAGAAAAAGTTTCGTCCTCGAAATTAACTGAGTATACTTATCGACTTATCACTTTACTCAACATTCAAGGACTCTCGCACATACTTCTCCTATGCGTTCCCTAAAATACATGCATTCAGCCAAGCCGCATGATAGAGAATTCATCGTTCTCACTCGAGTCGCATCGTGCACATACTCAGGCGTCCCTGAAATATATACATGTCAGTCGAATCTCATGAGGGGTATTCCTATATTCGTGATTCATACTATCCATCCATGCCAATCCTCAAGATTACTCTTTTCGATTTCTAACTCATAAAACAGGGCATCTCGCCTAACCGCTAGGCCATTTCTCGAGGCTAAGTCAATATCAGGATTGGAATCATAGTTCCCCAATAATAATGCCAATACTGACCCCAATCCTAGGGTCAAACCAAGTCAGAAACACGGGGTTTTCTACCCAAGCTCGCGTCACTCAGATTTCTAAACATCGAGCACGATCACCTAGTTCGTATCAAGGCACTCGTTGCGTATATTCAAATCTATTTCAATTCATCAATTCTAACCAATTCATGTATTCGATCACGAGGTCGTCTAGCTTTGACAATATGTTGTGCCCCAATCTCATGCGAGTTCGATTATCCACGGTGGTTCATGAATCACCATGCAACGCTCCCACGGAATAATCATTCTTATCGGGGCGTAACTCTTGTTTGAGTCTAGACTAATTCATTCTCGATACGCAGATTGGACCTACACAATCTTCAAATTCGACCATCACGCACGCTAAGTCATTCTTGAGTCCACCTTCGCGTCAAACCACAAGTCGAAGCAACAAATTGCCATGCCATGCTAGTTCAATCACCCCCGCAGTATGAATCACCATACCAGCGCTCACGCGGAGTGATCGCCCTAATCGGTGTGACGCATGTGCAAGGCTGGAGTTGCGCTCGCATAAGACAAAGACGACAACGTTGTGGTTGTCGACGAAGCAAATCCAATATTTCATTTTCATCAAATCCAAGTTCGATAGTCTGATCGTCATTCGTTCAACTAGAAAAATCCTCGAGCCAAGACTATCTTTTCCTCGACACATTTTAATATCCCGAGTATCGCATCCATCGGGACGATGACATTTACACGATCATCGTTCCTCGATTCAGAGTACCCCTGTTTGCCATTAAAATCTTTTGATTGTAAATTTCAATACAAACAGAACAGTGTTACAATATAGGACTTAGATGTAGTCCTAGGAGTACACTTTTGTTTATTTGGGTCCCTTGTGCCGATGGAGCGAATGGCAATACGTTGACTCCGTTGACGATCTGACGACGGTTATCGGTTCTCCGAAGGTTTGGATTGCTCTGGGTGCTGGAGCTTGCTGAGAGGAGGAAGACGTTGAGTGTCTGTATCTGCCTCTCTGGTGGTACGAAGTCTCTGTCTGTCGATGTATGTTTGCCTCTGTGTGTGTTCGTAGGTAAGAAGGAAATGATCCCTCTATTTATAGCTTTGCAGGCTGGCTGCTCATGCGCGCATATGTAGGATGCGCCTGGATGCAGGAACGCCACGTGGTGATTGCTGATGGAGGTGCATGGACGATGCGCCCTGATTGAGGGGTTGAATTCTTCATGTTGCTGTTGTGAGCCGGCACGTAGCAGGAAAGAAGATCTTTCTGTTGCTGAGATCTTGGATGAGTTGAGTCAAAGGACACGTGTTATCGACCCATGGCTCGGAGATCTCAGATTTGATGGGGAATGATCTGGTAGGATGCGCCTGGGTTTGGGCGCATGAGAAGATTTTGGCTCGTAACCTTTAGGAGTCACAAACCATTCGGGGCGCATGGCTTTTGAGGCGCATGCGAAGCTTCAGTAGTGACCTTACTTCTGTCTTTAGGGATCAGAGAGAAGTCTGAGGCGCATGCAGATTTTAGGTGCATGGCTGCGGAGGTGCATGCTAGATGGTTGGGTGGCCACGTGGCTGTAACCGCCAGAGAAGAGTAATGATGATGCTGACGTTGGCGACGCTTCGTTCTCTGAAAAAGCTATCAACTGTTTAGTCCTCGAGAGGCGTGCTGCCAACTCTGTCAGACTTCAGCATTTAATATTTTTGATATTTGATGGACAGCTGAGTGGGCGCATCGATCGACGTTCCACTAGGCGTATAGGGACGCATGGGGGCGCATCCCTGTGAGGCGCTTGGTGCTGAAGGGCGCATCTGTGTGATGCGCTGTCTGGCCGGCGCATCCGCTTCGTGACACGTCTTTAATGGTGCGACTGTTACGTTCTTCGAGTGCTTTAAATAGCCGTTTTGACTTGGCTGAATTCGAAGCGTCCGGTTCATCCATTAAATGCAAATTCATTGCACGGAATTCAGAGAACCATCCACTTGGCGCATGGGTTTGATTTGCCCGGCCTATAAATAGTGGTATGGAGAGAGTTTGCTTCTCATTCTCTCACGTTCTTTCGACATGAACTTGTTTACTCGGATGCATTCTGTTGATGAGATGCTTCCGAGGGTGAAGATGCGACGTAATGTCTTCATTAATGCACTTGAAGGTGACTGTTACATCCAAAAGTCGAAGTCGAGGGCTTCCGAGGCAGACGGAAGGTGCCTGTTGCATCCAAAGTCGGGATGCTTGGGCCTCGTCTTCGTTATTCCGGAAGAGCCGTAGATCGGAATGGCGGTACTGCGGCTTTGGGGGCTCTTTCTTCCTTTAGAGTGGGTGTCGCCCACTCTGGTTGTGTTGAAAACTGCTCCTTTAGCCGCAGTTTCGATTGCGGTCTTCCTTCGCCTTTGGAGGCTCTTTCGAAGCCTCCCCTGGCCACAGGTCGGCTTGCGGTGCTCTTCTCTTCCTCGGTTTGGGGAGCTCTTCCTCCAGCTAGAGGGTTGATTGCCACCCTCGTTCTGCTCAATAAATGCTTCATTAGTCGAAGCATTTAGACAGCGGTGAGCCTGGCTGGAAGAGCGGCACATAACTGGGCTGCTGAAGGGATGCACATAATTGAGGATGCACATAACTGAGCTGCTGAAAGGATGTGCCCTGCTGAGGGCGCATGGTGGGATGCGCCCTGCCGAAGACGCATGGTGGCGTCTACGCCTGATCAAGAGCGCATGAAGATCGTCGCGCCTGGCTGTAGACTTAGGGTCTTTTCTTTTTGTAGAAGTTCTCATTTGTATAACCTTTTCTAGACATGTAATAGACTTTTATATGTAATAAAAAGTCCTCTTTCAATGTCTATATTTGTGGTTTTTGCTGTGTGAAGTACTTTGTCCGAGCTCTCTGGCGCATATAGTGTTTAGCGCATAGGATTTATGGTCCTAAAATTTCATGCTTCTACAAGACCCCCTTCAAAGTTTTCAAAACTTTTGGACAAGTTTTGGAATACTTTGAATAAGAAGCATGGCGGTCGAGACGCATGACTGTTGGGGCGCATGTCTGTTCGGGTGCATCCACGCATCAGTGATTGGGTGCATACTCCTCTCAGTTAATGCAAATGATAACGCCTCGATAATCAAAAAAATTAATGATGATCTTTTTGGATTTATTTACGGTTATCTCTTCACAGAACCCGAGGCGACAGCTGAGGTCACACTTCATCGATTTGCGCGTACGACCGTGCCTATAAATAGGCGTGAGATGGAGAGAGAGAGAGAGTTATTCCTCTCCTTGCTTTTGCTTTTTGAGTTCTTCTTCACAAAACCCTAACTTTCTCCTTTTAAGAAATGGCTCCCAAAACTCCTCGTGGCGGTGCTGGCAAGGGATGAGGCAAAGGGAAAGAATCCGTAGAGGCTGCTACGGCTGATGTTCCCCGTCCACCTGTTGAAGTTCGGCCATCGGTGGTTGGTGAGTTTCATCATCCCGTTCCTGTATTATACATATGCCGACGCGCATGGACCTAAAGTCTTGATGATGCACCGAGGCTCCATTGCTGACGCGCATGGGTTTGAGCCCTGAAGATGTGCCGAGGCTCCATTGCTGACGCGCATGGGTTTAAGTCCTGATGATGCGCCGAAGCTTTACTGCTGACGCGCATGGGTTTAAGCCCTGAAGATGTGCCGAAGCTTCTTTTTAGATGTGCATGAGCCTGATGCACTCTTGATGAGAAACGAGGCTTAGATTCTTTTGTTGTTTGTAACATCGCTGAATCTTTGCCTTCTTTGTTTGAACACCAGTGTCGATGACTGTCCCACTCCTGAATGAGGTGCTTCTGGATGCTGCCCTCTGCCAGATGGGAATAGATTATGATGAGGAGGTGATAAATCCTGCTCGAACTGCCATCATGCTGGATCAACCTCCTGAAAGAATGACTCAAATCCGGGAACAATCGTATGGGTTCCTTAAGCGGATGATGGAGCGTGGCGTTTTGAAATCTGCCACTTCTGATAAAGTGACTTTTCTGAAGCCCGAGTTTCTGTTTGGAGACCGCCTTACTTCTATTGAAGCAAAGGTGTTGAAGGTCAAGGAAGATTGGTTTTTTACAGCAAGAGGAGTGCATATGACCGTTAAGCAGCTTGAACGTCAATGGCCTTTGACGGCTTTCTGTCGTCTTGCATCCAAGAGAAGGATGTCTTGGGATCTAACCCCATCTCAGGGGGGAGCGGTGGCAGGCATCATCAAGATCGACTCTACCTCAGATCAAAGGGATACTTTGACCACTGTGCGGGCTGGGTCTTTTTTTACCTGGCGGACTCTACGCCCTGAGGGCATTTATAGTGACGTTTCCGTCAATAATTTGCCTTTGGTGCCTCGACTTTTGCAAATCGCATGCTGTTGATGGAGCGATTATACCCGAAGGAAGAATTTTGGGTAGAGGGTTGGTGTCATTATATTTCTAAATGGGACAAACTGACACTCTGGATCCTGTCGTGGTTCCAGACTGAGCTCCGAGAGATTGGGCTGATTGCCGCAGTCCGTGCTACTCAGGCCGGTGTTGACATTAATAAGCATATGTTCCTTGCGCTCCTAGAGATGTTTGATACCCATACCGGGACCTTCTTCACTCCGATGGGGATCTAGGACTTGCACTACATGAGATGTACGAGGTATCAAAGCTCCCTTGGGGATCGAAGCCTTATGAGGAGTACTTCCCGACCAACGAGGAGTTCCAAGTCCTGGGGGACAAAGCTGAGGAGATGATGGCTGTCTTCAAGGAAGTGGTGAGTCATCATTACTATATGCAGAAGAGAGATAAGAGTGGGTCGCAGCTGTTGGCCCATTCCATGGTCACACCCGATTTCGATAATCAACATGCACTTAAGTCAATACACAAAATATACAAACTGCTGCTAATCATTTCAGGATATATGAAATCAATTTCAACGGACGTTGTACTGCATCAATGAAGCATCAACATCATCAAATCTGAAGACGACTCATTTTATATTTTATTTTGTATTTTATATTTTATTGAGTCTAGGATTTATTTTGTAAAATCAGTTTTGGTAATACTGGCTTAGGGTTATCTCAGTCCACATTCTAAAAAGCCTACCCATTACCACTCATATATCTTTTTACAAAATATTCCAAAATATCTTTGAAAATAATTTTTGATAAAATATTTCGAAAATCTCCTAACAGAACTCATAACCGAGTTTGGCCCGAGTTCGGACCGAACTCTGTCCGAGTTCGGTCAGTTTGTATTCAAACTTCTGTTGCCTCCAAATCTGCGAGCAACGTCTATTTGCGAGATATCTGCATCCGAACTCTGCCCGAAATCTGTCCGAGTTCGGTCCCAGAAAACACCTATAAATAGAGAAGAACTTTTCATTTCAAATCATTCATTCACTCTTCATCTTCTCTTCTCTACTATTCAAGTGTTTTCAAACGATCCAAGATTTTTAAATCATACCTATACACCTCTTAGCCAAAAGCCAGTAATATCAGAGTTGATTTAAAGTCTTTTGGTATTCCAAGAGTTGTAAAGAGGTCGTTCCAAGTTCAGCAACTTTTCTTGTTGTGGAGCTGGTCGCGCGCTCGTCACCAAGCACGGTGTTGTGAAGTCGATCGTGCACTTGTCACCAAGCACGGTGTTGTAAGAGACTGCAAGCTATCAGTTAAAGCTTGTGCCATAATAGATTAACATCGAGCAAGAGTACTCGAGACTGGATTAGTCCTCTCAGAGGGATACCAATATATATTGCTGTGTCGCTGAGTTTGAATTCTCTATCTCTTGCTGCATTATATTTACTGTCTCTTATTTCACTGCCATAGTTTCAAGTTTTAATTGGTGATTATTTTTCGCTGCACACACACACTCTATTTACCCCCCCTCTAGAGGTGCTCAATAGTCCTACAATTGGTATCAGAGCAGGTTATATTTTTATATAACAAACCTCAGAGAGTATATATGGCAACCGTGAAATCAATATTCAACGGTGAAGGGCAATCTAAAAATAGACCTCCCCTATTTGATGGAACAAATTATACCTATTGGAAAACACGAATGACTTTCTTCTTAAAATCTCTTGACTTTGATCTTTGGTCTATAGTCATTGATGGTTATAAGAAACTAGCACCCACAGTAGTTGAAGGCCAGCTTGTAGACAAGCCTCATGACAAATACACTGAAGCTGAAAAAGCTAAGGCTAGTCTAGATGCTCGTGCCATCAATGCACTATTATGTGCAATTGACAAAACGGAGTTCAACAGAGTTTCAACCTGTAAGACGTCTTACAAAATTTGGAAACTTCTTGAGGTAACTCATGAAGGTACTTCCCAAGTGAAGGAATCGAAAATTAGTAGACTGACACAGGAATATGAATCCTTCAAGATGAAACCCGGTGAGTCAATTACACAGAATATTACTCGTTTCCTTAATATAACTAATCCTTTGCAATCTCTTGGTAAGGATTACAGCAATCATGAGAAGATCAGAAAAGTGCTGCGGGCTCTAACCAAGAACTGGAATCCAAAAGCCACAACAATTATTAAAGGAAACAATCTCACCACTATGTCCTTGGAAACACTGATGGGGAAGCTGATGACCCATGAACTTGATTTGCAAGAGTTTGAAGAAGCAACACCAAAAGAAAAATCTATTGCTTTCAAAGCTCAAGCAAGAAAATCAACATGCAATGACTCTGATGAAGAATCATCAAGTGGTGATGAACAGGCCCTACTTGTGAAGAACTTTCGAAGATTCCTAAAGTTTGAGAAATCAAGCAGAAGGAAGAGAGATGTCCAAGAAAGCAATGAAGATGAAACCATTTGCTTTGGATGTAAGAAGACAGGGCACATGAAGAAGGACTGTCCAACTTCAAAGAAAAGCAGTCCATATGACAGATCAAGATCAAGCAGAAAAGCAACATCCGGTCGAAAGTATGCCAACACAAGTATCTGGCATGAAAGTGATGCCAGTGATACAGAAGAAGAGGATAGACCCTACGGCAATACAAATGTCTGTCTTATGGCATTTGATAAGGTATCTTCAAACCCTCTATATGATGATTTTACTTTCGATGAATTAGAAAATGCCTTTTGCTAATTACTTAAAGATCACAAAACTGTGCTCGACAAGTATAAGCAATATCGAAAAAAGATTAAGGCATACACAACCGAGTTAGCTAGACTGTCCAATCTTATTGAAGATATTAGAGAGACGTCTACTACCGGTAACACGGAAGAGATAGCTAAACTCAAGGTAGACTATCATAAGGCTATTCTCAAAATTGAAAAGAAAGAGACTATGTCAAGATGCAAGAACTATATGACATAGAGAAGAAGAAGCACCTAGTAACAGAACAAAGACTCTCAGATATGACTGCTAGATATGAAGAGTCTATTGCGATTTCTAAAAAGTTAGAAATCAAGTTAGGCAAACAGACAATACCTGTGACACGGCCTAAATTTAGTCCTAATGCTAAGCATACACCTAAGAGGACTAAAAATAAGAAAGCACAGAAGAAACACGAATATCATCATGCTTTCACTTATAGGTTCTCCAAACCAAACAAGCATGTAAACACAGTTTCAACCACATCTGGTTCTAAACTGACTTGCACTTATTGTGGCACGCACGGACACATATCACAGTATTGTTTTGCAAGAAAGCTTGTTGACAATCACACTTTAATCTGGAGACCTAAAGCTAATCAGAATGGACCCTTCAAAAAATGGGTACCAAAGGATTTATCTACTTGTCTTGTAGGTGGAACCTCAACCCTCTCATGCTAGAAGCAAATGGATCCTCGATAGCGAATGTTCGCGACACATGACTGACGATGCATCTTTGTTCGCTACGCTATCGATGAAGAAAGAAGGATATACCTCCTTCGGAAATAATTTGAGAGGTGATATAATTGGTAATGGTACTGTAGGTATTTCTCCCTATCCAGTAATAAAGGATGTTTGTCTAGTAACAGAATTGAAACATAACCTATTAAGCATAAGTCATTTGGCAGATAATGGTTATGGTATCAATTTTGTGAAAGATAAATGTACCATATATGATATGTCATCTGGTGATCCCATATATAAAGGGATCAGAGAAGATAATATTTATGTTTTCTTTCTGGAGAATACTAATAATACAAGTAGGTGCCTAGTAGCCAATCAAGATGAAAGCTGGATATGGCACATGAGACTAGGACATGCAAACATGGATACTATCTCACGACTAAGTACAAAGAAGTTGGTAAGAGGACTCCATAAGATTCCATTCAAGAGAGATATGGTATGTGCTGACTGTGAAAAGAACAAAGCACATAGGTCTACTTTTAAATCCATCAACGCTGTAAGTACTTCTAGACCTTTACAGTTAATTCACATGGATTTATTTGGTTCTAGTAGAGTCGCTAGTCTTGGCGGTAAGCTCTACGCTTTTGTTCTTGTTGATGATTTCTCTCGTTTTACTTGGGTTTATTTCTTATCAAACAAAAGTAATACAATTTTTAAATTTCAGATATTTTGCAAAAAGGTACAAAACGAAAAAGGCTTCATGATTACTCGTATCTGAAGTGATCATGGTGGCGAATTCAAAAATTCTGATTTCAAAAAGTTTTGTGATGATAGTGGATATTACTACGAATTTTTTTGTCCTAGAACTCCCTAACAGAATAGTGTTGTGGAGCGGAAGAATCGTACTCTAAGCGAAATGGCTAGAGTCATGCTGAATCAGTATAATCTTCCTAAATATTTTTGGGCAGAAACTGTTAGTACAGCCTTTCATATTTTGAATATGGTGTTAATTCGACCAATCTCGAAGAAAACACCATATGAGCTTTGGTTTGGAAGAATTCCAAACATTTCTTATTTTAAAGTTTTTGGATGTCGCTGTTTTATCCTGAACACCAAGGATAACTTGGGAAAGTTCGACTCCAAAGCAGATAACGGAATATTTCTCGGATATGCTGCTAAGAGTAAGGGATATAGGATTTTCAATAAAAGATCTATGATTGTTGAAGAAACTATTAATGTTACTTTTGATGAGCTAAATAGTCACAGATCTAGCGACAGTGATGATAAAGATACACATGTAAGGACGGAGAAGAGTTCTGTGAAATATCTGACCCAAAATGCAAGGACTGAGAAGAGTTCTGTGAAAGATCTGACCCAAAATGCAAGAACTAAGAAGAGTTTTGTGAAAGATCTGACCCAAAAGTTTGAATCATTAAAATTTATGCCAGATCATCCAGAAACACTCATCATAGGTGATGTATCTAAAGGTGTAAGTACACGTTCATCTCTTAAAGATTCTGATATAGCAGCAAATGTAGTATTCATTTCTCAAATAGAACCTAAGAATGTAGATGATGCTTTTATTGATGAGTTTTGGATTCATGCCATGCAAGAGGAACTAAATCAATTTGAGAGAAACCAAGTTTGGGAACTCGTTCCTAAACCTATTGGTCAATCGATAATTGGTACCAAATGGGTGTTCCGAAATAAACTCAGTAAAGATGGACAAGTTCTACGCAACAAAGCACGTCTAGTGGCACAAGGTTATAATTAAAAAGAAGGAATTACTTATGATGAGACCTATGCTCCTGTTGCTAGACTAGAAGCCATCCGCATGTTTTGTGCATTTGCATGTTATAATGATTTTAAATTATTTCAAATGGACGTAAAAAGCGCATTTTAAAATAGATTTTTAAAAGAGGAAGTTTTTGTGAAACAACCCCCTGGTTTTGAAGATTTTCAAAAACCTGATCACGTCTTCAAGCTTAAGAAAGTCCTTTACGGACTCAAACAAGCACCTCGTGCTTGGTATGAACGCCTAAGTGCCTTCTTACTTGATAATAGATTTTCAAAAGGAAAGGTTGATACTACTTTGTTTATAAAATCCTTGAATGTTGATATCCTTCTTGTGCAAATTTATGTAGATGACATAATATTCGGTTCTACTAATGAAAAACTCTGTCAAGATTTTGCTAAGTGTATGCAGAGTGAATTTGAGATGAGTATGATGGGAGAGCTAAACTTCTTCCTAGGACTTCAAATCAAACAGCACTCAAAAGGAACATTCATCAACCAAGCTATGTACACGAAGGACATACTGAAAAAGTACGACTTCGAGAATGTAAAGCCAATCGGGACTCCTATGGCTACATCTACAAAGCTTAATGCTGATGAAAGTGGCAAACTTGTCGATCAGCGTAAGTATCGAGATATGATTGGTAGTTTATTATATTTAACTGCTAGTCGTCCTGATATTATGTTTAGTGTTTGCATTTGTGCACGTTATCAGGCAAATCCTAAGGAATAACATCTTGATGCCGTTAAGCGTATCTTTCGATACCTTAAAAGAACTTCTACAGTCGGCTTATGGTATCCTAAAACCAAATCCTTTGACCTGATAGGTTACTTGGATGCGGATTTTACAGGATACAAAGTGGACCATAAAAGTACAAGTGGCACATGTCATTTCCTAGGAAAGGCCTTAGTCTCTTGGTTTAGCAAGAAACAAAATTAAGTAGCATTATTAACAACTGAGGCTGAGTATATCGCCGCAGGACATTGTTGTGCTCAGATTTTGTGGATGAAGCAAACCTTAGAAGACTACAATCTGTACTACACTAAAGTTCCTATTTTTTGTGACAACACTAGCACTATTAATCTGAATAAGAACCCTATCTGTCATTCACGCACAAAGCACATAGAGATAAGACATCATTTTCTTCATGATCATCAACAACACGGGGATATTTGCTTAGAATTTATTGACACAGATCATCAACTAGCAGACATATTCACAAAACCATTGGCTGAAGACCGTTTTAACATAATGAGACGTGAGCTCGGTATACTTGAATTTTCAGATTCATAATATAATATGGTAATTAAAATTAATTTTATGACTTGCAACTTTGAAATTTATCTAACGAAAATTATTTTTGGGTACAAACCTAAAAAGGGTATGTCTGTCACCACGACTACGGTCGAAGCGAAGCGGTACTTAAGAGTTCCCCGGTGAACCTCCGTTAGCTGGGACAACCCCTACAGTTAACCCATAAATAGAGTTCGTTATTAAATACTAGAGTCAAAAGTCATAAAAGTTATTTTTAACCAACCAGAACTGCATTTATTGTCTCGAAAATACAAGTGACCGAACTCGGGCCGAACTCTGACCGAGTTCGGACCGAATTCGGACCGAGTTCGATCGGCGCTGTATTGATTCCAGAACCGAACAATCGGCCCTAAACTCTATAAATTCAACTCTTTCAACCATCTTTTCCACACACCAACTCGTGGAAACATCTCCTTCCTCCCTAAAATTTCTTCCTCCTCCATCCTAGCAAGGAATCTAAGAGATCTGGTGGGCATTTCAACATTCTCATCTTCCCCCTTTCTCAAAAAGGTATTCCTTCTCCATGGCTCCTAAACGTCATAGAGGATCATCTTCCCAAGGTGCCTCCTCCTCTTCTGATTATACACCAGATAGTCTATTCAGTCCAGCACGAACAATAGATGCAGAAGACTATGATTCTACTTTGTTTCCGGACAAAGAGTTTTATGATGTTTGGTTCGATTCTTTTTTTGGCCGTAAGATTTGCAATGGAGCTTTTGTTAACTTTACCATATTTTCTGAATATGCTCCTACTTTTGATCACTTAGGCTACCGAGATTTTTTCGAGGTAGCAGAAAATATTTTTGATGATGCTGTCTGAATGTTTTACTGCAACTTGCAAGTAAAACATAACGGAAACTTCTATTCTTGCGTTGCTGGGCAAGAATTAGAATTTAGTGCTACCGATATCAGTGAATTTTTTCATATTTCTGATCTTGGTGAAGCATTGGTTGACATTACCCATGTCCAATTCCCTGCTGATGTTACCCTTGCCTCTTTCAGGGAACTTATTTGTCATCCAAACCCTGTTCCTCGTAGGGTTTATTCAAAGCATTTGAACCAATCTTTTTATGAACTTCATCGCATGATTTTATCTGTACTCCTTCCAAAGAAAGGATCCACAGATAAAGTGACCTTCTTGGAACTCTCTGCTTTATACCACATTTATTTTGGCATTCCATTCTCTATCCCAAAGACCATGATGTCCTGGATGCTGAACTGCAGAAATGCAGGAAGGAATCTGGTATATCCTATGCACTTGGCGTCTATCTTTCGCCGTTTTGAGATTGATCTTCAGACTTGTGCATTCTCCTCCACTCCTATCGAGCTTACCAGATCCCGCCGATTTCCTGCTCCACCTCTGCCTCCTGGAGCTCAGCCTGCTCCAACTGCTAACGCTGAGGTTCCTGATGCTGCTCCTGCTCCAGCCCCTGCCCCGGGATTTGATCCGGCTTTCTATCAGCGCTTTGATGATTTTGTTGCTATATCTGCGCAACATCATCAAGGTTATCTTGATTCGGAGTTCCGACGCATCACTCAGGCTCAGGTGCTGAGGAATGGGATTGCTGACCTCCACTACAGCTTAGCCCATGATCCAGTCCATCCGATCACCATCCTGCCTCACCCAGGCTTTCCGGGTCCTCGGTTCACAGATGAGGCTTCCTTCCAGCACTTCGACCCCACTGCAGCCTACTTTCCTCCAGAGGCTCCTGGTGCTGACGACCCCACTATGTGATGCGGATTCAGCTTTTGGATAGTGGATACTTGTTAGATGATGATCTTTATGTTTTGATATAGTTTTTCTTTTTCTGTCTAAACTCATTAGTTAGACATTTTCTGATGATTGTACTCAGCACTTTTTAGTATGACATTTTCAGTACTTTATTTCCTGCAGTTTCTTTCCATAGTAGCTATTTTATGCTGTGATCATGTCTCTTTTGCTTCACTTTATCTTTTGTTTTCTATTGTTGGCTTCACACATTACGGGGGAGCCAAGTCATGTTACTATTTGACAAAGGGGAAGAAAAAGAGTACACATAATACAAATCCAAAAATAAAATCAACCATATCTTTTATTCATGTACTTGTATTTTGTATTTTGTTCTATTTTATAAAGATATATTTTGGTATAGACTCAAGTTTGTCAATTATCAAAATGGAGGAGATTGTTGGCCCATTCCATGGTCACACCCGATTTCGATAATCAACATGCACTTAAGTCAATACACAAAATATACAAACTCTGCTAATCATTTCAGGATATATGAAATCAATTTCAACAGACGTTGTACTGCATCAACGAAGCATCAACATCATCAAATCTGAAGATGAATCATTTTATATTTTATTCTGTATTTTACATTTTATTGAGTTTAGGATTTATTTTGTAAAATCAGTTTTGGTAATACTAGCTTAGGGTTATCTCAGTCCATATTCTAAAAAGCCTACCCATTACCACTCATATATCTTTTTACAAAATATTCCAAAATATCTTTGAAAACAATTTTTGATAAAATATTTCGAAAATCTCCTAACAGAACTCATAACCGAGTTCGGCCCGAGTTCGGACCGAACTCTGTCCGAGTTCGGTCAGTTTGTATTCAAACTTCTGTTGCCTCCAAATCTGCGAGCAACGTCTACTTGCGAGATATCTGCATCCGAACTCTACCCGAACTCTGTCCGAGTTCGGTCCCATAAAACACCTATAAATAGAGAAGAACTTTTCATTTCAAATCATTCATTTACTCTTCATCTTCTCTTTTCTACTATTCAAGTGTTTTCAAACGATCCAAGATTTTCAAATCATAACTATACACCTCTTAGCCAAAAGCCAGTAATATCAGAGTTGATTTAGAGTCTTTTGGTATTCCAAGAGTTGTAAAGAGGTCGTTCCAAGTTCAGCAACTTTTCTTGTTGTGGAGCTGGTCGTGCGCTCGTCACCAAGCACGGTGTTGTAAAGTCGGTCGTGCACTTGTCACCAAGCATGGTGTTGTAAGAGACTGCAAGCTCTCAGTTAAAGCTTGTGCCATAGTGGATTAACATCGAGCAAGAGTACTCGATACTGGATTAGTCCTCTTAGAGGGATACCAGTATATATCGCTGTGTCGCTGAGTTTGAATTCTCTATCTCTTGCTGCATTATATTTACTGTCTCTTATTTCACTGCCATAGTTTCAAGTTTTAATTGGTGATTATTTTCTGCTGCACACACACACTCTATTTACCCCCCTCTAGAGGTGCTCAACGGTCCTACAGCAGCCTCATGTGACCGCTTGGAGAGATTACGTCTTTAAGCAAGACAAGGAGGATCCCTCGCAGTTCTCTACTCCGCCAGCGCTCTCCCGTAGCAAGGTGCTCTCTGAAATGAGTAGGTTAGGTGAGAAGAATCCCCGGGAGAACGAGAACCAGCAGTCGGATGAACACTCCTACAGCTGTTTATAGCACCTTACTCATCGGATGTCGTCGAAAGCAGTATTAGCCGCGTATCTCATGGTTTGGCTTCGGGATTATGTCTTCTCGGGCGGGTCCGGCTCTGTAGAAAGGGTGACCCGAAACTTGATCCCGCCAGCTGTGAAGTTGGTCTTTGGCCGGCGCTTGGCTCTACTTCCTGCAATGGTGTGTAACCTGCTGCGAGGTTTACGAGAATTTGCGGGAAATGTGGTTCATGACCGAGGTAGAAATGACAACTTCCCGCGTGCCGAACTGCCGTTTCATTATTTGATGGGGTGGTTAATTTTACACCATCCCAATGTGATGAGTCCGGGTTAGGAAGAAGATCACAGAGCCGGCGATGCGTTCCTCCGCCGTTTTTACCAAAGGAGCTGGTTGCATTCTGGCGTTCCTGTTTGCAGGAAAGTCTTATCCTGCCTTCAGGGGTGGGAGATCACCAAAGTAGGTCCTGTCTTTTTGGGTTTTGAGGCCAATGAAGACTTAATGGACTCGGGTGAAGATGCCACCACTCTGCCTTCGTAGGGATTTCGTTGGTTGCAAAGTATCCGGCTGTATCATCTGGTGTACTGGAACATGAATCAGTGCTATCTGGAACCATATTTACCGAGCCGTTTTGTACGACAATTCGGTTATGCTCAATTGATGTTGGATAATCCCAGTATCACCCTGGGGTATACTGGAAGTTTGTTGGATGGTACACGAGCTTGGCATTACTACAATACCGGATGTACCGGAGCTCGCTTTACGCTGCCCGTCCAGAATCTGCGGCCACCGATTCTTTTCTTGGCCGCCAAATTTTACTGTGTCATGGCCGCCATGCCTCCCGGATATGATAGGGAGACCAGTCTTGCTGCAGGAACCCCGTTAGCGGTGACCGAGAACGTATCGGCTAGGGCTCGATCGCACCGTCCGCCAGAGGTGGGTCATCGAGATGCCCCTGCCGCATCCCCAGGAGTTCAGGCAGAACCCTCGTTTGATCAACCGAAAAGACGTACGGATACAGAGACTGGCTCTTCTACGTCGAAGAGGCAGAAGAAGGCCTCGTCACCGACTGTGTCGTCAGACTCGACACCTACAGAGGTAAGGGTGTCCCGTATAGTCCAATTTAGGTTCACCATTTCGTGTGGCTTATGCTTTCTTTTTGTAGGAGCCGCTCAAAAGGGACCCCGTACTCCAAAATCTGGTGGCAGCAGGCCAAAGGATGTGGCGGGCTCATCTAAAGAGCGCATTCCGCTGATTATAATATCTTCTATGGAGGAGAATCCGGATGATGCCGTTGTCGTGGAGATTTCGTATCCCCAGATTATGTTAGAAGGGAAGCTGAGGATGCAGCAGCTTCCGAGGTGATAAAGGCCACCGTAGGGACCTTGGATATTGAGGGTCCCACGGACACGGTGCTTCCTGGTGATGAAGTGGAGTGGAGTTCGTCGTCTTTAGATGACGTTTCTCCAGAGTTGCAAGAGCCTGTTGCGGGGGCAACAGATGTGATTGGAACAAAGGAGAGGGTTGATTCCCCTCCTTGTCATGATGAGGGGAGGTCTGATGTAGCGTTGCTGAGCCCTACCCCAGACTCAGCAGCGGAAGCTGAAGTGGCTACCGATCCGGAGGTAGCGACAGATCCTGTCCCTGTAGAGGGATTTGATGAGGAAAATGAGACTCAGCTGCCGGTTCTGACTTCAGGGGCGAGTCAGGAGACAAGTATTGATCTCCCCGTTCTGCCAGGGGAGGTACTGGCTGCTGATAGTACGTTGGGGGCTGATGAGGTGGCTACTGACGTCGGTGGTTCTTCCGAGTTCGAGAGGGGTAAGGGTTTGATGGAACCCTCTGTTGCTCCTTCCACTTGGGGTACTATCTCGACGCCTGTCTCGGCTTCTTCTGTTCCTTTGGCTCCTCGGGCTAGTAGTCAAGCCCCTGTTGCTGAAGAGCCTGTCGATACCGAGGGTCCAGCCTCGTGGATTGAGACAAGCGGGCCTTCTTGTGGTCCGTCTGCTAAAGCAGCTCCTCCGACTCCTGCTATGACGCCGCAGGTGCTGGCGGATGCAGATGAATATGTGAAATTCATCATCGAGGCAGTGTATAAAATGCTACAGAGGGGTGTATCGGCCGTGATGGACGCCAATGGGAGTTTTGCGATGGCAAGAACTCTGGCAATGCCTCATATCAACCTGATCCATCTTCATCAGGGCCATGATCATATGGCCGACATTCTAGAAGCCTCAGTGGTTGAGTTGGACTAGCGGCTTTCCAAATTGCAGTGCATCTAGCGAAACGACCTCTCCGTTCTGATAGATGCGGAGAAGGAAAAGATGATCGCCGAGACTGAGTCTTCTTACCAGGCCACCGTGAGTGTCTGGGAACGCGAAGTGGCTGAGGCTGAAGCTGCAGTAGAGCGGTTGTCTCAGTCTACGTAGGAAACGGTGGAGGCACGAGCTGTGTTGGACACTAGTATCGTGAAGATTGATGCCCAGATCCGCCGCCTTGAGGACCAACGGGCCCGACTTCTATTAGACGTCGAATGTGTCCAGGCGGAACATATAGCATTCAAGAAGGAGGAGGCAGCTTTTACCCACCGGGCTCTTACTTTGGCTCAGCAGCGACAGCAGTTGGACGAGAAGCATGAGAATGACACTTCTTCTGAGGCCATTGAAGCGATGCGTCAAGAAGCTGAACGTCGAGTCTTGGCGACTGTGGAGACTCGGGCGGAAGACTTGAGGCGTCGGGTTGAAGAGCTTTCAGCCAATCCTGGGGATGTTTAGGGATTGTAGTCTCTTTTTTTATGTATTTGCAACTCTTACTGGGGATGGTGTAATCCTTTACTCTCTTTTTTTAGAAATAAAGAAATACACAATTTTGTGTGATGTGTTCATTTTTGCTGCCATGAACTTGATGATTTGTGTGGACCTATTATCTTTTGCGCACCTTGGTTTTTAGGTACAGATAATAAGTTTGAGAGAACCAACATGTTTGCTCAGAGGTAATATGGACATGACAAATATGGGATTCAAAATGATATAATCTTCCTACTCAGAGGTGTTATGGACGTGGTAGGAGTGACTCTGGAGGATACACGGAACTACTCAGAGGTAATGTGGACGTAGAAGTTCTACGATTAATGTACGACAACGCAGGGGTTGTCCGTACGGGATGTTTACTCAGAGGTAATGTGGACGTGGTAAACATGATGGGTAGCGTAGTCTTATGGAATGTAAGATTCCGCTTTGTAGGGTGTAGGGGGGACAACTCAGAGGTGATGTGGACGTGGTTGTCCTTCTACTGGAGGATGCTACGGAACAGCTGGGTTCCGGAAGCGTATGATTTTGTGGAAGGGAATTGTATGCGAGCCCTGATGATTGGGTCCACAGATCCCCTTGTGGAAGTACATGTCTGAAAGATGTCAAGAGTAGTACTTCTTTAGGAACTTATCGTTGATGGGCATCATGAACAAGTCTCCATTGGGTTTGGCAAGGCGGTAAGCACCGTTTGAGTATACCGTCTCTATGATGAAAGGTCCTTCCCACTTGGGCTCGAACTTTCCTGGTGTTTTGTGAGTTAACACCATCGGCCTTCTGACTGCCAAAACCAGGTCGCCTACTTGGAAAGTCCTCTGCTTGACCTTTTTGTTGAAAGCCTGTAATATACGGGCTTGGTAGAGTTCGATACGTTATTGAGCTATGAGACACTTTTCGTCAAGTGCCTCCAGTTCCCGTAGACGACGATGTTGATTGTCCTCTTCTTTGAGTTGGTTTGTGATTGCTACGCGGAGTGAGGGTATCTGGATCTCGAGAGGCAGTACCGCTTCGCTCCCGTAGACCAAGAAGAATGGTGTATTGCCTGTCGGGGTCTGTACCGCTGTGCGGTAAGCCCAAAGGCATTCGTCGAGCTTTTCGTCCTAGTCGCATTTATTGGATGGCACGACCTTTTTGAGTAGCCTGACGATAGTCTTATTGAACGCCTCGGCCAATCCGTTTGCTGCCGAATTGTAGGCGGTTGATGCCACATTTTGAATACGATTCTTGTCACAGAATCTGCTGAAAGCATAGCTTATGAACTGAGGACCATTATCGTGGATGATCCTCCGGGGTACTCCGAAATGGTAGATGACGTGGTGTTTGATGAAGCTGATCACCCTGGAGCTTTTCACTTCTGCCAGTGGAACTGCTTCTGTCCATTTACAGAAGTAGTCGGTGATTGCTAGGATGAAGCGGTGTCCTCTCGATAAAGGAAGGGTGATTGGTCCCACAATGTCCATGCCCCAAGCTTCGAAGGGCCAGGAGGGGACTGTAGGATGTAGTGGTTCTGACGGTGTATGGATGAAGTCTGCGTGAAGCTGGCACGCATGGCACTTCTTAGCATAGTCGACAGCGTCAGCAGCCATGGTTGGCCAGTAGTAGCCCATACGTCGCAGTCGGTCCTGTAACTTAGGGCCAGGTTGATGGGCCCCTCAGGTTCCATCGTGAGCTTCTCGATGGGCTTCGGCTACTTTTTCGTTAGACAAACATCGAAGGAGAAGTCCATCGTAGGAGCGTCGGTACAACATTTTAGTGGTTGTATCGTAGTAGAATCGAAGAGAGCGTCCCTTGACTGAGACAGCTTCATTCGGGTCCTCTGGAAGAATTCTGTAGACAGCGAAGTCGATGAACGGGAATCTCCAGTCTCGAACATTAACACCAGTGCTTGTTGACATAGCATGGGCTACTTGTGAGCACAGGTTGTTTTTAGGACAGACCAAGTCTCGACCAACTACCGTGACGTAGTATTGAGTCCCGAGGGGGGCTGCCAAGGAGGCTGCGAGGCCAGCCAGAGCATCAGCCTCCAGATTTTGTAGACGAGGTACGTGTTCGATGAAGAACCCGGTGAAGGTTGAAATGATGTCCAATGCAACTTCATGGTAAGGGATCAGATCTTTATGGCAAACCTCATATTGCCCTCTTATCTGGTTTACGATGAGTTTTGAGTCACCGTAGGCTTCCAGATGATCCACCTCCAGCTGTTGTGCCAGCTCGAGTCCCATAATAAGCGCGTTGTACTCGACAACATTTTTGGAGCACGGCTTCGAAAGAGAGTAAGCACGCTGGATGACCAGCTGATTGGGGGAGACTAATACCACCCTCACTCCTGCGATGATTTGGTTTTTGGGGCCTATTCTTGAAGCGCCATTGAAAAACATCCGCCAGACGGAGCCTTCTTCGATGACGTTTAATTCTTGGACTTCATTCGGGATGTCTTCATAGAGTCTTGAGGACTCTGGGATGGGGTGTGCAGCTAAAAAGTCAGCCAGAGCATGACCCTTAACAGCTTTTTCTGGGATGAACACCATGTTGTATGGTGTTAGCAAGATAGCCCATGTGGCAAGCCAGGAGTTAAATGATCCTGGCTTCGTCATGAGGACTCTGAGCGGATTGACTCGAGAAATGACATGAATTGTCTGCCCCGAGACATAATGACGAGTCTTTTGGATGGCAAATACCAAAGCCAGGCACTCCTTTTCAACGGGGTTGTACCGGTGTTCGGCCCCAATCAGAGTTCGACTAAGGTAGTAGATTGCTTGCTCATAGCCGCTATCACTGTTCTGAGCTAGCAGAGCGCCGAGGGAATGATCCATGGCACGTACGTAGAGGAGAAATGGTTTGTCGGCGACTGGTGCCACCAGGACTGGCGGGCTCGTCAGATAAGCCTTGATGTCGTCTAAAGCCTTTTGGCATTCCTCTGTCCAGACGTAAGGGACTCCCTTCTTCATGAGCTGAGTGAAGGGTTGACATTTTCCGGAAAGGTTTGCTATGAACCTCCGGATATATGCCAGATGCCCCTACAGGCCTCGAAGTTCTCGAAGGTTCTTCGGAGGGTCCATATCGATGATGGCTTTGGTCTTCTCGGGATCGACATGAATGCCTTTCGCCGTGATAATAAAACCTAAGAGCTTTCCACTAGAAACCCCTAGGAAGGATTTAGCGGGCTTCATCTTGAGTTGATGCGCCCGCATGAGATCGAAGACTGTCTTGAGTTCTTGTAGATAATCTCCTTTGAGACGGCTCTTGACCGCGATGTCATCAAAATAGCATTCGACTGTCTTGCGAAGATGCTAACGGAAAATGGTGCTCATGGCTTGTCGGTATGTGGCAACCAGTGTTCTTCAAGCCGAAGGGCATCACTATGTAGCAGAAAATGCCCTTTGGAGTCCTGAATGACGTATGTTTTATGTCATCGGGGAACATCTTGATCTGGTTGTAGCCCGAATACCCGTCCATGAAAGACATGCGTTCGAAGCCACATGTGTTGTCGATCATCACGTCGGTGATTGGAAGCAAAAATTCGTCCTTCGGGCAAGCAGAGTTGAGATCCCTAAAGTCGATACAAACTCGTATTTTCCCATTCTTCTTGGTGACAGGGACGATATTGGCTACCCAATCCGGGTGCTGTTCTTCACGGATGAAGCCGCTGGTCAAGAGCTTTTCCACCTCCTGATCGATGGCGTTCATGATGTCCGGACGAAAGCGTTGATGTTGTTGTTTGATAGGCTTGGCATCAGGTAAGATGTTCAGCCTATACATCGCGATCTGGGGATCAAGTCCCGTCATATCTTCGTAGCTCCAGGCGAAGACGTCGATATACTCTTTAGCCAGCTGGATTAAAGATTCTCGGTCTTCTCCTTTTAGGCTTTTGCTGACAAAGATGGGTTTGGAAGAAGATCCATCCCCAAGGTCGATCTGCTCGACTTCGTCTTCAGTGGGAGGTTCACGTAATTCGAAATGAGACTTCCACTGTTCTCCTAGGCGTTGGGCCCAAGGTTCTTCTTTGAAGAATTCTGGCGTTTGGTCTTCGCCTTCATCTTCTTGAGATTGCGCAGACGTCTTGTTGGCTGACAGCACTTTCTTGAAGATTGATCCGATGCTGGTATCGAAATCCCAAGTTGATGCTTCGGACGAGTGAGAATGTTCTACGTCTTCCGCGTCTGAACTCTCTGGAGTTGACGGTGGCGTGACATAGCCTACCCTCCGTCGAGTTCTATTGTAGTAGTCCTGTGACTTTCCTATAGGTGTTGGAAGCCGGAGAGGGAGACGTCGACCCTTGCCGTAGTTCATGCCTTTGTTGCTTTTTAGGTCGTAACCCATCTTTTGGATGAGGTACTTGCCTTGTCCGTGTACCGATAGACTTGTATTCTGTCGGTATCTGGTTCTGGCTCGAGTGGCAGGAGGTCTTGATGACGCTCAACTTTGCCGAAGATGATAGATTCTTCGTCTCGACTCCGTGGCGGGACTATGAAATAGACCCCTGGGGACGGGACAACTCGATTTACATGATGGACGGTCGTTAATTGTGTTTGCAACGACCGTAGAGCGTTATCTAATGTATACATGGCATTCCAATGTAGAAGACTAGAATAATTAAAAGATACTCTATTATTGATGAAATACGAAATTTTATCCCGCAGGATTACATTGTCCAGAGAGGGTGCATCTACATCAGCAGAGATATATTCCCTTAGCTCTTCGTCTGTGAGTACTGGGGTAGGATCGGGAGAGTCCTCCACAGCGTTGGTCCTGGAGTCCGAGAGGACTATACGGGCCTTTTTTGGCAGCTTGGATGGCGGCGGCTTGCCTTTAAGACGTACCTTCAGAGGTGCCTCCACTGTGCCTCCGACGATTGGCGCCTTCTCCTGTAGTTTTGCCACAAGGGGAGCCGATGTTTGAGGTGGCTTTCCCTTGAGCCGTATTTTTAGGGGAGCTTCAGGAGCAGCAGGTGCTTTTCTAGGCAGTTTAATGCTCATGGGAGGCATCTTCTGAGGCGGTTTGCCTTTGAGTCGGATCTTCAAAGGAGCGTCGGAAGTGACCTCAGGCTCCATTTCTGGCTCTGCTACCATTTCTGCCTCATCGTCAGCATTATTGGCTTCCTCCTCGTCAGGTGACTTGTACAGGTCGGAATCGGTGAAGTAGGCTTCAATCCCTTTGAAAGGGTCGATGTCCGCGAACTCCGTCTGGATGACGTTGTTGGTGGACACATACTTCATACATTGGTGGAGCGTGGATGGCACCAACATGTACTCATGCAGCCATGGACGACCCAACAGATGGTTGTAGTTGACTTCGGCATCCACGACATAACAAGTGACCTCGGTTCTGAGGTTACCGATGTGGCATTTTAGTCATATTTTGCCTAGTGGCTCGATTTTGCTAGCATTGAAGCCACTGATTATTGTGTTAGAGGGCGACAGTCGGTACATTGGGATCCCTAGTATTGAGAGCAGCATCTTCGGGATGATGCTGAGGGAAGACCCCAGATCGATCTGAATCTGCTTCACCTTGACTGAACCGATATACCCTGTATAATACAACAGCCTGTTGTGTCGGTTGTGCTTGAGCAGCATGTCCTGTTGGGTGAAGGTTATATTAGAGATAACCTCATCCGTACAGTGGCAGTGCATGCATACAGTCGGGAGATCTTCAGGCTGCTTGACCTGACTGAGAAAGGATTCGACATCTTTCAGAGCTTCACAGAGAGCTTCTCGGGTGTTTTTGGAAAGACGAAGGAGCTCAAACAGAGATAGGCGGGCAGGAGAACTGTCCAGTTGTGCCAGTATGTCGAAGTTGTGGGGCTTGGCTAGCCCCGAAGCATTCTCCTTTCGTAGAGGCCTATCGAAGCGGGCTTCTATCTGCTTCTGCTTATTGGCTGCTGGGGTCTTAGACGGGCCCTCCTCCTGGACACCAGGGACGGTACAAGGAGGCACCAACTCGACGGCAGCTTCGTCGGGTTGGGTGTTCTGTTGTGAACGCGTCTGTACAGGAAGTGCCTCTTTCGCTGAGGAAGAGACCATGCGGCAAGACTTGATCTTCCTGCATTTGGATTTGGAGGTAGGGCGTACCTCCGGTTGAGTCACCTCGGAGACAAGATCATGGTGAACCCATAGGATCTCTCCCCGAGATGTGGTGAGTGGGATGAGTCCACTCACGTTGTCACGAGTAGGTGGTAAGTTAACCACCTCCATTGTCGCCTTAGGGATGGGGACGACGCCATCTTGTGTTGTAGTTGGCGGCAGGGTGCCGAACTGGAGTGATACCATGTTGGCTGACACCGTCTTCTCCTCGTAGTCGATGGAGATTACATCCGCATTGATCATACGCTGGATGTAATTCTTGAGGACATAGCAGTCCTTGGTTGGGTGTCCGACAAACCGATGGTAGTGACAGTACCTCGGGTTGTCCACTTTTGCAACCTCGTCGGGACGTTTTGGGTCCGGCAGCTTGATCTTGTCGCTCTGCTTCAGTATCTCAAAGAGTTGTAGGGTGTCTTCGTCGTTGAACGAATAAACCTCCTTTGGCCTTGGTGCAAATGGAGGCTTCTGAGTAGGTGCTGACGCACCTTTTGAGGCATTGACAGTCAACGCCTGTTTCCCCTTCGTCTCTCGTCCGGGGTTGTTGGCTGTAGGCCGTTTCCCCTTGTCCTCAAAGGCAGGGAAACTGACTCCCAGAAGATGAGCATTGGCTGCCTTCTTTTTCGCGGCTTCTGCTTCAATGATCAAAGAGCTCCAGTCGGAAGGAGGAGTAGAGTTGAGCCAGAGTTTGACTGCAGGCAGCATGTTCATACTGCAGGAGGAGAGGAGTGCATGTTCTGGCATGCCCAGAGGCAGTCTGAAGCAAGCCTGTCGGAAGCGTTCGATGAACACTCGAACTGTTTCCTTCTCCTTCTGGTGTATCTCTATAAGGGACGCCATTGTCATGTCCTTTCCGCCATCGTAGAAACGGTCGAGAAAAAGGTACGTCAGGTCGTCGAAGGAAGATATGGAATTGTCGGGGAGGCTGCAGTACCAGTCGTACGCCACTCCCTTCAGTGCCCCGACAAATATGCTGGTGAGTAGCGCGTCCTCCTTCGGAAGATGTCCCGTCTGAGACTGGAAGTACGTCAGATAGCGACGAGGAGAGTCCTTTTTGTCGTATGGCGTCAGTGTTTGTGGTTTATACTTAGGAGGATAAACCACTTTGTTCCACTCGAGGGGATAAGGTTGGGGAATCCCCATCTTTTGGCGCTCTTCTTGTCTCGTCTTGGACTCAAAGCGCTCGCACAAGTCCCTGATCATCTCGACCACATCTTCCGTGGAGCTGGGAGTCGGGGAAGGTGGTATCCCCTGAAGTTGAGCATTTGAGGGCTCCGATGTCCGAGGTGCTTCTCGGCGATCCGTATCCAAGGATACCCGTTGAAGGGGTACACTTGATTCTCCATTGGCCCCTGGGTCGGGACCGATAGAAGGTGTCCTGGCTAAAGCTGACCGTATCTCAAACATTTCTTGAGTCCGTGTTTGCATGGAGGTAGAGAGGGTTTTGGGTCCTCCATCTAATGTGTCCATGCGCTGGACCAGGTCTGGTGGCGGTACATCAGACTCGGAATCACCTCCAGCCTTGTATACTGTCATGACACGGCTAGAAGTGGATGGATCAGTTGAGGCTTCACTCTCGGCCTCACTCTCATGTAGAGGAGTTGTTGTTCCTGGAGCTTCGTCCTAGCTATCTCCAGCTATAGGTTTTGGAGGACGCCTTCGACTTCGGGAGAAGTATCCGTAAGGTCCAGACTACCCCCAGCTAAGTTTTGGAGGACGCCTTCGACTTCGGGAGAAGTATTCGTAAGGGCCTGACTACCCCCAGTCATGTCTTGAAGGACTCCTTCATCTTCGAGATGCAGGTCCACAGGGGCTAGACAACCCCAGCTATATCGGGGAGGCTGACTTCGTCCTGAGGAAGAAGATCGACCCCAGGTGTGCTTTAGAGGATACCCTCGTATTCGGAAGGAGGATCAACAAGGGCTTAACTACCCCCAGCTTCCTCCAAGAGCTTCTTCCTCCCCCGAGTGCCTTCGAACACTCCGGAGGACGAGACGGTCATTTTGGATTTCCTTGGCTGGCTCTTGGACGAGGAAATGCCAATCGTCTTTCGGACTGACGAGGAGTTAGAGATCACGTTGTATGAAGCAACCCTTGGCTCTTCTTTTGTTGACACCTTCTTTCCGAGGCGACGTCGGAGGGGTGTCGATGATTGCAGCCGCTGGAACACTGACTGCCTTGGTGGGACTGCTGCCTTACAACAGCAGTTGATGGTGACCACAACACAAGTGTGCCCCGTGAGGGGCGTATCGTGCTCGTCAGTCAACTCTCCTGATCGGTGCTTGTGAGTGATCACGTTACGCAGATCGTTGGAGGAGAGTGCCACCTTCGCACCCCCTTCAGGCGCATGGCAAAGCCAAGCGCCGGGGTGGTCAAGTGAATACCGCGCCCCCTGATCTAACACCAAACAGGCGTCCCGATCAGTAATGGGGGAACAACATTTGAAGTGACTTGAACGGACCTCAGACGCACAACCAGAGGAGGCACGGGAGTTCAAGACCACTGGATTTGCCTTACTCGACTTAGTTGTGCACGCAATAGATACGCCCAAGTGAGACAAGGACTTTGAAGGTCGGCTCGTTTCTGGCGCAGAAGCACCTGAGTCGACCTTATACAGCTTACCATCAGCAGCGCGTATGATTGTGAGCGCATGCTTCTGGCTTACTGCTGGCATAGCACGTTTGGGGGGTATGGCCTGTGCTGCCTTGAACTTCTTCGTACCAGTCCGCTGGGGCGCATAGTATTCAGAATCCAAATTCTCCTCGCCATTACAGCGAGTGAGTCTGTCAAAGACAGAGACTTTCTGTGGCACATCAGAGGTGATGCGCGGGGCATTGGCTGCGCCCCTACTCCGTCGACGTATCTTCCTCGCCTGAGAGGGAGATGGCTGGGGAATGTGGTCAGCTGCACGTTTCTCCAAAGGATGCACTGCACCGGCGAGCGCATCTTGGTTGCTGAGGATGTCAGCAGGAAGGGAAGGCTAGATTGGCACATCCCCTTCGGTGGTGGTGCCAGAGGCGTCGACCTTGCGCACCCAGACTCAACGAGTCTTCTTCGGCTTCGGCAGCCGCTTCGAAGGACTCGCACTGCCTTCAGAGATGAACTCCTCATACGCCTGTTGATTGAGGCGTATGACCAGCGTCTTGTGGGAGGAGCCCACCTTCACATCGTCGGATTGTGACACAGCTTTCTTGATGGAAGAGAAAGAGGTCCCTAGCAGAGTCGCCAACTTGTTTGCCATTAAAATCTTTTGATTGCAAATTTCAATACAAACAGAACAGTGTTACAATATAGGACTTAGATGTAGTCCTAGGAGTACACTTTTGTTTATCTAGTTCCCTTATACCGATGGAGCGAGTGGTAATGCGTTGACTCCGTTGACGTTCTGACGACGGTTATCGGTTCTCTGAAGGTTTGGATTGCTCTGGGTGTTGGAGCTTGCTGAGAGGAGAAAGACGTTGAGTGTCTGTATCTGCCTTTCTGGTGGTGCGAAGTCTCTGTCTGTCGATGTACGTTTTCCTCTGTGTGTGTTCGTGGATGAGAAGGAAATGATCCCTCTATTTATAGCTTTACAGGCTGGCTGCTCATGCGCACATATATAGGATGCGCCTGGACGCGGGGACGCCATGTGGTGATTGCTGATGGAGGCGCATGGACGATGTGCCCTGATTGAGGGGTTGAATTCTTCATGCTGCTGTTGTGAGCCGTCATGTAGCAGGGAAGAAGATCTTTCTGTTGCTGAGATCTTGGATGAGTTGAGTCAAAGGACACGTGTTATCGACCCATGGCTCGGAGATGTCGGATTTGATGGGGAATGATCTGGTAGAATACGCCTGGGTTTGGGCGCATGAGGAGATTTTGGTTCATAACCTTTAGAAGTCACGAACCATTCGGGGTGCATGGCTTTTGAGGCGCATGCGAGGCTTCAATAGTGACATTACTTCTGTCTTTTGGGATCAGAGAGAAGTCTGGGGCGCATGGCTTTTGAGGCACATGCAGAGCTTCAATGGTGACTTTCCTTCTGTCTTTAGGGATCAGTAAAAAGTTTGAGGCGCATGGCTTTTGAGGCGCATGAAGATTTAGGCGCATGGCTGCGGAGGCGCATGCGAGATGATTGGGCGGCCACGTGGCAGTAACCGTCGGAGAAAAGTAATGATGATGCTGACGTTGGCGATGCTTCGTTTTCTGAAAAAGCTTTCAACTGTTCAGTCTTCGGAAGGCGTGCTGCCAACTCTGTCAGACTTCAGTATTTAATGTTTTTGATATTTGATAGACAGCTGAGTGGGCGCATTAATCGACGTTCCACTAGACGTATGGGGACGCCTGGGGACGCATCCCCTATGAGGCACTTGGTGCTGAAGGGCGCGTCTGTGTGATGCGCTTGATGTTTGAAGGGCGCGTCTGTGTGATGCGCTGTCTGGCCGGCGCATCCGCTTCGTGACACGTCTTTAATGGTGCGACTGTTACGTTCTTCGAGTGCTTTAAACAGCCGTTTTGACTTGGCTGAATTTGAAGCGTCCGGTTCATCCATTTAATGCAAATTCATTGCATGGAATTCGGAGAGCCATCCTCTTGGCGTATGGGTTTGATTTGCCCGTCCTATAAATAGTGGCATGGAGAGAGTTTTCTTCTCGTTCTCTCACGTTCTTCCGACATGAACTTGTTTACTCGGATGCATTCTGTTGATGAGATGCTCCCGAGGGTGAAGATGCGACGCAATGTCTTCATTGATGCACTTGAAGGTGACTGTTACATCCAAAAGTCGGAGTCGAGGGCTTCCGATGCAGGAGAAAGGTGACTGTTGCATCCAAAGTCGGGATGCTCGGGCCTCGTCTCCGTTATTCCGGAAGAGCCGCAGATCGGAATGGCGGTGCTGCGACTTTGGGGGCTCTTTCTTCCTTGAAAGTGGGTGTCATCCACTCTGGTTGTGTTGAAAGCTGCTCCTTTAGCCGCAGTTTCGATTGCGGTCTTCCTTCACCTTTGGAGGCTCTTTCGAAGCCTCCCCTGGCCACAGGTCGGCTTGCGGTGCTCTTCTCTTCCTCGGTTTGGGGTGCTCTTCCTCCAGCTAGAGGGTTGATTGCCACCCTTGTTCTGCTCAATAAATGCTTTATTAGTCGAAGCATTTAGACGGCGGTGAGCCTGGCTGGAAGAGCGGCACATAACTGGGCTGCTGAAGGGATGCACATAACTGAGGATGTACATAACTGAGCTGCTGAAAGGATGCGCCCTGCTGAGGGCGCATGGTGGGATGCGCCCTGCTGAGGGCGCATGGTGGCTGCTGCGCCTGATCAAGAGCGCATGATGATCGCCGCGCCTGGCTGTAGACTTAGGATCTTTTCTTTTTGTAGAAGTTCTTCTTTGTACAACCTTTTATAGACATTGAAAGAGGACTTTTCATTACATATAAAAGTCTATTACATGTCTAGAAAAGGTTGTACAAAGGAGAACTTCTACAAAAAGAAAAGACCCTAAGTACATGTGAACCAATCAAACGTGCCAACTTTGGCGTCAAATTCAACCAATCAAACGTGCTCACAATAAAACGAAACTTAAGGGGTAGCAAGAGGGTTATACCAGCTTCGTATAGGAACCAGTAGCACGCCATACGGAGCTGCAATGGAAGAGATACGAACAGACGAAGTTGGATCCACAAAACTGTTCAAAAATAACATAATTTAAAGCGTCAATTTGGTGGCCGGTTTTGATGTATCAAACAATAAAATTAACGGATGAAAATTGAGGAAAGTGAAGAGCTATATACTGAGATTGAGACGAAGCAAAGAAATCCTCGATCTAACAGTCGATTTTCCCCAAAAATGCACACGAAGTTGCTGCGATGAAACACAGATTCTAAAATTCATCCGCGCGTGCGTCGACGGGATTCTGTATTAAATGTACGAATCGCCTATGTGGCACGTCGAGGAGGTAGGAGACGCACTCGGGGAGGTCGCCGGAGTGCTTGCCGGTGATGGCCGGCCACGCAGCGACGCAGCGGCGTACGACGGTGGCCCGCTCACGCGCGCACTGTGCGCGCTGCTGCTGCATTTACAACTGCTGCTGCTATTGTTGTTGTTGCAACTGCTGCTGCTGCATAGCGCACGCGTGCGGCGGCGGTCGCCGACGGTGGTGAAGGCCCGGTGGGGGTGGAGGAGAAGAAGGTGGAGGATGAGATGGTGGTGATGGTATTCATGGAGGTGGTGGTGGCTGTGCTCGTGGTGGTGATGGTGGTGGAGCTCGTGATGGTGATGGTGGTGGGGCTCGTGGTTGGTGGAGGAGAAGAGAGGTGGTGGTGTAGTGGTGGAGGTGATGTTGAGGATGATGATGGTAATGGTGGAGATGACCATGGTGATGGTGTTGATGATATATAAGGAACCCATGAAGAAGAAGAAAATGGAGAAGTAGAAGGAGAGGAGGAAAAAGTGGACATGAAGAATGAAAGGAGGGGGTGAGGTGATAGTGATGGGGGGGTGAGTGTAAGGAGAGGTGAGGGGTGAGTGAGAGAGAGTGTGGTAGATATATTTGTGTGTATATATATATATTATATAGAAAGAGAGAGAGAATGAGAGGTAAATATAGAGAGAGTAGGGGTGGTCGGCTGCCAGGGGAAGAGGAGAGTGAGAGTGATTAAAGAAGGAGAAGAAAGAGAGAGAGATATTATATATATATATATATATATATATATATATATATATATATATATATATATATATATATATATATATATATATATAAATGGAGAGAGAGAGAGAGAGAGAGAGAAAGAGATATTTATATAAAATAGGGAAATTTTCAGTTGAGAAAATACAAATACAATAGTGGGGTGTATGGGTAGTCATGACAGGGGTCACACCCAATTGGGTTGGGTGTTGGGACAAGTTTGGTTGAGTTGGGGCCAAGATTTAATTAAAATAACAAATTTAAACCAAATTAAATTATGGATGAAATGGGAGCACAAGGGAGCTCAATTTGGTGGCACGCAAGTGGCACGTGCATAGTAGACTCAAAACATGCTAGGGCTATATATTGGGTCGGCTGGATTGGACCGATGTCGGGCCCGTAATTTAAATTGGAAGTTAAGTCACGAATTACGACAGACGATAAATTGATCTAAATTGACCCGAAAGTTGCGCGAAGTAAATGGAGCACAAGGGAACAAGTTCGAGTGGGACACGATATATCAACATGAAGATAATCTCGTCTACTACAAACTTTAAGAAGAAAGTTTCCAGAGACTGGCATCCCTGACGCTCTAGAAATCCAAGTCACGGTAAAGAGCATTTAATGATCAAAATTAATCAAATAAAAATGAATTATGGAGAATAAATCATTTGGAAAATTCAAAAAGTAAATCCTGAAATCAGGGGGCTTATATTTTCACAATGGGTGGAGCTGCTATATCGTGGAAGTCGAAGAAGCAGACTATGCTCTCGCGGTCATCCATGGAATCTGAGTTCTTTGCACTAGATTCCGCAGCCGAGGAAGCAGAATGGCTTCGTGAGCTCATGTATGATCTTCCAGTGGTTGGGGCATAAATACCGGCAATACCGATATACTGCGACAACCAGGCGACTGCGACGGTGGCATCAAATGACCTCTTCAACGGGAAGAAAAAAACTGTGCTGTTGAAGCATAGGACAGTACACGATCTTATCAAGAGAGGTGTTATTGCAGTGATTGATATTCGGAGTCAGGAGAACTTGGCGGATCCATTCACCAAGGGCCTCAAGCGCCAGCTGGTCGATGACACAGCTTATAAAATGGGCTTGAAGGCATTCTGATATTGTATTATTGTATTCCTACCATAATGTTTTATGCTAATAGTTCAAAGAGAAATCTACTAGGCATCTAGCTTTTGGTTCAAGGGAGGACCACTATTCGAAAGAATATCAGAAACGGTGGGTACATGTTCTATTGGGCATGGAGAGGTTACGGACCTACAACCACTGTTATTTTCTGCGGAAAACAAATCCTGTGGGAAGGTTGGCTTTAAATGCCTTAATGAGTTCCCAGGCAGAGTGAATGCCTGGTGTACTTTACAGGAAGCACGGTAGAACATCACTACAAGGAGTGAAACTCCATGCTACTGTGGGGTGACTCCACCATGAGGTTCCCAGGCATGGGGTAATGCCTCGGCTTTGCTAGCCAAGTCACAGCGGCGTAGCACCGCAAATAGGCAGTTAGCCTAGTGCGGTATGTTAAAATAAAGAGAGGGGTAGTCAGCACTACAAAGAGAAGGAGTTCCTCATGTTACAGTGGCACGACACCAGGATGAGGTACCCGGTTAGGGATAAAGCCTCGGCCTTGCAAGCCATGTCGTTGCGGCGTAACACCGCAAGGGAGCCTAAGGCTTCATGCTGGGTAGTTTGGCACTACAAAGAGGCGGTTGCCTCATGCTACAGTTGTATGACACTATGTCACGACCCGCACCCGGATATACGGTGCGAATACGTGGGCCACGTCCAGCATACGCCGCAGTATCGGCGGTAGAGCGCTGTCAAGTACCCGATACTAACTACAACATGTAAGATTCATAACTAGAAATGTACTCATGTCACATCACGAAAACTAAGGAAGATAAGACAAGAAATAATAACAATATCACTAGAACAACTAGAATCTACAATGATCATATGAGACAAGAATAAAACAGAGGAAAACAATAACAAAACTAATAACTACCAGACCTAGAACTCCTGAGAGACAACTCACGGTGAAGAATACCGAGAATCACCCCAGCTAGCAACATCCTATAGTCCAATACTGAGGACACAACAACTCCTAAAATTTTGTTAACATATCCAGTCAGGATGGAACGAGCACAAATCTCAAATAACAGTTATAATTAGACGATATTAAAAATGTAGCAGTAAATAAAGAAAATATACAAGAAATCATGAAATATACATGTTAGTATCATGGCAAGATAAGCTGTAAATCTAGAGCTAGAACAAGACAAGTAAAACTGATCATGGCATGTACAAGAATCAAGAATCATCTATCTAGGTATGTGAGTACTAGCTACAATATGTGGCCGGCTTGGAACATTGCACAATAGTAACAGGCCTGGCTAACCATACGTGGGGTGTATGATCAACACTCACAATAAATCTATGCACAATAGACTTGACCACATATCTACACTAATACTCCCCGTCCCCTGACTAGTATAGTGGATCCAACCATGACACATTATGACACGCGATTCTCTGAGAGGGTAGCTAGCCTTCGCAGGAATCGTGTCTATACAATGCACAAGGAACAAGAAAGACTTGCACAAGATATACCAAGGAAAGCAAGGAATAACATCTCATGACAAAATCCAGAAAAATATCAATTCGTGTGAATAATGTGTCAAGAGAACAAGGATATCTACAGTAATACAAGAAACATATACGATATCATAAAACAGAAATATTATCAGAGAATATACTCGCCTGAGACCTGGTGGAATATGTCAACTGAGTCCAAGAACAGTGCATCGAGGACCTATAGGTGGAATACTGTATCAAAATAAGGGTTTGGAAGTAAAATCATGTCATACTAAGTCAAACTAGGTCAAGGCACGTCAAAGTGAATCAAACTAGGTCAATCTAAGTCAATGGTTGACTTACAGTTGACTTTTGGTCAACTGGTCAACTCTGGTCAACCCTAGGTCAACTCTAGGTCAAACTTGACTAATGTTGACTAATAGTTGACTTTGGGTCAACTGATCAACTTCAGTCAAGTTTTTGTCAATTTTAGGCTGCGGTTGACTTTCGATTGGCATTTGGTCAAAATAGTCAACTTTGGTCAACCAAGGTCAAAACTAGTCTAACCTAGGTCAAATGTTGATTCTACTTCGATGTTCAGTCAAAGTAGTCAACCATGGTCAAACGGGGTCAAAGCTAGTCTCTATAAACATCTACAGGGTCAACACATTCAATTTCAGTGGTTGTGAAATCACTGGAATCGATGGATCTCGAAATACAACCAAAGAATAAAGATAATAATAATAGGGTAAAAACCTACAGATGTTGTTGGATGGTGAAACAACCATTACCAATGTGTCTAGAATGGTCGAAATAGCCAGAATAGCCTATCTATAAGTCTAATTTGGACACAGGGGCAAAAAGGTAATTTTGGGTCAAAATGGTGTCCGTGTCGGACCCACTTTGTACCAAAAAATATGCCAGAATAAAAGTGCACTAAACCTAACAAATTATATGTCCAAAAATCCAGAATGATGATACGTACTCAAAGGTATATCCGAAATTGGATTCCGATGACCCAATCTCAGATTGGTCCGTTGACCCAGATATTGAAATCCGATTTGGACGAAAAAGCGTGTCGAAACCAATTTCCACTAAAACCTAGCAAATTATATGTCAATGAGTCCAGAATGACGATACGAACTCTACGGTATACCCGGAATTGGATTCTGATGAGCCGACGTCAAAAAGTTCCGCTGATTCGGACTGTGGGACCCGCTTTGTACCGAAATACGTGCCAGGGCCCACGTCCTCCAAACTAAGCAAATTTTATATAAAAACATGCCATAACGATGCCACGAGTCTATTGGTGGTGTCAAAAATTGAATTCGGAGTCCCAGGTTCAAAAATAGAATTTTACAACTTGAAAATCACGAATTCGGCAAACTTTGGCGTCAAATTCAAACAATCAAACGTGCTCACAATGAAACGAAACTTATGGGATAGGAAGAGGGTTATACCAGCTTTGTATAGCAACCAGTAGCACGCCAGACAGAGCTGCAATGGAAGAGATACGAACCGACGAAGTTGGCTCCACAAAACTGCTCAAAAATAACACAATTTAAAGCGTCAACTTGGTGGCCGGTTTTGATGTATCAAACGAAAAAATTAACGGACGAAAATTGAGGGAAGTGAAGATGGATATTCCGAGATTAAGACGGAGCAAAGAAATCGCCGATCCAACGGTCGGATTTCCCAGAAAATATACACGAAGTTGCTGGTTCGAGATACAATTTTTGGATCCATTCCGAGCTCGCGCCGATGGAAACCCGTGCCAAACGCACGAATCAGACGTTTCTCGTGCCGGGGACACAGGGACGCACCACGGTGGTCGCCGGAGGACTCGTCCAACCCGCACGCGGCTTTGGAGGATCGTCGGCGACGGCGGTGGCCGGGGCGACGCACGGCTGCCGTTGCCGTACTGCTACTACTGCTCGCTGCTGCACACGACGGCATGATGGTATGGCAGCGACGATGTGGCGGTGGTGGCCGTGGCCGGTCGGCAAGGGTGGAGGAGGTGGTTAATGGTGGTGCGGGTGAGGGTGGTTGAAGATGGTGATGGTGAATGAAGTAGATGATGGTGGTGGAGTGTGGTGAGCTCGGGTGGGGTTCGGCCATGGGGTGGAGGTCGGCTGTGGGGGAGATGGGCTCGAAAGGAGCTCGGGTGGTGATGGGGATGTAGGTGATGGTGTTGTTGTTGGTATTTGGAGAGAGAGAGAGAGAGTGAGGAATTAATTAAAGAGAGAGAGAGAATTGTATTGTGTATGTGTTAAAATAAATAAGAGAGGGAGAGAGAGAGAGAGAAAGGTGTTCTCCACCTAGAATTTAGGGCCGGCTAGAAATGAGGGGTGTGTGAGTTTGAGTGTTGTGAGGATGTGGGCTTGGGATTGCATATGGGTAGAATGAAGGGTTGGGATTAAATGTAGGAATAGATTATTTCTTAGGGATTTAAATCATGGGGGTTATCCATTAAATATTTAAAATGGATAAACTAGGTATTTAATATTTGTAGGAAAATGAGTGTGTGGATATTCATGAAGGAGTAACATGAAGTTTGGGTTGGGTTCGGTTGAGCCGGGTTGGGTCAGAATCGGACATGGTGCAATAATTGAATTAAAATAGGTATTTATGATCATGGGTAAATAAGTAACATGTGGGGGCTCAAATGAATGGGATACAAGTGTCATACGAGTAGTAGGCTTCATGTGGGCCATGTCCATATTTAGGGTTGACAAGTTTAGGTCGATGTCGGGTCCCGAAATTAAATTGAAAGTCAGGTCACAAATTACGGTGGATAATTAATTGGCCTAAATTGACCCAAAAGTTGTGCGAAGAAAATGAAGCACAAGATGGTGTGTCTGAGTGGGACACGAAGGTCATAGACGAAGAGTGTCTCGAGTAGATCATGCATGACAAGTTGGTTTCGAGAAAATGACTAGTCTGGTGCTCCTAAATTAAAAGTCACGGTAACGTGCTTCTAAGGATTAAGGAAAAGAGTGGGAAATCAATTAATAATTAATCAACGATCAAATGGTCTAAATTGACATGAAGTTGTGCGAAGCAAAAATAGTACAAAGGAACAAGTTCGAGTGGAATACGATATATCAACATGAAGATAATCTCGTCTACTACAAACTTCAAGAAGAAAGTTTCCAGAGACTGGCATCCCTGATGCTCTAGAAATCCAAGTCACGGTAAAGAGCATTAAATGATCAAAATTAATTAAATAAAAATGAATCATCGAAAAAAAATTCATTTAGAAAATTTAAAAATAATTCCGGAAATTCAGGGGGCTTACATCCTACCCACCTTATAAAAATTTCGTCCTCGAAATTAAAATCATCTAATAGGTCAAGCTAAAAATATGCAACTGTTATGGCTACAGTACTCAATCTGCTACCCTTGTGATCACCTATGTTGTTTCTCTCTACAATCATTTGGTTCAGGTTCAACAAGCTTCTTCCATAAAAAAAAACTATGTCATTTTATCCCTTAGAATCTTCATATCAATAAGAACCTTTACGTACATTCTAAAATATAGGTCATCCTCGAGATAGTATATATCAACAATACTTGGCCATCAACCAAAATTCCAATCTCAATAGCAATTTGTTTGTTTCCTTATCCCATCCTAAGTATCTTTATCCTATTAATCTCAAGCTCCATGAAATTATACATTCAAAACCTATTCTTGGCATTGAGCCTTCTCTCTTTTTACTCAAGAACTCCTGAATATAAACCCTCAAATTTAAACTTTTAATTCATTTACCGATTTATTTATTACCCATGTACATATGTCCTTGTTTTGTTCCTGCTATCTTCCGATCTTGCACACAATGTTATCTCCTTCTATTTTATTCTACATATCGATCTATCCTCCAATCATAAGTAAATGGCTTGAAGATAACCAATAATCACTTGGTCATTAAAGTCTTACAATGTTCAACCCTCGAATCTAAGCACAAGATTCTAGTCCTAAATCCATAGTCACTAAATATAATATTTTATTACTCCTTCTTAGATACCTTAAAAGCAATCTATACTATCAAACTAATCATTCTTAATGGTTTCTAAGTCCACTATAGTCAGTCACTCGTATCTGTCCTATAAGCTTAACCCAATAAATCCCTAGAAAAAATATACTCATCACAATCACACATAATAACATATTATAGTTACACTACAGAATCTGTTAACAAGGTTTGGCTATCCAATCATTAAAAAGAAGGTAACAAGGGCCTAAGACTGGGTCTAACAATCCATATCAATATTCAAACAAGGTAAGGGTCAAGCAAGACAGGAAAGATTGTCAAAATATTTCCAAGAATAGTATGAGGCCAAAAGAAATACATAGGACGTAGTCGAAGTAAAACTCAAGAACCATATACCTCCGTAATTATGTCACATGAAGTTACTATCGCGCTAGTGTGCATCTGGCTGCGATTAACTTCCTGGTTCCATAATACAACGGATGGCTGCAGTGCACAGCTGCCACGCCAGATAATATAGGTTCCTGAACTTAACTTGGCTAATATCCGTGAAATATTTCCAAACAATTTTGCAAGATAAAGGAGAAGATATTAGTCAAAATGCTTAGGGAGTGGTCCAAGTAGAATTTGAGAAACATATTTAACCATGATGCCGTTATCCGAAGTCATGCCTCGCCAGTATTTTTCTGGATGCAAACTCCCGATTCCGTAATTCAAGGATAATATACTTTTCGAACCTTTCCTGAATCAACCCATGAGGCACTTTCAACAATTATCGGGAAGGACAACAAGAATTATCCAAGAGGCTAGTGAAGAAGAGTTTAGTCAAATCATATAAAAAATGGAACACAAAACAATCATGTCGAGAAAATTCTAGTTAGGCTGTAGATAGACAGAGTTAACCAAGATGGGGAAGAATGATGATAAGAATTTGTTCTTGCTCATCCGGTCATAACGAAGTGATCCGATTTAAGATACAGTCTGATAACCATACACGTCTTCCTGAAATTATGTTGCCAGAATTTTGCCACGCCAGCAAGCATAGCTGCAATAAACGATAGAGTCCATAACTAAGGTATACACCCTACAATTATGTCATCTAGATTCCTTACCACGCCAACCGGTATGGCTGCAAGAAAATCTAAATTCCATAACTAGGATAGTATATCCAAAATCAGACTCCACGTCCCTGTCGTGCTAGCTAGTATGACTGCGATAAATTCTAAACTCCATAAATAAAGTAGACATTTATCGTCCTCATCAAATAAGTTTATCAGAATATCTTAACTCAATTCATAAAAATTAATTTTAGATACAAAGTCAAAGTCAACAATGAACGAACATCAAGATTCAAAATTCAACAACGAATCAAGGATAAGTAAATGGAAACTAACGGAAACAGATTCCGAGACAAGATTTAGGAAGAGTTCTCAGGAGAAGTCCCAAAGGTACTATCTAGGTCAAGATAAAAGAAAATCATTGGAATATAACCTAAAACAACCTCAACCTGATATGAGACTGGCAAATCATATTCTCGTCTCAACCTTGAAGATATATAAGTTCAACTTATACCTTCCCTTTGGGATCCATAACTCATCCCAAGAAAGAATAAAGTTTGATGCGGACAATATTTCAAAAAAAATCAAGACGAATAGAAATAAGTGGGAAAAGATTTGAAAAGCTTTCGAATAAGATTTCTAGGGGTCATCCCTGGAATCTACCAAGAGTTCCTAATATGTGACTGAGTACAAAATTCCTAAAATATTCCATGACTCAACCTTAATCCTAGGGCAGGCTCGTAGTAGTACAGATAAGCTCAAGTATCACCACGACTTCGTATTAATTACAAAGACTGACCTGCATGGACTACCACAAAAATAGGTCACGACCCGCACCCGGATATACGGTACGAATACGTGGGCCACGCCCAGCCTACGCCACAGTATCGGCGGTAGAGCGCTGTCAAGTACCCGATACTAACTACAACATGTAAGATCCAAAACTAGAAATATACTCATGTCACATCACGAAAACTAAGGAAGATAAGACAAGAAATAATAACAATATCACTAGAACAACTAGAATCTACAATGATCATATGAGACACGAATAAAACAGAGGAAAATAATAAAAAAACTAATAACTACCAGACCTAAAACTCCTGAGAGACAACTCACGGTGAAGAATATCGAGAATCATCCCAGCTAGCAACATCCTGTAGTCCAATACTGAGGGCACAACAACTCCTAAAATTTTGTTAACATATCCAGTCAGGATAGAACGAGCACAAATCTCAAATAACAGTTCTAATTAGACGATATTGAAAATGTAGCAGTAAATAGAGAGAATATACAAGAAATCATGAAATGTACATGTGAGTATCATGGCAAGGTAAGCAGTAAATCTAGAGCTAGAACAAGACAAGTAAAATTGATCATGGCATGTACATGAATCAAGAATCACCTATCTAGGTGTGTGAGTACTAGCTACAATATGTGGCCGGCTTGGGATATTGCACAATAGTAACAGGCCTGGCTAACCATACGTGGGGTGTATGATCAATACTGACAATCAATCTATACACAATAGGCGAATAATAGGCTTGACCACATATCTACACTAATACTTCCCGTCCCCCGACTAGTGTAGTGGATCCAACCATGACACATCATGACGCGCGATTCTCTGAGAGGGTAGCTAGCCTTTACAGGAATCGTATCTATACAATGCACAAGGAACAAGAAAGACTTGCACAAGATATACCAAGGAAAGCAAGGAATAACATCTCATTACTGGATCCAGAAAAATACCAATCCGTGTGAACAATGTGTCAAGAGAATAAGGATATCTACACTAAATATAAGAAACATAGACGATATCATAAAACAAAAATATTATCAGAGAATGTACTCGCCTGAGACCTGGTAGAATATGTCAACTGAGTCCAAGAATAGTGCCTCGAGGACCTATAGGTAGAATACTGTATCAAAATAAGGGTTTGGAAGTAAAATCAAGTCATACAAAGTCAAACTAGGTCAAGGTACATCAAAGCGAGTCAAACTAGGTCAATCTAAGTCAATGGTTGACTTACAGTTGACTTTTGGTCAACTGGTCAACTCTGGTCAACCGTAGGTAAACTCTAGGTCAAACTTGACTAACGTTGACTAACAGCTGACTTTGGGTCAACTGATCAACTTCGGTCAAGTTCTGGTCAATTTTAGGCTACGATTGACTTTCGGTTAACTTTTGGTCAAAATAGTCAATTGTGGTCAACCAAGGTCAAAACTAGTCTAACCTAGGTCAAATGTTGACTCTACTTCAACGTTCAGTCAAAGTAGTCAACCATGGTCAAACGGGGTCAAAGCTAGTCTCTATAAACATCTACATGGTCAACACATTCAATTTCAGTGGTTGTGAAATCACTGGAATCGATGGATCTCGAAATACAACCAAAGATTATAATAATAGGATAAAAATCTACAGATGTTATCGGATGGTGAAACAACCATTACCAACGTGTCCAGAATGGTCGAAATAGCTAGAATAGCCTATCCATAAGTCTAATTTGGACACAGAGGCAAAAAGGTAATTTCGGGTCAAAACGGTGTCCGTGTCGGACCCACTTTGCACCGAAAAATATGCCGAAATAAAAGTGCACTAAACCTAACAAATTATATGTCCACGAATCCACAATGACGATACGAACTCAACGGTAGATCCGAAATTGGATTCCGATGACCCGATCTCAGATTGGTCCGTTAACCCGGATATTGAAATCCGATTTGCACGAAAAAGCGTACCGGAACCAATGTCCACTAAAACCTAGCAAATTATATGTCAAAGAGTCCAGAATGATGATACGAACTCAACGATATATCCAGAATTGGATTCTGATGAGCCGGCGTCAAAAAGTCCCGTTGACCCGGACTGTGGGGCCCGCTTTGCACCGAAATACGTGCTAGGGCCCACGTCCTCCAAACTAAGCAAACTTTATATGAAAATATGCCATAACGATGCCACGAGTCTTCTGGTGGTGTCAGAAATTGAATTCGGAGTCCCAGGTTCAAAAATAAAATTTTATAACTTGAAAATTACGAATTCGGACGGCCAACTTTGGGGTCAAATTCAACCAATCGAACGTGCTAACAATGAAACGAAACTTAAGGGGTAGGAAGAGGGTTATACCAGTTTCGTATAGGAACTAGTAGCATGCCAGACGGAGCTGCGATGGAAGAGATACGAACCGACGAAGTTGGCTCCACAAAACTGTTCAAAAATAACACAATTTAAAGCGTCAACTTGGTGGCCGGTTTTGATGTATCAAACGATAAAATTAACGGACGAAAATTGAGGAGAGTGAAGATGGATATATCAAGATTGAGGCGGAGCAAAGAAATCGCCGATCCAACGGTCGGATTTTCTGAAAAATGTGCACAAAGTTGCTGGTTTGAGATACGATTTTTGGATCCATTCCGAGCTCGCGCGGACGGAAACCCGTGCCAAACGCACGAATCGGGCATTTTTCGCACCAGGGATGCAGGAACGCACCATAGGGGTCGCCGAAGAACTCGCCCAGCCCGCGCGCGGTCGTGGGGGGCTCGCCGGCGGCGGCGGTGGCCGGGGCGGCACGCGACTGCCGTTGCCGTACTACTACTGCTGCTCACTGCTGTTGGCGTCGCTGTTGCATGCAGTAGCTGCTGCTGCTGCTGTCGCACACGACGACGCAATGGCGTGGCAGCGACGACACGACGGTGGTGGCCGTGGCCGGTCGGCAAGGGTGGAGGAGGTGGTTAATGGTGGTGCGGGTGAGGGTGGTTGAAGATGGTAATGGTGAATGAAGTAGATGATGGTGGTGGAGTGTGGTGAGCTCGGGTGGGGGTCGGCCATGGGGTGGAGGTCCGCTGTGGGGGAGCTGGGCTCGGGAGGAGCTCGGGTGGTGATGGGGATGTAGGTGATGGTGTTGTTGTTAGTATTTGGAGAGAGAGAGAGAGAGTGAGGAATTAATTAAAGAGAGAGAGAATTGTGTTGTGTGTGCGTTAAAATAAACATAAATTTTCATATAGAGTAAAGAATTTTAACGAAATTGTGAAAAAGTAACAAGTTTGAGAAAATTTTAATTTGGGTAACAAAACTATATTTTCCATGGCGTACTGGGGGGTTTCGTTACTGTGGAGGAGTATGGTGGGCCGGGCACGCCATGAGGAGTGGAGTGTCATGTGAGTGATGGAGTAATACTCCATGAGTAATGGAGTGTCATGATGAGTAATGGGTGGCACGCCATGAGTGATAGAGTGTCATGTGTGGGTGCTCCATGACTAATGGTGTGTGGAGTGTGGTTGGAGTGTGGACTGTGGTTGGCTGAGAGTTTGATGGAGGGCTGGGCAATTCTATTTTTCATTGTAATACCAACATTCATGTCAACTTTTAAAAATTACATAATAAAATTTTATTTCATTCATATCTGCGGGCAATTCGTTTGTAACGCCTTCGTTCTACCTGTCTAAGGCCAAGTCGGGCGCTTCTTTCATTTGTGGTCTCCTCCGCTCTTCTTTCATCCTCTTCCTCGACCTCCTGAGTAGGCACCGGGGCTGACGGGGACATAATCAATTGTGAGTAATACGACATGCCATCAAACGAATACGCTGTGGTTGTGTTGATTTGCTCAGTAGCTATGCGTTGATTATAGGGCTGAAAGGCTGAGGAATAGCCTTGCCCATATACTGTTGACTGAGGCCTTCTCCAGCGTAGTGTGGGGCAGTGTACTCTGCAGCGTAAGGCTGGCTAGGGTACTCTGGAGCGTACTGCTGGCTAGGGTACTCTGGAGCATACTGCTGGCTAGGGTACTCAGGAGCGTACTGCTGGCTAGGGTACCCTGGAGCGTACTGCTAGCTAGGGTACCCTGGAGCGTACTGCTGGCTAGGGTACTCTGGAGCGTACTGCTGGCTAGGGTACTCTGGAGCGTACTGCTGGCTGGTGCCCTCTCCATGGTGCTGCTGGCTGGTACCCTCTCCATGGTACTACTGGCTGGTGCCCTCTCCAGCAGCGCCCTCTTCGTCATCTAGATCGTCCACCCTACGGCGTCGTGAATATCTCAGGGGAACAGTGGCAGCCGGATAATCGGCTGGGATACGTGTATGCAATGGAGGCATATCAGGATCCCGTCCAAGACTCAGTGAATCTACGCGAGTTAAAATATCTCGCATCCACTCCCGACCATGTGGCTACAAATAGCTCTGTGGTTCTTGGATATATTGTTGCCCCATAATAGCCTGAAATATAAAATATGCAAATTATAATTGTCATTATATATCTCTTAAGTTTAAATAGTGGTATATTAGTAAAGTCCTACCGCTTCAGATATGTCATCAGCAAAAGCTCGCAGGAAACATTCATCTACGGCTCTAGACTTGAACCGTGGCTCCTCGAATTTGTACGCTCTGTTGGTCATACGAGGCGCTCCCCACCATTGTCTATAAGCCAAATCTCCTTCATCTGTATTTCATAAAAACAATCATAAGACAAATGCTACCGGTCCAAATATATTAGTAAGTTAGAACTTACATTCATCAGGATGCATTATTCGGGGCAGCCCTGCCACACTACTATCCTGGAATCGTCTATACCAGACGGCTCTAGCAGTATCGATTCTGTTTTTTGCATTAGCTATATCATAACTCATGGCAGGTGGATCATCCGGAATAATCTGTCTGTAACCGAATTGCCGGAGAACGCGATCTGCTGGATGATACATAGTGTAACGATCGTATATAATATATGATTTGTGTAGGCTCAAATCATACGATGTCTTTTTAATTTTTGGAGCATTTTCATCATCTGAGTATGGTATCCATACAACCTATTGAATGATAATTTATACGAAAAATTTGTGATACTCTATTACATGAATTGATAATTGTAGTTTAAAACGCTCTAAAATTCCAAACAAAAATTAATTGACAATTGCGTACTTACCTCCTTCCACGGTACTATATCAAATTCTCCCCTATAGATTGAAACATCCTTATGTAAATTATGATGAGGGTCCACTATATTTGTGACCCATCGCGTAGCAAGCGAAAAAAATTCCAACATCACTAAAAATGCTGGTTACAGGTCGGCCAATATAGAAATGCTCGTAGCACCATACCTATGACATGAAAACATATGATATTTACAAAATGCATATCGTCAAAACGAATTTAGCGAATTTAGGGATTAAATTTTTATTACCTGAACCAGGGTCATGCACCCACACAAATTTTTGGTACCATTTGATCTGGCAAATTTTGTCAAGCTAGCATATAAATATGCTAAGGTAGCAGCTCCCCATGCATGACGTGTATGTTCTTTTAAATTGTCTAAAAAGGGTAACAGTCGCACATTTACTTTATTTCCCTGCCCGTCGGGAAATAGCATTGCCCAACACAAATAGAGCAAATATGCTCTAATACAATAAAGTATCTGCAAATATTGAAACTAACATATTAAAACTAACACACTATTGAAATTAACTAATAAATAAATCTTAACAATAATTACGTACCCTTAAATCATCGACCACGACTGGACCGTCGATAGTTTCATCTAGATCCATGAAATTACCCCGAAGCCAAGTTATTCTGACAAAACTCTTTCCTCCTAAGTCCGATGGTGCATTAATGCCTAGATATCTCCGAATTATTTGAGATGGATTTAAAGTTGTATCAAAATATATAGGTTCACCTGTAATAGATAATCCTAAAATATTTGCAACATCCCAAAGTGTGAATGTTATTTCACCAACGGACAACTGAAAGGTGTTGCGTTGAGGCCACCATCGCTCAGCGAGACTAAAAATGATATGTACATCGTGGACTAAAATTTAAATTTCATCCAGATATTGAAATCCAAATGAACGTAATTGCTCCTTTTGGGCAGCATTTAACTCACATTTACGATATCCTCTCTGTATCCTCCAACTTCCATGCTCCCGTGTCCGAGCCTCGGAAGGATAATCATATAGCTACAAGCGAATTATATTCTTATATTTATGTTAAATAAATAATAACGCTAGTTATCATTTTTAAATTTACCTTCCCGTCAAAAACCAACGTAGATATATGAGTTTCTTGTTCTTGTTTTATGGCTTCTGTAACCGGTCCCCCGGGAATACGGCCGTCGTTTGGTTCAGCCATCTGTTACATTTTTGACAAAAACTATTAGTATAGTTATTCATACATAAAAAATATAATTCTAATATAAAATACAAATACTTACTCTGTAAAGAGGAGATCAAGATAGGGGAAGGGGGGAGTAATCTTCCGTAAAGTTGAAGGAGGAAGGACTTGTGAAGAGGAGGGAAGGAGTTGTAAAGAGGGGGGAAGGAGCTTCGGAATATATGAAGAAGATGGAGGGGGAGTGGAGTGGTCTCCGAGAAGGGAAGGGGAGTCTCCAACGTAGTGTGATGCATCATGGCGCGTGGGAGAGAAAGGACCAGCCTCGGGAAGGGCCTGCCAGGTGGGATGGGATGGTGCGGGTGCTGGCCACGCCTTGTGGCATGTGGGGGGGGATGGGACAAGGCGTGTGGGGGCGATAGGATGGCAGGCTTGTGGGTGGGTAGCCTGTGGGGGTCACGCCTCCTGGCGTGTGCGGGGAATGGCAGGAGGCCATGCCCCATGGCGTGTGATGGCGGGTGGGGTGGGGGGGGGACCTGGCGTTGGAGGATAGGATGTGTGGGATGGCAGGCCACGCCTGGTGGCGTGTGTGGGTGGGATGGCAAGAGGCTACGCCTCATGGCGTGTGATGGGGTTGGGCGCTTGGCCGAAGGCCACGCCTGATGGCGTGTCGACCCTGGCCAGGGGAATCTCCTACTGAAATGCCATCAGTGATGGCGTGTGTCAGGACAAATCTCCTGCCGACCAGCATGCGTCATCAGTGATGTCATTTCGTTACCCCAATTGAAGTTTTTCCAAACTTGTTACTTTTTTCACAATTTTGTTAAAATTCTTTACTCTATATGAAAATTTCTGTAAAATAAATGAGAGAGAGAGAGAGAGAAAGGTGTTCTCCACGTAGAATTTAGGGCCGGCTAGAAATGAGGGGTGTGTGAGTTTGTGTATTGTGAGGATGTGGGCTTGGGATTGCATATGGATAGAATGAAGGGTTGGGATTAAATGTAGGAATAGATTATTTCTTAGTGATTTAAATCATGGGGGTTATCCATTAAATATTTAAAATAGATAAACTAGGTATTTAATATTTGTAGGAAAATAAGTGTGTAGATATTCATGAGGGGGTAACATGAAGTTTGGGTTGGGTTCGGTTGAGCGGGTTGGGTCAGATCGGACATGGTGCAATAATTGAATAAAATAGGTATTTATGATCATGGGTAAATAAGTAACATGTGGGGGCTCAAATGAATGAGACACAAGTGGCATGCGGGTAGTAGGCTTCATGTGGGCCATATCCATATTTAGGGTTGACAGGTTTGGGTCGATGTCGGGTCCTGAAATTAAATTGGAAGGCAGGTCACAAATTACGGTGGATAATTAATTGGCCTAAATTGACCCAAAAGTTGTGCGAAGAAAATGAAGCACAAGATGGTGTGTCTGAGTGGGACACGAAGGTCATGGGCGAAGAGTGTCTCGAGTAGATCATGCATGACAAGTTGGTTTCGAGAAAATGACTAGTCTGGTGCTCCAAAATTAAAAGTCACGGTAACATGCTTATGAGGATCAAGGAAAAGAGTGGGAAATCAATTAATAATTAATCAACGATCAAATGGTCTAAATTGACCTGAAGTTGTGCGAAGCGAAAAGTGTACAAGGGAACAAGTTCGAGTGGGACACGATATATCAACATGAAGATAATCTCGTCTACTACAAATTTCAAGAAGAAAGTTTCCAGAGACTGGCATCCCTGATGCTCTAGAAATCCAAATCACGGTAAAGAGCATTAAATGATCAAAATTAATTAAATAAAAATGAATCATCGAAAAATAATTTATTTAGAAAATTTAAAAATAATCTCGAAAATTCAGGAGGCTTACACAATACGATGAGGTTTCCGGTTCGGGGTACGGCCTCGGCTTTAAGCCATGCCATAGCGGCGTAGCACCACAAGGGAAGCGCAAAGCGCTTCATGGCATGTCTCTTTACAATGAACTCACCTATAGTGTATGGACAAAGAGATATCAGGCCGTCTCTTGAGGGTAAACTTGTAGACGCCCAAAATTATACACTGAAACCAGGCTGGCACAGGACCTTTAATGTGTAGCCAGAAGCATATGTAACTACATTATGTGAGTGGGAAGAATTTCAGCTATGATGCAGAATTCAAGGCTTAGTCCATTCTTGTATTATAGTCTGTTGTTTGACCCATGCGGGAAGATTCAAGTCGTCAGCGACATCTCTCCTAATGCAGATGGACAGTTAATATGGGGAACACTTATACCCATATATAGAGAAATGTGGGGGATTGTTGGGGTTTTTGGCCTTTTCTTTAGAAATTTTAGTCCCACATCGGATAGGCCAAAAAAGTTGTATCTCTATATATTAGCTATGCTACTTTATATATGCACATGTGGTATGGAGGTACACATGGGTGTGCCATGTGGGTTATTTTTCTAATGAAAAAAGGCTAAATCAACAATTAAAAGCATTAGTGCTTTTTGCTCTTGGAAAATTTATTTCCATGGGAGCTAAGTCCCGTAGGGGCTTAGCGACTCGGACTCGGACTAAGACTCGAACTCGTACTCGGGCTCATGGGCTCATAAGACGTAATGTGGCATTTTGTTGGCGCACTTTAAACTTAGCACGTCAGCATCGTCGCTAGGCGCATAGTGCACTTTAGTTGCGCTCGTTGCGCGAGCCACTTGCGCTGCCAAGTTGCATGCCACGTTGCGCGGCACAGGTTGTGCGGCCTAGGTTATACGACCAGGGTGCACGCCAGGTTGCACGCAGGTTGCGCACAGGTTGCGCCAGGTTGTGCGTAGGTTGCGCACAGGTTGCACCAGGTTGCACAAGTGGCGCAATGTGCGCGTTGTGCGTGTGGTGCAAGGTGCGCAAGGCGTGTGGGACAGTGTGGCACAAGTGGCTCTATGCGCAAGGTACAAGGCACGCGGGTTGCTAGAGTGGCGCAACTTGCTTCAGATCGTGTGTGTGCATGATCTGAGCGGTTACTGCATGTTCGGAGTGGTTATTACCACGTCCCGAATGTTGTGCTAACCGGGCAGTTGCTACTCGGGCCTATATAAGGTCTCTTCTCTTTCACAGGCACAGGTCACACAGAACATATTCAGAGTGTTACAAAATTTTACAAGTATTTCTTAACATGAGTAAACAGAGCCTGTTAGAGAGAAGAGAAGCTTTGTACCAGCATTATTTTTGTACGGGAGTTCGTGTACAATCCGAGGAGTCAAAAGAGCAGAAGTGTTCCAAAGTTCTCCGACGAACTTGCTGGTTCCTGGAAGCTATTCGTGTGGGGAAAATATAGCTTTAAGCAACGATGATCATTACCCCAGCAGGCCATCTTCCATCTTTTGCCTGTCATCTTCTTCGCTGCTGTGATTACGAATTCTTCTTAGATTCTCGTATATTATATGCTGCTGTAGATTACGAAATCTTTTTAGATTCTCGTAATATAATAACGAGATATTCTTAGATCTTCGTTATACTTGTGCAACCTTTCTAGAAGTGTTGCGTTGGAATATTGTTCTTACAATTATTTTATATTCATAGTTTTCCATCGAAAAATTGTGCCCCGGTACTAACAATGAATTCATGTTGCGGGACCAATTCTTTTTCCAATATCATTTATAAATGGGCTTGTATGCATATGGATTCTGGAGAGTCCAAGAAGGATGGATCGATTGTAGTGATCAAAACTTGCTATTCATAGCTGGCTACGGACTTGGGCCTCCATAGTCAGCTGTGAATATTAATAAAACTTTGATGAGTTCATGAGGACGATGTCTAACTTTATGAAATTTTAATTTTGAGGAGAGGTCCAAATTGCAAGACAGTATTTCCATTGTTTTTTTATAGATATTTTGAGTTGCTCCCCACTTAGCATTGTTATTGTCGGGGCACAATTTTTCGATGGAAAACTGAGAATATAAAACAATTATAAAAATAATGTTCCAACACAACACTTCTAGGATGGTTGCGCAAGTATAACGAAGATCTAAAAAGATATCGTTATGATATTACGAGAATCTAAAAAGATTTCGTAATCACAGCAGCGAAGAAGATGACAGGCAAAAGATGGAAGATGGCCTGGGGTGAATGATCACCGTTGCTCAAAGCTTTATTCGCCCTACACGAACAGCTTCCAGGAACCAGCAAGTTCGTCGGAGAACTTGGAACACTCCTGCTCTTCTGACTCCTCGGATGGACACGAACTCCCGTACAAAAGCAACGCTGGTGCGACGCCTTTCCTCACTCTCTCGAAGGCTGCTGGAATTCGCAAGCAAATTTTGATCAGAAATGTGTTAAAAAACACTTCTGAATTCTCTGTTTACTTGTGCTAAAAACACTTCGTAAACTTTCTGTGGTGGCTTCTCTTTCTTGTATATATTACCAGCCTTGTGAGAGAGAGATGATGTCTTATATAGGTCCTGCAGCAACTGCTCGGTTGCCACAAAGTTAGGGTCATGGTAAAAACCACCCCGAACATGTAGCAACCGCCCAGAACATGCAAACGCATGTTCTGCTGCAAGTTGCGTCAACTACGCACACCCCACGCTCCTTGCACTCTGCGCGACAGAGCGCTCACTGAACTGTGCACACTGCACGCACTGCACACACGGTGCACGCAGCGCAACCAGCGCGTCCACGCAGCCCGAGCAACCCACGCAATCCAGCGCAACCTGGGCGCGCACCTGGGCAGCGCAACTGGACTTGCGCAACTGGGCAGCGCAACTGGGCTTGCATAACTGGGCAGCACAATGTGGCAGCACAAGTGGCTCGCGCAACGAGCGCAACTAAAGTGCACTAAGCGCCTAGCGACGATGCTGACGTGCTAAGTACAAAGTGCGCCAATAAAACGCCACATTACGCCTCATGAGCCCGAGTCCGAGTTCGAGTCCGAGTTCGAGTCGCTAAGCCCCTACGGGGCTTAGCTCCCATGGAAATAAATTTCCCAAGAGCAAAAAGCATGAATGCTTTCAATTGTTGATTTAGCCTTTTTTCCATTAGAAAAATAACCCCACATGGCACACCCATGTGCACCTCCACACCACATGTGCATCTTTAAACTAGCAAAGCTAATATATAGAGATACAACTCCTTTGGTCTAGCCGATGTGGGACTAAAATTCACTTTAAAAAAGACCAAACTCCAATAATCCCCCACATATCTCTATATATATGGGAATAAGTGTTCCCCACAGTAACTGTCCATCATGCATCAGGAGAGATGTCGCTGACGACTTGAATCTTCCCGCATGGTTCAAACAACAGACTATAATACAAGAATGGGCTAAGCCTTGAATTCTGTATCATAGCTGAAATTCTTTCCACTCACATAAGGTAGTTACATGTGCTTCTGGCTACACATTAAAGGCCCTATGCTAGCCTGGTTTTAGTGTATAATTTTGGGCGTCTACAAGTTTAACCTCAAGAGACGGCCTGATATCTCTTTGTCCATACACTATACGTGAGTTCATTATAAAGAGACATGGCTTGAAGCGCTTTGTGCTTCCCTTGCGGTGCTACGCCCCTATGACATGGCTTAAAGCCAAGGCATTACCCCTCTCCGGGAATCACCCCATATTTGGGAACCTTTGTAGTGTCATACTACTGTAGCATGAGGCAACTGCCTCTTTGTAGTGTCAAACTACCCAGCATGAAGCCTTAGGCTCCCTTGCGGTGTTACGCCACAACGACATGGCTTGCAAGGCCGAGGCTTTATCCCTAACCGGGTACCTCATCGTGGTGTCGTGCCACTATAACATGAGGAACTCCTCCTCTTTGTAGTGCTGACTACACCCCTCTTCGTTTTAACATACAACATTAGGCTAACTGCCTATTTGTGGTGCTACGCCGCTGTGACTTGGCCTGCAAAGCCGAGGCTTTAACCTATTCCTGGGCAGCACCCCACATATAGGAACCTCATTGTGGAGTCACCCTACTGTAGCATGGAGTTTCACTCCTTGTAGTGCTGCTCTACCGTGCTTCCTGTAAAGCACACCAGGCATTCACTCTGCCTGAGAACTCATTAAGGCAATTAAGCCAACCTTCCCACAAGAACCGTTTTCTGCAGAAAACAACATTAGACAATAGTGGTTATAGGTCCGTAACCTCTCCATGCCCAATAGAACATGTACCCACCGTTCCTGATATTCTTCCAATTAGTGGTCCTCCCTTGAACCAAAAGCTAGATGCCTAGTAGATAAATCTTTAAACTAATAGCATAAAACTTTATGGTAGGAATACAATAATACAATATCAGAATGCCTTCAAGTCTATTTTACAAGCTGTGTCATCGACCAGCAGGCGCTTGAGGCCCTTGGTCAACGGATCTGCCAGGTTCTCCTGACTCCGAACATCAATCACTGTAATAACACCTCTCTTGATACGATCGTGTACTGCCCTGTGCTTCAACCACATAGTCCTCTTCTTCCCGTTGAAGAGGTCATTTGATGCCACCGCCGCAGTCGTCTGGTTGTCGCAGTATATCGGTATTGCCGGTATTTGCGCCCCAACCACTGGAAGATCATACATGAGCTTCCGAAGCCATTCTGCTTCCTCGGCTGCGGTAGCAAGTGCAAAGAACTCAGATTCCATGGATGACCGCGATAGCATAGTCTGTTTCTTCGACTTCCATGATATAGCAGCTCCACCCATTGTGAAAATGAATCCATCTGTGGATCTCTCGCTTTCCACCTCTGAGCACCAGCTGGCATCACTGAAGCCTTCTACTACCGGCGGATCTCCGCTGTAGTATAGTGCATATGTCTGAGTCTTCTTGAGATATCTCATAATCCGTTTCACAGCTTTCCAGTGTTCAGCACCTGGGTTGCTCGTGAAACGACTCAGCATTCCTACGGCAAAAGCTATGTCAGGCCTTGTGGCAGTAGTAGCATACATCAAACTTCCGATTACGCTTGCATACTCCAGCTGCCTGACGCTTTCCCTTGAATTAGGCTTTAGCTTCAGATCACACCTGTACGGCATATCGATCCCTGGAAGATCCCGATACCCATAACGAGTGATCATTTTCTCAATATAATGAGACTGTGACAGCGCTAGTCCAGTGTCTGTCCGGATGATCTTGATCCCAAACATCACATCAGCTTCCCTCAAGTCCTTCATACTGAACTTGCTTGAGATAAATTTCTTTGTCTCCTGACACAGCTAATACCGTACCTAGGATAAGCATGTCGTCTATGTATAGACAAACAATCACACCTCTTCCATCAGCGAACTTCGTGTAAACACACTTGTCCGTATCGCTAACCATGTAGCCATTTGACCTTATAACTTTGTCAAATTTCTCATGCCACATCTTGGGAGCCTGTTTAAGACCGTACAAAGATTTTACCAACTTGCAGACTTTGTCTTTAAGACCCCTGATGACAAATCCTTCTGGCTGTTGCATGTAATTCTCTTCGGTCAGCTCGCCATTTAGGAAAGCCGTATTCACATCCATATGATGTATCACCATCTTATGTATTGCTGCGAGAGTGATCAACATTCTGATGGTAGTCATCCGGGCTACTAGAACATACGTGTCAAAATAGTCAATCCCCTGCTTCTGAGAAAATCCCTTGGCTACCAACCTAGCCTTGAACTTGTCAATAGTTCCGTCTGCTTTCATCTTCTTCTTGAAGATCCATTTGCATCTGATGGGTTTCGCTCCTTCAGGAAGATCAACCAACACCCAAGTGTTATTTGAGATGATAGAATAAAATTCATTGTCAATCGCCTCCTTCCAGAAAACCGTGTCTCTGGTCTTCATCGCCTCATCATAGGTAAGCGGATCAGCTTCCACATGATAGGTGACAAAGTCACTTCCGAAGTTCTTCGGCCTCCTCATACGCTTAGCTGACGGCTCAGCTTGTTCTGGTTCAATCGTTGTTTCAACGACAACATCTTCTTGGATCACATCTTCATTAAAGACTTCAGTTTCTTGCGCACCCTCATTGTTCTTCAGTACATCTACAAGAACAATATTCTTGTGCCTAGCAAATTTGTCTTCAAAATATTCTGCGTTGCGAGATTCAATGATATAATTTGACTCAATATCAAGAAATATTCGAGCATCACTCTTCTTGGCATACCCCAAGAAGATCGTCTTAGTAGTCCTTGTCCCAAGCTTCTGAATCTTCAGATCTGGAAGCTTGACATACGCCATACACCCCCACACTCGAATGACATTCAAGTTAAGTCTGACCTTGAACCAGAGTTCATGAGGAGTAACGTCTGAAGTTGCATGAGGCACTCTATTTAGAATAAAAGTGGTCGTCAATGCAGCTTCTCCCCAGTAGCACTTAGGAAGGCCAGCAGTCAACAACATTGAGTTAATCATTTCTGTTAACGTTCTGTTCTTCCTCTCTGCTACTCCGTTTGATTAAGGAGAGTACGGAGCCGTAGTCTCATTGACAATTCCATGTTCTTTGCAGAACGATGCGAATTCATGAGACCTGTACTCCCCACCTCGATCCTTCTTATCCTTTTGAGTTGTTGTACAGTCTGCCGCTCAGCTTTGGCTCTGAACTCCTTGAACTTCTCGAATGCTTCGTCTTTAGCCTTCAACAAGTAGACGAACGCATACTTTGAGAAGTCATCGATGAAGGTTATGAAATACTTCATCCCAGCCTTTGTAGAGAACTGTTTGAAGTCACAGGTATCGTAGTGTACCAACTCCAGAAGATCTGTACTTTGATTAACCCGAGGAAATGGTTTCCTTGTGATCTTCGTTTGAGGGCAAACTTCACATTTCTCTACCTTACCCCCATATTTGGAGATAAGTCCTAGACTAGACATTCTGTTTATTCGTTTACAATGAACATGTCCTAGCCTATTATGCCACAACTCAAGAGTATAAGTAGAAGGAGTGATTGCATTAATTATATTAATTACATTGGATTGATTTACAAGCTGAATTTTGAACATTCCTTCGGTATAAAAAGCTTTCCCACTTATTCTGAGTTGCCTCCCACTTATTTTAACATAATTCAAGGTGCACCCACGAAATTACCATAATGCATGAAATCTTTCACTTTTAACGAAAGCCGTCAATAATTAACAGTCAATTCCTTTGACCTACATAAATAAATTAAAAAATGAGTTGCACCCTACTTATTTTACCATAATTCAATGTGCACGCTACTTATTTGAGGGTATTTTGGTTATAACTTAATTTGCACTCTACTTAAATGGAGGTAAAAGGAGTTAATTGTTAGTCATTTACAGTTTCCTTTAAAAGTGGAGAATTTCATGCATTATGGTAATTTGGTATGGTGCATCTTGAATTATAATAAAAAAATAGGGTCAATTCAAATTTTTTCTTTTTTTAATCAACAAAAAAGGCCATATATATTGTATGGCATTTCTCTAGAAAAAACGATAAAACCATATAGTTTCCGTGGTGTATTTGTATGCTATTTTTTCCAATGAAAATATATTTTTGCATACGACGACAAGTTAGTTTTTGCAATAAAAACCAACTACTCCTCCACACATTTTTTATTTTATTCTTATTTTCTTTTCTTTTTTATCTTTTTATATAAAAAATAGATCTATTTTTTTGGATAATGTTGGGATATATCTTGAATCTTAATTCATATGTAATACAAAGCTGCTATTTGGCACCCGCGGGTGCACAGCCAGTGCACCCGCGGGGCCGAGAACGACGCTGCCGTCGCTGTATGAGGAGGCAGAGCGGTAGGGGAGGAGAGGAGAGGGCTCGGCGGAGGAGAAGGAGGAGGAGGCTCCGGCGACGGTACCGACGCTCGAGGACAACGGAGTAGCAGGAGAGGGGGTGGTCGTCGTCGTTGTAGGAGGAGAAAGACGAGACGGCGGTGGAGCGGGGAGGAGGGAAGACGGCGGCGAAGCGGTAGGTACTTTGGCGACAACGGCGTCGTCCTCCTCGGCCCCGCGGGTGCACCGACTGTGCACCCGTGGGTGCCAAATAGCTTTTTTGTATGTAGTATTTTTTTTTTGAAATCACACGCACACACACAATTGGAGGGCTCGAACCTTGCCGGCCCCTCCGGATGTCCGCTCTAATACCACTAGGCTAGAGAGCTCGGACTTTTGTATGTAATATCACTAACTAGTAAGTGATCAAATTAGCCAACAACCTCGTGAGCGTTGGCACTTGGCTCCATTGACCCCTACGACATTTTTCTTTCTATTAACAGTATTGAGAGGACAGCGTCCCGTGGAAATTCGGAGTTAAAGTCCTGAAACGTAATCATTTTTAAGGATCTGATGTAACTATATTTTTTATGTGGCCATATAATACTTTAAAAATATTTTTTATGTGTCCATATAATACTTTAAGAATATTTTTTGTAAAGGAATATGTATTCTGGAGTTGGGCTATGAGAAATATCATGTCCCATCACTCCCATGTTGTAGAACTATGTTTATTCATTTATATTGAAAGACCGATTTGATATTGTAAAAATAGCACAATTGAGACAACCAGGAATGATAATTAGTTTTTTTTCAGTTTTAATTTATTTATTTTGACTTGTTAATCAAGCCTATAAAAAATAAATTATCATATGAAAAAATAACTTGTTATTAGGCAAAAACTGCAAAAACGTTACGCAAAGACTAGACAACCGTGTTGACAAAAGGAAAGAAAGGAGTTTTAGGAAGGTCTAGCAAAGCTAGCATCCTCCATAAATTTTTTTACAGAACTTTGGATATCTAAAAATAATAATGTAATAATAATGTATCGTTGATTGGACTTGATCCAAATCCACTCGAATTTATCTTAGACCTTGTTTGGTTCACGGAAGAATAGAAAAGGAAATAAAATCAATTCTTATAATTCCTTTAAGAACTATTTTTTCCTCCTATTTATCTACCTTTGGAAATTATTCTTCGTTCCTTCCATTTCCTTCATACATCCAAATATAGAAAAGAAATAATTTTGAGAAAATTTGAGTGGCACATCACTTTTTTACGCTTATTTAAGGTGTACTCCACAAGTTTATATGAATGTATGACACCTCCCATTTTTGACGGTTTCAGTCCAAAACGAACGGTCAACCCCGTTGACCAATTTTTTTGACGAAAATACCCCATATCTGTTCTCTTATTCCCCGCGTCAACTATTCGTCTCGTCCCCCCCTCCACGCCGTCGCCGCACTCCCTCCTCCCCGACCTTGCCGCACCCCCTCGACCACCACCACCACCACCACCATCACCATCATCATCACCACCCACCATCATCACCGCCCCCCTCCCGCTCTGCCCCCTAGCCCCAACCGCCGCGTGCTGCCGCCGCTGCCGTACGCTACTGCTGCTGCTGCTGCGGCGACGACGGTGGTGGGGACTGTTGGTGTTTTTGCCTTTGGACTAGAAAAGATAGTCCCACATCGGCTACACCAAATGGTGAGTATCTCAATATAATACATTGGTTGTGTTGAGGTGTGCACATGAGGTGTAGTGGGGCACAAGTTTGTGCCATGTGGGAGTATTTTTCTAAAAGGAAAAAGGAATAAATCCAACAAGGATGCAAGTTGATTTTTGTTGTGCGAACTCGGACTCGGACACGGACTCCAGGATGTCTCGTGCATGCACGGGAGTGTTCGGGGGGTAGGCGTGGACTGGCACACTTCTATGCTGATTGTGGGATGATCTAAAATATCAAACTCTATTTTTGAGTATTGGTATTTTAGTCCCACATCGGATAGGAGAAGAGGTAAAGTCTCAACTCCACTCTATAAATAGAGCCCCTTGGCCTCCTTTGAAAGATGCACCAAGAAGAGAGTTAAGGGAGTCTGTAAAGTCCAAGAAGCCCGTTCAAGTCTCAAATATTGACTTACGAGCGTTCCAGAAGTTCTTCGTGAACTTGCTAGTTCCTGGAAGCTGTTCGTGCTCGTGTGGGGCGAATAAAGCTTTGAGCAACGGTGGTTCATTCACCCCAGCATCTCATTCTCGCTTGTCATCGCTGCTGTTGCCTTTTATAGTAACTTCTTCTTAAAAGCTCTACTGCCGATAGTTGCTTGCACAAAGTCTCTTTAGATTTTTTGTGTATTACGTAGAATCCTTTTAGATCCTCGTAATTCAGAATCCTCCAGGATCTCTGTTGCACATCTTCTTTAAGGTGCTGCATTTGAAATGTTGTGTGTACAATTGTTTCAGTTTCAGAATTTTCCATCGAAAATTGTGCCTCGGCACTAACAATCTCAAAGCTTTATTGAGAAGATGGATAATTTTTGTGCTTCGCTCATTGATACCGGCTTTAACAAGTTGGAGAAATTCGATGGCGAACACTTCCAGATATGGAGGCGAAAGGTCACTTTAAACCTTCAACTCGTGAATGTTGATCACGTGATGTCAGAAGAAGAACCGATCGTTCCAACCACTGGATCTGCTGCGGCTGTGGCCGCTGCTACGACCAAGCAAGCGAAGTGGAAGAGAGAAAACAGTATATGCAAACTACTGATACTCAATTCCATGGAAGACTCTCTGGCAGAGTCCTACTCCAAGAAGACATCTGCCAAAGAGATATGGGACTCCTTGGGAAAGCTCTATGAAGATGACGAGAACCGCTCCAAGATCTTCATGGTAAAAAAATACCACAAGTGGACCTTCAAAGACGAGAAGGCGATGCTGCCCCAAGTGAAGGAGTTTCTGAAGTTGCGTCAGAAAATAGAAGATGAGAACATGCCCCTCGTCGACAAGTTTGTCATTGGAGGGATCGTCGCAAAACTTCCTGCAGGATGGAGCAACTTCTATGCAAGGATGCATCGAAAGAAGATGGAAATTAGCTTGGAAGATTTCTTGTAAGAGATCCATGTTGAGGACGAGATGCACTCTCAACAGAAGATGGATACTCTGTCTCAGCAACTGGCGAAGGCAAATCTGGTTTAAACCAGAGAGTACCAGGGGAAGCAGGCTGCTTCTCATCGCAAAAAGAAGGACTTCACGAATCTGAAAGTGAAGGGTCCTGCTTTCAAGCAGCAGAAGTCCAAGTCCCATGTGACTTGCTTCAATTATGGCAAGAAGGGCCACTACAAATCCGAATGCAAGTCCAAGCCCAAAGAACAAGGTGAGCCTAGTAAGGTTTCTATGATTACTAATCTAGTTGCCATGATAGCACAGGTTGCAACTGTGGGGGCTGACTTGGACTGGTGGATAGACACTGGTGCGACCTGCCATGTCTGTTCAGACAAAGATTGGTTCGTCTCTTATGAGCCAACTTCAGAGAAGGTCATAATGGCAAACCAGGCTCAAGCTGAAGTACTGGAGATCGGGACGATGGAGCTGAAACTCACATCGGGGAACACTCTGACGCTTCAAGGTGTGAAGCATGTTCCAGTAATTGCTAAGAACCTGATCTCTGGAAGTCTGCTCTGCAATGCATGCTTGAGGATGGACATCAATGCTGGCCAGTTGGTGATGTCCAAGAAGGGTACATTCTTTGGGAAAGCTTTCCAAACTGAAGGAATGTACAAGATTCAGCTTGTTGTAACCCAGCATGATAATATAAATACAATCACTTTTTCTGATTATTCTCTTGAGTTGTGGCATAATAGACTAGGACATGTTCATTGTAAAAGGATTAACAGAATGTCTAGTTTAGGACTTATCTCCAAGTGTGGGGGTAAGGTAGAGAAATACGAAGTATGTACTCAGATGAAGATCACAAGGAAACCCTTTCACAGGGTCCATCAAAGCACAGATCTTCTGGAGTTGGTTCACTCAGATATATATGACTTCAAACAATTCTCTACAAAGGCCAGGATGAAGTATTTCATTACTTTCATCGATGACTTCTCAAAGTATGCTTTCGTCTACTTGCTCAAGTCTAAAGATGAAGCATTCGAGAAGTTCAAGGAGTTCAGGGCCGAGGCTAAGCGGCAAACTGGACAACAACTCAAGAGGTTAAGGAGTGATCGAGGCGGGGAGTATCGGTCTCATAAATTCTTATCATTCTGCAAAGAATATGGAATCATCAATAAGACAACGGCTCCGTACTCTTCTTAATCCAACGGAGTAGTAGAAAGGAAGAACAGAACGTTGACAGAGATGATGAACTCCATGCTGTTGACTGCGGGTCTTCCAAAGTGTTACTGGGGAGAAGCTGCACTAACGGTAACGTTCATTCTGAACAGAGTGCCATATGCAACTTTCGACATAACTCCTCATGAACTCTGGTTCAAAGTTAGACTTAACTTGAATGTCATTCGAGTGTGGGGGTGTCTGGCTTATGTGAAGCTCCCAGATCTGAAAATTCAGAAGCTGGGGACAAGGACTACGAAGGCGATCTTCTTGGGGTATGCCGAGAAGAGTGATGCTCGAAGATTCCTTGATATCGAGTCAAACCATATCATCGAATCTCGCGATGCTGAATACTTTGAAGACAAGTTTGCAAAACACAAGAATATTATTCTCGCGGATCTTCCAGAGAATGATGAGGGTACAAAGCAGACAGAAGTCTTTAATGAACCAGTAGTCTAAGATGAAGCTGTCGTCAAGGAGACACCAACTGAACCAGAACTCGCTGAGCCGTCAACTAAGCGAACGAGGAGGCCGAAAGACTTCGGAGATGACTTCGTCATCTATCATATGGAAGCAGATCCGCTTACCTATGATGAGGCGATGAAGACCAGAGATGCTGTATTCTGGAAGGAGGCGATAGACAACGAGATTGACTCAATCACCTCCAACAACACTTGGGTATTGGTTGACCTGCCAGAGGGAGCAAGACCCATTGGATGCAAATGGATCTTCAAGAAGAAGATGAAAGTAGATGGAACTATTGACAAGTTCAAGGCCAGGCTAGTGGCCAAGAGGTTTGCTCAGAAGCAGGAAATCGACTACTTTGACACTTATGCTCCAGTAGCTCGGATGACAACCATCAGATTGCTAATTGCTCTAGCAGCAATACACAAGCTGGTGATACATCAGATGGATGTGAAAACGGCATTCCTTAATGGCGAGCTGACCGAAGAGATCTACATGCAACAACCAGAAGGTTTTGTCGTCAGAGGTCTGGAAGACAAAGTCTGCAAGTTGATGAAGTCTCTGTATGGTTTGAGACAAGCTCCCAAAATGTGGCATGAGAAGTTTGACAAGGTGATAAGGTCAAATGGCTACAGGGTCAGTGAAACAGACAAGTGTGTCTATACGAAGTTTACTGACGGAAGAGGAGTAATCATTTGTCTTTACGTAGACGACATGCTAATCCTAGGTACGGATTTAAGCTGCGTCACAGAGACAAAGAAATTCCTCTCGACCAAGTTCAGTATGAAGGACTTGGGGGATGCTGACGTAATCTTGGGGCTCAAGATCATCCGGACAGGCACTGGAATAGCGCTGTCACAATCTCATTATATTGAGAAGATGCTCACTCGCTACGGGTATCAAGATCTTCCTATAATTGATACACCGTACCGGAGTGATCAGAAGCTGGAGCCAAATTCGAGGGAAAGCGTCAGGCAGTTGGAGTACGCTAGCATCATCGGAAGCTTGATGTACGCTATTACTGCCACAAGGCCTGACATAGCTTTTGCCGTGGGAATGCTGAGTCGGTTCACTAGCAATCCAGGCGTTGAGCACTGGAAAGCTATGAAGCCTGTTATGAGATATCTCAAGAAAACTCAGACATATGCACTTTTCTACAGCGGAGATCCGTTAGTAGTGGAAGGCTTCAGTGATGCTAGCTGGGGTTCAGATATGGAGAGCGAGTATTCCACAGGTGGATTCGTATTCGCCATGGGCAGAGCTACTATATCGTGAAAGTCGAAAAAGCAGACTATATTATCTCGCTCCTCCATGGAATCTGAATTTTTTGCATTGGATGCTGCTGTAGATGAAGCAGAGTGGCTTCGGAAGCTCATGTATGATCTTCCAGTGGTTGGGGCTCAGATACCGACAATACCGATATACTGTGACAACTAGGCGGCAGCAGCAGTGACATCAAATGACCTCTTCAACAGGAAGAAAAGGACTGTACGGTTGAAGCACAGGGCAGTACACGATCTTATCAAAAGAGGTGTAATTGTAGTGGTTGATGTTCGGAGTCAGGAGAACCTGGCAGATCCGTTCATAAAGGGCCTCAAGCGCCAGTTGGTCGATGACACAGCTTGTAAAATGGGCTTGAAGGCATTCTGATAGTGTGTCTTTGTAATCCTACCATAAAGTTTTATGCTATTAGTTCAAAGAGAAATCTACTAGGCATCTAACTTTTGGTTCAAAGGAGGATCACTTACTGGGAAACTATCAGGTAACAGTGGGTACTTGTTCTCTGGAACATGGAAGGGATACGGACCCATAACCACTGTTGTCTACTATGTATTTTTTCTGCAGAAAAAATAGATCCTGTGGAAGGTTGGCTTAAACGCCTTAATGAGTTCTCAGGCAGAGTGAATGCCTGGTGTGCTTTACAGGAAGCACGGTAGAGCAACACTACAAGGAGTGAAACTCCATGCTACAGTGGGATGACTCCACCATGAGGTTCCCAGGTAGGGGTAATGCCTCGGCTTTGCAAGCCAAGTCATAGCGGCGTAGCACCGTAAATAGGCAGGTAGCCTAATGTTGTATGACGTAATTAAAGAGTTGTAGACAGCACTATAAAGGGGAGGATGGCCCCATGTTACAGTGGCACGACACCACGATGAGGTACCCAGGTAGGGGTAAAGCCTCGACATTGCAAGCCATGTCGTTGTGGCGTAACACCGCAAGGAAGCCTTACGCTTCATGCTGGGTAGTTTGGCACTACAAAGAGGCTTGTGACCTCATGCTACAGTAGTATGACACTACGATGAGATTTCCAGGTAGGGGTAATACCTCGGCTTCAGGCCATGTCATAGCGGCGTAGCACCGCAAGGAAGCGCAAGGCTTCATGCCATATCTCTTTAATAAAGAACTCACCTATAGTGTATGGAAAGAGATATCAGGCTGTCTCTTGAGGGTAAACTTATAGATGTCCAAAATTATATACTAAAACCAGGCTGGCACAAGGCCTTCAATGTGCAGCCAGAAGCACAGTTGATGTCATCATGTGAGTAGGAAGAATTGCAGTTATGGTGCAGAATTCAAGGCTTAGTCCATTCTTGTATCATGCTGTTATTTAACCTATGCGGGAAGATTCAAGTCGTAGCGACATCTCTCCTAATGTATGATGGACAGTCACTATGGGGAACACTCAACCCATATATTGAGATATGTGGGGGATTGTTGGTGTTTTTTGCCTTTGGACTAGAAAAGATAGTCACATATCGGCTACACCAAATGGTGAGTATCTCAATATAATGCATTGCTTGTGTTGAGGTGTGCACATGAGGTGTAGTGAGGCACAAGTTTGTGCCATATAGGAGTATTTTTCTAGAAGGAAAAAGGATTAAATCCAACAAGGATGCAAGTTGATTTTTGTTGTGCGGACTCGGACTCGGACACGGACTCCAGGATGTCTCGTGCATGCACGGGAGTGTTCGAGGGGTAGGCGTGGACTGGCACACTTCTATGCTGATTGTGGGATGATCTAAAATATTAAACTCTATTTTTAAGTATTGGTATTTTAGTCCCACATTGGATAGGAGAAGAGGTGAAGTCTCAACTCCACTCTATAAATAGAGTCCCTTGGCCTCCTTTGAAAGATGTACCAAGAAGAGAGTTAAGGGAGTCTGTAAAGTCTAAGAAGCTCGTTCAAGTCTCAAATATTGACTTACGAGCGTTCCAGAAGTTCTTCGTGAACTTGCTGGTTCCTGGAAGCTGTTCGAGCTCGTGTGGGGCGAATAAAGCTTTGAGCAACGGTGGTTCATTCACCCCAGCATCTCATTCTCGCCTGTCATCGCTGCTGTTGCCTTTTACAATAACTTCTTTTTAGAAGCTCTACTGCCGATAGTTGCTTGCACAAAGTCTCTTTAGATTTTTTGTGTATTACGTAGAATCTTTTTAGATCCTCGTAATTCAGAATCCTCCAGGATCTCTGTTGCACATTATGAAACCATATTTTCTGTGAATTAATTATTATTAGTGTTTTATTATTATTAAAGTTTTTGAATGTTACAAATTATTTTAAATTAATTAAACATGGATTTTTGGTTTCAGACCCAGACCCAGGCCTGAGCCGAACCCATTTCTTTTTAATTTCTGATTGGTTTAAAAAAATATATTTTTTTCTTTGGTGCTGGTCACGAGGACCAGCACACTCGTTCAAGCAAACCCACCTATTCTTTCTCTCCACTCTCTTCTTCCCTCACTTCCCACGATTCACCTCAACCAACCTCCTCCTTCTTCTCCTGACTACCTGACTCCTTTCCTTCTCCTTCTCCTTAAATTCCCAACCAAACCCCCATCAATCACAAGGAAGAACTCTATCCCTCTCTCTCTGTCCACAGACTTCATCTCCCAGTTTCCCCTCTCCCGAAGTTTCGACCCGCGCCCGAGCTCCTCCCCGACCCGACGCCGCGCCGCCCATCGGCCGAGTACCCCCGCGCCCAACTCCCCGCGCGAAGCCCCGGCCGCACCCGCGCCCGTCTCCCCTCGCGCGCCCATACCAGCGCCCGAGCGCCGTGCGGCCCCCTCTTTCCGGCCAACCGCCGACCCCCGTCGGCCTCCTCCAGGCCGACGCCCGTGCTCCGGCGACCCCCTGTCGGCCGCACCCTTCGCCGTACGTCTCCCCGTGCGACTTCCCCCTGACCAGCGCCCCTCTGGCCGATTTTCCCTCTGGCCAACTTCCCATGGCCGTCTTCCCGCTGACCTAGGCGCGTGCCCTAGCCCGCACACTCCCCTGGCCGCGATCCCGTGACCCGATCTGCTGATTTGTGGCAACGACGCTGCTGTTCCAGCGCTGTCTCGGGAATATTTTACTGTTCGGAGCTCTTATTCTTTCTATTATTTCATCTGAGAGCTCTAGCCGAGCAACCTGAGGTATAACCCCTGTCCCGTCCATTTTTATTATAGTCGATGATGAGAAATGGTCCCTGGTTCCCTTTGGGAATTCGATTTTAGCGACATCGTATTTTTACGGAACCTTCGGAAAGGTTCTTTGGATTATTTTGGATTCCCAGAATATTTCGGGAATTGATTTTTGGTATGTTTTAGCTTTCCGGATTTTTCCGGTAGCGTTCTGTGATTTTTTGGGTTGGAATCGGACTTCCGAAATTATTCGGGTCGTTCCGATTATTCTGTAGATTGGTTGTGGATTTTTATATATATATAAATTTGGGTTTCCCTGGTTTGGGATTTGCAGGAAATTATCGGCACTATTTCCCAGTTTTTGGGTTGACCAAAAACAGAGGAGATGCTGCCGGATTTTTTCGTAAATTCTAGATTATTTTAAAAATGAATTTAAAACGGATTTCGGAATTTTTATTTGATATTTTATTTTGGGTGACGACCGTATCGGTCAATGGACCCGGCTAAGTGCAAACGAAACCGGCTTCGCCCGGACGTTGAGGCATTAGCCCAGTTGAGGATTGGACCATATCTGAGATTCTATTTATCTTTATTTTTACTATTAATTTCTGTTCATATTTTATTAATATTTAAGTTTCGGACTAACGGCAGTTTTGTCTTATTTCAATTTATATAAATAAATTGTAATGGGCATAAGCCCAGCTGGCTGTGGTCTGTAACTGTAATTGGTAGCTTAGATTTTAATTGTTGGTTTTTGCGAGTTTTTCTATTTAACGAGTAAAATGAATAAAAAGTATTTTTAAGATTTTCTCACCTAAAAATTGACAAGTTTATTATTAATTAAAAATTACGTATTTCTTACTAAATAAGAAAAGTTACCTTTATATTTATAAACTATAAAAATACCAAGTTTTCATAAAATAATCTGGCATCTACGATGTTTTCCGAATTAAAAAAAATATAAAACAATCTTTTTCCCTCGTATTAAATCAACGCACAATAATCGTATTTTTCTGTGTTTGGTTAATTAAAAGAATTAAAATTGGATTAGGACGCCAATAGAGATTTCAACTAGCGTAGCTAGATTGGTAAACCTGAAATCTGAATCAATTTCTCGAATGTAGGAATTCGAGGACGATTCTGATTTCCGTCTCGAAGTCTTCTACATCTCCAGTCAATTCCTTTGAGGTAAGTATAGTTTGTGTTAGTTTACAGTTATTTATTTAATCGCTTTACTGTAAGTTTAAACCACGATGCAAACACGAAACTCTCTCTGAGAGCATTGTAACTACTGGGGACTGGGGAAATAGTGTAATGAGTATGACCATACTGTAACAAAACCCCTATCCTTTACTGTAACAAACCTAAGCCGGTCATATTTCATTGCCTGTTCAAATCATACTGTTTTACTGCTGAAAACTGTTCATGTTTAAACTGTTTAGATTTGCATGATTCTATTATTTAATTTAACTGTTAAAAATTAGTATGAATTGTACTTTGCTCCCTCCTGACTGGAGATACATTTTTAGGGGACATTGAGGATGCTGAGCTGTTAATCAACAGCTACTACGACCCTGTGTTGTACCCGGTTGTGCTACCAGAGTCCCCACAGGAGGACGTTGGGACTGAGGCCGATGATCCGGCTGATAGATAGATTTTCTTTCTCTGCATTGTTGTCATTTTCTTTCTGTTATTTCATTTCAGAACAATTTCCATTTTGTATTTAAATTTCAAAGTTTAATAAAGTTTATTTCCGATGTCGAGTTGTGACAAATAGTTGTGTTGTATGGTTATCTGCTACTGAACAGCTTACTGCCGCCGTCTCAACAACGGTGCAGGCTGGGCATGATCCGGTTCGACCCAATTATTTGGGATCGGGTCGTGACATATTTTTAGTGGTGGCCCATGCAGGTCGTTCGTACAATAAATTAGGAAAACATACCTAGAAACAATTAGAACACTAGAGCATTTGTCACGACATAGGACCGAATTATATAAATAAATATTTTTGTTTGATTATAGACTGGTAGGATACCTTGCTTATGTATGTACCCTAAACCTTCCAGATCATGGCCAAAGAAAAGACTACCCGATCCGGCCCTGCTGACGATGAGGTGTCATCAACCGATCACACCCCTTCTCATGCACGCCGGGACCCACCTTCCTTGTAGCTGACAGACCGTCCTCATGCTGCACCAGCTTCCCGGCCCGTTTATGCTTCCACAGCGCAAACAGTGGAACCTGCACAATCCCAGGTTGAGCCACAGACCCTTGCGGTAGTGGCCGCACCAGCTGCCCCACCAGTACCCGTGGATCCTACTGACCTAGTAAGAATGCTACGAGGAGTGCTTGAAGCACAGAGAGCTCAAGCAGAAGCCCACAGAGAGCAGACTGCTTCCCAAGTTGAAGCCCACCTCGAACAGACCGCGATTATGAGAGAAGGCATGGAGAATGCCCACAACGTGGCCATGGCTGCCCTCGAGAGAGGTAGAACCACTTTATCAGAGCCACCACCTGCCAAGGTAAGCATGATTCAGGAGTTAAGTTATATTTCATTAAGGCCATTCTTTTGATTAGAGGCGTATTATTGCATGAAGGTTGGAGATATAGAAAGCTTTAAGAAGCAAGACCCTTGACCTTTCAAAGGAACCGAGGGTATCATCTACGCCGATGAATGGCTAGACCATATGGAGCGTCTCTTGAGCGTCGCTCGACTCCCGAAGGACCTCAAGACCGAAGCTATAGGACCCCAACTACAGGATGTGGCGAGCACCTGGTATCGGAATGAACCCCGACTCTAGGACAAGCAGCTCGACTGGGACACCTTTAAGAGGCTGTTCCGCAGGAAGTTCTTCCCAATATCTGAGATATGGGAGATGGAAAGGCAATTCCAGAACCTGAAGCAGGGGAACATGACGGTCAGCGAATATGCGGCAGAGTTCGGCCGACTAAGCCGTTTTGTCCAGAACCTGGTAGCTGACCCCAAGGATCGTGTTGAGCGATTCAGGTATGGCTTACGAGAAGAGATTCGTACCCCTGTGATCGCAGGTGGCGCTAAGACTTATGAGAGGATCCTGATCTGAGCTCAAGACGTAGAGATGAGCCAGTCTTCTCGATCCAAGAGGGAGTATCCTGGAACTAGCAACTTCCAGGATAGTTAGAAGAGGCCCAACAACAACAGCAACAGGCCCTCGCACCAGCATCATCATCATCAGGCGAGAACCAATGACAGAGCACACCAGAAGCAGATCCCTGTCTGTGACTATTGTAAGAGACCAGGGCATCAGTCGAACATCTGCAGGAAGAGGCTAGGACACTGCCTAGTCTGTGGGTCTGCCACCCACCAAGTGAAGGACTGTCCCATGTCAGCCCACCGGACCGGAACCAACAAGCAAAGAGCTCCCCTACCTACTCAGCAACAACAGTTTGGACAGCACCAGCAGAAGACCGGGCGAGCTTTTGCCCTAGCAGCTGATGAGCAGGAGCCAGAGCAGGAACCCACCGTAGATGTCATCACAGGTTCTATTTATGTGTTTTCACATCCTGCTCTAGCATTATTTGATTCGGGTGCATCATATAGTTTTATATTATCAAAGTTTATGTCTGCACACCACATAGATTCGGGACTTAGCAAGGTGATTAGTAGAGTTATGACCGGTGGTAGACCTATACCCATCACTGAAGCTTATAATTGTCCTATAACCATCTCTGGCCATCAGTTCTCAACACCTTTACTAGTGATGCCCCTGCCCAACTATGATGTAGTCCTAGGGATGGACTGGTTAAGTGAACAGTATGCGCTGATAGATTATCATCAAGGATATATAATCTTCAGCCCACCAGGAGAACCGGAGTTTAAAATCTCTCGGGCTCCGGAAGATATGGAGAGTATCACCTACTCCTCAATCACCGAAGAACCCGGGCCTCCTCACCCTATTATTGCAGAATTTATGGATGTCTTTCCAGATAGACTTCCAGGATTGCCGCCGGATCGAGGTGTGGAATTCACCATCGATCTAGTACCCGGCTCTTCCCCTATTTCCTACGGATGCTACAGAGTCAACCCCAAGGAGGCTAAGGAGATGAAGGATCAGATCGACGAGCTGAAGTTGCAAGGATTTATCAGAGACGGGGCTTCACCCTGGGGAGTACCAGTTTTGTTCGTGCCCAAGAAGGATGGAACCGTGCGGATGTGCATCGACTACCGGGCGCTGAACAACATCACCATCAAGAACAAGTACCCCCTCCCCGGATCAACGACCTGTTTGATCAACTGAACGGAGCCAAGGTATTTTCAAAGATATATCTCAGATCAGGCTACCATCAAATCAATGTCAGGAAGGAGGATATTCCCAAGACAGCATTCAACACCAAGTATGGACAATTTGAATTCTTGGTCATGCCATTTGGACTGACAAATGCTCCTGCGGTATTTATGAACCTCATGAACAAGGTTTTTCATGAATATCTGGATCAGTTTGTTGTTGTCTTCATCGATGACATATTGATCTACTCGAAGATGGAGGAAGAGCATGAAGAGCACTTGAGGAAAGTATTGGGTACCTTGAGGAAGGAGAAGCTGTATGGTAAGCTATCCAAATGCGAATTCTTTTTAGACAAAGTGGAATTTTTGGGCCATGTTGTCACAGGAAAAGGAATTTTGGTGGACCCAAAGAAGATAGCTGCTATTGAGAAGTGGACTGCACCAAGCTCGGTTGCAGAGATCAGGAGCTTTTTGGGACTGGCTGGCTACTACCGGAAGTTCGTGAAGGATTTCTCCAAGATTGCGGAGCCAATGACGAAGCTTACCAGGAAAAATGAAGAGTTCATATGGTCTGAAGCGTGCCAGTCAGCTTTTGAGGAACTGAAGAAGAGGCTTACAACTGCGCCAATACTTGCGCTACCCGCAGGTACCGACGGTTTCTCAATCTATAGTGATGCTTCCGAAAAAGGACTGGGCTGCGTTCTTCAACAACACGGGAAAGTAATTGCTTATGCATCTAGACAATTACGGACTCATGAGAAGAACTACCCCACACATGATTTGGAGCTTGCAGCGGTGATTTTTGCTTTGAAGCTATGGAAGCACTACCTGTATGGAGAGAGAGTGGAAATATTTACGGACCACAAAAGTCTGAAATATGTTTTCACTCAGAAGGAGCTGAACATGAGACAAAGACGATGGCTGGAGCTAATGAAGGATTTTGATATCAACTTGCAGTATCATTCGGGTAAGGCTAATGTTGTTGCAGATGCACTTAGTCGATACCCGATGGCGATGTTCTTGACCAAGGAGCGCCATTTGCTGGAGGACATGGAGAAGCTTGGATTGGAAATTGTACTGCCCGAGAAAGAGATGAAGAAACTTGGAAGAGAAGCCATCGTACCAGAAGAGGAATCATCATTGATGCGGTTGCAAGTGCGTTCGAGTCTTATGGACAGGATCAAGGAGACACAATTCCAAGACGAGACGCTTTGCAAACTTAGAGACCAAGTGTTGGCAGGAACACTCGAAGGATTCTCAATCGCCAGCGACGGAGCATTGAAGAATGGTACGAGGCTTTGCGTACCAACTGGCGAACTGAGGAACGAGCTGATGCAAGAAGCGCACCAGTCGCAGTATTCCATACATCCAGGAGCCAATAAAATGTACCGGGATATGCGGACTATAGTATGGTGGTACGGAATGAAGAAGGACGTATCCAGGTATATGGCTAGATGTTTAATTTGTCAGCAAGTTAAAGCTAGCAGGCAGAGACCAGCAGGATTATTACAGCCGCTTGACATTTCGGAGTGGAAATGGGAGCACATAATGATGGATTTTGTATCGGGACTGCCTCGAGCCCAAGGAGGGAAGGATGCCATTTGGGTTATCGTGGACCGACTGACGAAGTCAGCTCACTTTATTCCTTTCAAGGTTGGTTTATCCACCGAGAAGTTGGCAACACTGTACATGCGGCACATCTACCGAATTCATGGAGTTCCGGTAAGTATCGTATCTGACAGAGATACTAGATTTACATCTCACTTTTGGAAGAGTTTGTATGACAGCTTGGGAACCCAACTGAAGTTCAGCACCGCCTACCACCCTCAGACTGACGGGCAATCGAAGAGAACAATCCAGACGCTAGAAGATATGCTGAGATCCTGCATCCTGGAATTTGGAGGGTTTTGGGAAGACCATTTGCACTTGGTAGAGTTCTCTTACAACAACAGCTACCAAGCTAGCATCGGAATAACACCATTCGAGGCACTCTATGGACGTCGTTGCCGCACTCCACTTGCTTGGGACGACGTCGGAGAACGAGTGTTGCTTGGACCTGAGATGGTGACCGAAGCAGCAGAGAAGGTGAGAATGATCAGAGACAAGCTCCGGATAGCCCAAGACAGACAGAAGCATTGGGCCGATTGCAGCAGACGGCCTTTGGAGTTTGAAGAAGGCGACAGTATGTTTGTGAAGATCTCGCCTACCATAGAAATAATTTGTTTCGACAGAGCAGGAAAGTTAAGCCCCAGGTACATTGGTCCATTTGAAGTACTTAGCAGGATTGGAGAAGTAGCTTATCGGGTGGCTCTACCCCCAAGTCTCGAAGGCGTCCACAACGTCTTCTACGTCTCGCAGCTGAGACGCTACATCCCAGACCCGAGCCATATCTTGGACCATTCAGAGCTGGAGATTGGACCCAGCCTCACAGTGCCAGAGAAACCAGTGGCAATATTGGACCGAGGTGAGAAGAGAACCAGGAACACCGTGACGCCAATAGTTAGAGTGATGTGGCGGCACAACTCACCAGGCGAGTCGACCTGGGAGCGAGAAGACCAGATGCGGGAGCAGTACCGTACCTGTTTGAGACTTAAGGTAATCCCTAACCTTGCTTTTAAATTTCGAGGACGAAATTTTCTAAGCAGGGAAGATTGTGAAACCCATATTTTCTGTGAATTAATTATTATTAGTGTTTTATTATTATTAAAGTTTTTGAATGTTAAAAATTATTTCAAATTAATTAAACATGGATTTTTGGTTTCAGACCCAGACCTGAGTCCGAACCCAGACCCAGGCCTGAGCCGAACCCATTTCTTTTTAATTTCTGATTGGTTTATAAAAAATAAAAAAATTTCTTTGGTGCTGGTCACGAGGACCAGCACACTAGCAAACCCACCTATTCTTTCTCTCCACTCTCTACTATCCTCACTTTCCACGATTCACCTCAACCAACCTCCTCATTCTTCTCCTGACCACCTGACTCATTCCCTTCTCCTTCTCCTTAAATTCCCAACCAAACCCCCATCACTCACAAGGAAGAACTCTATCCCTCTCTCTCTGTCCACAGTCTTTATCTCCCAGTTTCCCCTCTCCCGAAGTTTTGACCCGCGCCCGAGCTCCTCTCTGACCCGACGCCGCGCCGCCCATCGGCCGAGTATCCCCCGCGCCCGACTCCCCTCGCGAAGCCCCGGCTGCACCCGCGCCCGTCTCCTCTCGCGCGCCCACACCAGCGCCCGAGCGCCGTGCGGTCCCCTCTTTTCGGCCAACCGTCGACCCCCGCCGGCCTCCTCCAGGCCGACGCCCGTGTTCCGGCGACCCCCTGTCGGCCACGCCCTTTGCCGCACGTCTCCCCGTGCGACTTCCCCCTGACCAGTGCCCCTCTGGCCGATTTTCCCTCTGGCCAACTTCCCTGACTGTCTTCCCGCTGACCTAGGCGCGTGCCCTAGCCCGCGCACTCCCCTGGCCGCGATCCCGTAACCCGATCTGCTGATTGGTGGCAACGACACTGCTGTTCCAGCGCTGTTCCAGCACTGTTCCAGGAATATTTTACTGTTCGGAGCTCTTATTCTTTCTATTATTTCATCTGAGAGCTCTAGCCGAGCAACCTGAGGTATAACCCCTGTCCCGCCCATTTTTATTATAGTCGATGATGAGAAATGGTCCCCGGTTCCCTTTGGGAATTCGGTTTTAGCGACGTCGTATTTTTACGGAACCTTCGGAAAGGTTCTGTGGATTATTTTGGATTCCCAGAATATTTCAGGAATTGGTTTTTGGTATGTTTTAGCTTTCCGGATTTTTTCGGTAGCGTTCTGTGATTTTTTGGGTTGGAATCGGACTTCCGAAATTATTCGGGTCGTTCTGATTATTCTGTGGATTGGTTGTGGATTTTTATATATATATAAATTTGGGTTTCCCTGGTTTGGGATTTGCAGGAAATTATCGGCACTATTTCCCAGTTTTTGGGTAGACCAAAAACAGAGGAGATGCTGCCGGATTTTTCCGTAAATTCTAGATTATTTTAAAAAGGAATTTAAAACGGATTTCGGAATTTTTATTTGATATTTTATTTTGGGTGACGACCGTATCGGTCAATGGACCCGGCTAAGTGCAAACGAAACCGGCTTCGCCCGGACGTTGAGGCATTAGCCCAGTTGAGGATTGGACCATATCTGAGACTCTATTTATCTTTATTTTTACTATTAATTTCTGTTCATATTTTATTAATATTTAAGTTTCGGACTAACGGCAGTTTTGTCTTATTTCAATTTATGTAAATAAATTGTAATGGGCATAAGCCCAGCTGGCTGTGGTCTGTAACTGTAATTGGTAGCTTAGATTTTAATTGTTGGTTTTGCGAGTTTTTCTATTTAACGAGTAAAATGAATAAAAAATATTTTCGTATAAAATTAACTAAGATTTTCTCACCTAAAAATTGACAAGTTTATTATTAATTAAAAATCACGTATTTCTTACTAAATAAGAAAAGTTAGCTTTATATTTATAAACTATAAAAATACGAAGTTTTCATAAAATAATCTGGCATCTACGATATTTTCCGAATTCAAAAAAATATAAAACAATCTTTTTCCCTCGTATTAAATCAACGCACAATAATCGTATTTTCTGTGTTTGGTTAATTAAAAGAATTAAAATTGGATTAGGACGCCAATAGATATTTCAACTAGCGTAGCTAGATTGGTAAACCTGAAATCTGAATCAATTTCTCGAATGTAGGAATTCGAGGACGATTCTGATTTCCGTCTCGAAGTCTTCTACCTCTCCAGACAATTCCTTTGAGGCAAGTATAGTTTGTGTTAGTTTACAGTTATTTATTTAATCGCTTTACTACAAGTTTAAACCACGATGCAAATACGAAACTCTCTCTGAGAGCACTGTAACTACTGGGGACTGGGGGAATAGTGTAATGTCACGCCCCAGTTCCGGAATACGGGGACGTACACGGCCAGCTACACTGTATAAGGTACGAATACGCTATACGGTGATAACGGCTGTCCAGTCTGGTTGGGAATCCTAGCATGCAATCAATCTATGGCCTAAATCCGATCTCATATCCACAGGTAAATCACAATGAAACAATATCAAGAGAGAGAATCATATGAAAAACAGGAAATACTCATATGAAAATCAGGAATCTACAGTACAGGATAATAATGTAGACAAGTATACCTTCCCACAGTTCCTAGCATGGTCTGGAACTGAAGCACACCCTCCAAGTCAAGTCTGGAAGATCCACCAGGTCGGTCTCAGATAATCTGGGAACAATCCAGGGTTGGTCAGGCCAACCGCAGCAAGTACCAGAAATGAAGGCTCAAGGACGGGCGAAGAAATCCAGCAGGATAAAATATGAGAAGGAAAACATCTAAAAACAGTAAATAAAGGTAAGGGATCGTGCGGTACCAACGCACGATAACAATCCACAAGTATAGTGAAGCTAACACAATCACAATCTCCCTAGCATCCACTAACACCTGCACTGCCAGCTGGAAATCAATATCAGCTGGCTAGCAGGCAACAAGCCAAACAACACAGAAGAACAAGCGGCCACACAATGCCTACGGCTTGCTATTATTAGCTAACTAGGGTTATCACATGCCTAATTACTAACAAGATGCAATGAGACCTCAAGGTCCAGCTCCTGCTTGCTACTACCCGAATGGCCCCAACAAAAGAAAAAGATAGATATAGCAGGCACACTGCAGTAAGATACATGTGCCCTAAAGAAGTGCCACACTCGACGGAGGGCTGGGAATGCGCTCATCTCGACGGATAGCAACAAATCCCTAGTATATATATAGATACATAGGGCCGGGGTCAGACAAGCAACAGGTCACTGGGAAGTCCCCATGAACTACATGATTAATCTAGTTATTAGCCTAGTCAGTTTCATTATGGATCCCTGACCATGGTACTCAGGGATCCATGTCCTAGACATGATACAAGACAAGACTGGACTAGTGGCTTATACAAGCACAATCAAAAGAAATCAACCACGGTGTCAAGACGGGGTCATGCTGAGCAAGTCAGGACAAGCTGTCGCAACAGCAATCAAGAGTAAACATGTCATGTCGAGAGTACTAGTTAGGAGTGCGCCACTACGGACCACTATCAAGAATCAAGAGTATACATGCCAGGTTTACCATCAAGTCCAGAGTGCTAGTCAGGAGTGCACCTCTACGGGCCACAAATTAAGAATCAAGACAGGTCCAGGTCATCGTGTAATACCAGGAACAAGATCAAACCTATCAGTCACAAGAAGTCACATGCCCAAATCGTGACATGGATATCAAGTTGGGTACAAAAATCAGAACCTCTACTATAATCACATCTCAAGAATATATGGGAGCCTAGAGCTCCAATCATCCCGTCTGTCTATCCACCAGATCAATCTATGAAGAGTCACCCTTCTAGATGGATTCAATATCATGGCAGGAAGGTCAATAACCAAATATCCAAGCTAATCACTATAAGCAATGCTAGGCCCTCTGGCTCACAAGAATCCTCCAAGTCAATGATCACAAGCCACTAGAAAACGAGCCCCTCTAACTACCAAGACATAGCAATCAAACCAGGTTTTCCCCAACTACCGGAATACACAAAGGTACCAGGTTTTGGGCGTTTGGGAAGTCGAGTAAAAATCATATAATAATACCCTCGATATTCTCCTCGTTCCACGAAATATTCAAAATCACCAAAATCCAAGAATCCACATAGATCCACCAAGTCGATATCCCAAGATCGTACTCTCCATAATACTCAATCCTCAGTCATATCCACAAGTCACAACTCCCAATACATAGGACAACTGCCAGCTCTATCTGACTAGACTAGAACAACTCCTAGAATGAATGGTCAGGGTACAAGTGTATATTAATTAAATACCGTCAGAAGAGTGGCAAGGATTGCGTGAACCATTCTGGAGCAGATCCACAACCCTTAAACCAAACTAGGACCAGTGTTGCAGACCGTCTTCCGAGTGGAACCGCTCTCCTTACGCTATCCGACGGACAAGACGGATCAGGAGCTAGGCGACTGATCTAGTCTGGAGTCTACCTAGCAAGCAATGGGATCAGGTATACTATACCAAGGTGAACAGGCACGAGCCCAGTCCAGCAAACCAAAGGGATGGTTCTGCCCAATCCTTCGAACCGAATTCCCGATCGAGAATTCTGGAAAAATCCGGCAGAGTCTCCTTTGTATTCTGGACGGGAGCACCCTACGAATAGGGGCTAAAACCACTCGGCACAACCCGCCACAGAATCGCAGACTGAGAACACTAGGTCTCAGCTACCAGAAGCACTATGATGCGTACTGGGAACAAGTCGATAGCCGAGAACACTAAGTCTCGGCCTCCAGCAGCACTACGATGCGTACTAGAAATCAATCGAATCCGAGACCACTAAGTCCCGGCCTCCAGCAGCGCTACAATGCGTACTGGGCGCCAAGCCAACATGCATAATAATAAAATAACCGCCTCGCAGGGCTCACCACAACACATGCCCATAAATCCCTAACCCAAGCACAATCACCGCCACAAGAGTAGTTCGCCAAGCCGTTACCCGACCGCGAGTCGGACACGGGGCATACAGGGACAATCCATACAAGTGAGTCATGCTCGTGTCCTCGGAGGTGTGGATGACCCATCGGAGTTGTCCGATACGGTCTATCCCGGCATCGGACCAAGCTATCCTAAGTTATCATCTTGGCAGTTCTACTACTAGGCTACACTAATCATGGTTATAAATTACAAGTACAATTTAATTAAATGAAATAAAATCCAGGAGAGAGGGCAAGAGCCGTCGATGAGCAAGGGATACTTGCCTAGAGGGCTGGCTAGGTAAGCAAGTCTTCGGCGATCAGGATCCAGGCTAGCACGTCCATCGAGATCCTCAGAACACACAATAAACAATCATTAGAATTAAATAATAAAATAATGATAAAATCATGAAGAATTAGCACGAGGCTATACCGTACGGGTCCCGTAAGCAGCACAGGGATCGGGCATGGAAACCGAGGTACGCGGACTGATACGGGCATACAAATCGAGACGCACACGTATATCGAGATGCGCACGAGAATCGAGAGAACACAAATATCGAGACGAACGAGAAACATGAACGTGCACGTAAATCGAGACGTGCACGTAAATCGAGGAAATCACGAATATCAAGATAGCACACAAATTAATACGATACGTATATCGAGACGGCACAAAGACCAATGCGACACACAAATCAGAGCAAACACACAAATCGATGCGTGCACGCAAACCGAGGCAACATAAGATACAACATGGCATGCAAATCGAGGTATGTATGCAAATCGATGCGGTACGGAGATCAAGTGGCATGCAACCGAGGCGACACGCAAATTGGTACGGGTACGCGAATCGGAGCGGCACGAAAACCAAGAAAGGCACAAAGGCCAAGGCATGGAAAACGAGGTGGTGCACAACCGAGGTGGCACGGTGCCCGAGGCAGCACGGGGCTCGAGGCGTCCCGCTGCCCAAGGCAACACATAGACCGAGGTTGCACGAAAACCGAAGCCGTACACAAATCGAGGTGCACGTACATCGGGGAATGCAACCCGAGGAAAAGCACAGAGCACGAGGGCTCGCTGCACGAGAGTGCACTGCTCGAGACAGCACGCTCGACGAGGCAGCACACAAAACGAGAAAGAGAGGGAGAGGGGAGCTCGGGAACCTCACCGGCGGGCGCAAGGCGGCTCGGCCAGGGTCGGGTCGGGCTCCGACGGAGGAGAGCAACGGCGGCAGGAGCTCCGGCGGCCATGGGGCTCATCCAGCGGAAGAGGGAAGGAAGTGGTGGTGGCCGCGGCTGAGAGTGATGGGGACGATGATGATGGTGGTCGAAGAAGTGTTGGTGGCGGTGGAGGCTGATGGCGGTGGCCGCGGAGAAGGAGGCGGCCATGGAGGATGGTGGATGGAGGTGGCAGTGGTGGGAGATGGTGGCACAGGCGGTGGTCGCGGCTGCAGTGGTGGGCAGTGGCGGCGGTCGGCGGTGCTGGTGGGTGATGGTGGCAGCGGTGGCCGGAGCTGGCCGGGGAAGAGCAGGAGAGAAGAGGGGGAGATCGAGAGGAAGAGGGAAGGGAGTGAGCTCGAGAGAGAGAGAGAGCTGAGGGAAAAGGAAAGGTGGAGGGGGCTGGTCCAGTGAGGGGTCGGAAGAGAGAGAGTGAAGAGAGAGGTGAGGGGGTTAGGTAGGGGGTGTCGGCTGAGTGAAAAGTGAGGGGGAGAGAGAGAGTGAAAGCATGGGTTGGGGTTAGTGTTAGGTAAAGGGGAGGAGATGGAATAATAATAATAATAATAATAATAATAATAATAAAAATTGATAGTAAATTTAGTGGCAAGAATAATAATATGGATAAAATTCACCCTCAAGAAAATATCAATAAAATTTTAACTATACCCAAATTTAAATTTCCCAAAAATACAAAATACAGTCAGATACCTATTTCAAAAATAGGGATTTGACATGTAATGAGTATGACCATACTGTAACAAAACCCCTATCCTTTACTGTAACAAACCTAAGCCGGTCATATTTTATTGCCTGTTCAAATCACACTGTTTTATTGCTGAAAACTGTTCATGTTTAAACTGTTTAGATTTGCATGATTCTATTATTTAATTTAACTGTTAAAAATTAGCATGAATTGTACTTTCCTCCCTCCTGACTGGAGATACATTTTTAGGGGACATTGAGGATGCTGATCTGTTAATCAGCAGCTACTACGACCCTGTGTTGTACCCGGTTGTGCTACCAGAGTCCCCACAGGAGGACGTTGGGACTGAGGCCGATGATCCGGCTGATAGATAGATTTCCTTTCTCTGCATTGTTGTCATTTTCCTTCTGTTATTTCATTTCAGAACAATTTCTATTTTGTATTTAAATTTCAAAGTTTAATAAAATTTATTTCCGATGTTGAGTTGTGACAAATAGTTGTGTTGTATGGTTACCTGCTACTGAACAGCTTACTGCCGCCGTCTCAACAACGGTGCAGGCTGGACATGATCCGGTCCGATCCAATTATTTGGGATCGGGTCGTGACACACATCTTCTTTAAGGTGCTACATTTGAAACGTTGTGTGTACAGTTATTTCAGTTTCAGAATTTTCCATCGAAATTTGTGCCTCGGCACTAACAGGGACTAGGGGGCAGAGCAGGAGGGGGGACGGTGATGTTGGTTGATGGTGTGGTGGTGATGATGATGATGGTGATGATGTTGGTGATGGTGGTGGTGGTGATGGCCGGGGGGTGTGGCGAGGTCGGGGAGGGGGGGAGTGCGGCGACGCCGTGGAGGGGTGCTGTCATGTCCCAGAACCAGAATACTGGAGAGCGGGAGAATGACTCAGCCAGCTACGTATTACGGGTAGATGAATACCGTATAATACGATCAATGCTGTCTAACCAGACGAGGGGGTACATACTACATGAAAGTCTTACTATGGTCACATCACATTTATTGTCTCAATTATTCCAAAACAAGAAACAGAAATAGAGAACATGTAAGATAAAGCAGTAAGGCGTCCCAAACGCTTAGTCAAAATGTTCTTGAGATCTGGCTTTACAAAATATAGCCAGATGGTATAGTAACATATACACAATTGTTATCAGCTGCAGTCTGACTTAATTACAATTATGTAAAAGTAAGTGTAAGACAATCCGACTAACATGTCGGTGCCAAACGGCTAAGTATGAAGTAAATAATAAAATGAGCGATGAAGTAAGGAACCCACTCGAGTCCTCCTGCGATCATTCCCCTAGTATTGACCATCTTGGAGGTAGAAGTAAGCTGGATCCTCGAGAACTGGCTCTAAATCTGGCCATGCAAAACCAGAGAGGTTAGACCTCTAATAGCAAGTACCACAAGGGAGCACGATATGAAGGATTAAACCAGTAAGTAAGAGGATATAATAATAGATCTCTGCTATCTACTAGGAATCATATAACATCACGATACTTCGAACCAACCTCCCAACCAAACAAGGACAGAAGTTGGTCCGTCATGTCCTGACATTCTGATCATCTCAGTTAAGCAACAGAGTAGGTACAGTACACAAACAAATCATCTTGAACGGCCAATCAACTACTACGGCTTGCTATTGTGAGTCCCAAGTTATCCTGGAATTATGCAAATAGGGATTCCTCAGTTCTTACTATATGCGAGCAAGGCTAGTCTATCCAGTCAATCAATTGCACCAATCATGTAGTTAGACGAGTCCCAGCGGGACTCCCACCGTTATAGCATGTACAATAATATAAGCAGATACCGTTCCCTGCCCGTGTGACAGATTTACAGTATCTGTAGGAACCAGCCGGCCTGTCGGGCACTTAATAGTCCCAAGAGGGCTGCCATGTAAGAACTCGGGAATCCATTCTCTCTATGCCATCGTTATTTTATTTGACTTAATGGTCTCTACGTTGAGTGAAGTTCCATGCCGTGGATCATGGTCATTCAAATGAGTACTCTTGTACGGGGTACGATATGCGCAACTCTATAACGATACCCGTGCGGCTATGTTGTAGGTCTTACATAGCGTAATGCAACAATCAAATCTAACCACGGAGTAATCATGCCTTGACCATAAAGTACACATGCTGTTTTTGTAATATAAATAACTAAATAAATAATTTGAAGCCTGCATGTGCCTGTATGCCAATATTCGGGATCGGCTAATCGATTGCAATAGTTCATTACATGAACGTGTCTCATTCATTCATTCAATAAGACGACTAGCCAGTCTCTTAGTTCCAACTAGGAACGCATGATCAATATTTAGTCAATGTCACAATCATTATCAATGGTGACAAGACATGAAAGTCAATTAGTATTAAATGGGGTCGAGTCTATAACTCCTTAGAGTTAAGTTCCAGTCATACTGGGTATCCATGGATCAATCAGGACACAAGGCGCATTTCACATAACAATTTGTATTATCAATATTAACATATCATGATTTTATCAAGTTCATGCCAAAAGGCGTAAGGATATAATAGAAGAATTATCATGCCATCATTAAATGAATAAGTTATAGAGCAAATAGTAACACCCAGGTTAGAAAGTCACGCCGACAAGTCTAGGCTAAGGCCAACAAGTCACGCCAAGTCTAGCAGGTTGGAGTGAGCGTGTAAACAGCGTAAGCGTGAAAAGTGGTTCACGTTAGCACGCACAGTGTGAGCGTGAAGGGAAATTCACGCACTCATAAGTAAGCGTGAAAAGTGAGCGTGGAAAGCGTGATAAGAAATTCACGCACGCACGCAAAGACGAGATAAGAAATTCACGCACGCACAGCGTGAGCGTGACTAAAAATCTACGCACGCACGCAAAGACGTGAGCGTGACTAAAAATCCACGCACACTCATGAGAACGTGAGCGTGACTAAAAATCTACGCTGACACGTAAAGACGTATGCGTGACTGAAAATTCATGCACGCACGTAAGAACGTGTGCGTGACTAAAAATCCACGCTAACATGTAAGAACATGAGCGTGACTGAAAATCCACGCTAACATGTAAGAACATGAGCGTGACTAAAAATCCACGCTAACATGTAAGAATATGAGCGTGACTAAAAATCTACACTAACATGTAGGAACATGAGCGTGACTGAAAATCCACGCTAACATGTAAGAACATGAGCGTGACTGAAAATCTACGCTAACATGTAAGAACATGAGCGTGACTCAAAATTCACGCAGACACGTAAGAACGTGTGCGTGACTAAGCCTTCATCCCAAGCCAGAAAATGAAATTCCCAGCCAGAAAGCATGCTAAGTTGGGAGATCAAAAACCATGAACAACCGAGAATATAACAACTTAGATCTAGGAGAAACCAGCCGAAGAAATCAAAAATGCTAATTAGTAAACTCTCTCAGAATCATGAGAGGATGAGAAATGAACCATAAAAATGGTTCTCCAAGCAAGAAGCAAGATTTGCACTTGCCTGCTGCTACTGCTGGTAGGTGGAGAAGTGATGAGATGAAGAAGAAGAAGTAATGGTGAAGAATGAGAGTTATGAGGAGAGAGAAGAGATGGGGGCTTAAATAGGAAGGATGGTGGTAGGTGGGGCTATAGGGTCGGGTTTGATCGGGTCCAACCAAGGCCAACCCGAAGCAAGCAGAGAGGTTAAAAGCAGGAAATAAAATACAGAAATAAATTACAGGAATAAAATTGCAGGAAATAAAATGCAGATAATTAATTAACATGAAATTAAAAGAAATTAAATACAGGATAATATATGATAAATACTAAATAAATATACATGAATTGTACATGTATAAAAGTACGCATTCTGGAAACGGGGAGTGACATCTCTACCCACCTTAGAAAAATTCCGTTCTCGGAATTTCAAATCTAAGCAGGTAGAAATATCGGAGCTAAACTAATACAAGCAATTTTAGTAAGCAAGCAATCATTTCACCATATCAAAAGCAAGTACTATATTTGTAAATCCATCATTCTACGATATCAAGTAGCTCTGTCCATAAGGTGATCAGCATGAAGAATTAGGACAATCAATGTTCACAGAAAGAGATATACCTTGTGAGTCAAACAGGCGTGGATACCGTGATCGGATGTCATCCTCACGTTCCCACATTGACTCTCCCAAGGAGTGATGACTCCAAGCAACACGGACAAGACTAATTATTCTGTTCTTGAGTATCTTCTCTCTTCGGTCCAAAATGGACACAGGCTGTTCCTCGTAAGACAGGTTGGTACCAACAACCAGCTCAGAATGATCGAGAACATGACTTGGGTCCGATACATACCTACATAATTGAGATACATTAAACACGTCATGCATCTCTCGTAACGAAGGTGGGAGGGATAAACGATAAGCAACATCGCCTATCCGATCAAGGATAACAAATGGGCCTATGTACCGCGGACTCAATTTTCCGCGAACGCCAAATCTAATGACCCCACGAGTAGGTGAGATCCGCAAGAATACGTGGTCCCCAACAGAGAACTCTAACGGCCTACGATGCTGGTCCGCCCAATGACGATGCCGGTCTTGCGTAACTCGAAGTCGCTCTCTAATTCCCTTAACCACTTCAACCGTCTGGACAATCATTTCTGGGCCTAACATCTTCCTCTCCCCGATATCATCCCATGCAAGCGGCGACCTGCACTTCTTACCATATAGTGCTTCAAATGGTGCCATCTAGATACTGGCTTGATAACTATTGTTGTATGAGAACTCGACTAAGTGCAGGTGACTCTCCCAAGACCCTCCAAAATCTAGAGTGCAAGCTCGTAACATGTCTTCTAAAGTCTGAATCGTTCTTTCTGATTGCCCATCCGTCTGCGGATGGTAGGCTATGCTAAACCTTAACTTGGTACCCAGACTATGATATAAACTCTTCCAGAAATGTGATGTAAAGCGGGTATCTCGATCCGACACAATACTGACAGGGACTCCATGCTGCCTGACTATCTATTGCATATACAACTCTGCCAACTTTTCTGTAGATTGCCCTACTCTGAAAAGAAGAAAGTGTGCTACCTTCGTAAGTCGGTCCACTATTACCCAAATAGCGTCCTTACCACTTGGTAATCTCGATAAACCGGTCACAAAGTTTATTGTAATATGCTCCCATTTCTATTCCGGAATAGGAAGCGGTTGCAATAACCCAGCTGGCCTCTACTGTTCTGCCTTCACTTGCTGACATACCAAGCAACGGGAAACAAATCTAGCTATCTCCCTCTTCATCCCGTTCCACCAGAAATGCTGCTTGATATCTTGGTACATCTTGGTCCCTCCAGGGTGAATAGAATACTGAGAACTGTGGGCTTCTGCCATAACCTTCTGTCTGATATCTCCACTAGGTACACATAGACGTGATCCAAACCTAAGTGTACCATCTTCATGAATTTTCATCTCCTTCCTGAGTCCTGACTCACATTCTGCCCTAAGCTTCTGAATCCTTGGGTCTTGTGCCTGAGCTGCCTTGATCCTGCCCACCAAGTCGGATTGAACTTGTAGACTTATTAGAACTCCTACATCACCAGGAAGTATAACTTCGATGCCCATCTCCTGAAGGTCTTCTAAGATATACCTCTGTGTTGTCAACATAAATGCGCCGCCTCTCCTGCTAAGAGCGTCTGCTACCACACTAGCCTTGCCTGGATGATACTGAAGCTCTACGTCATAATCCTTGATCAACTCCAACCATCTTCTCTGCCTCATGTTCAGCTCCTTCTGAGTAAAGATGTACTTCAGACTTTTATGGTCTGTGTACATGTCCACTCGGTCACCATATAAGTAATGCCTCTATAGCTTCAGAGCAAACACTACTGCCGCTAACTCTAAATCATGAGTTGGGTAATTCTTCTCGTGGTCCCGAAGCTGCCTAGATGCATATGCTATCACCTTCCCATGCTGCATAAGGACACATCCAAGTCCTTTACCTGACGTATCACAATATACTGTAAAACCTCCGGGTCCAACTGGCAATATAAGAATAGGTACTGATATCAACTTCTGCTTCAAAGTCTCGAATAATGCCTGACATTCTGCCGACCAAACGAATGGTACATCCTTCCTGGTCAAGCGGGTCATGGGTGCTGAAAGTCTTGCAAAGTCTGACACAAACCTTCTGTAATATCCTGCCAATTCCAAGAAACTCCGCACATCTGCTACGGTCTTGGGTACTGGCCAACTTTCTACTGCTTCTATCTTCTTGGGATCTACTGCTACTCCAGCTCCTGATATGATGTGACCCAAAAACGAAATGTGATCCGACCAAAACTCACACTTGCTGAGCTTGGCATACAACTGGTTCTCTCTCAGAACCTGCAACACTTTCCTGAGGTGGTCTTCATGCTCCTCTTCACTAGCAGAGTATACGAGAATGTCGTCAAGAAATACAATAACAAACTGGTCTAAGTATGGCATAAAGATGCGATTCATCAAATCCATGAATATTGCTGGAGCATTGGTCAAACCAAACGGCATTACTAAGAACTCATAATGCCCATACTTTGACCTGAATGCTGTCTTGGGAATATTTTCCTTCCGAACCCTCACCTGATGGTACCCTGAACGAAGATCTATCTTGGAGAAAACTCTAGCTTTGCTCAACTGATCAAATAAGTCGTCGATCCTGGGTAATGGGTACTTGTTCTTCACTGTTGCCGCGTTAAGCTTCCTGTAGTTAATGTACAATCTGGATGACCCATCCTTCTTTCCCACAAGTACTACTGGTGCTGTCCATGGTGACACGCTAGCTTGGATGAACTTATTCTCCTTCAGTTCCTCTATATGCTGATATACCTTGGCCTGCTCTGAATCCGCCATTCTGTAAATCCGATCTGATATCGGTTTAGTTTCTGGTGCCAATTCTATGCTGAACTCAATATCTCTAACCGGTGGTAGACCTGGAAGTTCTTCGGGAAATACATCTAGAAACTCTTCAACTACCTTCGGAATCTGAACTTCTTCCATTGCCGCTATTACTCCCTGTTCTTGCTGAGTTGCCACTGATCTGACTAAGGTGAACCACTCCATGCCTGGAATATCAAAAGATACACTCCCTCTACGATAATCTATTGTCGCATGACTGTCTTTCAGCCAGTCTATGCCTAAGATAACGTCGAAATTTCCAACAGAAAATTCTATCAACCGGATGGGTAAGGAATGCCCGTAAACTACAACACTACATGCTAAAATAACTCTACTAACTCCTACGAGTCCATTACCAGTGAGTATATTCAACCTCCCTGGCAATGCCTCGAACTCCATTCCTAGTCGCGTCGTAAATTGTGCAGATATAAATGAATGGGATGCTCCCGAATCAAACAATGCTACTGCGGGATATGAGGCGACGAGAATGTTACCTGCCACAACATCTCCCGATGCCAATGCCTCCTCCAAGGATAAAGTGAATGCCTGCCCTCGACCTCCTGGCTGGTTTCCATGTGCTGCGGCCTAGCCTGATGCTGTTGCTGGCCCCTTCCTTGATGATGTTGGGGTGGTCTATGCTGGTGTTGCTACATCGACGGTCCCTGCTGCCGAAACATCTGAGCCTACGGACGCTGTGCCAACGGCCTCACTGCCACTGCTGTTCCTCGATACTGGCCTGCCCCTGGGGCTGGCAGAGCAGGAAACTGCTGCCCTGGTCCTCCTGACCTCGAATTCATGGGACATGTGGTAACCCGATGGTCTGAATTTCCATATATCAGACACAGTCCATTCAATGTCCGACACACATCTATAGTGTGCCCCATCTTCTCGCAATAAGTGCAGTCCACCGGGGGTTGCTGGTTCTTTCTCTGTTGCTGTTGCTGCTGCCTGGGTGGTGGTGCTGGTCCTCGTATCGCCACATCGTGGATACGAATGCCAGTGGATGGTGCTGTTGTTCGGGGCGCTGCTCCCCCTCCTCCTTCAATCTGACTGTGGGATCTCTTCTGACCCCCAGTCCTTACTGCAAGCCTCTGAATGGTGATCTCATGCCTTCGAGTTGCAGTCAATACTTCATCAAAAGTCTGGTAATTGTGCCCCTCTATCAATTGCAAGAGTTCAAGAAGAAACCCTTGCTGAAACTTCATGGCCCTCTGGCTCTCTATTGCTACCATCTCTGGGACAAATCTACTCAATCTGCAGAACTCCGCTGCATAAGCATCTACAGTCTTGCCGGCCTGCCTGAGGCTGATAAATTTCTGTTGTAGCTCAAACTGTGCCACAACTCCATAGTACTTCATCTTGAATCTTGCAGTGAAATCGTCCCAAGCCACAGGACGTCTGATGTCCACCTCCTCTGATTCCCACCAATCACGTGTGAGATCATGAAGTAACAACTTCACTAGATCCACACGTTCTTCTGCCGGTATCTTAGCTGCTGTCAGAATAGCCTCAATATCCTTAAGCCATGCATCTGCTGATATGGCATCCTCCGTGCCCTCGAAACGGCGGGGGTTGTACTTGTAAAACCTGGCTGATGCTCCTGAATCTGGCCTTGTCCCTCTTTCCAATGCCGTCTGCAATCCTTGGTTGAGCAACACATTCTGCTCTTATAGCTGAGTGTGCATGCCCTGTTGGGCCAGCATCTGATGTTGCTGGGTAGCCATTATTTCTCTCATGATCTCCAGAAGGACTGGTGTGTCCACTTGGATAGGTGGAACTGTTGGTGGTGGTGGAACATCTGGATACTGCGATCCAGCTGCTGCTTCCACTATCACTTCTTCCTGGGTAGCCTCTTGAGTTAGTACTGGCCCTTGTTGCTGACCAACCTGGTCAGGTTGTCCATGCTGCTCCTGCTGTTGTCCAGCTCTGACCGATACGGACGAAGTGCCCCTAAGAAAAGGGACAAGAGAACAATCAAACAACCGGACATGAAGGATCAATGAAGTCAAAGGATACCGGAATGTCAAGCAAGGGTTGAGAATAACGAATCATGAGATCAAGGGGGAACACGTGTGATTGGGACATCCTATAAATCAAAACACCCTACAAGTCTGAAATCAGACCTGCATGGGCCACCACTAAAACCTTGTCACGCCCCAGAACCAGAATACTGGAGAGAGGGGGAATGACTCAGCCAGCTACGTATTACGGGTAGATGAATACCGTATAATACGATCAATGCTGTCTAACTAGACGAAGGGGTACATACTACATGAAAGTCTTACTATGGTCACATCACATCTATTGTCTCAATCATTCCAAAACAAGAAACAGAAATAGAGAACATGTAAGATAAAGCAGTAAGGCGTCCCAAACACTTAGTCAAAATGTTCTTGAGATCTGGCTTTACAAAACATAGCCAGATGGTATAGTAACATATACACAATTGTTATCAGCTGCAGTCTGACTTAATTACAATTATGTAAAAGTAAGTGCAAGACAATCCGACTAACATGTCGGTGCCAAACGGCTAAGTATAAAGTAAATAACAAAATGAGCGGTGAAGTAAGGAACCCACTCGAGTCCTCCTGCGATCATTCCCCTAGTATTAACCATCTTGGAGGTAGAAGTAAGCTGGATCCTCGAGAACTGGCTCTAAATCTGGCCATGCAAAACCAGAGAGGTTAGACCTCTAATAGCAAGTACCACAAGGAAGCACGATATGAAGGATTAAACCAGTAAGTAAGAGGATATAATAATAGATCTCTGCTATCTACTAGGATTCACATAACATCACGACACTTCGAACCAACCTCCCAACCAAACAAGGACAGAAGTTGGTCCGTCATGTCATGACATTCTGATCATCTCAGTTAAGCAGCAAAGTAGGTACAGTACACAAACAAATCATCTTGAACGGCCAATCAACTACTACGGCTTGTTATTGTGAGTCCCAAGTTATCCTGGAATTATACAAATAGGGATTCCTCAGTTCTTACTATGTGCGAGCAAGGCTAGTCTATCCAGTCAATCAATTGCGCCAATTATGTAGTTAGACGAGTCCCAGCGGGATGCCTGCCGTTATAGCATGTACAATAATATAAGCAGATACCGTTTCCTGCCCGTGTGACAGATTTACAGTATCTGTGGAAACCAGCCGGCCTATCGGGCACTTAATAGTCCCAAGAGGGCTGCCATGTAAGAACTCGGGAATCCATTCTCTCCATGCCATCGTTATTTTATTTGACTTAATGGTCTCTACGTTGAGTGAAGTTCCATGCCGTGGATCATGGTCATTCAAATGAGTACTCTTGTACGGGGTACGATATGCGCAACTCTACAACGATATCCGTGCGGCTATGTTGTAGGTCTTACATAGCATAATGCAACAATCAAATCTAACCACGGAGTAATCATGCCTTGACCATAAAGTACACATGCTGTTTTTGTAAAATAAATAACTAAATAAATAAATAAATAATTTGAAGCCTGCATGTGCCTGTATGCCAATATTCGGGATCGGCTAATCGATTGTAATAGTTCATTACATGAACGTGTCTCATTCAATCATTCAATAAGACGACTAGCCAGTCTCTTAGTTCCAACTAGGAACGCATGATCAATATTTAGTCAATATCACAATCATTATCAATATGGTGACAAGGCATGAAAGTCAATTAGTATTAAATGGGGTCGAGTCTATAACTCCTCAGAGTTAAGTTCCAGTCATACTGGGTATCCATGGATCAATCAGGACACAAGGCGCATTTCACATAACAATCTGTATTATCAATATTAATATATCATAATTTTATCAAGTTCATGCCAAAAGGCGTAAGGATATAATAGAAGAATTATCATGCCATCATTAAATGAATAAGTTATAGAGCAAATAGTAATACCCAGGTTAGAAAGTCACGCCAACAAGTCTAGGCTAAGGCCAACAAGTCACGCCAAGTCTAGCAGGTTGGAGTGAGCGTGTAAACAGCATGAGCGTGAAAAGTGGTTCACGTTGGCACGCACAGTGTGAGCGTGAAGAGAAATTCACGCACTCATAAGTGAGCGTGAAAAGTGAGCATGGAAAGCGTGATAAGAAATTCACGCACGCACGCAAAGACGAGATAAGAAATTCACGCACGCACAGCGTGAGCGTGACTAAAAATCCACGCACGCACGCAAAGACGTGTGCGTGACTAAAAATCTACGCACGCTCATGAGAACGTGAGCGTGACTAAAAATGCACGCTGATACGTAAAGACGTGTGCGTGATTGAAAATTCACGCACGCACGTAAGAACGTGTGCGTGACTGAAAATCCACGCTAATATGTAAGAACATGAGCGTGACTGAAAATCCACGCTAACATGTAAGAACATGAGCGTGACTGAAAATCCACACTAACATGTAAGAACATGAGCGTGACTCAAAATTCACGCAGACACGTAAGAACATGTGCGTGACTAAGCCTTCGTCCCAAGCCAGAAAATGAAGTTCCCAGCCAGAAAGCACGCTAAGTTGGGAGATCAAAACCCATGAACAACCGAAAATATAACAACTTAGATCTAGGAGAAACCAGCCGAAGAAATCAAAAATGCTAAGTAGTAAACTCTCTCAGAATCATGAGAGGATGAGAAATGAACCATAAAAATGGTTCTCCAAGCAAGAAGCAAGATTTGCACTTGCCTGCTGCTACTGCTGGTAGGTGGAGAAGTGATGAGAGGAAGAAGAAGAAGTAATGGTGAAGAATGAGAGTTATGAGGAGAGAGAAGAGATGGGGGCTTAAATAGGAAGGATGGTGGTAGGTGGGGCTATAGGGTCGGGTTTGATCGGGTCCAACCAAGGCCTACCCGAAGCAAGCAGAGAGGTTAAAAGCAGGAAATAAAATGCAGAAATAAATTGCAAGAATAAAATTGCAGGAAATAAAATGCAGACAATTAATTAACATGAAATTAAAGGAAATTAAATACAGGATAATACATGATAAATACTAAATAAATATACATGAATTGTACATGTATAAAAATACGCATTCTGGGAACGGGGAGTGACAGGTGCCGTGCACGGCGGGGGGGGGGGGGGGGGGGGGGGGGGGGGGGGGGGAGGGGGGGGGAGGGGGGGGGGGAGAGGGCAGGCACGTGTGACGGGGAGGGGGAACACACAAAAGGAGACAAGGACATTTTGTCAAAAAAAAAAAAAAAATTGACCGTTCGTTTTAGACAGAAACTGTCCAAGGTGGAGGTGTCATACATTCATGTAAACTTGTGGGGTGCACCTTAAATAAGCGTAAAAAAAATTGGTGCCACTCAAATATTCTCAATAATTTTTCTTCCCCAAGAACATTTTTCCGTGAACCAAAGGTGGCCTTAGCATATAAGTCAAGAATTTCATATAAAACCCGAAATAGAGCACGTTGTAGAACTGGGAATTGTCATGAGCACTATTACAGACAACATACCTGACAACCTTTATTTTATTTTTTAAAACTGCCAAAAAAAAAAATTACGAGAAATTATCTTTCCTATAAAACCCGAGATAGAGCACAATATCGATCTTCTCTATTTTCCAAGAAATTATAATGGTAATCGATCGATCTATTTTAGCATGGACATATTAAATTTCCATGCACCATGCATGCACATGTTGAAGTTGAACTCGAAATTAAAAACCTCCCAAGTAGGGAAGCATCACATTAAAACCAAGAGCACGCAGTCAGAAAAGATCATTTAATATTTGAACTTAATTGGAACAATAAGTAAAGGCCAGGGAACTAATTATTTCCGATGCTGCATTTATTTATTTATTTACAGAATTAAAGAATTATAATTGTACACGGAAAAAGAATGAAAGAATAGTTCAGTAGCCTTGAATGAAGATTAATAACGAACTTGTCATCGTTAATTTGTACCGGGCGCCCTGGCTAGAGCCTAGTTCTCATTGTTTGAACAAACGGCGCGACGCGACACGACACGAGTAGCTAGCTGGCTAGCTATGATCATTCGTGCGATGATGAAGAAAAGGTCCCGCTCAACTGTCGAGCGTAGGCCACTACGGCTTTGGCCCATCTCTTGATCTCATTCTTGAGCTTCTTTTGATCCAACTCCTCCAGTGGCTTAGCCTCCATCTCCAGCTTCAGCTCCGGCTCCGGCTCCGACTGCAGGAAGCGTGCTCGCTTCATAGAGTACTCCTCTCCTCCGGCGTCCCAACGACGTTGCAGATCAATCTTCGTCTTCTCCGACATGCTTCTCTCTCTCTCTCTCTCTCTCTCTCTCTCTCTCTCTCTCTCCCCTTTATAATTAAGTTAACTTTGGTTGGTGAATATTTTGATTTATATATAAAGGTTAGGCAATTATATATGGTCTGTTGTAGAAGTTTGATCAAACTCTGCATGCAACAATTCTAAATATTCTCCGCACGCATATATTTTAGGATGTTTCTTAGAACTAACAAACGTTGCTTGCAAGTAATCTGATCATAGAGCCAGCCAAATTGTTGATATGGTCCATGTGAGAATAAGTATATATATTCCCTTGTTTACCAAACGAATATTCATTCTAGAGAACATATATCTGTTATTTTTCTATTTTTATAAATAAAAGTCGTCTGAAAGTTGCTACAGAAAGCAATAACATATTTGGTAAAACATTATTCTTTAATTAATGGATTATGGTGAATATTGAAAATGTCCCTACGATCTGTGTATTCCCAATTTGGAGTTCATAAAAAAATTAATTAAGTATATTTTTGGATGCTGTATTTAAAAACAAATTGTGTGTGTCCTTCGTAAGTTGTACCAAGGCTTTTACCGAATAAAAAAGGTAGAAGCTCATACCAAATATATGGCTTTGGATGCTCTATTTAAAAAAAAATGATAATAATTTATCCAAAGTGTTCTTTTAAAAAAAAAAAAAAAATTTCTTATGTGACAGCTGACGTGACATCTGAATTGTTAATTAGCTTGACAAATTTTTAAAATTAAAATTAATATTAACATTAAAATAAAAATAATATTATTAATATTTAAAATATATTTACATTAATATTAAAATTAAAACTAAATTGAAATATTAAAATAATGTTGTTTAACATGCCACATCAACATAAGTAAGTATGAAAAGGAGGAACATTTTTTAGAAATTAAGAGCATTACTCTAATAAAAAAAAAAAAAATGAGGAAGCTTAAGCAACACAAGTCAGTTGTACCAAGTACAAGCCCAACCCAGTCCTAGTTTTCCTCCGCGTATTCTCTTTAGGAGCAATATGAGAATAAAATGCTCCCGACAAATTAAAAAAATAAAACAAAATGTCTCCTTTTTTATACCAAATGGGACAACAAAATCCTACATATGAAACTCGTAGGAGTTTCAATGCTTCACATAAAAAGAAGAAGAGAGTTTATAAGTAATAATATATAATTCAGCATAATTGTGCGGCATCTCTCGTATGTTAAGAATTAATCTAAGGTGGTGCATCAATTCATGGGTTGGGAAATTCAAATTGATTACTTGAACCAGACCCTTGTTAGTTATATATATATATATATATATATATATATATATATATATATATATATATATATATATATATATATGTTGAGTGCACTGTCTCAATTTTACAATTCTTGCAAGCTATAGCTTCTCCAATTGGTCTCCACTGCAGTGCAGTGCTGCCTACAACGTATTTCTTTTACGTACCTTGAACTAGTCACGTCTATGTAATGCCAGCATGATCGACGAGGAAACTTTCATCAAACATAAAGAGTAGCATACATTCGTCACGATAACGAGAGAGAGAGGAGTTCAACAACATCAATATTAGCATCCCCTCACACATAACACATTAATTAAATTTTTGCATCAGCCAATGTTAATATATATATATACCGGGTAGATAAATATTTCACAATGTTTCACCAAATTTATGAGCCCGTGTCGCATCGATCAAGCAACTAAGCAAGCAACGTACCTTCCACAACTAATTCATACTTTTTCAACCTTTTGACAATGTCAACGCACGTTTTTAAGCACTTGAACATTATTTGTTCCTGTATAATAAATAAAAAAACTTACTAAAAAAAGTTCAGCTTCACTATATTCTTTCTAAATGTACTATGTATTTACTAATTAAAATTGTTCATTAATTTAATTTAATTTGTTCACCTTATAATAATCAAAATAATAATTTTAGATTGACACGTGCCAATTTTTGAATGGAATAATAAACATCATTCAAATTTTTGTGGGTGAAAAAACAAAGTGCTCAAAGCTGAACAAAACTAAAAATGTTTATTTTATAACCAAAATGGATCATATGTGTCTCTAAGGCACTAGCCTAGTAGTAGTGTGGGAGCCGTCCAAGCAGAGGTCTTGGGATCGAATCCTCCCTCGGACGGCTGGGTGGTTTATATAGCCAGGATCCGACTTACAGAAAGGATTCGTAATATAGTGCTCATACAATATAGTATAATGACCTATTTGTTCGTTTACTTAACCTTTATATAAGAGGACATGGGTTCGAGGTCCAGTGCCCTTTTTTTTTCAACTTTTCATTTTTTTTTAAGAACGAACATCATTTTAATTTTTTCACTGGACACCAAAAACCTCTGAACCGACCATATCCCATATGTATCACCAAGAGCTGAATGATGTATGGACTTCTGGCTTGTTTGGTCAAAAAGATTTGGATTTGGAAATTCAAAATTAAAAACCAAATCATGAATTTCCAAATCCAAATCCATATCAAAATCCAAATCCAACCAAACATAAAATTTGAAAAATTATAATTATGATTAATAATTACGGTAATAAAATACTAATTAATAAAATAATAAAATAGTAATTGATTATTATAATTATAATTATAGTTATGATTAATAATAATTATTATTATTATGATAATAGTTATGATTAATAAATTATTAATTAAGATTATAATGATGATTATAATGACGATTAATAAATTATTAAATAAAAATTTAATAATATATTAATTATTAAATTATTAAATAATAAATTATTAATTTTGATGATAATTATGATTGATATATTATTAATTAAGATTACAATAAATAGTAATTTATAATTAATATTATAATTAAGACTAATAAATTATTAATTAAGATTATAATTATAAATTTATTTACAAATTATTAATTAAAATTATAGTTATGATTAATAAATTATTATAATTATTATTAATAACCGTATAAATTATTAATTATGATTATTATAAAAAATTAAAATAAAATTATTAATTATTAATCAAGATTATAATTATGAATAATAAATTAATAAATTATTAATTAGGATTTTGATGAAATATTAATTAATAAAATTAATAATTAATAGTTAATTATTTAAGTGATGAACATATTTATAATAATTAAGAATAAAAAATTCATATTTAAAATAATAACTAAATATTACTTAATTTTTTAATTAATTATTAATTAGTATTAATTAAATATTTAGTAGGACAATAAATTTTTTTTTTAAATCCACTTTCTTTCATCCTAATCCAAAATTTGAATTTGGTATCCACTTTCCATGTCCAAATCCAACTCCAACCAAACATAGAATTTCATGGACTTGACTCCAAATCTATAAAATCATAAATTCCATCTTCAAATACGGTTTACCAATTAAATATTTGTTAATTCCGGGACACAATTTTCGATGGAAAAACTTGAGAATATGAAACAATTGTAAAGAAAATGTTTCAAATCAACACTTTAAGGAAGGTGATCCTGAATTACGAGAATCTAAAAAGATTTCGTAATCAACAGCAATAGATCGTAGTACTTCTAAAAAGAAGATACAATCAGAATTACTGGCAGCAATGAAGAAGATGACTGGCGAAAGATGGAAGAACTCCTGTTGTGGTGAATAATCACCGTTGCTCAAAGCTTTATTCGTCCTACACGAACAGCTTCCAGGAACCAGCAAGTTCGTCGGAGAACATGGAACACTCCTTCTCTTCTGACTCCTCGGATGGACACGAACTCCCGTGCAAAAGCAATGCTGGTACGGCGTCTTTCCTCTCTCTCGAAGGCTGCTGGAATTAGCAAGCAAATTCCGATCAGAACTGTGTTAAAGAACACTTCTGAATTCTCTGTTTACTTGTGTTAAAAAATACTTCGTAAACTTTCTGTGGTTACTTCTATTACTTGTATATATTTTGCCTTGTGAGAGAGAAGATGCCTTATATAGGCCCTGCAGCAACTGCTCGGTTGCCACAAAGTTAGGGACATGGTAAAAACTATTCCGAACATGTAGCAACCGTCCAGAACGTGCAAACGCACGTTCTGCTGCAAGTTGCGCCAACTGCGCGCACCCTGCGCTCTTGCACTCCGCACGACAGAGCGCGCACTAAGCTGCGCACACTGCGCGCACTGTACCCATTGCGTACGCGGCGCACGCGGCACAACCAGCGCTCCCGCGCACACGTGCAACCCGAGCAACCCGTGCAACCCAGCGCACCCGTGCAACCAAGCGCAACCTGGGCGCGCACCTGGACAACACAACTGGGCTTGCGCAACTGGGCCGCGTACCTGGGCAGCGCAACTGGGCTTGCACACCTGGGCCATGCACCTGGGCAGCGCAACTGGGCTGCGCAACGTGGCAGCGCAAGTGGCTCGCGCAAGTTAAACGCACTATGCGCCTAGCGACGTGGCTGACGTGCTAAGTGCAAAGTGTGCCAATAAAATGCCACATTACGCCTCATGAGCCCATGAGCCCGAGTCCGAGTCGCTAAACCCCTACGGGGCTTACCTCCCATGAAAATAAATTTCCCAAGAGCAAAAAGCATGAATACTTTCAATTGTTGATTTGGCCTTTTTCCCATTAGAAAAACAACCCCACATGGCACACCCATGTGCATCTCCACACCACATGTGCATCTCTAAACTAGCAAAGCTAATATATAGAGATACAAGTCCTTTGGTCTAGCCGATGTGGGACTAAAATTCACTTTGAAAAAGACTAAAACCCAACAATCCCCCACATATCTCTATATATGAGTATAAGTGTTCCCCACAGTAACTGTCCATCATGCATTAGGAGAGATATCGCTGACGACTTGAATCTTCCCGCATGGTTCAAACAACAGACTATAATACAAAAATGGACTAAGCCTTGAATTCTACATCATAGCTGAAATTCTTTCCACTCACATAATGTAGTTACATGTGCTTCTGGCTACACATTAAAGGCCCTGTGCCAGCCTGGTATCAGTGTATAATTTTGGGTGTCTACAAGTTTACCCTCAAGAGACGGCCTGATATCTCTTTCCATATACTATATATAGGTGAGTTCATTATAAAGAGACATGGCATGGAACGCTTTACGCTCCCCTTGCGGTGCTACGCCGCTATGACATGGCCCGAAGCCAAGGCATTACCCCTCCCTGGGAATCACCCCATATCTGGGAACCTTTGTAGTGTCATACTACTGTAGCATGAGGCAACTGCCTCTTTGTAGTGCCAAACTACCCAGCATGAAGCCTTAGGCTCCCTTGCGGTGTTACGCCGCAACGACATGGCTTGCAAGGCCGAGGCTTTATCCCTAACCGGGTACCTCATCGTGGTATCGTGTCACTGTAATATGAGGAACTCCTCCTCTTTGTAGTGCTGACTACACCCCTCTTTATTTTAACATACAGCATTAGGCTAACTGCCTATTTGCGGTGCTACGCTGCTGTGACTTGGCTAGCAAAGCCGAGGCATTACCCCATGCCTGGAAACCTCATGGTGGAGTCACCCCACAGTAGCATGGAGTTTCACTCCTTGTAGTGCTGTTCTACCGTGCTTCCTGTAAAGCACACCAGGCATTCACTATGTCTGAGAACTCATTAAGGCATTTAAGCCAACCTTCCCACAGGATCCGTTTTCCGCAGAAAACAACAGTAGACAACAGTGGTTATAGGTCCGTAACCTCTCCATGCCCAATTGAACATGTACCCACCGTTCCTGATATTCTTCCGATTAGTGGTCCTCCCTTGAACCAAAAGCTAGATGACTAGTAGATTTCTCTTTAAACTATTAGCATAAAACTTTATGGTAGGAATACAATAATACAATATCAGAATGCCTTCAAGCCCATTTTACAAGCTGTGTCATCGACCAGCTGGCGCATGAGGTCCTTGGTGAACGGATCCGTCAGGTTCTCCTGACTCCGAACATCAATCATTGCAATAACACCTCTCTTGATAAGATCGTGTACTGCCCTGTGCTTCAACCGCACAGTCCTCTTCTTCCCGTTGAAGAGGTCATTTGATGCCACCGTCGCAGTCGCCTGGTTGTCGCAGTATATCGATATCGTCGGTATTTGCGTCCCAACCACTGGAAGATCATACATGAGCTCCCGAAGCCATTCTGCTTCCTCGGCTGCAGTGTCAAGTGCAAAGAACTCAGATTCCATGGATGACCACGAGAGCATTGTCTGCTTCTTCGACTTCCATGATATAGCAGCTCCACCCATTATGAAAATATATCCACCTGTAGACCTCTCGCTCTCCAAATCTGAGCACCAGCTGGCATGACTGAAGCCTTCCACTACCTGCGGATCTCCGCTGTAGTACAGTATATATGTCTGAGTCTTCTTGAGATATCTCATAACCTGTTTTACAGCTTTCCAGTGTTCAACACCTGGGTTGCTCGTGAAACGACTCAGCATTCCCACGGTAAAAGCTATGTCAGGCCTTGTGGCAGTAGTAGCATACATCAAACTTCCGATTACGCTTGCATACTCCAGCTGTCTGACACTTTCCCCTGAATTAGGCTTCAGCTTCAGATCACACCTGTACGGCGTATCGATCCCTGGAAGATCCCGATATCCATAATGAGTGATCATTTTCTCAATATAATGAGACTGTGACAGCGCTAGTCCAGTATCTGTCCGGATGATCTTGATCCCTAAGATCACATCAGCTTCCTCCAAGTCCTTCATACTGAACTTGCTCGAGATGAATTTCTTTGTCTCTGTGACACAGCTCATATCCGTACCAAGGATAAGCATGTCGTCCACGTACAGACAAACGATCACACCTCTTCCATCAGCGAACTTCGTGTAAACACACTTGTCCGTCTCGCTGACCATGTAGCCATTTGACCTTATAACTTTGTCAAATTTCTCATGCCACATCTTGGGAGCTTGTTTAAGACCGTACAAAGATTTCACTAACTTACAGACTTTGTCTTCAAGCCCCTTGACGACAAATCCCTCTGGCTGTTGCATGTATATCTCTTCGGTCAGCTTGCCATTTAGGAAAGCCGTTTTCACATCCATCTGATGTATCACCATCTTATGTATTGCTGCAAGAGCAATCAACACTCTGATGGTGGTCATCCGGACTACTGGAGCATACGTGTCAAAGTAATCAATCCTCTGCTTCTGAGAAAACCCCTTGGCTACCAACCTAGCCTTGAACTTGTCAATAGTTCCGTCTACTTTCATATTCTTCTTGAAGATCCATTTGCATCCGATGGGTTTCGCTCTTTCAGGAAGATCAACCAATACCCAAGTGTTATTTGAGGTGATGGAATCAATTTCATTGTCAATCGCCTCCTTCCAGAAAACCACGTCTCTAGTCTTCATCGCCTCATCATATGTAAGCGGATCAGCATCCACATGATAGGTGACGAAGTCACTTCCGAAGTCCTTCGGCCTCCTCATACGCTTAGCTGACGGCTCATCTTGTTTTGGTTCAATCGTTATTTCAACAACAACATCTTCTTAGACCACATCTTTATTGAAGACTTCAGTTTCCTGCGCACCCTCAATGTTCTCCGGTACATCCGCAAGAACAATATTCTTGTGCCTTACAAATTTGTCTTCAAAATATTCTGCGTCGCGAGATTCAATGATATGATTTGACTCAATATCAAGAAATCTCCGAGCATCACTCTTCTTGGCATACCCCAAGAAGATCGTCTTAGTAGTCCTTGTCCCAAGCTTCTGAATCTTCAGATCTGGAAGCTTGACATATGCCAGACACCCCCACACTCGAATGACATTCAAGTTAGGTCTGACCTTGAACCAGAGTTCATGAGGAGTAACGTCTGAAGTTGCATGAGGCACTCTATTTAGAATAAAAGTGGCCGTCAATGTAGCTTCTCCCCAGTAGCACTTAGGAAGACCAGCAGTCAACAACATTGAGTTAATCATTTCTATTAACATCCTGTTCTTCCTCTCTGCTACTCCGTTTGATTGAGGAGAGTACGGAGCCGTAGTCTCACTGACAATTCCATGTTCTTTATAGAACGATGCAAATTCATGAGATCTGTACTCTCCACCTCGATCACTTCTTATTCTTTTGAGTTGTTGTCCAGTCTGTCACTCAGCTTCGGCTCTGAACTCCTTGAACGTCTCGAATGCTTCGTCTTTAGCCTTCAGCAAGTAGACGAACGCATACTTTGAGAAGTCATCGATGAAGTTTATGAAATACTTCATCCCGGCCTTTGTAGAGAACTGTTTGAAGTCACAGATATCGGAGTGTACCAACTCTAGAAGATCTGTACTTCGATTAATCTGAGAAAAGGGTTTTCTTGTGATCTTTGTTTGAGCACAAACTTCACATTTCTCTACCTTACCCCCACACTTGGAGATAAGTCCTAGACTAGACATTCTGTTTATTCGTTTACAATAAACATGTCCTAGCCTATTATGCCACAACTCAAGAGTATAAGCAGAAGGAGTGATTGCATTAATTACATTAATTACATTGGACTGATTCACAAGCTGAATCTTGAACATTCCTTCGGTATAAAAAGCTTTTTCGAAATATGTTCCCTTGATAGACATCACCATCTGGCCAGCATTGATGTCTATCCTGAGGCCTGCGTTGCATAGTAGGCCTCCTGAGATCAGGTTCTTGGTGATAGCAGGTACGTGCTTCACGCCTTGAAGCGTCAAAGACTTCCTCGAAGTCAGCTTCAACACCACCATTCCGATCCCGAGCACTTCAGCTTGTGCCTGATTCGCCATCATAACTACTTCAGAAGTAGGTGTGTAGGTGGTGAACCACTCCTTACTGGAGCAGATATGGCAGGAGGCTCCAGTGTCTACCCACCAGTCAGAGTCAGTCCTTACCGCATCAATCTGCGCAATCATAGCAACAACGTCAGTGATCATAGATACCTTACTAGGCTCTCCTTGCTCTGATTGTTGGTCTTTGCTTTGCATTCACTTTTGAAGTGGCCCTTCTTGCCACACTTGAAACAAGACATCTGAGACTTTGCCTTCTTTCGCTTGAAGGAAGTCCCCTTCACGTTCAAATTGTTAGGGTCCTTCTTCTTGCTGTGGGAAGCTGCCTGCTTTCTCCTTGGTTTCTTGGTATGAACCAGATTAGCGTTAGCCAATTGCTTGGACAGTGTGTCCATCTTCAGTTGAGTCCGCATCTGATCCTCAACATAGATTTTCTGCAAGAGATCTTCAAGGCTGATCTCAAGCTTCTTCCTATGCATGTTTGCATAGAACTTACTCCACCCAGCGGGGAGCTTTGAGACAATCCCTCCAATAAAAACTTGTAAGAAAATGGCATCGCCTCGTCTTCCAACTTCTGTCGCAGCTTCAGAAATTCTTTTACCTGCGACAACATGGACTTCTCGTCCTCAAAGAGCCATTTGTGATATTTTTCAACCACAAATATCTTGCTCATGTTCTTGTCTTCTTCGTACAGTTTTTCCAGAGACTCCCATATGTCTCTGGCAATTGGTTTTTTACTGTAAGATTCTTCTAGAGAATCTTCCATAGCATTCAGGATAAGCAGCCTGCAAATGCTATTTTTCCTTCTCCACTTGGCCTGAAGTTTAGTAGCCGCAGCGATTGCAGCAGCAGACCCAGTATCTGGAACAGTAGGTTCCTCTTCAAGAAGCACGTGATCAACGTCTCTGAGTTGAAGAGTGAGATAAACCTTCCTCTTCCAGACTTGATAATGCTCTCCATCAAACTTTTCTAACTTACAAAAGTCAGTATTGAGGAGTGAAGTATTAAAGTTTTCCATCTTAGCAATAAAGCTTTGAGATTGTTAGTTCCGGGGAATAATTTTTGATAAAAAAAACTTAAAAATATGAAACGATTGTAAAGACAATGTTTCAAATCAACACTTCAAGGAAGGTGATCCTGAATTACGAGAATCTAAAAAGATTTCGTAATCAACAGCAATAGATCGTAGTACTTCTAAAAAGAAGATACAATCAGAATTACTGACAACAATGAAGAAGATGACTGGCGAAAGATGGAAGAACTCCTGCTGTGGTGAATAATCACCGTTGCTCAAAGCTTTATTCGCTCTACACGAACAGCTTCCAGGAACCAGCAAGTTCGTCAGAGAACTTGGAACACTCCTGCTCTTCTGACTCCTCGGATGGACACGAACTCCCGTGCAAAAGCAATGCTGGTGCGGCGCCTTTCCTCCCTCTCGAAGGCTGCTGGAATTAGTAAGCAAATTTCGATCAGAACTGTGTTAAAGAACACTTCTGAATTCTCTGTTTACTTGTGTTAAAAAATACTTCGTAAACTTTCTGTGGTTATTTCTATTACTTGTATATATTCTGCCTTGTGAGAGAGAGGATGCCTTATATAAGCCCTGCAGCAACTGCTCGGTTGCCACAAAGTTAGGGACATGGTAAAAACCACCCCGAACATGTAGCAACCGCCCAGAACGTGCAAACGCACGTTCTGCTGCAAGTTGCGCCAACTGCGCGCACCCTGCGCTCCTTGCACTCCGCCCGACAGAGCGCGCACTGAGCTGCGCACACTGCCCTATTGCGCATGCGGCGCACGCGGCACAACCAGCGCGCCCGAGCAACCCGGGCACGCACCTGGGCTTGCGCAATTGGGCCGCGTACCTGGGCTTGCGCAACGTGGCAGCGCAAGTGGCTCGCGCAACTTAAGCGCACTATGCGCCTAGCGACGTGGCTGATGTGCGCCAACAAAACGCCACATTACGCCTCATGAGCCCGAGTCCGAGTCGCTACCATGGAAATAAATTTCCCAAGAGCAAAAAGCATGAATGCTTTCAATTGTTGATTTAGCCTTTTTTTCATTAGAAAAATAACCCTACATTGCACACCCATGTGCACCTCCACACCACATGTGCATCTCTAAACTAGCAAAGCTAATATATAGAGATACAAATCCTTTGGTCTAGCCAATGTGGGACTAAAATTCACTTTGAAAAAGACCAAAACCCAACAATATTTAGATGGACTCCAATCTAACTATTAATTAGTATTGTGTTTATTAATAAATACTATGAACATTTTTTATAAATAATAAGATAGCCTGATATTACTAGGCGGATTAGTTATTGTGGTAAAAAAAAATCATTTCTGTTATAAATTAAAAGATAAAAATAAAAAAAATGTAACCTTAGCTCGCACCGCACAGCCCATCCCTTTTGCATTTTTTTTTTTTTTGGCATTTGTACAATTTTATGAGAATGATTTATTCTTAGGCTGTATTTGATTGGGTTTTTTTTTTCCATAAAAAATATTTCCATCACAAAATTTTCATCAATTGTAGTGTTTGATAGCTTATATTTTTTATGGAATTATTTTCAAAAAAATATCATTTTTCATATTTTTTTTTAAAATAGTGGAAAATGAAACTTCTCCAACCCATAGGAAAATATTTTTTTCCATGAAAATTAATCATTTTTCGTGGAAAATAATGGCAATCAAACACTCAAATTAAATTTTTCATGAATTTTTTTTTAAATCTATGAACATTTTTTCCTTAAAAAATAATTTTATAGAATTAATTTCTTTTCCACATATTTTCTAACTTACAATCAAACGCACCCTTAGAATAAAACAGTCTTAGAAAAATACTTGTCATTAGTTTCTCCAATTATCGCTATAAACTAATCAAAAGCAACAAGATGCCACCATCCCAATAAAATATTTAATTTTTAGTAAAATATGTTAGTTCAGAATAAATAGTTGCGAATAAGTGTTTTAAATAAGACTAAGTGATTCGTTTTTATGTTTCATCATGACTTGTACATGTAAACTCTGACTACTAAAACTGTGACTAAATTCTTTTACTTAAACTAAATCAATCTACTTTGATTAGACGAAGGAATCAACTGTATAGGACCCACTTTTTCAGGATCCCAAAAAACATCCGATAATATATATATATATGAATGCGGCCCGAGTGGTCAGGAGAGATGCATGCGGCCCGAGTGGTCAGGAGTTCGAATCCCAGTAGGAGCGTTCGCCACAATTACTTTCTTTCAAAAAAAAAAAAAATATATGAAGCGAATGGTTCTTCTTTATTAAACCGAACAGATTACATATAGGAGCTCATAAAGGCACTCCTAATACATCCCCATATACATCAATCTATCCCAACACCAGGCTGACCACACCCCGTCCGACTATCCACCCCTCATCCTATCCCTGCCTCGATGGAACAGAGATCAGAATTTATATTATTGAGGAGCCCAGGGAAGGAGATACCTCTGCCTTCGAATATTCGATTATTACGTTCCCGCCATATATGCCATATGACGGCAAGGATTCGAATACGCACACTCCGATACTTCTGCCCTTGATCTCGCATACCCCGGATCTCTTCCACCACGTCCATCAGCGCAGCCTGCCTTCTGGTTGGTAGACCCAATCCACTTCTGTACGTGTGCCGTAGCTCATCCGAGAAAGGACATTCGAAGAACAGATGGTTCCTTGTTTCATTGCTTCCTCCGCACAACACACACCTGGGATCAGCAATGTGTACGCCAAACCGCATTAATCTCTCCATGGTAAGCAATCTATCCCTTATAGCTTTGTACATGCAAAGCTTCCACTTGCTCGCCGCTCCTCGGACCCAAATCACCTCCGCCCAGTTAGCCTTAGGGGAGGCTATCCGCAGCTTCTCATATGCCTTTCCATGTGGAAATCGGCCTTCAACTGAGCCATCCCAGACCCACTGGTCCTCGCCTTCTTCAGCAAGAATAGGAGATCTACTAATCTCATCTTCGAACCACTGCCGGATATGCCGGTTCATCACTTTCCATGCTCCTCCTTCTATAATGCTGCTCAACTGGACATCCTGCCCGACCATCTCAAAAGTAGGCCACCCCATTCGATCAATGAAGCTCTGTTTACCTAGCCACGGATTGTCACGCCCCAGAACCAGAATACTGGAGAGCGGAAGAATGACTCAGCCAGCTACGTATTACGGGTAGATGAATACCGTATAATACGATCAATGCTGTCTAAAAGACAAGGGGGTGCATACTACATGAAAGTCTTACTATGGTCACTTCACATCTATTGTCTCAATCATTCGAACAAGAAACAGTAATAGAGAACATGTAAGATAAAGCAGTAAGGCGTCCCAAACGCTCTGTCAAAATGTTCTTGATATCTGGCTTTACAAAACGTAGTCAGATTGATGTAGCAAAAGTATACACAATTGTTATCAGCTGCAGCGTGACTTTAGTTACAATTATGTAAAAAGTAAGTACGAGACGATCCGACTAACATGTCGGTGCCAAACAGCCAAGTATAAATAAATGACAAAACGAGCGGTGAAGTAAGGAAACCCACTCGAGTCCTCCTGCGATCATTCCCCTAGTATTGACCATCTTGGAGGTAGAAGTAAGCTGAGTCATCGGGAACCGGCTCTAAATCTGGCCATACAAAACCAAAGAGGTTAGACCTCTAATAGCAAGTACCACAAGGAAGCACGACATGAGAACTAAAACCAGTAATATGAAATATGATAAATAGATCTCTGCTTGCTACTAGGATTCACATAACATCACGACACTTCGAACCAACCTCCCAACCAAACAAGGACAGAAGTTGGCCCGTCATGTCCTGACATTCTGATCATCCTAGTTAAGTAACAGAGTAGGTACAGTACACAAATAAATCATCTTGAACGGCCAATCAACTACTACGGCTTGCTATTGTGAGTCCCAAGTTATCCTGGAATTTATGCAATAGGGATTCCTCAGTTCTTACTATGTGAAAGCAAGGCTAGTCTATCCAATCAATCAATTGCGCCAATCATGTAGTTAGACGAGTCCCAGCGGGACACCCGCCGTTAATATAGCATGTACAATAATATAAGCAGATACTGTTCCCTGCCCGTGTGACAGATTTACAGTATCTGTGGGAACCAGCCGGCCCGTCGGGCACTTAATAGTCCCAAGGGGGCTGCCATGTAAGAACTCGGGAATCTATTCTCTCCATGCCATCATTATTTTATTTAACTTAATAGTCTCTACGTTGAGTGAAGTACCATGCCGTAGATCATGGTCATTCAAATGAGTACTTTCGTACGGGGTACGATATGCGTAACTCTACAACGATACCCGTGCGGCTAGGTTGTAGGTTTTACATAGCGTGATGCAACAATCAAATCTGACCACGGAGTAATCATGCCTTGACCATAAAGTACACATGCTATTTTTGTAAGATAGATAAATAACTAAATAAATAAATAATTTGAAGCTTGCATGTGCCTGTATGCCAATATTCGGGATTGGCTAATCGAGTACAATAGTTTATTACATGAACGTGTCTCATTCATTTCATTCAATAAGACGACTAGCCAGTCTCTTAGTTCCAACTAGGAACGCATGATCAATTTTAGTCAAGATAACCATTATCATCAATGGTGACAAGGCATGAAAGTCAAATAGTATTCAGTGGAGTCGAGTCTACGACTCTCAGGGTTTAATTCCAGTCAATCGGGGTATCTATAGCTCAATTCACGACACATGGTACATCCCACGTAACAATCTATATTTAACAGAAATATCAACATATCATGATTATATCAAGTTTATGCAAAAAGGCGGACGTTAAACATCTAACAAGATATCAATATACAGGGCTATAGAAGATCCAGGGTAAGCAGGCTACTCTCATGTCAGCCTACGCTCATGTCAGCGTACGCTCAGGTCAAGCTACGCTCAAGCCAGCGTACGCTCAGGTCAAGCTAGCGTATGGACTCCATACGACTCCTCTCTATCCAAGCCAGCGTACGCAAGTCATACGCTTCCAAAAGGCAGCGTATGAACTCCATACGACTCCTGACCATCCAAGTCAGCGTATGCATGTCATACGCTCCCAAAAGGTAGCGTATGAACTCCATACGACTCCTGACCATCCAAGTCAGCGTATGTATGTCATACGCTCCCAAAAGGTAGCGTATGAACTCCATACGACTCCTGACCATCCAAGTCAGCGTATGCATGTCATACGCTCCCAAAAGGTAGCGTATGAACTCCATACAACTTCTGACCATCCAAGTCAGCGTATGCATGTCATACGCTCCCAAAAGGTAGCGTATGCAAGACACACGCTACCTAAAAGGCAGCGTATGCAAGACACACGCTACCTAAAAAGGCAGCGTATGGACTCCATACTGCGCTGCGCTAAAGAGCGCGCACAGCTCAGTGACGTAAGCTAAAAAGCTAGCATACACTGCTCACTGTCTTCTCCAAACAGCAAGAACTCCATGGTTGCACCCTAAAGTTTCAAAAGTCCATAACTTGGTCAAAATAAGTCTGAATCCAACTTTGCAAAGGTCAAAATTGGGTAGAATGAAATCCTCTACAACATGGAACCATCAAAACTTGAAAACACAGAAGTTTAATAGATCAAAACCCCTAAAATCCAAAAATAACTCATATCTAGATCTACAAAGATTAAGACTTCGAAATAAAAAATATCAAGTTCTAAACTCTCTTAGAATCACGAGGAAAAGAGAATGGAGCCATAAAAATGGGTCCTCATGAAGAAGCAAGATGTACTTGCCTATGGGTTTGGTAGGTGGAGAGAGTAATGAAGAAGAAGAGGAGTAATGGTGAGAATGAGTAATGAGGAGAGAGAATGGAGAGGGTGGCTTTAAATATGGAAGGGGTGGTAGGTGGGAGCTAATGGGCCGGGTCCAATGGGTCGGGTTGTAGGGGATCCAACCAAGGCCAACCCGAACCCAAAGCCTAGCTAAAGCAGAGAATAAAAGCAGAAAATAAAGTACAGAAATAAAATTGCAAAAATATAATTGCAAAAAATAAATTAACATGAATTAAAGGAAATTAAATACAGGATAATACATGATAACTATTAAATAAATACATGATAAATACTAAATAAATATACATGAGTTGTACATGTATAAAAATACGTATTTTAGGAACGGGGAGTGACATCTCTACCCTCCTTAGAAAAATTCCGTCCTCAGAATTTCAAATCCAAGCAGGATAGGAATATCAAAACTAAACTAATCTAGGTACAAGCAATTCAATCAAGTAATCATTTTACAATGTCCATAACAAGTAATATATCTATATTTAACAATCTACGGTATCAAGCAATTCTACCCATAAGGTGATAAGCATGAGGAATCAAGACAATCAAGGTACACCGAAAAAGATATACCTTGTGAGTCAAACAGATGTGAATATCGTGATCGGATATCATCCTCACATTTCTACGTTGACTCTCCCAAAGAGTGATGACCCCATGCAACCCGGACAAGGTTAATTGTTCGGTTCTTGAGTATCTTCTCTCTTCGGTCTAAGGTAGACACAGGCTGTTCCTCGTAAGACAGGTTGGTACCAACAACCAGTTCTGAATGATCGAGAATATGGCTGGGGTCTGATACATACCTTCGCAATTGAGATACATGAAACACGTCATGCACCTCTCATAACGAAGGTGGAAGGGACAAACGATAAGCAACATCGCCTGCCCTATCAAGAATAACAAATGGGCCTACGTATCGTCGGCTGAACTTCCCGCGAACGCCAAATCTAATGACCCCACGGGTAGGTGAGATCTGCAAGAACACGTGGTCCCCAACATAAAACTCTAGCGGCCTACGATGCTGGTCCGCCCAATGACGATGCCGATCCTGCACAACACGAAGTCGCTCTCTAATTCCTTTAATCACTTCAACTGTCTGAACAATTATTTCCGGGCCTAACATCTTCCTCTCCCCGATATCATCCCATGCTAGTGGCGACCTACACTTCTTACCATATAATGCTTCAAATGGTGCCATCTGGATACTGGCTTGATAACTGTTGTTGTAAGAAAACTCAACTAAGTGCAGGTGGCTTTTCCAAGATCCTCCAAAATCCAGAGTGCAAGCTCGTAACATATCTTCCAAAGTCTGAATTGTCCTTTCTGATTGCCCGTCCGTCTGCGGATGGTAAGCCGTGCTAAATCTTAACTTGGTACCCAGACTATGATGCAAGCTCTTCCAGAAATGCGATGTGAAATGGGTATCTCTGTCTGACACAATACTGACAGGGACTCCATGCTGCCTGACTATCTGTTGCATGTACAACTCTGCCAACTTTTCTGCAGATTGTCCTACTCTGAAAGGAAGAAAGTGTGCTACCTTCGTAAGCCGATCTACTATCACCCAAATAGCATCCTTACCACTTGGTGATCTCGGTAAACCGGTCACAAAGTCTATTGTAATATGCTCCCATTTCTATTCCGGGATGGGAAGCGGTTGCAATAACCCAGCTGGCCTCTGCTGTTCTGCCTTTACTTGCTGACATATCAAGCAACGGGAAACAAACCTAGCTATCTCCCTCTTCATCCCGTTCTACCAGAAGTGCTGCTTGATATCTTGGTACATCTTGGTCCCTCCATAATGTATAGAATACTGAGAACTGTGAGCTTCTATCATAACTTCCTGTCTGATATCTCCACTAGGTACACATAGACGTGATCCAAGCCTAAGCGTACCATCTTTATGAATTTGTATCTCCTTTCTGAGTCCTGACTCACATTCTGCCCTAAGCTTCTGAATCCTTGGGTCCTGTGCCTGAGCTGCCTTGATCCTGCCTACCAAGTCGGATTGAACTTGTAGACTTGCCAGAATTCCTACATCACTAGGAAGTATAACTTCAATGTCCATCTCCTGAAGGTCTTCTAAGATGTGCTTCTGCGTTGTCAATATAAATGTGCCGCCTCTTCTGCTAAGAGCGTCTGCTACCACATTAACCTTGCCTGGATGATACTGAAGCTCCACATCATAATCCTTGATCAACTCTAACCATCTTCTCTGCCTCATGTTCAGCTCCTTCTGAGTAAAGATGTACTTCAGACTTTTATGATCTGTGTACATCTCCAGTCGGTCACCATATAAGTAATGCCTCCATAGCTTCAGAGCAAATACTACTGCCGCCAATTCCAGATCATGAGTTGGGTAATTCTTCTCGTGGTCCCGAAGTTGCCCAGATGCATATGCTATCACCTTTCCATGCTGCATAAGGACACATCCAAGTCCTTTACCTGACGCATCACAATATACTGTAAAACCTCTGGGCCCAACTGGCAATGTAAGGATAGGCGCTGATATCAACTTCTGCTTCAGGTTCTCAAATGATGCATGGCATTCTGCCGACCAGACGAATGGTACATCCTTTCATGTCAAGCGGGTCATGGGTGCTGAAAGTCCCACAAAATCTGATACAAACCTTCTATAATATTCTGCCAATCCTAAGAAACTCCGTACATCAGCTACGGTCTTGGGTACTGGCCAACTCTCTACTGCTTCTACCTTCTTGGGATCCACTGTTACTCCAGCTCCTGATATGATGTGACCCAGAAATGAAATATGATCCGACCAAAACTCATACTTACTGAGCTTGGCATACAACTGGTTCTCTCTTAGAACCTGTAACACTTTCCTGAGGTGGTCTTAATGCTCCTCTTCACTAGCAGAATATACGAGTATGTCGTCAAGAAAGACAACGACAAACTGATCTAAGTATGGCATAAAGATGCGGTTCATCAAATCTGTGAATATAGCTGGAGTATTGGTCAAACCAAACGGCATTACTAAGAATTCATAATGCCCATACTTCGACCTGAATGCTGTCTTGGGGATGTCTTTCTTTCGAACCCTCACCTGATGGTACCCTGAACGAAGATCTATCTTGGAGAAGACTCTGGCCCTGCTCAACTGATCAAATAAGTCGTCGATCCTGGGTAGTGGGTACTTGTTCTTTACTGTCGCCGCGTTAAGCTTCCTGTAATCGATGCATAATCTGGATGACCCATCCTTCTTCCCTACAAGTACCACTGGTGCTGCCCATGGTGATATGCTAGCTTGGATGAACTTCTTCTCCTTCAATTTCTCTATGTGCTGATACACCTTGGCCTGCTCCGAATCCGCCATTCTATAAACTCGATCTGATATCGGTTTAGTTCCAGGTGCCAATTCTATGCTGAACTCAATATCTCTAACCGGTGGTAGACCTGGAAGTTCTTCGGGAAACACGTCTAGAAATTCTTCAACTACCTTCGGAACTTGAACTTCTTCCATTGCTGTTACTACTCCCTGCTCTTGCTGAGTTGCCTCTGACCTGACTAAGGTGAACCTCTTCATGCCTGAAATATCAAAAGATACACTCCCACTACGATAATATATTGTCGTATGACTGTCTTTCAGCCAGTCCATGCCTAAGATAATGTCGAAATTTCCAACAGGAAATTCTATCAACTGGGCGGGTAAGGAATGCCCGCAAACTACAACACTACATGCTAGAATAACTCTACTAACTCCTACGAGCCCATTGCCAGTGAGTATATTCAACCTCCCTGGCAATGCCTCGAACTCCATTCCTAGCCGTGTCGCAAATTGTGCAGATATAAATGAGTGTGATGCTCTCGAATCAAACAATGCTACTGCGGAATATGAGGCGACGAGAATGTTACCTGCCACAACATCTCCCGATGCTAATGCCTCCTCCAAGGACAAAGTGAATGCTTGCCCTCGACCTCCTTGTTGATTCCCATGCTGTGGCCTAGCCTGGTGCTGCTGCTGGCCCCTTCCTTGATGATGCTGGGGTGGTCTATGCTGGTGTTGCTGCATCGGTGGTCCCTGCTGTCGATATATCTGAGCCTGCGGACGCTGTGCCAACGGCCTTACTGCCACTGTTGGTCCTCGATACTAGCCTGCCCCTGGTGCTGGCAGAGCAGGAAACTGCTGCCCTGGTCCTCCTGACCTCGAATTCATGGGATATGTGGTAACCCGATGGTCTGGATTTCCACATATCAGACATAGTCCATTCAATGTCTGACACACATCTCTAGTGTGCCCTATCTTCCCACAATAAGTGCAGCCCGCCGGGGGTTGCTGGTTCTTTCTCTGTTGCTGTTGCTGCTGCCTGGATGGTGGTACTGGTCCTCGTATCGCCACATCATGGATACGAATGCCAGTGGATGGTGCTGTTGTTCGGGGCGCTGCTCCCCCTCCTCCTTCAATCTGACTGTGGGATCTCTTCTGACCCCCAGTCCTTACTGCAAGCCTCTGAATGGTGATCTCATGCCTCCGGATTGCCGTCAATATCTCATCAAAAGTCTGGTAATTGTGCCCTTCTATCAATTGTAAGAGCTCAAGATGAAACCCTTGCTGAAACCTCATAGCCCTCTGGCGTTCCGTTGCTACCATCTCTGGGGCAAACCTACTCAATCTGCAGAACTCTGCTGCGTAAGCATCCACAGTCTTGCCAGCCTGTCTGAGGTTGATAAACTTCTGTTGTAGCTCAAACTGCGCCACAACTCCATAATACTTCGTCTTGAACCTTGCAGTAAAATCGTCCCAAGCCACAGGACGTCTGATGCCTACCTCCTCTGATTCCCACCAATCACGTGCGAGATCCTGAAGTAACAACTTCACTAGATCCACACGTTCTTCTGCCGTCACCTTAGCGGCTGTCAGAATAGCCTCAATATCCTTAAGCCATGCATCTGCTGAGATGGCATCCTCCGTGCCCTCAAAACGGCGGGGGTTGTACTTGCAAAACCTGGCTGACGCTCCTGAATCAGTCCTCGCTCCTCTTTCCAAAGCCGTCTGTAATCCTTGGTTGAGTAGCACATTCTGCTCTTGTAGCTGAGTGTGCATGCGTTGCTGGGCCAGCATCTGATGTTGCTGAGTAGCCATCATTCCTCTCATGATCTCCAGAAGGGCTGGTGTGTCCACTTGGGTAGGTGGAACTGTCGGTGGGGGTGGAATGTTCGGATACTGCGACCCAGCTGCTGGTTCCACTATCACTTCTTTCTGGGTAGCCTCCTGAGGGGAGACTGGCCCTTGCTGCTGACCAACCTGGTCAGGTTGTCCATGTTGCTGTCCATGTTGTTGCTGTCCAGTCCTGACAGATGCGGACGAGGTGCCCCTAAGAAAAAGGACAAGAGAACAATCAAACGACCGGACATGAAGGATCAATGAAGTCAAAGGATACTGGAATGTCAAGCTAGAGTTGAGAGTAACGAATCATGAGATCAAGGAAAAACATGTGTGATTGAGACATCCTATAAATCAAAACACCCCACAAGTCTGAAATCAGACCTGCATGGGCCACCACTAAAACCTTGTCACGCCCCAGAACCAGAATACTGGAGAGCGGGGGAATGACTCAGCTAGCTACGTATTACGGGTAGATGAATACCGTATAATACGATCAATGCTGTCTAAAAGACAAGGGGGTGCATACTACATGAAAGTCTTACTATGGTCACTTCACATCTATTGTCTCAATCATTCGAACAAGAAACAGTAATAGAGAACATGTAAGATAAAGCAGTAAGGCGTCCCAAATGCTCTGTCAAAATGTTTTCGATATCTGGCTTTACAAAACATAGCCAGATTGATGTAGCAAAAGTATACACAATTGTTATCAGCTGCAGCCTGACTTTAGTTACAATTATGTAAAAAGTAAGTACGAGACGATCCGACTAACATGTCGGTGCCAAACGGCCAAGTATAAATAAATGACAAAACGAGCGGTGAAGTAAGGAAACCCACTCGAGTACTCCTGCGATCATTCCCCTAGTATTAACCATCTTGGAGGTAGAAGTAAGCTGAGTCCTCGGGAACCGGCTCTAAATCTGGCCATGCAAAACCAGAGAGGTTAGACCTCTAATAGCAAGTACCACAAGGAAGCACGACATGAGAACTAAAACCAGTAATATGAAATATGATAAATAGATCTCTGCTTGCTACTACGATTCACATAACATCACGACACTTCGAACCAACCTCCCAACCAAACAAGGACAGAAATTGGCCCGTCAAGTCCTGACATTCTGATCATCCCAGTTAAGTAACAGAGTAGGTACAGTACACAAACAAATCATCTTGAACGGCCAATCAACTACTACGGCTTGCTATTGTGAGTCCCAAGTTATCCTGGAATTTATGCAATAGGGATTCCTCAGTTCTTACTATGTGCAAGCAAGGCTAGTCTATCCAATCAATCAATTACGCCAATCATATAGTTAGACGAGTCCCAGCGGGACGCCCGCTGTTAATATAGCATGTACAATAATATAAGCAGATACTGTTCCCTGCCCGTGTGACAGATTTACAGTATCTGTGGGAACCAGCCGGCCCGTCGGGCACTTAATAGTCCCAAGGGGGCTGCCATGTAAGAACTCGGGAATCCATTCTCTCCATGCCATCATTATTTTATTTAACTTAATAGTCTCTACGTTGAGTGAAGTTCCATGCCGTGGATCATGGTCATTCAAATGAGTACTTTCGTACGGGGTACGATATGCGCAACTCTACAACGATACCCGTGCGGCTAGGTTGTAGGTTTTACATAGCGTGATACAACAATCAAATCTGACCACGGAGTAATCATGCCTTGACCATAAAGTACACATGCTATTTTTGTAAGATAGATAAATAACTAAATAAATAAATAATTTGAAGCCTGCATATGCCTGTATGCCAATATTCGGGTTTGGCTAATCGAGTACAATAGTTCATTACATGAACGTGTCTCATTCATTTCATTCAATAAGACGACTAGCCAGTCTCTTAGTTCCAACTAGGAACGCATGATCAATTTTAGTCAAGATAACCATTATCATCAATGGTGACAAGGCATGAAAGTCAAATAGTATTCAGTGGAGTCGAGTCTACGACTCTCAGGGTTTAATTCCAGTCAATCGGGGTATCTATAGCTCAATTCACGACACATGGTACATCCCACGTAACAATCTATATTTAACAGAAATATCAACATATCATGATTATATCAAGTTTATGCAAAAAGGCGTAAGGATATAAAATGGACGTTAAACATCTAATAAGATATCAATATACAGGGCTATAGAAGATCTAGGGTAAGCAGGCTACTCTCATGTCAGCCTACGCTCATGTCAGCGTACACTCAGGTCAAGCTACGCTCAAGCCAGCGTACGTGTCAAGCTAGCGTATGGACTCCATACGACTCCTCTCTATCCAAGCCAGCGTACGCAAGTCATACGCTTCCAAAAGGCAGCGTATGAACTCCATACGACTCCTGACCATCCAAGTCAGCGTATGCATGTCATACGCTCCCAAAAGGTAGCGTATGAACTCCATACGACTCCTGACCATCCAAGTCAGCGTATGCATGTCATACGCTCCCAAAAGGTAGCGTATGAACTCCATACGACTCCTGACCATCCAAGTCAGCGTATGCATGTTATACGCTCCCAAAAGGTAGCGTATGAACTCCATACGACTCCTGACCATCCAAGTCAGCGTATGCATGTCATACGCTCCCAAAAGGTAGCGTATGAACTCCATACGACTCCTGACCATCCAAGTCAGCATATGCATGTCATACGCTCCCAAAAGGTAGCGTATACAAGACACACGCTACCTAAAAAGGCAGCATATGCAAGACACACGCTACCTAAAAAGGCAGCATATGGACTCCATACTGCGCTGCGCTAAAGAGCGCGCACAGCTCAGTGACACAAGCTAAAAAGCTAGCATACACTGCTCACTGTCTTCTCCAAACAGCAAGAACTCCATGGTTGCACCCTAAAGTTTCAAAAGTCCATAACTTGGTCAAAATAAGTCCGAATCCAACTTTACAAAGGTCAAAATTGGGTAGAATGAAATCCTCTACAACATGGAACCATCAAAACTTGAAAACACAGAAGTTTAATAGATCAAAACCCCCAAAATCCGAAAATAACTTATATCTAGATCTACAAAGATTAAGACTTCGAAATAAAAATGTCAAGTTCTAAACTCTCTTAGAATCACGAGGGAAAGAGAATGGAGCCATAAAAATGGGTCCTCATGAAGAAGCAAGATGTACTTGCCTATGGGTTTGGTAGGTGGAGAGAGTAATGAAGAAGAAGAAGAGGAGTAATGGTGAGAATGAGTAATGAGGAGAAAGAATGTAGAGGGTGGCTTTAAGTATGGAAGGGGTGGTAGGTGGGAGCTAATGGGCCGGGTCCAATGGGTCGGGTTGTAGGGGATCCAACCAAGGCCAACCCGAACCCAAAGCCTAGCTAAAGCAGAGAATAAAAGCAGGAAATAAAGTGCAGAAATAAAATTACAGAAATATAATTGCAGGAAATAAATTAGCATGAATTAAAGAAAATTAAATACAGGATAATACATGAAAACTATTAAATAAATACATGATAAATACTAAATAAATACACATGAGTTGTACATGTATAAAAATACGCATTTTAGTAACGGGGAGTGACACGGATCCTTCCACAGGTTTGTCGCACGCCCGTTCCGGATGACTCGGGAAATACAAGATTTCAGCATTTCACGCTGAGCTAAAATATTTTTGAATGGAACAGAGAAATTGTTGCTATGTGCCATAACCCAGAAGTTTTCGTTGGAAGCATACCTTGATCTCATCCAGTTCGCCCACATGGACGTACCCGTCAGGAATATCCATGCCATTTTCAGCTTGGCCACCTCTCTTAGCGTCTTGAGCGACTGCAGCCCGATACCTCCTTCCTCCTTCGTCTGACAGAGTTCCTCCCATGCGATAGTATGCAAGCCCCCTTTCCAGACAAAATTTGCACACAAGCGTTCTATCTCTTTTAAAGTACCCGTCGGGATAATGACGGCTTGGAACCAATATCCAGTGATCGCCCAGATCACCGAACGCACCAACTCTATACGTCCACCGGAGGAGAGGAGTTGGGACTGCCAACCTTCCAACCGACTCTGAACATAGCTAATCAACCCCTTACATTCCATATTAGACACATGGTTAATAGACAAGGGATACCGAGATACCACACCGGAAGAAGTCCCTGCTCAATCCCAAGTCGTTCCGACCAGTGGTCTTGCTGCGGGCAGTCTTTACTAAAGAATAACTGGGACTTATCTTTATTGAGTTCCAAACCCGCCTTCTTCCTGAACACCTCAAGTAGCTGTATAAGTGCAGTAATTCCCTTCTCTGTAGGCTCCATAAATACAAGCAGGTCGTCAGCGTAAATGAGATGGGAAACGACAGGACTAACCCGACGGTATAACGGCATGATATTTCTCCTATGGACCTCCACATCGATCAAACACGTGAAGTACTCCATGACGATGGTGAATAAGTATGGGGAAAGAGGATCACCCTGGCGAAGTCCGCGACTGCTACTGAAATACCCGTGTGTCACGCCTCGCTCCCGCATGAGCGATCGTCCTCGCTAAGGCGTGATACCGCACGGGCCTAGGTTACGCCCGTGCAAGGCTAAGTCTATAAACGGCCGATTTGAGCTAGGCCACAGAGTCGTACAGAGTGTCCCCATTTGCAGCGAAAAGTAAATGAACACAAATTAAAGTGAATTCAAACTCTTTATTGACATTCAAGAAGTTTACAAGCGGCGCTAGGCCGAGATTACAAATCGCTCAAGCTCTCTCTCTGAAACATAAAAGACGTGCCAAGTGGCTTACAACATGGAATAATTCATGGCGATGTTCCGATACATTATGTCCTGTATAGGGTGCTTCAGCTCCATGCAACGCTCCAAGGCTCCAGAGTTGGCTCCGCGCCTTAGCACGTTCGAGGAAAGCTCCGCACCCGATGACATCTCCTACGTCCTGCAAGCAAACAGTGGGGTTATCAGTACATTGTTAAGCACTGACGGGGAGGCTAGCTCGCCCACAATGCTATCATTACCAAACACATTCTATTTACTTTTGTGCACCCTCTATCATTCATTGTCTTTCTAATCTTGCCTTAGGATCAGTTTTATGGCATATTTCATAACCTATCTCGTGTTGCCGAATTCAAGTGTTTGCATGGAAATACATGCACGACTTACCCATACTTACCGTCCGGCCTTCCCTGTCCAAAGTAAACCAAGTTAGTCAATAATTCATATAAACTTTCAATGCCAAGGGCGTGTCCTTGCCTCAGGTCTTAGCGCGACGTAGGCGTGTTTTCTAACTCAATTTCATGAAGTACTCTTTATCCTTTGGTGTGTTACATTTCAAGCCTGTTCAGAAGGTACTTCATTTAGTTAACTTAGACTACTTTGTTTCAATGTAAGAACTTGTACGTGGATTGCCACCAGCAAAGCCCACTTAATCTATATGTACCGGTCGCTGGCACCACAAGCCATTTTGGACCCTTTCTACCATGGTATTTCTCAACTAGCATAGGGTGCTGGCTGGCACACCCCGTTAGTCTCTTGAAATACTCCTGCACTTACGTCTCCTGGGTGGCCAAGCTCGTACCCAGGCAGCCCGTAAGCCCCTTTTGATTCTGCCTAGGCCGACCACTATTGTCAGTCCCTGTTTTTCAAAATTTGGTTTAATTAGTGTTAATTAGATGTTAATGACCTATTTAGCTTTAAAATAATTTATTATAATTATTGGGAATTTTCTAGAATTTTTAAATAATTTTTTTAAATGAGTTTTAATTATAAAAATTATAAGTTTGCAATTTTATAAAATGTTTTAATTGAGTTTTACAATTATTTAGATTGTTTAATTACTATTTGTAATTTTCTAAATGTTCTATGCAAATTTATTTTTGTATATAAACCGAGCGGGAGGAGTTTTGCAAATTTAATTTTGCATTAGTTAATGGGGAGGACCAAACTGTTATTTCCTAAATTCTAGGGACCTAATTGCTAAACCCTCATCACCCCCTCACGTTCGGGCCAACTGCCCCCGACAACCACGACCGGCGACTGCCACCGCACGGCCGACCTAAACCCTAACACCGACCTCTCACCCCTATAAATAACCCCCCAGGCCTAAACCCTAACCCTACTTCGTTTCCGACCACCACGACCACCGTCTCCCCCACTGCTTATTCGTCGTAACCCTAACTCCGGCCACCCCCTAGCGCCACCCCCACAACAACCATCACCACCTCCGACCACCTCCATCGAGTCCGCCCTGTCGAGACAAGTGCAGCGCCGCTCCAGCGCCATGTCCACGATGCCCCAGCCGCCGTCCAGCCCCCTCCACGACCCCTAGCTCGTCGGACACGAAGATAACATCCCCAATTTTGTGTCGTGCGTGTCCTAAACTCACGCATGACGTACGCCTGGACACGGGGAGCCTAACCATAGGGGTGGACACGTGTTTACAGTGTCGTGCATGTCGTGCTAGGCGCGGACACACGACACTGGGTCAGATTCCATTTGCTCGTGTCTTGAACAGTCTGGACACGAGCCGAACTGTTATTTAGTGATATTGGGTTAGCGGGTTTAGATTCGTGCTATCAGGTTTAAACCCATTAACCTAAATCTAACTTAAAATTAGCTCTATCCTATTCCTTAACACATGACTCGGGCTGACCCCCTGGCCAGCCCGAGCGCTCTCAAACCCGACCCCCCTGGCCGAGTTCGAGCCCCCCTTTGGTTTGTTGTTTTGTTTTATTTTTTGTTTTTATTTTATTATTTATATATATATGTATATATATGTATTTATATATATATGTATATACATGTATATGTATATATATATATATATATTATTATGTATACTGTTATATATGTATATATATATACTGTATTTGTATATATATATATATATGTATATTTATTGTATATATATATATATATATATATATATATATATATATATATATATATATATATATATATTTTAATATATATATATATATATATATATATATATATATATATATATATCTATATATATATATATATATATATATATATATATATATATATAAATATCTATATATTTGTGTATATATATAATAGTAATTGTTGTATAAATATGTATATATTTTCAAATGTAATTTTAGTGCTAAAAATTATTATGTAAAATTTTACAAGTTATTTTATTGTATATTTTGTGACTTACAATTTTACCACTTTAAAATATATTATTTAAATTCCTGTATTTTATCTGTTATGACCAATTGATGTCCAAACCTAGCATGAGTTTTTGGGCCTGATTGTGTCTAATACATTCAGAGTCTGTACAAGTCATATTGGACTTGATTCATGGCTCTGGGTCCTGTATCTGGACTTCGGTTCAATTTCGATTACATGGACAAAATAGTAAATAATTAATTAATTAATTTTTAGAAACTGTTGCTTGCTGTTTTAGAATTTATATATATATATATATATATATATATATATATATATATATATATATATATATATATATATATATATATATATATATATATATATATTTTAATTGCTGTAAAAATCTGAAAAAAATTGTATTTAAATACTATGTTAATTTAGATAATTTATTATAATTTTTCTAGCATTTGATAAGTAATTTTGGTATTTTATAAAAATAGGAAAATAGAACTCATTTTCAGTATATATATATGTTTGTTGATTTTTAATAATTATCTATGAGGGTTTATAAATTCTAGACAAATTAGTATAAATTTCTATAATTAACAAGGATCATTTTGATACTTTATTTTATGTAAAATTGAGCTTTTTGTCTATCCCAAAAATTATTGGAACACAGTGTACAGTTTAATTTATTTATTGAATAATTACGACTTTTATTGTTTTGTGTTGTTTTGAGTTATAGACATATTGGACCTCACCCCGCACTAGTGTAAAGGCCCTAGAAAGTTAGTTAGGGTATTGTGTCACCCCATACTGGTCTCCTATGCTAAAGTCACCATTTGGCTAGGTGTCCAGTCAGAAAGTCGTGTTGCACCACTAGTGTTATAGTGTTTAACTTAGTGTAAAAACTAAGTTTATGTATTTATTTATACAGTGACGAGTCACCAGGTATCTATAGCATTTTTATCGCTGCTTTGCATTGCTAAAGACAAGTACTTCTACAAACTTTACATACTGTTATAACAATAAACTATGATTTTCCAACCATGTTAAATGCTGATCCTTGGGGTAGCAAGTTAAAACTTTACATGTTGTATTACTTTCAGTCTCTACCATGTTTAGGACAGTTTTTCATATCTCTCACATATTTAAATAATGGGTTAAGGGGAAACTGTTAGTAGTGTACGTGATCATGACCCTCTTCTCCGTATGTATTTACCGAGCACTGTTACATTCAATATGTAACTTTGTCGTATGTCTGATCCCGCATTTGTATATGGACATACACCGATGCCGTTAAGGGTACGTATGTACACTTCAGAAACTTGATATGTACCGCTGTATATCCTATTCACCTATTGACCGATTCACGTAAATGCTACGGTTTTAAACTTTTAAACTTTTAAACTATATGTTACCATTTCTAAAAAGAACCAATTAAACCATGATATGCCATGATTCTAGTTTATTACATTTCTGTTCATGCTTCGTATATTTAGTTTGTTAGAATCAGTACTTGCTCCCATCCTGACAGGTTAACGTTGTAGGTATACTTACTGAGGAGGAGTTGCTCTGTGATTCATATTATGGAGTTACTGCCGAGGACCAGGATTTGTCTTACGAGGATGTACCTGCGGAGAAACTCGTCTAGTTGTCTATTTACATTTTAGACTTTTGAGACTAGTCATGTATTAGACTATGTATTTTGTGATTGGACCTGTATCCAGCTTTACATTTCGGACTTGTACTTGGGACATACTTATATATGAGATGACTTTTGTGTTTGGAACATTTATGCCTCTTTATTACTTATAGAACTGTTAGCTCATTTTAGTTGTCATGACCCGCACCCACCGTGAGGGTACGAGTACGTAACAACACCCAGCCTACGCCGCAGTGTCGGCGGTAGAACGCTGTTCTAGGTCATGAACTATAACTAGCATAATATGAATACTCTCCATAAGGAGGCCAACACAGAGGTACAACTCAATCACAATCTAAGGTAGAATGATAAAGATAGATAAACATGAAATCCAAAAGAGATACAGGAGATAGAAGTCTAAGTGTCTAAGATACATAATCCCAGAAATACATCTCAAAACTCAAATACAGTAATCCACAAGTAAATACAACTCCAGACAAAATGAATAACTATCTAAACAACATCTACTGTGTCTCCTCTAGGCTAGCAGGCAATCCCAGGCTATCTGTAAATTTATCAACAGGTCCAGTCAGGGCAGGAGCAAGCACATTATATCTCAACAGTTCATAGCAGGTTATAAAATATAATCATGCAGTAAAGTAAGATACAGGTGCTGAAGAATACAGTATATAAACAGAGAGAGAAAACTATAATAGAAATATCTACTATAAGTAAGGAACTAACAGTGGCTAGTGAGTCAGAGTACAAGATAGCACATGTGGACGGAACAGATTTGTACATGATCTACACTAAGAGTTGTACATGATCTATACTACAGAGTTATACATGATCTACACTACAGAGTTGTACATGATCTATACTACAGAGTTGTACATGATCTACACTACAGAGTTGTACATGATCTACACTACAGAGTTGTACATGATCTACACTAAAGAGTTGTACATGATCTACACTAAAAAGTTGTACATGTATGATGAAAGCACAGGAGTACGAGATCTGATAGTAATCCGTGATAATATCGGACAGCAAAGTAAAGTAATTTAATGCAGGAAATAATTCTAAGCAGGATATGAAATATCAGAGAATGTACTCGCCTGATATCTGAAGTCCAAGGTAAAGATACTGTCCGAGGAGAGTGTCTGGCTCCTAATTGGAACAGCACAAGTCACAACATGTCCAGAAGGATAATATAAAGTACTACAATGTATTCTACATGATCTAGGTCAAACTAGGCCAAAAGTCAACCCTTGGTCAACTTGTCAACTGCACTAGTCAAACTAGGTCAAAACTAGTCATGTCCTAAACCCAGCAAGTCTTACTAGGCCTAACCAAGACTATCCTAGCAAGCACACATCAATACAGGCTATACAAGCCAACATACACCCAACTATATAGCATACAATTATTCAATACTCAAATAGGCAAGAATTCACATTGGATATACACTAGGTAATCTATTACTTT